>OU342733.1:424433036-425068515 GCA_910589765.1 Avena atlantica
TGAAGACATGGAGACATTTATTCGGATCACAAGAGCCTAAGTATATATTCACTCAGAAGGAGCTGAATATGAGGCAGAGAAGATGGATTGAGCTAATCAAGGATTACGACCTGGACATTCATTATCACCCTGGAAAAGCCAACGTAGTAGCCGATGCCCTTAGCAGATTGCCGTGCCGCTTGAACTCCATGATTTTGAAGGAGCAACCAAGTTTGCACAAGGAGATGGAAGATTTTCGACTATAATTAGTAAGTGAAGGATTTTGGCTAGCATAGAACTTCAGCCCAGTTTGATCAGTCAGGTTAAAGAGGCGCAGAAAGGAAATGCTAGTATCGACGGAATTAAACGTCGTATCGGTACAGGCAAAGTACCCGGATTCACCGAGGACGAAGAAGGAGTTTTGTGGTACAAAGGACGCCTTTGTGTACCAGAAGATTCTGAGTTAAAAGAAGTTATCTTGAAGGAGGGCCATGATACTCATTATTCTATCCATCCAGGAGGAACTAAGATGTATCAAGATTTGAAAGAGCAATTTTGGTGGCATAAGATGAAGAGAGAAATCGGAAGCTATATCGCCAAGTGTGAATATGTCAGCGAGTCAAGGCAGGACATCAAAGACCCGCTAGATTGTTTGCAACCTTTGCAAATTCCGGAATGGAAATGGGATTCTGTAGGAATGGACTTTATCACTGGACTACCTACTTCTAGTAGGGGAAATGACTCTATTTGGGTCATAGTGGACAGATTGTCCAAAGTCGCCCCTTTCTTGCCCGTTAAAACCACCTATCAGAGTTCGAAGCTAGCAGAGTTGTACATCGCTAGGATCGTTAGTTTGCACGGAGTCCCCAAGAATATCGTATCGGATCGAGGAACTCAGTTTACCTCGAGATTCTGGAAGAAGGTCCAGGAAGGTTTAGGAACCCGCCTAGATTTCAGTACCGCGTATCACCCTCAGACCGATGGACAAACGGAGCGAGTAAACCAAATACTCGAAGATATGCTTAGAGCATGTGTGCTAGAGTATGGATCCAAGTGGGAAGACTGTCTACCGTTTGCAGAATTTTCCTACAACAAATAGTTACCAAGCCAGTTTGCAAATGGCCCCATTTGAATTCATGTACGGAAGGAAGTGCCGCACCCCTTTGAACTGGTCGGAAGTAGGAGAGAGTCAAATTTTCGACCCGACATCCTACGAGAAGCAGAAGAGAAGGTTCACAGATTCGAGAGCACCTCAAGACAGCCCAATCCCGACAAAAGAGTTACGCCGACAAGAGACGTCGAGACCTCGCCTTTAACATTGGAGACTTGTTTACCTGAAAGTGTCGCCATTGAAGGGAAATGCAACGTTTCCAACTCAAAGGAAAGTTGTTAGCCCTAGATATATCGGACCTTTCAAAATCTTGAACCGTCGAGGAGAAGTATCGTATCAACTCGAAGCTACCAGAAGAGATGTCCGCAGTGCACAATGTTTCCATATCTCGTTACTTCGCAAATGTCTCGAAGTCCCCGAGAAGACCGAAGTGTTCAAGAATATCGATCATAGGACCATAGAGATCAATGATGACCTGACCTATCCTGAAGTACCCATCCGTATATGGAAGAAGCTTTTCGAACGAACATAACCCGAAGCATCAAGTTTCTCAAGATTCAGTGGAGCAACCACACAGAAGAGGAAGCTACCTGGGAACGCGAAGATCACATCAGGACGGAGTTTCCAGATCTCTTCAAATCCTAGGTAATCTTTTCGTCCTTTTTCAAATCTTGGGAGAGATTTTGTTTAAGGGGGGAAGGTTTGTAACATCCCAAAAATATCAAACTTAGATCAACAAAACATTAACCTAAAGTTTAGGGTTAACAAAAACTTTTCTAAATCAATTCATGAAAGCATGTCTATGTGTATGCATGAATTTGAATGAAATTCTTTAAAAACCACTTTGTTTGTGTGAGCCATTGCTTGTTAAAATGTTTCTTAGGTGAAAAGAACATCATCTAAAACATTCCCCCACTTTCCTAAAGGAAAATAAGTCAAAACCAATATATCAAGTGAATGGTCATTTTGACCAATTAACTCCCATGCCTACTTTGGCTGTCTCAAACTTTCAAAACCTAACAGAACTTTTCTGGATCTTTGCCACCCCTTGAATTTACTCATAACAAAGTATCAAGGGCCCACCTTGTGATCATCCAGAAACTTTCAAATGCATAGTTTAAATGACAACTCAAAATTGAATCTTCTTCATATGGGAAGATCCCACTTTTTCAAAAACCCACTTAAACAGCTCAATTTTCAAAACCCAAGCATCTGCAGACTCACCAGAACCAATCTAGCAAACCACCAAAAATCATTTCAAAATTCAAAACTTGATTTCATGCGGCCATTTCATCAAACAGGTGGCAGACACAAATCAAAAAAACACAAAACACTATATAGTGTGCAGTGATTCTTGCCTAACTTGTTCCCTAGTCAGCTCTCACACACCTCAGTAGATCATCTAGAAATATTAGCCCAACACTAGCACCCTGTGAGCTTGCCATTCCAATTAATGGTGAACAGCCGAGCCACCCCATGTCACCCCAAAGTGGACAGCAAGCTAGGAGCAGCAGCAAGCCTAGCCAGCATGTCTGGGAGGTAGCCCACCGTCCCCGCCCTGCCTGTCCCAGCCGCGAGCGTTGCCAAGCCCTGGACCACGCGCCGCAAGACACGCCCAGACCATGCCGAGCGTGCGCCAGAGCGCCACCCTCGACCACCACCCAGAGACGCGCCGCCGCCCTCACCGCGCGCACACCACGAGCACCACCGACCTAGGAGACCGCCAGACATCCCCGTTTAACGCCCCGCGCCATACAGCCACGCCCGCCGTCGAGAATGCCGCCTCTGCCGCGCAGAGCACCGCCCGTTCCAGACCAAACCACACCGCCCCATCACTCGCGACCATGCCGTTGAGCATCGCCAGGAGACACAGCACCGTCCCCTACCCTTGCCCATGCCATTAGCTGCCTGTAACATCGCCTCCGACGAGCTCACCTTACGCCCCGACGGTCCCCTCGCTCGACTATAAATAGAGGCCACCCCCGCACGATTTCTTCACCATCTCACTCCCCTCTCCCTCACTGATCGTGCCACACCATTCTCAGAGCAAGGCGAGCACACCCCGCCGGAATTTCACTGGAGCCTGCCGCTGCCGGAGAAGAAAAAGGAGCCAGCGATTGGAGCCGCCCGGGAGAGAAGCCACCGGTACCAGGAGGTTCGCCGTCGTCGACTTCGTCGTTCGCCCGCCTCGCCGACCCTCGCCCGTACCCCGGTGAGCCCCAGCACCCCTCACTGGCCACGCTAGGTTTCGTTCTCGCCGGAGCTGTCTCGCGTCGACGATGACCCTCAGCCGTTGGATTAGAACCAGATCTAACGAACCACGTTGCCCCATACCGCTTCGCCTAGCCCCGTGTCACTGACGAGTGGGGACACCCACTTAAGCAGCCCGCGGGAGCACTGCGCTTAGCAGGCCGGCCCGTTAGAATTTCCCGCGCAGCCCAGCATTTCAAATTAAACTTTTTCTTTTTAAATTCAAACACACTTCAGGACCCACTTCAAAAATCAACCCAGATCAATTTAGTACACCAAATAGATGAAACCAAGTTTGTTGGGAAGGTCTGTGAATGCTTAATCCAAGCCCGTTGGATTCAAGTCATTTGGATTTGTAGATCACCCTTAGCAAAAATGACAAGGGAAGAAGCTTTTCTGCATTCAAACATTTTTCAAATTTAAACCACAATAGCTTTTGAGTTGATTCCAACTCTCAAAAATCACTTTCAACCATACCTTTCAGAATATATAAAAATATATATAGGTTACTTGCAGAAATAATGCTCAAGGAATAAAGGAAGGCTTCATAAGCATTTCTAGCCACTTTAATTAATTAAAATAAAAGGGTAAAACCTTGTTAAATTGTGACACCACTTTAAATCACATTCCCATGAACTACAACATGTGGTGATGACATGTGTCAACATGATCCCATGTTTAGTTTGGAGAATATTAAATCTTAAGTAGTTCTTCAATGAGTAGAAATTACTTTTCTAAAATAAGAAGACTTAAACAATCCTTAACCTTGTAATGTTAGAGATGATGCTAGATCATCTATAGGACCCTGTGTGTGATGATGATGCAAGTAGTTAAGTATTGTTTGGTGATTGTGTACCTCGTATTTATTCATAGACGCTAGTACCGACCAAGGCTACGAAGAAGAAGGAGGATACTACGAAGAGGAAGCCGAGGAGAACTTCAACCACTGCTCTGCACAAGGCAAGCCTAATATTACTAGTTGATTGAGCAAGCTAGTAACTATGCAAGCTTATACTGATATTGATGCAAGCTAACACTTGCAAGATACCCTATTGTTGCCACAACCCATGCTTGTGACATGATTACTATATGCCCTAAGCGTATGTAACCATACCCACTTGCTAAACCAATCCTAGTTTTATGGCAAGCTTTGTACTCTATTTCCTTATCAAAGTTTACTTAGAGGCTACCCAAGAAGTTTGGTAGATACTAGACAGTTGTGCTGAAGGTTGCATAAAGAACATTAAAATTTGACCTAAGCTAGACACCTTGATATCAGCTTATGATATAAGGTTGGACTTAGTTGCAATTTCACTAGTTACCACCCCTCTATTAGTACTACCCCACCTGTAGATGCTAGTGCTAATCATAAAACTTGATCAACTTTAGATGGGAATACTTGGTGGAAAAATGGTTATGAAAACCTTGGAATGATGGATCATTCTATTGAAATGTTTTGGACATGTGTTTCCAAACACTTGATGATTTTGGTGATGAAAATGTTGAGGCATGAGCCTTAGCCCTTTATAAAACTGATGGTTGTCTGGATGCGATACCATTCCAATTTTATCATACAACCACAATACCCGAATATTGGGTAGGGCTTGACTGGAAACTTATATACCTTAGTATTAGTTCCCTCACGGCCAAGGTCTGAGCTGAGGCTACCTTGTGAAGATTGTCCACCTGTGCAGTACCCAAGATGACAGTGGTCATGGTTGGGAGGCCAAACTCACAGGAGAGGTGCTTATACTAGGGAGTGTAAATGGAAGGTTAGGATTGATTATCCGCATACTGAGTATGGTGAATTCAGGATTTGTTCCTGACGGATGTATCGAATGTTGTGGTGAAAGTGTACAATCTCTGCAGAGTGTCAAACTATTCGAATAGCCGCGTCCGCGGTTATGGACAGTTGGAGTGGCCATACTGTTCCCCTGTCAGACTTTTCAAAATGACTTGTGAACGACCTGAGATTTTGACTTGACCACAATAGAGTTGTGACTGGAAATACAAGATCCCACTTAGGAGTTATAAAATTGTGACCAGCTTGGGAACTTAGTAGTATAAATCTGGCTTTTGCAAAACAACCATAGAGCCTAGTGTCCTATTATCCAAAAACCCCTCTTTCTTGTTAGTATTAGTTTGCGAGTACTTAAAGAGTACTCATGGCTATGTCCCTGGCTATTCCCATGGCCAGACTATGAAGAGGAGTACCTGGAGGATGGACCCCAGGACGGTTACGACAACTAGGATCATCTCCCATCGTCAGCATTGCCTGTGACCCCGAAGATGGAGCTTCGCCTACGCTACCGTTATATGCCGTATTCCGCTGCTTGATGTTGTATTAAGGACTGGATCATGAGATCCCTATTTGTGTAAGAACTTATGTATGGTTGTAATGGATGAAGTACTATGGTATCCAATTCTGTTATGTCTCGCAAAAATGGTAATCCTGGGATTGCGATGTATGGCATAACAGGCATCTAGGATTGAAAAATCCGGGTGTTGACAAGTTGGTATCAGAGGCATCCTGACCATAGGAGACCCTAGTTAGATTGGACGCTGAACCAAAAACTTAGTTTCAATACTCAAAAACAAAACTATTTACAAAAACTTATTCTCATTCTTACCTCTTAAATTCTTTAATAAACCTCATGTACCTCAAAAACTCTTGCAAAATATATAAAATTTTGACACACTTGATCACTTTGCTAAACTACTCCTCCTCTATTTTTATAGATGGACGTGAAGTACAGCAAGTTTTACCAACTCGGAAATGGAGGAGACCTTATCTTTGAGAGGGATCTGGATCAGCTTTCGGAACTTTTGGAGCGCCCGCATCCCGAGTTCTTCGGAGCTCAGCTCAATGATCAAGGGGGAGAAGATCTACAGTGGCTAATAGTTGCAAGTCTCCGAGGAAAGATTGAACCTCCCACTGCGGAGGGAATTCAGTTTACCTTGAGGGAAAACAACTGGCTCGATGGACTTGCCAGAGCAATGCAGGAAGATTTTTCCCGTCTGTGTGGGCAGAGCATCAATCAGATCAAGGGTACTCGCTTTGAGTTTTGCCCAAGACGTGATGCAAATGGTCAACCACTGGAGGCCCCATACCACCCCGAGCTGAAGACCCAATTGGACCACCTTAGCTTCATGATGTATGATCGTCAGCAGGAACTGGACAACTGCCGTGACTATTGTAACCACAAGTCTGCCATTATCAAGACGAAGGATCAGACCATCGCCATGCTAGAAAAGGATCGCAAGTCTCGCCTCCGTCAGCTCGACAAGAAGGAGTGCATTCTTGCCCGTCTTCGCCATCGTATCTCAGCTCTGGAAGAGACCATCCATGAGAGAGACATGCAGTTAGAGGAAAGGGAAAATGCCGGAGAAGATCTTCGTGGAGACCCTTACTCCTATCTCAGCGATGACGATGATTTTCCGGAGGACCAGGCCATGGACTTCTTCACCGATGAGGATGATTTCGCCTTCATCGATGATGCGGAAGATGATGAAGCCACAGACTCCGAGAAGTAGTAGCACTGAGCACTAGCGTAGCGAGTAGTAGTCGGTCCCACTGTATCGTAGTTCCCAGAATGGTTCTTAAAACCATCTGTTTTGCTTTGTTGTGGTGTGTGTTGTACTGTGTGCTATGAGTGAATGAATGAAAAAGCAAGTTGCTAGAAAACTTGAGTCAACTCTAAAAACTTTTCAAAGACCCAAAACCTTAGAAATTTCCCTCTTTTCTCATGATCTATATCAATCCTCAGATGCCACGTGGAGGAAGTGGTTCAACCCCGGACCCAATGTTGCAGATCCTGCAAATGTTGACTTCTGACCGCGAAGCTGAACGAGCGGAACGGCAAGCCAACCTAGCTACTCTGCAACAGATAGCCCAGCTAGCCCACAACAACCAAGGTCATGGAAATCAGGACAACCACGGATCTAAGCTCAAGAACTTCCAGAATACCAACCCACCCGTTTTCACCAAGTCAGAAGAACCCCTAGACGCCGATGATTGGCTGCAAACCATGGAGAATAACTTAGAAGTAGCCGGAGTAGAAGCCAACGAGAAAGTCTTGTTCGCCACTCATTATCTAGCCGGAGATGCCAGGGCATGGTGGAACAGTGTTCGTGCAATGACCGGAGGCCAAATGATGACCTGGGAGGAATTCAAGGTCAAGTTTAGCAGAACCCATGTGCCGCCAGGTTTGATCAAGAGAATGAGAGACGAGTTCAGAGAATTGAAGCAAGGAAGGATGACTGTAGTGGAATACCGTGACAAATTTTTGTCATTAGCTAGGTACGCCCCAGATGAGATAGACACCGAAGCCAAGAAGAAAGAAAGATTCCTGAATGGTCTGCATGACGAGATGCAGAGAGTATTAGTCAATATTCCCTTTGCTGATATCGAAGCCCTTGTCGACTCCGCTATCCAGATGGAAGGAAAGATCAATCAGGCCAATGAGAACCGCAAGCGTCGCATGATGCATCAACCAGGAACCCATCAGACCCCAAAGTATCGCCCCAACCCATCTCCAGGATTTGCCCCAAGAACCAACAAACCCCCTATGACCCGTCCGAACTATCCCAACCGTGGAAACCCTAGACCCGGAGGAAATCACAACAACCCCGGCAATTCTAGCCCTTTCAACCGTGCCCCACCCAAGTTCAACACCAACCATGCTACCGTCAACCCCAATACTGCCCCAAGGACTGGAAGCAATGCTGTGCCTGTCACAGCCAAGGACAAGTCCCAAGTGACCTGTTATGACTGTGGAAATAAAGGCCACTATTCCAACGAGTGCCCCAACAAGAAGAACGCTACAGCCCCTAATACCAATGTCCCAGCCCAGCAGCAGCGTCGTGTCCAGCCAGGGAGAAGATTTGTCCCAGGAAATTCACTCAACCGTAATGGCCGCCTTTTTCTCATGCATGCTGAAGAAGCTCAGGAAGCGCCAGACGTCGTGTTGGGTATGTTTTCTGTTAATTCAGTACTCGCAAGAGTGTTGTTTGATTCTGGTGCATCGCATTCATTTGTCACCGAAGAATTTGCATGCACTAGTAAAATACAACCAACCAAACTGAAGCATGTGATGATTGTACAAATTCCCGGATCAACCACCAAGGCTAGGCATATTTGCAAAGCCGTCCCTATCCGAATCCATGGCATAGATTTTTATGCTAATCTAATAGTACTCGGAACTAAAGGTTTGGAAGTAGTACTAGGAATGGATTGGATGTCTAAACATAAAGGAATGATTGACTGTGCCAAGAAAGCCATTACCATGACTAGTACCGCCGGAATATTAGTCGAGCATATATCGGAAACCTTACCTCGCCAATTCAAGTGTAACAAGAGTCTAGCCCAACCTACCATCGACCAAGTTCGGATAGTCTGTGAATACCCCGATGTATTTCCAGATGTTTTGCCCGGTATGCCCCCAGATAGGGATATCGAGTTTATCATAGAACTAATCCCCGGAACAGGACCTATAGCCCAGAGACCCTATAGTATGAACCCATCAGAACTAGAAGAACTGAAGAAGCAACTGGATTCCATGTTAGACATCGGATTGATTCAACCAAGTGCGTCCCCATGGAGGTCACCTGTCTTATTTGTGGACAAGAAGGATGGAGGTAACCGTTTGTGTACGGATTATCGAAAGTTAAATGATGTCACCATCAAGAACAAGTATCCCTTGCCCAAGATAGAGGATTTGTTTGATCAGTTGACTGGTGCCCAGGTGTTTTCTAAGATTGATCTTAGAACTGGTTATCATCAACTCAAAATTCGTGCAGAGGATATTCCAAAGACTGCCTTTACCACCAGATATGGGTTGTATGAGTATACAGTCATGTCTTTTGGATTAACCAATGCCCCCGCTTATTTCATGAACCTCATGAATAAGATTTTTATGGACTTCCTGGATAAGTTTGTCGTTGTTTTCATCGATGACATTCTGATTTATTCCAAATCGGAAGAAGAACATGAGCTACACCTAAGGACCATTCTTGGAACCCTTAGAGAGCATCAGTTGTATGCAAAATTTAGCAAATGTGAATTCTGGTTACAGGAAGTAGGATTCCTCGGTCACATTGTATCAGCCGGAGGAATTGCCGTTGACCCTGCCAAAGTGAAAGATGTAGAAGATTGGCAAGCCCCAACCACTCAAACCCAAGTTCGTGCTTTTCTCGGATTGGCGGGATATTACCGCAAATTCGTAGAAGGATTCTCTAGTATCGCCCGACCCATGACCCAATTGCTGAAGAAGGACTAGAAGTTTGAATGGACGGACAAGTGTGAAGCGAGTTTCCAAGAACTCAAAAGGAGATTGATTTCCGCCCCAATCTTGATCATGCCGGATATCACGAAGCCATTCGATGTGTATTGTGACGCATCCAAGATTGGTCTCGGATGTGTGCTAATGCAAGAAGGCCAAGTTATATCCTATCTATCGCGACAATTGAAGCAGCATGAACAAAATTATCCAACCCATGACCTCGAACTCGCAGCCGTAGATCTAGCCCTGAAGACATGGAGACATTACCTTATGGGAAACCGTTGTGAGATTTATTCGGATCACAAGAGCCTAAAGTATATATTCACTCAGAAGGAGCTGAATATGAGGCAGATAAGATGGATTGAGCTAATCAAGGATTACGACCTAGACATTCATTATCACCCTGGAAAAGCCAACGTAGTAGCCGATGCCCTTAGAAGATTGCCGTGCCGCTTGAACTCCATGATTTTGAAGGAGCAACCAAGTTTGCACAAGGAGATGGAAGATTTTTGACTAGAATTAGTAAGTGAAGGATTTTTGGCTAGCATAGAACTTCAGCCCACTTTGATCAGTCAGGTTAAAGAGGCGCAGAAAGGAAATGCTAGTATCGACGGAATTAAACGTCGTATCGGTACAGGCAAAGTACCCGGATTCACCGAGGACGAAGGAGTTTTGTGGTACAAAGGACGCCTTTGTGTACCAGCAGATTCTGAGTTAAAAGAAGTTATCTTGAAGGAGGCCCATGATACTCATTATTCTTTCCATCCAGGAGGAACTAAGATGTATCAAGATTTGAAAGAGCAATTTTGGTGGCATAAGATGAAGAGAGAAATCGGAAGCTATATCGCCAAGTGTGATATATGTCAGCGAGTCAAGGCAGGACATCAAAGACCCGCTGGATTGTTGCAACCTTTGCAAATTCCGGAATGGAAATGGGATTCTGTAGGAATGGACTTTATCACTGGACTACCTACTTCTAGTAGGGGAAATGAATCTATTTGGGTCATAGTGGACAGATTGTCCAAAGTCGCCCATTTCTTGCCCGTTAAAACCACCTATCAGAGTTCGAAGCTAGCAGAGTTGTACATCGCTAGGATCGTTAGTTTGCACGGAGTCCCCAAGAATATCGTATCGGATCGAGGAACTCAGTTTACCTCGAGATTCTGGAAGAAGGTCCAGGAAGGTTTAGGAACCCGCCTAGATTTCAGTACCGCATATCACCCTCAGACCGATGGACAAACGGAGCGAGTAAACCAAATACTCGAAGATATGCTTAGAGCATGTGTGCTAGAGTATGGATCCAAGTTGGAAGACTGTCTACCATTTGCAGAATTTTCCTACAACAATAGTTACCAAGCCAGTTTGCAAATGGCCCCATTTGAATTCATGTACGGAAGGAAGTGCCGCACCCCTTTGAACTGGTCGGAAGTAGGAGAGAGTCAAATTTTCGGACCCGACATCCTACGAGAAGCAGAAGAGAAGGTTCACAAGATTCGAGAGCACCTCAAGACAGCCCAATCCCGACAAAAGAGTTACGCCGACAAGAGACGTCGAGACCTCGCCTTTAACATTGGAGACTTTGTTTACCTGAAAGTGTCGCCATTGAAGGGAATGCAACGTTTCCAACTCAAAGGAAAGTTAGCCCCCAGATATATCGGACCTTTCAAAATCTTGAACCGTCGAGGAGAAGTATCGTATCAACTCGAGCTACCAGAAGAGATGTCAGCAGTGCACAATGTGTTCCATATCTCGTTACTTCGCAAATGTCTCGAAGTCCCCGAGAAGACCAAAGTGTTCAAGAATATCGATCATAGGACCATAGAGATCAATGATGACCTGACCTATCCTGAAGTACCCATCCGTATATTGGAAGAAGCTTTTCGAACGACCAGAACCCGAAGCATCAAGTTTCTCAAGATTCAGTGGAGCAACCACATAGAAGAGGAAGCTACCTGGGAACGCGAAGATCACATCAGGACGGAGTTTCCAGATCTCTTCAAATCCTAGGTAATCTTTTCGTCCTTTTTCAAATCTCGGGATGAGATTTTGTTTAAGGGGGGAAGGTTTGTAACATCCCAAAAATATCAAACTTGGATCAACAAAACACTAATCCTAAAGTTTAGGGTTAACAAAAACTTTTCTAAATCAATTCATGAAAGCATGTCTATGTGTATGCATGAATTTTGAAATTCTTTAAAACCACTTTGTTTGTGTGAGCCATTGCTTGTAAAATGTTTCTTAGGTGAAAATAACATCATCTAAAACATTCCCCACACTTTTCCTAAAGGAAAATAAGTCAAAACCAATATATCAAGTGAATGGTCATTTTGACCAATTTAACTCCCATGCCTACTTTGGCTGTCTCAAACTTTCAAAACCTAACAGAAACTTTTCTGGATCTTTGCACCCCTTGAATGTACTCATAACATAGTATCAAGGCCCACCTTGTGATCATCCAGAAACTTTCAAATGCATAGTTTAAATGACAACTCAAAATTGAATCTTCTTCATATGGGAAGATCCCACTTTTTCAAAACCCACTTAAACAAGCTCAATTTTCAAAACCCAAGCATCTGCAGACTCACCAGAACCAATCTAGCAAACCCACCAAAAATCATTTCAAAATTCAAAACTTGATTTCATGCGGCCATTTCATCAAACAGGTGGCAGACACAAATCAAACAAAACACAAAACACTATAGTGTGCAGTGATTCTTGCCTAACTTGTTCCCTAGTCAACTCTCACACACCTCAGTAGATCATCTAGAAAGATTAGCCCAACACTAGCACCCTGTGAGCTTGCCATTCCAATTAATGGTGAACAGCCGAGCCACCCCATGTCACCCCAAAGTGGACAGCAAGCTAGGAGCAGCAGCAAGCCTAGCCAGCATGTCTGGGAGGCAGCCCACCGTCCACCGCCACTGCCTGTCCCAGCCGCGAGCGTTGCCAAGCCCTGGACCACGCGCGCAAGACACGCCCAGACCATGCCGAGCATGCGCCAGAGCGCCACCCTTCGACCACCACCCACAGACCGCGCGCCGCCCTCACCGCGCGCACACACGATCACCACCGACCCAGGAGACCGCCAGACATCCCCGTTTAACGCCCCGCGCCATACAGCCACCGCCCGCCGTCGAGAACGCCGCCTCTGCCGCGCAGAGCACCGCCCGTTCCAGACCAAACCACACCGCCCCATCACTCTCGACCATGCCGTTGAGCATCGCCAGGAGACACAGCACCGTCCCCTACCCTTGCCCATGCCATTAGCTGCCTGTAACATCGCCTCCGACGAGCTCACCTTGCGCCCTGACGGTCCCCTCGCTCGACTATAAATAGAGGCCACCCCCGCACGATTTCTTCACACCATCTCACTCCCCTCTCCTCACTGATCGTGCCACACCATTCTCAGAGCAAGGCGAGCACCACCCCGCCGGAATTTCACTGGAGCCTGCCGCTGCCGGAGAAGAAAGGAGCCAGCGATTGGAGCCGCCCCGGGAGAAGCCACCGGTACCAGGAGGTTCGCCGTCGTCGACTTCGTCGTTCGCCCGCCTCGCCGACCCTCGCCCGTACCCCGGTGAGCCCCCAGCACCCCTCACTGGCCGCGCTAGGTTTCGTTCTCGCCGGAGCTGTCTCGCGTCGACGATGACCCTCAGCCGTTGGATTAGAACCAGATCTAACGAACCACGTTGCCCCATACCGCTTCGCCCAGCCCCGTGTCACTGACGAGTAGGGACACCCACTTAAGCATCCCGCGGGAGCACTGCGCTTAGCAGGCCGGCCCGTTAGAATTTCCCGCGCAGCCCAGCATTTCAAATTAAACTTTTTCTTTTTAAATTCAAACACACTTCAGGACCCAACTTCAAAAATGAACCCAGATCAATTTAGTGCACCAAATTAGATGAAACCAATTTTGTTGGGAAGGTCTGTGAATGCTTAATCCAAGCCCGTTGGATTCAAGTCATTTGGATTTGTAGATCACCCTTAGCAAAAATGACAAGGCAGAAGCTTTTCTGCATTCAAACATTTTTCAAATTTAAACCACAATAGCTTTTGAGTTGATTCCAACTCTCAAAAATCACTTTCAACCATACCTTTCAGAATATATAAAAATATATATAGGTTACTTGCAGAAATAATGCTCAAGGAATAAAGGAAGGCTTCATAAGCATTTCTAGCCACTTTAATTAATTAAAATAAAAGGGTAAAACCTTGTTAAATTGTGACACCACTTTAAATCACATTCCCATGAACTACAACATGTGGTGATGACATGTGTCAACATGATCCCATGTTTAGTTTGGAGAATATTAAATCTTAAGTAGTTCTTCAATGAGTAGAAATTACTTTTCTAAAATAAGAAGACTTAAACCAATCTTTAACCTTGTAATATTAGAGATGATGCTAGATCATCTATAGGACCCTTGTGTGTGATGATTGCAAGTAGTTAAGTATTGGTTGGTGATTGTGTACCTCGTATTTATTCATAGACGCTAGTACCGACCAAGGCTACGAAGAAGAAGGAGGATACTACGAAGAGGAAGCCGAGGAGAACTTCAACCACTGCTCTGCACAAGGCAAGCCTAATACTACTAGTTGATTGAGCAAGCTAGTAACTATGCAAGCTTATACTGATATTGATGCAAGCTAACACTTGCAAGATACCCTATTGTTGCCACAACCCATGCTTGTGACATGATTACTATATGCCCTAAGCGTATGTAACCATACCCACTTGCTAAACCAATCCTAGTTTTATGGCAAGCTTTGTACTCTATTTCCTTATCAAAGTTTACTTAGAGGCTACCCAAGAAGTTTGGTAGATACTAGACAGTTGTGCTGAAGGTTGCATAAAGAACATTAAAATTTGACCTAAGCTAGACACCTTGATATCAGCTTATGATATAAGGTTGGACTTAGTTGCAATTTCACTAGTTACCACCCCTCTATTAGTACTACCCCACCTGTAGATGCTAGTGCTAAGCATAAAATTGGATCAACTTTAGATGGGAATACTTGGTGGAAAAATGGTTATGAAAACCTTGGAATGATGGATCATTCCAATGAAATGTTTTGGACATGTGTTTCCAAACACTTGATGATTTTGGTGATGAAAATGTTGAGGCATGAGCCTTAGACCTTTATAAAACTGATGGTTGTCTGGATGCGATACCATTCCAATTTTATCGTACAACCACAATACCCGAATATTGGGTAGGGCTTGACTGGAAACTTATATACCTTAGTATTAGTTCCCTCACGGCCAAGGTCTGAGCTGAGGCTACCTTGTGAAGATTGTCCACCTGTGCAGTACCCAAGATGACAGTGGTCATGGTTGGGAGGCCAAACTCACAGGAGAGGTGCTTATACTAGGGAGTGTAAATGGAAGGTTAGGATTGATTATCCGCATACTGAGTATGGTGAATTCAGGATTTGTTCCTGACGGATGTATCGAATGTTGTGGTGAAAGTGTACAATCTCTGCAGAGTGTCAAACTATTCGAATAGCCGCATCCGCGGTTATGGACAGTTGGAGTGGCCATACTGTTCCCCCGTCAGACTTTTCAAAATGACTTGTGAACGACCTGAGATTTTGACTTGACCACAATAGAGTTGTGACTGGAAATACAAGATCCCACTTAGGAGTTATAAAATTGTGACCAGCTTGGGAACTTAGTAGTATAAATCTGGCTTTTGCAAAACAACCATAGAGCCTAGTGTCCTATTATCCAAAAACCCCTCTTTCTTGTTAGTATTAGTTTGCGAGTACTTAAAGAGTACTCATGGCTTTGTCCCTGGCTATTCCCATGGCCAGACTATGAAGAGGAGTACCTGGAGGATGGACCCCAGGACGGTTACGACAACTAGGATCATCTCCCATCGTCAGCATTGCTTGTGACCCCGAAGATGGAGCTTCGCCTACGCTACCGTTATTATGCCGTATTCCGCTGCTTGATGTTGTATTAAGGACTGGATCATGAGATCCCTATTTGTGTAAGAACTTATGTATCGTTGTAATGGATGAAGTACTATGGTATCCAATTCTGTTATGTCTCGCAAAAATGGTAATCCTGGGATTGCGATGTATGGCATAACAGGCATCTAGGATTGAAAAATCCGGGTGTTGACAAGGGCAGTCTCCATAACTCCCACAGCTTCATGCAGAGTGTCTATCTCCTGTCCTTGGACCACCATTCCATTGCTAGTGAAGTCTGCAATCTCCTTCAACATCCTCACCTTCTCTGCTAGAGCTCCATTCTCTCTCTCCATGTCCTCTATGTGCCTCCGACGGGGCGGCATGTTGTTCCTGTCGCCCGGGGTAATCACAATGTTCCCTTCTTCATCACGCCTTCCATAGTCACGGTAGGGTGAATCCGCAGGAAGTAGGTGTCGGACATAGTGGCACTGGCGAGACAAAGCTTCACGTACGGCCAAGTTGATTCCAAGTCCCTAGTTGCAGTATAACTTGGTGTAGACCAAGTGCGCGGGGTTTGGCAAGGCGGCATCTCTGAATATGAAGGTTGTGATCTCCCATGCATCCTCTCCATATCCATAGGTGTATAGCCTTCTTCCCTTGAACATAGGCAGTGGCAATCCCAATGACTGAGAGAGCTGAGCTAACTGCCTTGCAAAGGGCCTTGGTGACTCCATGGTGACATACTCAGTCCTGACGTCTCCCATCTATCAAGTAAAAGAGGAAAGTGTGAGGATAGCATATGGTAAGAATTTACGAGGGTGAAAGGCATAAGAGGAAATACAGAGTTAATATAGGCTTTAATAATTCTTTGGCTTCCTAATCTAATCCTAGGTCACGATCCTACAGTCGACACACGGGCTCTGATACCATCCTGTGACACCCCGGTTCTGAAAAGACCGTGGCCTCTATGTGACATGCCAATCCCTGGATCGGTTCATTGGCCCACAATAGAGTAAGATAGATAATCATAGCAAATAACCGTGTATCATGATCTACAAAGATCCAGAGTACCATTATTACAATAAAAGCTTAGCATAAAGCTAGCTCAAATTATTCAGGTAGTAACATAAACAAGTAAATCCTCCAATCTTCAAATTGCCCACAAGTGAACAAGTGTCGAGTGGAGTACCGTGGCCTATAACGATTAATCAGAATCGGAATAACCTGCAACATGAAACGTAGCAGCCCCGAAGGGTCAATACATGGAATGTATGGAAAGTAGAGCTAGTAAAGGGAACAATAGTACTAACATCTACATGCATATTTGGCAAGTGGAGCTGTGTCTGGCTTGCATTTGCAAATACATTTGTCCTACTTTCATAAACAGTTTTGATTTTCTTTGAAAAGATCCCAATTAAGTTAACCCAACAGTATTAAAACAATTATGAAATTAGAATGAGCGAGAAACATGTCATGGAATCAATATCTAGCAACTCAGATGTCCATAACTGGGGACACGGCTAATCGATTAGATTATACACTCTGCAGAGGTTAGTACACTTTACCCATGTGACTTGGCCATCCCAGCTCGTACCATCACTCTCATTTTGGGTGATGATAGGGAGAAGGCCAAGAAGAGACTGTTCGGGAAGTAGCTTCTCAATCCCGACGCGCACCGGTCCAACCTACCAAAATTCTACATCTCTGGATACGCGGGTTCGAGTTACCACAACCTACTAAGTCTAACCAACCGCCCATTTCATTATTGGCACATGGTTGTACACGTAAGCTACACAATAAAGAAGCCAATCATTCTCTCTTGATACCTGAGTGCCTTTCCGCAATGAAACCACCAAAATTTATCAATACTATCACACCCAGGGGGTTCATTGATTAAGTTGTTTTAGTTTTCACAAACCAATACTTTGAGAAAACAAGTATCAATGATGTAACCCAGCCCTCGTTCATCAAGCATGGATAAGCACATCTACCAACGGTGGTTCATCTACAAAGAGGGTCCTACCACTTAATAGGACATAGCATAGCGATAGTATCATCCTACACATGCATCTACAAAATACACGACAATGCATAGAAAAATAGTAGGACGATTTCATGAACAAAGTAGCATCTATTTGCCTTGGTTGTAGCGGTCTGGAGCACAATCCACTGGTAGAAAAGGGCACATGCGTCCCGGTTGGTAAGGGCCATTAGTCCCGGTTGCCCAACCAGGACGGGGCAATCGGGACTAAATCTCTAACCATTAGTCCCGGTTGCCCCACCAACCGGGACAAATGGGGCACACGTGGCGGCATCAGAGTGCGAGGGGGGGGTAAACGAACCGGGACTAATAACATGCTGCCGCGGCAGAGATTTGGCCCATTTCTCTGCCGCGGCAGAGAATTCATTTTGGCACATTTTGTTGCCGCGGCAGCATTTTCGCCACTTTTTGTGCCGCGGCAGAGAATTCATTTAGGTTGTTTTATTGTTTATTTAGTGTTTTGCACTTATCAACGAAGGAACCTTATATTACACAAGATCATCATGACAACATTACATTCAATACACGGATCGAGTTCATGCACTACATACAAAAGTTGCTATTCGATGCTACCGGCCAATTTCTTGAAAGTTGCTATTTTTACAATTCCTATTTTCTATACACAGCCGAGTAGTATTCCCCTTGTGTGTTTAGGACTTCTGCATCCAAGAATCCCGCCAATTCCTCCTGAATTGCTCGTATGCGATCCTTTGGCAGAAGACCGTCCCATAGACGTTCGATCTGATTTAAAAAAGGAGTCAACCTATATGAATATGAAACTAAACACAATTTGATTGTAATAAAAAACTATATAAATTGTTTACGTACGTGGAGTTGCTCTAAATTTCTGCCCTTCTCATCGCACGTCTGCCGGATGAACTCGCATACATAGTATCCACATAGATTGTTACCTGGTCCCTGCGTCAGGCACTTTACGAGAACAGAGTTCAATCAAAATAATAATCAAGCATGATAATAACTGTATCAAAACTAGAATCAAAGAGATGCGCGGATATAGCTAGTGGTGCTTACATCTAGTGGTTGAAATGTAAGCTCCTCTTTCCACACACCCCTAGCCTTCTTGGTGAACCGTTTCCAAGCGCTGCCCGGCGTAGAAAACGAATAAAATAAGTTATTAAGTAGTTGATATCATAAAATTCACGAACGTTGCCGATATAGTGTCGTAATGATTAGAATTACCGCTGGAGAAGTATCTGCATGTCCTTCCACGTCTCAAGGGGTTTATGTTTCGAGTCCATGACTAGTACACTCCCTTTGTCAAGTTGAATGATTAATAGAATATAGTGGTACCTGCGAATGCAGAACTAATCAATTATATACTTAACATCGAGTAAGCGAAATAGAAAGTGTATACAAGACAATAACACTCACTGGAAGTTGTAAGGAAATAGTATTTCCCTTTTGGTTTCTTGAAACCTTAACGCGTCTACTATATTATCCTCCGTATCCTGGGGGCTTATTTTGAGATTAGCTTCATGAACCCAATATGGGTCAATGAAGCCAATGTCATAGATTTGTCCTCTGCTGCATTCGAGAATCTTCATTCTGCATATTACAGTATGATTATATACATGCAATAAACAAAATAATATAGCTGGAGACTAAATTAATTAAAGAATTAGTACTTACAGACAATAGGCACCGATGATCGATTTGTCCAAGGCGTCTTGATTGAATAATTGAAATAGTTCATCAAATTCAATGGATATCATGTCAT
Source organism: Avena atlantica (assembly GCA_910589765.1). Lineage (NCBI taxonomy): Eukaryota > Viridiplantae > Streptophyta > Magnoliopsida > Poales > Poaceae > Avena > Avena atlantica. The sequence goes on from OU342733.1 coordinate 424,452,350, forward strand.
CCTTATCTTTCCCATGATGCTTTTTTGTAACCCTCAGCACTATCCAGTTAGCCCCGGCCCTTGTGGCATGCATGTACCAGTTATGCAATCTTCGCATTTTTGTTGGAAGATTGTTTACCTCCTCAGGTTTGACGAGAGGTTTTCCGTACTGGTATTTGTATGCTACTTCACTCACGGGGAAGAACTCTAACTGGGATAAGTACTGGGCAATACTCATACCTTGAGCAGCGGCAGCTTCTCCGTATTGTGCAACTACATCTGGATCATACTGCTCTTTGGCCCCATATTTGCTCGACCCCACATTGGTTTGAGAAATCACCTTGAGAGGGGTGCAAGTCTGTTTTGCTTGTTCTCCGAGCTGGGCAACAGATTTCCCGCTTGCATCAGTACTGCTCTTCGAGGCTTTTTGTGCCGCATGTGACTTGAGAATAGAACGGTAATAGTCTGATGACAGCTTTGGCTCGGGTTGATGAAGATTCTTTAGCATTTTCAACACTTTGGCTTTTTCTTCTTTGGTGCTGGGGAACTCTGGCTCTTTCGGCCGCCTCAGCTTAGCGAAAAACGTTGTCGTTTCCGCATCAACGATCGCCGCAGTCTCCTCTTCAGTATAGTCATAAGCTCTCTTGGGAGGAACCGTTGGTACTTTTGGAAGAGGCTCTTGTTTACGTTTCGGCGATCGCTTACGACGCACAGTAGCGGTACGCTTACGCTTTTTATCCTGAGGCGCTGGCGATGGCTCCCGCGGCGATGGCTGCACCGGAGATTGGTGAGGCGACGGAGCCGGGTGAGGCGACGAAGACGGCTGCCGCGGCGGCGACGACCTCGCTGGAGACGGGTGAGGCGGCGGCGAAGATGGCCTTGGCGTGTGATTTCGAAGCACGATACAATCCTTCGGCCATAGAATGGTGACGTTTTTTGTGTCACCCAGCACAGTCACATCCCCTTCACCAGCAGGGTAGTGAAGATCCAAAACCTCAAAGGTGGGCATGATTTCATCCACGCCGACAACAGCGTAGCCCTCTGGAACCGGACGACAGTGGTAAGTTGGTGTGGGTCCAATTGGTAAGGCATAGCCGACCGCCACCTTCATTGATATGTTCACAACTTTGACATGTAGCTCGCAGTGTGTCATCTTTGTGATATCATCCACTGGGTAGCCACCAGGAGCCATCGTCGGTGCATCATCGTCATCGCCATTGTCATCACCCAGGACCTCGGTGGAAGCCACACTGCTTTTTCGATTATTCGATAGGCCGGTAGCATCAAATGCAGTGTGCTGCTGAGATGGGGCGCCGGTAGTACTTTGCTCTTTAAGTGTGTTAATTTCATCTTGTTGTTGCTTTAATCGTTCTTCAATTAAACGCATTCGCTCTTTCTGACTTTCTGCTTCAACTGCCGCCCTGTCCTTACTCCTCTGACGGATTCTATCAGGATATTTCTTCCTCTCTTCGGGAAACCCAGTCCTCCATGATTGGGAGCCTATTGTGCCTCGTGTTCGTCCATCATGTTCCTTATTTCCAAGGGCGAGTGTGAGCTCATCATTCTCTCTATCGGGAATGAAGTCCCCATCTTTAACAGCCTTTACTGCTTTTCTGATCCTCTCGATTGGCAAGGGGTCTTCTTTATGTCGTATGTTATATATACACCTCCCTTCCGAGTCCAACGTGCCCTCATGCCCGTAAAACCATTTCCTTGCACGTTCTACCCATTCGTCTGTCTCTGGGGTGATCTTTTTATCACGCAGTTCCTGCTCAAGTTTATCCCACTTAGGAATGCCAACCCTGTAGCCACCTTGCCCCATAGTATGGTGATACTTCTTCTTAGCAGCATTCACCTTATTCGTTTCAGACATTTTCTTGGCTTTTTCTGATTTCTTGTATTCCACAAACTCATCCCAGAATGGTTTTATCTTCTCAAACTGAATATTCTTGAAATCAGGAGTCTTCTTTTTCACGACATAGTCAAGGTGCAATCTTTTCTTCCAGTTGGTGAAACACTGGGCCATCTTCTTCAAAGCCCACTCCCTGACCTTAGCCTCCATGGCTCTCCCATGTTGTAAGGCGTCCTCAACTGGATCCTCCACATTTGGATCCAGCTCTATCTTCGGTAGTTTGAAATTAACCATGAGCCTCTTCCATAGTAAATCTTTGGCGTGGTTAGGGACAAATAAACATGTTCACTCTTCATCCGCATTAGCAGGCCTATTCCAATTTCTAATGGTGATCGGGATTAAGTCCCTAACGATTACTCCGCATTGTGCCACAAATTTGGTTGCGACAACTTCGGGAGCTGTCGGTCTGCCGTGTTCAGCGACATCTTCGATCCTGAACCTCTCATGGTCTTGCAACTTTTTGGTTGGGCCTCGTCTGCTCTTCTCAGTAGATTCCTTCGATCTGGAGGGCTAAAAGAAGAAAGATCGTCGTTACTATTTCTATATAGATAGCAGATGATTAATTAATGAATTGATTTATATTACATGCACCTCGCCGGAACGGTCGTCTTCTCGATTACACAAGGCATCGCCTTCTCCCTCGTGGAAGGCAACACCTTCAACCTCAAGAAAGTTGTCTACTCCGGTAAAAAGAGGATCACCCTCACCGGAGTTGTTCAGAAACGTTGATACGTCTAAATTATCTTCCCCACGGATCACACCTTGGATCAACTCTTCCTTTTCTTCGTCTCTGACGTGTGGGTCCATATTTTCTGCATAGGTGGAAAAACGAATAAGTCAAAGCGGCTAAAGGAGGAAGTTACGAATAAGTCAAAGCGGCTAACAAATATTTTCCGGATCGAAGGTGAAACCCTAATATATACATACACAATAATAAAAATGAAGAGAAACCCTAAACCCTAAGGCTATGAGAGGGGAACATGAGTATAAGGCTACAAAAGGTCTTCGATCTATCTATGGTCTTGATCTCAGTCTTCGATCTCAATCTCGATATCGTATTCTACCGAGAAGAACCAAATCACCGGATAGAAAGGGAAACAATCAACACATGGCATCGATGCAATTCTCAAGCAATGATGATGATACGACAAGTTAATGTGCATTGGAATGTAACCCTAAAGCATGCTCGACAAGTTAATCGGGGTTCCGAGGGGCGCAAACCCTAACTCAAGGAACTCCGGAATCACCTGTTAGGATTACTAGGGTGTTCTAATTAAACTTGTCGTTTAATTAGATCTATCTATGGTCTTGATCTCGGTCTTCGATCTCGATCTCGATATCGTATTCTACCGAGAAGAACCAAATCACCGGAAAGAAAGGGAAACAATCAACACATGGAATCGATGCAATGCTCAAGCAATGATGATGATATGACAAGTTAATGTGCATTGGAATGTAACCCTAAAGCATGCTCGACAAGTTAATCGGGGTTCCGAGGGGCGCAAACCCTAACTCAAGGAACTCCGGAATCACCTGTTAGGGTTACTAGGGTGTTCTAATTAAACTTGTCATTTAAGTTGTTGAACAATGCATGATTATAGCATAGATAGATAGTTCTCATTTTTCTGAACATTTTGGTATATTATTTGTATTTTATCTGTATTACAGATTAAAAGTTATTGAATTTACAAGTTTTATTCAAATTCTGAAATTATTAAATCAAATGTTTAAACCTTTTGCACCATAGTAACAACTAGCCATAATGGCTGACAGGTGGGGCCTTGAGCCACCTCAGCAGCCACGCAAGCAAAGGGGAAACAGAGGACGCGGAGCCACCTCGCCACGCAAGCAAAGGGGAAACAGAGGTGGGGCCCGGAGCCGTGGACAAGGAGGACGCGGCCGCCGTGGCCGTGGACAAGGACGACGCGGCGGTGGAGGAAACGGTGCCGGCGACGATGCACCACCCGATCGAAGCCGCCGTGCCCACCACCAGCAGCAGGCCCGTCCAAGGCCCAGTGCGAGCTGGGCGACCGCACTGGGCCCCAAAATTTTCCGGGCCCCCCAGTTTCTAGCAACCAGCCCAAGTCTGCAGTAGTGAAATCCAGCCCGCTCGGTGCATCTGTTAATTTTCCAGCAATGTGGTAGTGGCTTGTCTCGATTCTACAACTCTTGCGGCCCAATAAACTATACTCTTAGTTCTCAAAAAAATCTCCGGCATCTATGGAGATCCTGATCGCTAAAGTAACCAGGTTCGTTCCAAACTCTCGATCGTTCCGTTAAAAAACCAAGAACAGGCCGTGAGATGAGAGTCACCGAATTGATCGATTCATCAATCTAATTCGCCCACCCATGTCGCCCGAAAGGGCACAACACAGACGCCCGTGTTTTGCCACCAGCAGCAGAGGGAGGGGGAGGACAGAGAGGCAGGGAGGGGCGGCGCCATACCTGACGCGGCGCGGTGGGGAAAGGCGCGTCGTCGACGGGAAGTAGAGACGCGGGCACGGCCGGCGGTCGTCAGGGGAAGGAGACGCGCGGGCGGCGCGGTCGTCGGCACGCGGGAAGAGACGCGGGTGGCGGCCGGAGGGGAAGGCATTGACGACGGAGCCGCTACGGGGAGCGCGCGGCGGTGGCGGGGGCAGCCGGGCGGCGTCGTCGGCGGCGAGGGCGCGGGCAGAGGCAGAGAAGTGAGTGGGGAAGGGAAGAAGAAGAGGAGGCACGCGCTGTTATAACTAAAGGGCCTTTAGTCCCGGTTCGTGGCTCCAACCGGGACTAAAGGTGCATACGTCCCGGTTGGAGCCACCAACCGGGACCTATAGTCCAATTTTCAGCAGCTGAAGGGGCGCGCGCGCAGGGGGCTCTTCCGTCCCGGTTGGTGGCTCCAACCGGGACGTATTCCCCTGTTTTCAAATTTTTTCAGTTATTTTCTCTCTGTTCCCGCCTTATTTTTTATTTTGGGGTTTAAATTTGTAATGTTTTTTAAATCATAATTACTTTGGAATTTAGAAAAACTTTAAACATAAAAAGTGTTTGGATTTGAATAACTAATTCGTAACCATTTTCTGTTTTGAAAAATAATTAATGTAACCATTTAAACTACGAACCATTTAAAATTAATAATGAAATAACTTATATTTTTTAAATATTAATTTGGAATTTAGAAAAACTTTAAACATAAGAAGTGTATGGATTTGAATAAATAATCCAAAACCATTTTCTATTTTAAAAAAATAATTAATGAAACCATTTAAAATTAATTAACTTATATTTTTGAATATTAATTTGGAATTTAGAAAAACTTTAAACATAAAAAGTGTTTGGATTTGAATAAATAATTCAAAACCATTTTCTGTTTTAAAAAACAATTAATGTAACCATTTAAAATATGAACCATTTACAACTAAAAATGAATTAACTTATATTTTTTTAATATCAATTTGGAATATAGAAAAACTTTCAACATAAGAAGTGTATGGATTTGAATAAATAATTCAAAAACCTATTCTATTTTTTAAAAAATAATTAATGTAACCTTTTAAAATGAATTAACTTATATTTTTGAATATTAATTTGGAATTTAGAAAAAATTTAAACATAAAAAGTGTTTGGATTTAAATAAGTAATTCAAAAACATTTTCTCTTTTAAAAAATAATTAATGTAACCATTTAAACTATGAACCATTTACAATTAAAAATGAATTAACTTACATTTAAACCGTACCCACTTCCTGCCGATTCGGCAGACATTTGTCCTTTTTACGCGGGATGGATGAAAAGGTTTGAGATGTACCGGTTGGGAGATAGTCCATGTAAGGTGGTCTAGTATTTTAGGAAAATAGGACGGTAGCATTCTGAAACGGCATTTTGGTGGTTACTTCACAAAATGACCCGTTTTTTGCGCTCGGAAAATGGAAAAGGGCTTTTCCGTGCGACAAAAAGGAAAACTTCCTCCTGCAACATTGTTCTCCATACCAATGTCCACACACATGCATAATATGGGCACAACATGACAAACTATGCCGTGATTCAGCACATAACATCGGTCATTTGGACCGAAAGCCATGAAACCTCGAACATGATAGGTCATTTTGTGAAGGTTTTTTCGAAACATGATCAATATACCAAGTCTGGTATTTTTCCTTTCAACTATGTAACATAATATGACACCATGCGAAGGATTTTCATTGTTCGGATTTTTTTTGAATTTATTATTCCCGTTTTGAATTATCTGAATTTCTAACTATGGTCGAACCGGTGTGCATGAAGATAGGGGACGAGCATCGTTAGAACTTGCATCGGATCTCTGACGAAACCACATATTGCGAGTCTAAAAATGATTTTTTAAAAAAATCACGGGCGATAGATCATGTACCTGTAGTACAAACCGGACCCACTTCCTACCGATTCAGCAGACATTTGTCCTTTTTACCCGGGATGGACGAAAAGGTTTGAGATGTACCGGTTGGGAGATAGTACATGTAAGGTGGTCTAGTATTTTAGGAAAATAGGACGGTAGCATTCTGAAACGGCATTTTGGTGGTTATTTCACAAAACGACCCGTTTTTTGCGCTCGGAAAATGGAAAAGGGCTTTTCCGTGCGACAAAAAGGAAAACTTCCTCCTGCAACATAGAGGGAAATGCCTATATAAAGAGAGGGTTCATATTTAGTCCCGGTTGGAGAAACCAACCGCGACTGAAGGGATTGCGGCAGAGTGGGCCAGACAACACTAATAATAGGGGTGAGTGTCGACATTATGTCGTGCGGCTTGTACCTTGTCCCGGATGGTGTCACCAACCGGGAATAAAGATGAACCTTTAGTCCCGGTTGGAGACACCAACCGGGACTAAAGATGAGTCAGCACTAATAATAGGGGTGAGTGTCGACATTATGTCGTGAGTGTCGACATTATGCCGAGCTGCTTCTACTATAAATATGCATCCTTATGAGTCCAGTCCTCCAGCCAGTTTGAGGCATCTCCAAGATGGTTTTAGAGAGCAGGGACACCACTACGGCCAGTTTCAGGGAGATGCCGACGGAGCCCAGTCCTCCGGCATCTCCGAGAAACTGGTCATAGAGGCACTCCCTAATATGTGAAATTAGTTAGCTCCGAGGCGTATTGATCTAGTTAGTGAAGTTACAAGCTGCAAGATGGTTTTCGAGAGAAGGGACACCACTGCGGCCAGTTTCAGGGAGATGCCGACGGAGTCCAGTCCTCCGGCATCTCTGAGAAACTGGTCATAGAGGCACTCCCTAATATGTGAAATTAGTTAGCTCCGAGGCGTATTGATCTAGTTAGTGAAGTTACAAGCTGCAAGATGGTTTTCGAGAGCAGGGACACCACTGCGGCCAGTTTTAGGGAGATGCCGACGGAGCCCAGTCCTCGGGCATCTCCGAGAAACTGGTCATAGAGGCACTCCCTAATATGTGAAATTAGTTAGCTCCGAGGCGTATTGATCTAGTTAGTGAAGTTACAAGCTGCAAGATGGTTTTCGAGAGCAGGGACACCACTACGACCAGTTTCAGGGAGATGCCGACGGAGCCCAGTCCTCCGGCATCTCCAAGAAACTGGTCATAGAGGCACTCCCGGTCCAGCCACAAAATGGGACTAACACTCAAGACATTTATTAATATTAAAAACTGAGACTACAAAACCGGGACTAAAGGCCACAAACCGCGAAAGATATCCTTCGGTCAAGCCACAAACCGCGAAAGACATGAACTAGAGTTACATAATATGAGCATGAACTTCTTGGCATATGTCATTCCTTATGACCGCTTCAGACGTAACCATGGAGCATCTTCTTTACTTAACGGAATGCTTGGGTCAGTTTTCACTGTGAAGGGCGGAATTTCATCAAACTTATTATAATCTTCTGACATGTCTGTCTTGTCCTCGATTCCCACGATGTTTCTTTTCCCTGAAAGAACTATGTGACGCTTTGGCTCATCATATGATGTATTCGTTTGCATATTTTTTCTTTTTTTCGGTCTGGAGGACATGTCCTTCACATAGAAAACCTGAGACACATCATTGGCTAGGACGAATGGTTCATCTCTATAACCAAGATTGTTGAGATCCACTGTTGTCATTCCGTACAACTGGTCTATCTTTACCCCTTCCCCATTCAGGTTGACCCATTTGCAGAGAAACAAAGGGACCTTAACAGAGACTCCATAGTCTAGTTCCCATATCTCCTCTATGTAACCATAATATGTGTCATTTTGTCCATTCTCGTCTATTGCATCAAAGCGGACACCACTATTTTGGTTGGTGCTCTTTTTATCTTGCGCGATCGTGTAGAATGTATTCCCATTTATTTCATACCCTTGGAAATTCAATATAGTAGAAGATGGTGACGCGGCCAACAAGTATAGCTGATCTCCAACAGTGGTGTCATTCAAGAGATGTGTCTGCATCCAACCACCGAAAGACTTCATGTGTTCATCTGTAATCCATGATTCAGGCTTCCCCGGGTTTTTGGAGCGTACAATATTCTTGTGTTCCTCGATATACGGAGCTGCCAAGGTGGAATTATGTAGAACTGTGTAGTGTGCTTTAGTGAAAGAATCCCCGTCCCTACATATCATTGCTTTCTTTCCCAACGTGCCTTTTCCACTTAGTCTTCCCTCATGCCGCGAGTCAGAAACACCAATCGGCTTAAGGTCAGGAATAAAGTCAACACAAAACTCAATGACCTCCTCTGTTCCATATCCCTAGGAGATGCTTCCTTCTGGTCTAGCACGGTTATGAACATATTTCTTTAAGACTCCCATGAACTTCTCAAAGGGGAACATATTGTGCAGAAATACCGGACCGAGAATGGCAATCTATTCCACTAGATGAACCAGGAGATGCGTCATAATATTGAAGAAGGATGGTGGGAACACCAATTCAAAACTAAAAAGACATTGTACCACATCCTTCTGTAACCTTGGCAGAATATCTGGATTGATTACCTTCTGAGATATTGCATTGAGGAATGCACACAGCTTCACAATGGGTACTCGAACATTTTCTGGTAGAAGCCCCTCAATGCAATCGGAAGCAACTGCGTCATAATCACGTGACAGTCATGAGACTTCAGGTTTTGGAACTTTTTCTCTGCCATATTTATTATCCCCTTTATATTAGATGAGAAGCCCGACGGCACCTTGATACTGTAAAGACTTCAAAAAAGATTTCCTTCTCTGCTTTGGTAAGAGCATAGCTGGCACGATTTAAGTGACGCCCTTTATCCGTCTTGTTATCTGTATGCATGTTATTTGGGTCTTACATAATTTGTTGGTCCTCCCGTGCTTCAGGTGTATCTTTTGTCTTCCCATACACGCCTAGGAATCCTAGCAGGTTCACGCAGAGATTCTTCGTCATGTGCATCACGTCGATTGAAGAGCGGACACACAGGACTTTCCAATATGGCAACTCCCAAAATATAGATTTCTTCTTCCACATGGGTGCGTGTCTTGTAGCGACGTCGTTCGGAACTGATTGACCGCCGGGACCCTTTCCAAAGATTACTTCTATGTCCTTGACCATACCAAATACATCATCACCAGCAGGGAGTTCAGGCTTCTTCCGGTGATCTGCCTCACCTTTGAAATGCTTGCCTTTCTTTCTTACGGGATGATTGGTCGGAAGAAATCGTCGATTCGCCAGGTACACAACCTTCTTGCATTTATGCAAATATGTACCTTCGGTCTTATCTAAACAGTGGGTGCATGCCTTATATCCTTTGTTTGTCTGTCCTGAAAGGTTACTAAGAGCAGGCCAATCATTGATGGTTACGAATAACAACCCTCGTAGATTAAATGGCTCCTATTTGTTCTCATCCCACGCACGTACACCTGGTTTTCCCCACAACTGTAAGAGTTCTTCAACTAATGGCCTAAGGTACACATCAATGTCGTTGCCCGGTTGCTTCGGGCCTTGGATGAGCGCTGGCATCATAATGAACCTACGCTTCATGCACAACCAAGGAGGCAGGTTGTAGATACATAGAGTCACGGGCCAGGTGCTGTGACTGCAGCTCTGCTCCCCAAAAGGATTCATGCCATCCGTACTTAGACCAAACCATAAGTTCCTTACGTCACCTGCAAAGTCTGGGAAGTCTCTCTCGATTTTTCTCCACTGTGACCCATCAGCAGGGTGTCTCAACTTCCCGTCTTTCTTACGGTCTTCTTTGTGCCATCGCAACAACCTGGCATGCTCTTTGTTTCTGAACATGCCTTTCAACCTTGGTATTATAGGAGCATACCACATAACCTTAGCAGAAACCCTCTTCCGGAGGGGCTCTCCCTCAACATCACCAGGGTCATCTCGTCTGATCTTATACCGCAACGCGTTGCATACCGGGCATTTATCTAAATTCTCATACTCCTTACCGCGGTAGAGGATGCAGTCATTAATGCATGCACGTATCTTTTGCACATCTAATCCCAGAGGACAGAGAGTCTTCTTTGCTTCGTAGGTACTCTCGGGAAGTTCGTTATGTTTTGGAAACTTCGGCTTCATTATTTTCAGCATCTTTTCAAATGAGGAGTCAGTTAGACCACACTCTGCCTTCCATCACAACAATTCCAGTGTGGTAACGAGCTTTGTGCTGCCATCTTCACAATTTGGGTACAACAATTTCTTGTGATCTTCTAACATGCCCTCTAACTTCAACTTCTCATTTTCTGTTTCACAGTCTCGCTTTGCATCAGAAATGATCCTACCAAGTTCATCAGCCGGCTCATCTGATGCCCGTTCTTCACCTTTTTCCTCTCCATTGTCTTCCATTGCAGTATCACTGTATTCAGGAAACATATGATGATAGTTGTTATCATCATCTTCTTCTTCACCATCTTCCATCATAACCCCTCTTTCCCCGTGCTTGGTCAAGCAATTATAGTTGGGCATGAAACCTTTCATAATCAAGTGGCCGCGAATGATTTTCGAGGAAGAGTACTCCTTGTTTTTCCGACATTGAACACATGGACAACGTATAAATCCATTCTCTTTGTTTGCCGTAGCCACATCGATAAATTTATCCACGCCTTTGATATACCCGCCGGTCACCGTACATCCATTCCCGACCGTTCATCTGCATCATATAAGTAAGTTTATCAAAAAACAGGACATCATAAATAGTGAAATAACCAATTCACACCGACACATGAATTGTATCAATGACCTAGAAAAGATAAGATTGCTAACCTCGATCGAGGGAAATAAAGAGGAGAAAGCTCAAGTGTGTCTCGGACACCTTCTATATTTTTGTTCTATGAGAAATTCAACGGGATTATTCACTCAAACATTTCAACAAACACCTTCAATGCATGCATGAGAAAAAACTAGCACACCCCCTCACACCTTCCACCATTCGAAAAAACAGAGTGGAGGCAGAGGGGGCTGGGGCGTTGCATTTATAGAGGGCAGGGGTCTTTAGTCCCGGTTGGAGCCAGCAACCGGGACTAAAGGTGCGTGCCACACCAAGTGGCTGTGGCCAAACCTTTAGTCCCGGTTGGTGGCTCCAACCGGGACGCATGCCCCCTTACCAACCGGGACGCATGGCCCTGGCCCCGTGCCCGCTCCAACCAGGACGCGTGCCAGCATTAGTCCCGGTTGGTGGCGCAACCGGGACTAATGCTCCGAGGGGTCGCGAACGGATAGCCCTTTTTCCTCTAGTGATCCTCACACGAGCAAGCGTTGCACTCAACACATTCTACACGACACGATTGCATTCATAAACAAACAATCCACAACATATGCAATAAATATGATGCATGAATGCAAGAACGGCAAGTGAATTGGTGCTACAGCTGCACCACATAATTCTAATCCATAATACTACCGAATACATGCATGGAAAACTAGATTTGGCGCTAGGAAAACTACTAGACAAAAGTAATGCTCCAAACTAGAGCTAGAACTTATATAATTCACTACCGGTAGTATACTGTTTGTAAAATCTTGGGAAAAATCTACCGCATAGGCATCGCTGAATAGAAACAGTACCAAATGGAATTACTCGAAAAGGAATTATAAAACTCCCCGAGTAATTAAAACACTGCAGAAAGCCATTAGACAAATACTGCAGAAGTTTTTACTGTAAGCCTACCTTTTTAATACACGATGAGATTCCCCTCGTTCACACGAGCTCAGGGACATATCACACGCGATTTTTGGAGCTACGGATCTTTTTCTACGAATTTATTATTCCGAAAAGGCCACTAACTAGTTTGATTAAACTGTACTAAACTTGATAGTAAAGTCTGAACCAAAGCTACAGCGAGATTGTACACGACTCACTGAACACGTACATATTTTATTTGCAATTTTTGGCCAAGCGTTTGAATTTCTACGCAATTTACAAGATTCTACCGAAATCTGCCAACTAAAGGGATTAACGAAATTGACCAGTCAATTGTGTCTGTTTGACTGGTCAACTCGTCTGCTGACCGGGCGCTGACTGGGCGTCTGACTAGTCAACGCCTGGGATGCTGACCAGTCAACGAACAATCTAAGCCGCTGATCTGAGATCTGATGGTGGCTGCTATCTTACCAGGAATGGATGGCGCATCGGATTCCGGAAAGTGCGGCGAGCTCCGGACGGTGGTGGCGATCTCTTCCGGCGGCGAGGTTCTTCCTGCACGGACGTACACACGGTTACTACGGGTCGGGAAAAATACTTCGCGCGCAAGACGGCACGCGCATGTGCGTGTATGCGTGCGCGCTTGCATGCATGCGATAACAAGCGCGTACACGTGCGTGCGTGTATGCTAGCACGCGAAACGAGGCAGCGGCGACGGCGGCGCAGGGGGATGGCGGCGGCGGCGGCCGAGGCGGGCGGCAGCGGTTATGGCGAGGCGGCCCGGCGGCGGCGTGGGGTCCGCGGGGGAGGGCGGCGCGGCGCGGGAACGGAGAGAAAAGAGAGAGAGGGAGGCGGCGGCCGGACCTGGGGCGGCTACGGCGATGAGGGGCGGCGGCGGCGCCTCGGGAGACGTGCGCGCGGGGCAGGAGGCGATCGAGGCGGGGCAGGCGGGGTAGGTTGCGGGAACCGAGGCCGGGTGGGTCCCCTTTTGTGGCCCTCGCGCGAGTTCTATTCAGATTCGGTCCGGAGTTTGTTTAGAACTCGGAAATCGGTCCAGATTTTCGGACCGTTTTCCGGCGGTTTACTAAAACGTCCGAGTCTTTTGCATACGAACTCCGATTGGAGCAATTCTCGTGCCTACGGGTTCATATCGTCGAGGGGCACAACCTTCAGTCGAAGTTTGAGTGAAAACTCGAACCTACAGGGGTGGTTGTCGCAAGTCTCTCTAAAGCTTCCCGCAGGGAACTCGTAGCGAAACAAAATAGGGTTTTGAAGATGGCGTATCGCCGAACCTTTCTGCTCGACGGTTTTGCATGGAAAGATATGATGCAATGCTATGAATGATATGCAAGACCAAATCTAAATTTGGGATGTGACATCTTGCTTCTTTAAACATTAGTCCTTACCGGACCAATGATGCAGATTTCCGCTATTGGATATTTTATTGTCTTGAAGACCGTGAGTGCATAATCTTGCAATCACAAAAGGCAAGTTCACACTTGCTCATGTCCTTTGATTATTTTCTATAAAGTATTTTACAAATCCAGTGTTGTCATCACCTGCATTTGAAAAAGGACAGAAAACACTATTTTCATAATAATATGATTATAGGTTATTTACCATGAGGTAATAACCTACTATAAGAGTTCCGGTGGTAAAGGAACATATTATCTAGGACTTAACAACCAATGTCGCCAGTGATTCTTGCGTCGTATATTACGCGTTGACCATGAGATTTGGAATGGGACGGAGAAGTCAGCTGTATCTTTTCCCTCTCGCATGGAGCTGGATGTGCGGGTCGTGGCTGTTATCACTCGTAGCATGCATATTATTTATGGTAATTCGTAGAGGATATGCAACATATGGGTGGGAGCCATCAATGTCCCACGATAGTTCCGGCATCTAAACGGTCTGTACTGCCATTGCCGTAATTCAATAGGTGGGCTGGCATACACCAAAGAGACATGCGGGGTCACGGAGAAGGAAGTGATTGGCTTGGGTCTTAGTCTGGGCCTCACACCAAGGAAGTGTGAACGGGTTCACGGCCCAGATGTGCAACAAAGCTAAGATCTCTCATGGGTAAATTAACGCACCTCTGCAGAGTGTAAGAACTATAACTTGTTACTCCCTGTTCCGGGAAGGAGCTGCGAACGCGGCGGGAAAGGAACCCCATGAAGGTTCTAGTAAACCCGTGAAGGCTGACGGACATAGTTTTTCAGAATAAAAGAAACCTTTGAATAAATGTTTAAGAAAACTTGCATTGCCTACGACCTACGGTCTGTGGCTATAGCTATAGTGCATCAAACACTCCTTTTCTAGTGAACTTGCTGAGTACGCTCGTACTCAAAGTATCTTCTTAACCCTTGCTAGGTTCTAAAGCCAGTACAGACGATGTCTACATCAATTATGCTCCAGGAATCATCATTAAAAGCTAGAGCTCTTCAAGGAAGTCAAGAAAGTCAATATATACATCAACTCAAGTGAAGACGAAGTTGCTGATTAGATAAGAATAGAACTTGTAAGGGCTTGTGCACTAGATTTTGGAGGAACATGGGAAGATCATCTACCATTGGCAGAATTTTCTTATTACAATTACTATCAGAGTAGTCTGAAGGCAGCTCCATACCAAGTTTTGTATGGAAGGAAGTGTAGATCACCAATATGTTGGTATGAGCCTGGAAGCAACAAATAATTTGCGCCAGATTATATCAAGGGAAGACAAGATAGCATTGATAAGATCAAAGATAGACTGAAAATCGCCCAGAGCAGGAAAAAAAGTTATGCGGATCAAAGTCAGAGATCATGGCATCCAGAAGTGGGAGATATGGTCTATTTTGAAGTAAGTCCAATGAAAGGAGTGAAAAGGTTCAGAGTTAAAGGAAAATTGAGTCCAAGATACATCGTACCATTCAAGATACTAAGTCAAAACAGAACTATAGCTTATGCTTTATAGTTACCATGAAGTTTAGCTCAAGTGCATAATGTTTTCCATGTGTCACAACTTCGTAAATGTTTGAAAGTACCGGATGATGCAATCACACACCAGGAGATAGAACTACAAGCAGACCTGACCTACATTGAAAAGCCCTATAAGATTCTGGTAGAAAAGTGGAAAAGATTGAGGAACAAAGCAATCAAATATTGCAAGGTACAGTGGGAACATCACCTTGAAAGGGAAGCCACATGGGAGAAATAAGAGGATTTAAGAAAAGCCTATCCAGAACTATTTAGAACATCTCCACAAACTTTGGGACGAAGTTTAATTTAAGGGGGGAAGTCTGTAACATCCCAGCATTTAGGAACTAATGAAGGGTAGATTTAGGAATTTGGAATGTTGCATGCATTCATCTGTGAAAATGTGAATAAAATTTTCGCCAAATAAAAACTTTAAGTGATCAAAGTTTCTTTCATACTTTGAGATTAGGTTTAGTCTTAAAGGATGATTTCTATAGACTTCGAGATGATCTCTGAGGAATTACGTGTTTTGGAAAATGAATTTGAATTTTAAACTTGAGAGTTTGAATTATAATTCAAATGAATAAGGGATAAGGTTTGAATCTTGATTTAATTAGAAGTTAATTATTATAACTCAAATTTTATCTAAAGAAAACAATTAAGTATGTGAAAACTTATTTTATATTTTTATTTTATAATTAAGTTACAAAATGTAACTTATTGAAATCATCCACACACTTCACAAAATTGTAATAATAATATAATCTTTATTGGAGAGAAGTAAAATGAAGATTAAAAAATAATAAATTAAAAATTACAAAAGAATAAGAAGATTACATTAACTATCCTATAAAGAAAACCTAAACTAAAATGTTCATCTTCAAATCTGTACCTGCAAGATAAACACTAATAAAACAATAATAAGGGTAGAGTTTGTATTGTTTTACTCTCAGAAGTTGATAGTGAAGTGCACTGTTCAAAATTTCATCATTGAGAAATTATAAAAGGGGCAAGTTTCACCAATATGAAAGAATCAATCTTTCATAATTTTTAAGCCATAAGTCAAATGACAGCCAAGAGGGGCAAGTTTCACCATCCAGGTAAAAGTAATCTGATCAAAGTAACTTTTAAATCCAAAGCATATCCACAAGTGCACAACAAGCACACAAGCAGGAGACACAACTAAATGCATGTGGTGTGATGTCAGCTTCACAACACAGCTCCAACACACCAAAACCAGCAGTACATCCATGGAGAGGCACTACTGCATCTCTTCACTACACACACACAAGAACAGCCATCTTAGACAGGAGCTAACCAAGCACAAAGCCAGCAACCAAACCAACCAAAGCCCAGATCTCATCACCAGGATGGTGACATAAGGAGGGGGAAGGATCAGGTGGACATCAAGATCAAGTCCATGAGCTAGGAGGAGCAGGCTAGCTCAAGTACAAGCACTGGAGTTCAGCAAAACCAGATCAAGATCATCACCACCTTACTCCACAATCATCAGATTCTGTGGTGAGTATCATAAAACCCTCACATGATCTAATCATATTATCTAGACAGAAGCATGTGTTGTTTTATGAAACAAACTCTCAGAAAGCACCCAAGTGGGGTGAATCCATCATAGAGATTTTAAACTCTAAAAGCAAACAACAAAGTAGAAGGATCCAACCAGAGCTCAGAACAACATCATTGCTTTAGTTGTCAAGCTATATATTTCAATTCAAGCATAAATATAGCTAAGATCTAATTTCTAGGCACATCCCTAAAGTAAGGGTAGCACCTTAGAAACTAATCTTTTGGATCCAGATAATGATCAAGCTTACTATCATTTTTCTCCAAGCTTTGATTCAAGAAACAATAGCTGGTACCACCTACCAGGACTATCTATATGAATCAACTAGATAAAGCCTAACACACTAAGCCTAAGACCAACATCATTGGTCTTAGGGATTTCAAAGAAGAACATTTCTATTTATCTTATGAAGCCAAGCTTGTCTTAAGCTTAAACCAACCCAATCAATGAACAAGAATCAATCTTGTGTGCCATACCAAGATGGTGTCACAAGAACAATTCTACATGAATCAGGATAAACATTTAATCATCACAGATTCAAACAATCAACTTACTAATCATTTTCCTGTTAATACATGATTCATAATTAGGATATTCCTATGTTAATCTTCACTGTTTGAGATCATTGTGATCTCAAACCACATATTAATTTCTAAGCCAACAACACTAAGACAGTGATTTCATCACACCATAATCATGCTCATAAACCAAGAAATAACAGTGGAAAGTTATCAAGCCTCTGACTGTAACATCCCAAAAATATTAAACTTGGATCATCAAACTCTAATCATCAAAATTAGGGTTAACAAAAACTTCTCCAACTAAAAATATGAAAGCATTCATATGTGTGTGTATTAAAATTTGGATTCTTTTGAATTGCCATGATTCTGTGTTTCTTTGCTTGTATAATGATTTTTAGGTGAAATAAACATCATTTAAACAATCCCCAAACTTTTCCCAAAGACAAAAAACTCAAAATGAATAAATTAAGTGAATGGTCACTTTGGCCAAATTAACTCCCATGCCTACTTTGGATATCTCTAACTTTCAAAACTCAACAGAAACATGTATGGATATTTGCACCCCTTGATAATATTCATAACAAAGTACCAAGGCCCACTTTGTGATCATCTAGAAACATTCAAATGCTAAGTTTAAATGACAGTTTAAAATTGAATCTATCTCATATGAGAAGATCCCACTATTTCAAAACCCACTCAAACCAGCTCAATTTTCAAAACCCAAGAATCCACAGGTTCCCCAGTACATGCCTAGCACACCCACCAAAAATCTTTTCAAAATTCAAAAATAAATTTCTTGCGGCCATTTCATCAAACACTTGGAGACAGAAAATCAAATTGGCCAAACTTCACTGTTTTGAGCAGTAATTTGGCTAAGTATTGTTCACCATTGATCACACTTGTCTCCCAAGTGCGAACCAGTGCCTTGACCACCCCTATCCCCTACCCATCGCACCATGTGTCGTGGTGGTGGCACGGCAGATGCCATGGCTGGCTTAAGTTGGGGGCCGAATGGGTGCTTGTGGTCACCGGGGAGGGAGTGCATGGTCGAGCCATGCACGAAGAATAAGAACTCTCCACACTTGAAAATTTGATTGATACCCCAAAGATTAAAAGTGCTCCTTGAGCTGTATTGGCTTGAGTACGCAGCACATGTTCTCTACTTGGTCCAACCTCCTCCTTCTACTGCTATTCTCTCCCTTATATAGGCAGTGCTAGCTAGCTAATATCCCTTTGGGTTCTAGGGTTTACTGTTTGGATATTGGTCCCTACAATATGGGTTGGGTTATGGGCTTGATTTAATCCCATAGGCCTGGTCCATAAAGCTTGACAGCTAACGGTGTTCTGGTACGCTGCTTCTTGTTCTTTTTAGCGTCACGCTGTTACTTTGTATGTCAGCGCTTCCTTTGGGCGTCACCCGACTCCTTTTGTGTCACCCGGCGTCGCCCTTCTCTTTTGACCATGCTTTACCATGGTCCTTCCCGAACCTTACTCGGAAAGGTGCCACACATCCTTCTTGACTCGGCCCTTCCTCGGTTGACTCGGCTCGTTGGTACCTTCAAGGATTACAACTTTGTACTATCCGGGCTGAGATAGTTTGTATCTCGGCTCTCTTGCTTATCTTACCCGGTCGTTCTTACCCGGCCTGGTTCATTTTTTACTCCGAGCCAACCTAGCTGCGCTATGTTTCCCCTCTCGTGACCCTACCGAGGGTTATCCCCCCGACATTAGTCCCCGAAGCTGGTGAGGTCTAGCAGTTAAAGATCTTAGGCGTCTCCAGGTTCCTTTTTTGTGAATGGAACTTAGTTTTTGTCTTTTATCTATCTCAGTTTTGCATCTTGCCGGGTTAGTCTGACAATTTTGGGTCAATTCATTGACTTCTTGGCTCATACTTGCCTCGAGCCGAGTTATTTTGGCCAATTCTGGGTTATTTTCGGCGCACTCCAGTCACTGACAGCTAGTAATCATGATTACTTGCCTCAAATTTTTCCAAGTTCTGGCGGCATAGTGACGGCTGCGCAGTTATTCCCCGTCACTGTGGCAGTCCCATCGGTCTGCGCCTCTTGTCCTTCCAGCCGTGACGTGGCACCAGATTTTTCGTGTATCTTTGGCTACGTGGCGCTCGCTGACTGGCTCTCCCGGCCTGGTACACGGCCACACGCTGGCCGCACGACACAGCTAGATCCCACTACGGGGGTTTTTACTACCCTTAAGTAGGGGTTGGGGGTTTCCACTTCCCCCACGCCCGTTCAGTTTCCGTAGCCTTTCTTCTTCCTCGCGCCTGCAAGATTGAACTGCCTCCTTTGCGGTTCCTTCTCCTTCTTGCTCTAGTGCTGTGATTGCCCCTGTCCTCTTTCGATTCCATCACGGGTCCTCGTTGTTCCAAGCCTCTCCTTTTCGTGGAGGAGATAGACTCCGACGATCCCATGGATGCTCGTGACGGCGCTGATGGTGCTGAGGAACAGGAGGTTCCCTCCAGCGAGCGCGGTGGTTGGGAAGGCTCTGAGGTCTCCAACGAAGAGGTGGAGTGGCTCCGCTCCACCAGACGCATTCCACTGCAAGTGGATTGCCGTCTCCCCACCGGTGAGATCTCCCCCACCCCTCAAGCTGGCGAGCGGGTGGTTTTTCTTTCACACTTTGAACGCTGTTTTGCTCTTCCTGTGAGCACCTTCTTTTCCTTGTTTCTTTATACCTTCCATCTGCACACCCACCATCTTCCTGCCAATGCAATTGGCTCTCTTTCTTGTTTCATATCTGCTTGTGAGGCCTATCTTGGAATTTGACCCATAGTTCCTTTGTGGGCCAAGTATTTTGGCTTTAAAGTTCAGGTTGTTCCCTAGCCTGGTGCTCCTCGATCCAAGAAGAGGCCGACCCGGTGTGGTGCTGCTAGCATCACCCCCAGGAGAGATTCTATCTTTCCTCGGGTTACCGGCATTGACTCCTGCAAGAAGTGGCATAGAACCTTTTTCTATGTCAAAAACAGCGGGTCCACTGACAACATCCGGCTTCCCCCTTTATCGAACGAGGTCCCCAACAAGAAGTATTGGCAACTTGACCCGCGCGACCAAGACACTGCGGTAAACGAGGCAAACGCTATCCTGGAAAGGTTGCTGTCGCCGGATGAGAACTTTCATCTCGCCGACTTTGACCTCATGTGCACCTTCATCTCACGCCGGGTAAGCCCCATCCAAGCCAGGAGCCACAAGATGTGCTTCATGAGCGGGTCCCATGATCCCACTCGGTATTCCACCAAGGAACTCACCGATGACTCCATTGCCCGCCGAGTAAGCTCAATCTTCAAATTGAACTTGGCGGATGATTGGGCTTGGAGTTGCCCACCGTTTAGCCGGGTCAGGCCTATCCCCTGGGTATGTTTTTCGAATTACCTTCTCGCCGAGTTGGATTTAGCTCTTTTCCACTCTTTAGCTTAGTTTTTAGTCTCTCATTCTGTTTGTCTTTCACAGAATCTCCTTCACCAGGTTGATGACAGTACTGTCCCTCCGGCTGGCTATAACGGGGATCGCTCTGACTCGGATGAGTTCGAGTATGACCTGGAGTGCTTCATGCCCATCCCGCACACTGCGGCTGCTTCAGCTTCGGGTAAGAGTCAATCTCCCAATCCCTTACAAGATTGGTCTGACGATGATGAGGATGATGATTGTACGCTTTTGGAGGTACATGCCTTCTGAGCTTAATCTCTTTGCTTATCCGAGTAAGCCCGTTATTTACTTATGCAGCTGGTCAGGTACATGGCGTTCCTCCTCTCGCCGTGGGCGGAGTCGGCAAGATTCCTATTGCTAAGCCGAAGCGACGCGGAACCTCCTCCCGCACTCAGTCGGCCAAGAAGAACAAGCCCACTCCAGCAACTCCTACTGCCTCTGCTGCTGCCAGCCTGAGTGAGACTCGCCAAGCTCCTGGGCACCGAGTCACGCGCTGAGTCATCCGCGACCCGGTTGTCACCGGGTAAGTTTTTGCACCTTGCTTTCTTTCCTTTTTTCTTTCTCATTACTGCTGTTCTCTCATATATATCTTGTTGTTTTCAGAGTTGCACATTTAACGGCGAATCGGGCTGTTTCTAGCATTGCCTCGCCGCTTAGGCCTGCACCTCCTCCAGCTGACTCGCACTGTTGAGGCTCACGCTTCTCAGTGTCAGTCAGACCCGGTGGATCACTCGGCTAGCGCCCCTGTCGCTGGTCAGGAGAAACTTCCTGATCTTGGTGCTCACAAGTCTGGCACCAAGAAACCCTCTGCCCCCAGTTCCTCTGGCATCATCCCTCAAGCTCATGTGAATGAACAACTTCCTGATCTTGGAGCCAGCAAAACTGCTGAGCCCAGTCAGGGGGCTCCACGTCCTTCTTCAAATCCTTCGGCTCGCTCTCCAGTTCTGTCAAAAGGCCAGACCCATCCCAAGGCTTCTGGTTCTACTCGCCCCTCTTCTGGCAAATCCACCTCTTCCAAGCAAGCAACTCTAGTTTGCGCTCCGGGTTCTGCTCCTTAGATTCGGCCTCCTACGTCGGCGACCGTGTTCGCTTCAATGAATAAGGGGGACGAATCCGCGGCTGCCGGGTCAGGTGATGGCTCCAAGGCTGTTACCCTCCATACCTCTGCCGCTGCAACCCGTGCCACTGTGGGAACCGCCCTGAAAACGGGTCGAGTTCTCACTCGAACGCTCAGTGGGCAGAGCCTTGGTTCGGCTGAGCCTTACGTCGTGGCATGGAATGCAGCAGGCGAGCAAGAGGTCAGCACTCGTTCCGGGAAGAAGCTGAAGCTGGGCCCCAAGGTCGTCTCCGACATAACCCATCAGGCCATTAATCTGATGGCCCGCGCCAATGAAATAAACGAGGTGACATAACTTACTCTTTTGTACTATTGAGTATTTTCCTTTATACCTATCACCTAGTCCCCGAGGTAACAGTTTAGTAAGATACTTACTCGGCTGTAAGCTCTTCAATTATTCACTTAGTATTTGAATCCCACACTTGCATGTTAAAGCTTCGAACCCTAGCCCTCGAGGTTACTGTCGAGTAAGGAACTTACTCGGCTGTATTCTCTTAAACTCTTTGATTTCTTTATGACAAACTAATGTTAGAGCTTCAATCCCTAGCCCTCGAGGTTACTGCCGAGTTGGTGAGTGCCGGCATGGATATTTGTGCTGCTTTGGCCAATGTTGCCACCTCTAACATCTGACTTTTCTCTTGTGCTATGACGAGTGACTCGGCCAGTGAAGATCCGGCTGAGGCACAAGCAATAGATCTTTTGTAATCTCCTTCAACTGTGATCACCCCACATGGGCCTGGAAGCTTCATCCTCAAGTAAGCGATGTGAGGAGTAGCCATGAACTTTGCCATAGCCGGTCTGCCGAGTAAGGCATGATATGAGCTGACCAAATCTACTACCACGAACTCTATGGCTTCAGTACGACAATTTTCTCTGTTGCAGAATAAGACGTCGACCCAGATCTTGCCAATTGGCTCACAGGACAATCCCGACACAATCCCGTGGAAAGTGGTCTTAGTCGGCTCCAGCATGTTCATGGTAATGCCTAACTTGAGCATAGTATCCTTGTACATGATGGTGATGATACTGCCATCATCGATTAAAACCTTTGAAAATTTCACGTTGATATCAGGGCCCATGAACGTTGGATCCAGAACCAAAGCGTATCCTCCTGGGGTTGGCATGATTTTGGTGTGATCCTTTATACTCCAAGTTATCTCTTGCTCAGACCAATGCATGTACTTGGGAATTGCAGGCATCGTGGCATTCACTTCCATCATTCGTCGCTGCTGGCTCTTCTTGTCATTTGGCTCTGTGACAAAGACAACATAGCTCTGGTGATGTTCTCTGTACTCATTTCTCTTATTTCTTGATTCTGATACCTCGGCTGCCTGTTTTCATATTTGTTATCTGCTCCTACTATTTGAACATTTTCTCCTATAAGTGGTGGAGGGGGAGGTGGTAGAAGCTGCTTATTCGGCGAGTCCACTCTGTCTCCTTTCTGAAACCAAGTGCATTGCCTTGTTGAGTGATTTGCCGGCTTACTCGGACTTGGTGTGTGAAACTTACACGGCTGATCCACCATCATCTCATAGGTGTAGTTTTGTCGGTCTTGATACTGTTTCCTCTGATCGTGTGGACTTTTGCCATCATTCTTTGGCACCCATTGTTGTTGACCATTCGTCCTTTGACGCTGACTGCTTCCAGCATCTGGATGATCCTGACTCACTGCTGCGACCTGAGCCGAACCATACCTATAATCCGGCCTCTCGTCTCTTCTCTTGCTTCTGTATTCGGATCTCTCCTGGCGCCTTTGCAACCCGGCAGCGTCATAGATCTGAGTCTCAGTCATCTCGTCTGCCGACATGAGTAGCGGCTGAGTCGGATCTCCTAACGTGTACGAGTCGGCGATTCTTATCGTCTCTGCTAGGCTTGCCGGCATATCTCTTTGTAACCTTTGCCACAGCACACTCCCATGTCTACATCCTTGTGCAAACCATGCGATTGCTTGCGACTCGATTACCCCTTCATAAGAGTTACGCATCGTACACCACCTTGTGAGGAACTCCTTGTCTGTATCATTCGGTCTTTGCTTGCACATTGCTAGTTGCTATGGGCGATTCGGCCTCTTGTAAGTGCTCGTGAAATTGCTCACGAAGGCGTCATGAAAATCAATCCAACTGTTGATGCTTCCGGGTGGAAAATTGTTCAACCATACCCGAGCTGGTCCTTCCAGCATCTGTGGTACGTAACGTACTGCCCATCTCAAGTTTCCCTGCGCGATCATCACAGCGGTTCCATAATCTATGAGCCAATCCTCTGGCTTTGTGCTTCCATCATATGTTTTTGTCCCTTTGGCGAGCTGGAAATTTGGCACCGGTGGCTCCTTCATTATCCTTGGGCCAAAACATGGTGGACCCTGCGGACCTTGTGATTCAATTATCTCTGACATTTTTATGCGGTCAAGCTTCAGCCTGGCATCATCCGGCTGAAGGTTCCTACCTCCGTATCTCGCTCCCATTGCTTGATATGCATGATCCAGCAGCTCATACCCATCATTTACCATAGCCGAGTAACCATCATTATACTTATTCGTGTTTGGGTCAGCTGGCTGTTGAACTTCTTTTCCCGCGCTCTGCTATTTTCTGTCCGGCTGAGCTGGTGCGTTATTTGGAGCTGGATTTCCTCCTCCTGCCGAGTGAGTTGCGCGCCGAGTATGAAGCGCAAAATTTTTCCCTCCATTGTCATTTCTCTGTCCAACTTTTCCCTGGTTTTCATTTTCTCGGGGATTATTTCTTTTTGACCCTTGCGCATGCGCCAGGTTTCCTTGAACTACTGCCGGATCATAGGCGACCATCTGCTTGTTTCTTCCAGAATCCACACTTTTTTCTTTTCTCGGCCTGGGTGCCTCTCCGGGTGAGGATGTCGTGTGCCCAGCCGATCTTGCCGGAACAGGAGTTAACGAGTGAACCAGTTGTGGTATCCCTGCTATACCCGGATTTGCTCTGTAATATGCCTCATTCAGCATGCTCGCTTCTTTTACTAACTCATTGACTCGTTCTTGCTGCCTTTTCTTTGCTTCCCCCTCCAAGTGGGGTAATTCTGCCATTGCTTCTTCTGCTGTGTTGTACGTTGGACGCATGGCCATCTCATTGCTGTTCTCTGGTGTTATCTTTGATGTCGCATCTGCCAGTTACTCATTGAGGTTCCTTCCTCTCAATCTTGTTGCATCAAGCCGAGTCTTTGAGCCTTTGACTCGATTTGCCGAGTTAAGCTCTTGGATAGTGATATCCAAATCCTACTGTAATTGTGCTAGCTCCTTTTCTTTCTCCAGGACTTTTCTCCTGGCTTCTTCCAACTCGTCTTGCACACGCGAAGGGTCAGTTTCTTGTGCCACTGGCTCTGCCAACTTGTTTATCGCTTCCTGCAGCTCCTTAGCTCTTTTGCTCCTAGCTATGTTCTCTGGTTTCTCCAGCGGCGCCTTTGCTGTTCTTGCAGCCTTTGGCGTTTCCTCATGATTTCCTCCTTATGTGTTTTCATTTACCACCGAAACTACTGGGGGAGCTACGGGGTCTGGGGAAGTCATCATTCCATCCATGGAGATGAGTTGGAGAGGTTTCCCAGTGACTGGTGCTGTGGGGGGATCCGGCGCTAGGACGACGTGCTCAGGATATGCGCGCTCCACGCGCACCGCAACATAGACCTGGTGCTCGCCGAATTTGATGAAGCAACCGCCCCTAGGGAACGGCTTGGTCCCTAAGCAGCCCGCGTTGTTGCTGACGAAGTTGAGTGCTCTAAACTTCTGGATGAGGCCGACGCGCTCGCTGGTCTTGGCGATGATGTTGCCCGTCCGGATGAAGACTCCATCAAGCACCTGCTTCTGCCCCATGGTGGGCGCCAACTATCGTGGTGGTGGCACGACATATGCCATGGGTAGGCTTAAGTTGGGGGCCGAATGGGTGCTTGTGGTCACCGGGGAGGGAGTGCACGGTCGATCCATGCACGAAGAACAAGAAGAACTCTCCACACTTGACAATTTGATTGATACCCCAAAGATTACAGTGCTCCTTGAGTTGTATTGGCTTGAGTATGCAGCACCTGTTCTCTACTTGGTCCAACCTCCTCCTACTACTTCTATGCTCTCCCTTATATAGGCAGTGCTAGCTAGCTAATATCCCTTTGGGTTCTAGGGTTTATTGTTTGGATCTTGGTCCCTACAATATGGGCAGGGTTATGGGCTTGCTTTAAGCCCATAGGCCCGATCCATAAAGCTTGACAGCTAACGGTCTTCCGGTACGCTGCTTCTTGTTCTTTTTGGTGTCACGTTGTTACTTTGTACGTCAGCGCTTGCTTTGGGCGCCACCCGGCTCCTTTTGTGTCACCCGGCGTCGCCTTTCTCTTTTGACCACGCTTTACCATGGTCTTTCCCGAAACTTACTCGGAAAGGTGCCACGCGTCCTTCTTGACTCGGACCTTCCTTGGTTGACTCGGCTCGTTGGTACCTGCAAGGGTTACAACTTTGTCCTATACGGCCCGAGATAGTTTGTATCTCGGCTCTCTTGCTTATCTTACCCAGCCGTTCTTACCCGGCCTGGTTCATTTTTTACTCAGAGCCAACCCAGCTGCGCTATGTTTCCCCTCTCGTGACCCTACCCGGGGTTATCCCCCCGACACCATGCCATGCCAAACCGAAGGAACCCTTGCCAGCCGACCATGGCTAGCTAGACAGAGCAAGCATCAAGCCTAAACACCATGTCTAGGACGCACGCCACCGTCCACCGCCACCCCCTGTCCAGCGCTTGAGCCCTACCAGCCACTGGACAACACGCCCAAGCCATGCCCAACTTCTCTGCGAGCATGCCGAGAGCATGCCAGAGCGCCACCCTCGACACACGCCCACAGACCGCGCGCCACCCTAGCCGCGTGCACGTGTGATCACCACCACCCCAGTAACCCCGCAGACACGCCCGTTCGCCGCCCCGTGCCTCACAGCCACCGCTCGCTGTCGAAGACGCCGCCTCTGCCGCGCAAAGCACCGCACGTTCCCGACCAATTGCCACCGCCCCTACACACGCATTCAAGTTCTAGAGCATCGCTAGGAGACCGCCCGTCGATCGCCAACCACAGCCATGCCTCTATCCGCATGTAGCCGTGTCGCCACCATCTCCTGCACATCCCTCTTGGTCTCGCCGTCGAGCCTATAAAAGGAGGCAACCCCACTCGATTTCTTCACACCATCTCACTCCCCTCACCTCACTGATCATTCCACCCCTTAGCCGGAGCACAAGGAGCAGAAGCTCCCTGGAATTGCGTCGGAGCAGGCCGCCTCTGGAGAAGAAGGGAGCCATTGATTTCGACCACCCCCAGAGCTGTCGCGACCATCCCTGAGCTCGCCGTCATCGACTTTGTCGTTGGCCTGCCTCACCGTTGTCGCTGGAGCCCCGGTATGCCCCCTATGAACCATCACTAAGCCGCTAGGGTTCGAGCTCGTCAGTGACATGTTCATCGTCGACGACGACCCTCAGTCGTTGATCTCACTTCTAATCCAACGCACCACATCGCCCAGTACCGCTTCACGAGTTATGAGCCACTGACTGGTGGAACCCCCTGTCAGCTGAGCCCCGCACTGCGGAGTGACACTGGCCCGGCCCGTTAACCTTTCCCGCGCAGCCCAGCCGTTTGAATTTAGCTTTTTCCATTTTAATTCAAACATAGTTCTGTACCTATATTCAAAAATCAACCTAGCTCAATTTAGTGAACTAAATTGCATGAAACCAATTTTGTTAGAAATGTATTGGAATTCTTAATCCAAGCCTGTTGGATTCAAACCATTTGGATCTGTAGATCAACCTTTGTAAAAATAACAAGTCAGAAGCTTTTCTGCATTCAAACATTTTTCAATTTTCAACCATAATAGATTTTGAGTTGATTCCAACTCTCAAAAATCACATTTGATCATACCTTTAAGAATATATAAAAACATTTGGGTTTACTTACATAAATAATGTTCAAGTAATAAAAGAATGCCACATAGGCATTTTTAGTCACTTTATTTATTTAAAATAAAAGGTTAAACCTTATTACACCACTTTAAATCACATTCTCATGGACTGAAATATGTGGTGATGACATGTGTCAACATGATCCCATGTTTGATTTGGAGAATATTAAACCTTAAGTAGTTTTTCAATGAGTAGAAATTACTTTTCTAAAAATAAATAAATAAGACAAGTGCCTTAATCTTGTAATAATAAGTGATGATGCTAGATCATATATAGAACACCTTTGTGTGATGATTGAAAATATTTAAGCATTGTTTGGTGATTGTGTACGTTGTATTTATTCATAGACGCTAGAACCGACCAAGGATACGAGGAGGAAGGAGGATACTACGAGGAAGAAGCCGAGGACAACTTCAACCACTGCTCTGCACAAGGCAAGCTAACACTTGCAAGATACATTACCTATGCAAGCCAATACTTGCAACTTTGCAAGCCTTACTACACCAGTTGACCTATGCAAGCTTATACTACTTGATAACCCAATCCTAGTTTTTACTTGCAAGCTTTATACTTTATTTCTTTATCAAAGATTTCTCTTAGAGTTTACTTAAGTAACTTGTATATTCTAGGAGGATAATTGAAGGTTGCATAAAGAGCATTAAATTTGGCCTAAGCTAGATAATCTTGATGTCATCGTAAGGCATGAGATTGAACTTAGTTAAACTCCACTTGTTTACCACCCCTCCTTAGTACTTACCCCACTTGTAGATGCTAGTGCTAAGCATAAAACTTGATCAACTTTAGAAGGGATATCAACACCCGGATTTTTAATCACAGATGCCTGTTATGCCATACATCGCAATCCCAGGATTACCATTTTTGCGAGACATAACAGATTTGGATACCACAGTACATCATCCATTACAAACCATACATAAGCTCTTACACAAATAAGGATCTCATGATCTAGTTCTTAATACAACTCAAGCAACGGAAATACGTAATAATAACGGTAGCATAGGCGAAGCTCCATCTTCGGGGGTCACATGCAATGCTGACGATGGGAGATGATCCTAGTTGTCGTAACCTTCCTAGGGTCCATCCTCTTGGTACTCCTCTTCATAGTCTGCCCATGGGAACAGCCAGGGACAAAGCCATGAGTACTATTTAAGTACTCGCAAACTAATACTAACAAGTGAAGGGGTTTTGTAGTAGGACACTAAGCTCTAGGGTTGTTTTGCAAAAATCTAGATTTACCTCTACTAAGTTTCGAAGCAAGAAAAGCTAGTTGAATTTTTATAACACCTAAGTGGGAACTTGAATTTCATCTCACAACTCTGTTGTGGTCAAGTCAAAGTCTCAATTCATTTCATAAGTCATTTTGAAAACATCTGACGGGGAACACTATGGCCACTCCAACTTTCCATAACCGCAGACGCAGCTATTCGAATAGTTTGACACTCTGTAGAGATTGTACACTTTCACCAAAACATTTGATACATCCGTCAGGAACAAATCCTGAATTCACCATACTTAGTATGCGGATAATCAATCCTAACCTTTCAATTACACGCCCTAGTATAAGCACCTCAGTATGTGGATAATCAATCCTAACCTTTCAATTACTCCCAACCATGACCAACTATCATCTTGTGTGCTGCACAGGTGGACAATCTTCACAAGGTAGCCTCAGCTCAGACCTTGGCCGTGAGGGAACCAATACTAAGGTATATAAGTTTCCAGTCAAGCCCTACCCAATTCTCGGGTATTGTGGTTGTACGATAAAATTGGAATGGTATCGCATCCAGAAAACCATCAGTTTTATAAAGGGCTAAGGCTCATGCCAAAACATTTTCATCATCAAAATCAACTAGTGTTCGGAAACACATGTCAAAACATCTCAATAGAATGATCCATCATTCCAAGGTTTTCATAACCATTTTCACCAAGTATTCCCATCTAATGTTGATCATGTTTTATGCTTAGCACTAGCATCTACAAGTGGGGGTCAGTACTAATGAGGGGTGGTAAACAAGTGGAGTTTTAACTAAGTACAATCTCATGCCTTAGGATGACATAAAGTTTATCTAGCTTAGGCCAAATTTTATGCTCTTTATGCAACCTTCAATTATCTTTCTAGAATCTACAATTCACTTCAGTAAACTCTAAGTAATACCTTTGATAAAGAAATAAAGTATAAAGCTTGCAAGTAAAACTAGGATTAGGTTATCAAGTGGGTATGATCACATATGCTTAAGGCATATAGTTGGCATGGTAACAAGCAAGTATTTGCTTGCATAGGTATCAGTATAAGCTTGCTGAGTTAATAGCTTGCCAGTATTGGCTTGCTAAAGTAGAGTATCTTGCAAGTGTTTGCTTGGATTGGTCCACTTGGTTAGTAAGGCTTGCCTTGCGCAGAGCAGTGGTTGAAGTTCTCCTTGGCTTCTTCTTCGTAGTATCCCTCTTCCTCCTCGTATCCTTGGTCGGTACTAGCGTCTATGAATAAATACGAGGTACACAATCACCAAACAATATTTAACTACCTTCAATCATCACACATAAGGGTTCTATAGATGATCTAGCATCATCACTAATATTACAAGATTAAAGCACTTGCATTATTTATTTATTTTTCGAAAAGTAATTTCTACTCATTGAAAAACTACTTAAGATTTAATATTCTCCAAACCAAACATGGGATCATGTTGACACATGTCATCACCACATATTTCATTATATGGGAATGTGATTTAAAGTGGTGTCGCAATTTAATAAGATTTAACCTTTTACTTTAAATAAAAATAAATGACTAGAAATGCCTATGTGGCCTTCTTTTATTACTTGAACATTATTTCTGTAAGTAAACCCATATGTTTTTATATATTCTGCAAGGTATGGTCAAATGTGATTTTTGAGAGTTGGAATCAACTCAAAAGCTATTATGGTTGAAATTTGAAAAATGTTTGAATGCAGAAAACGTTCTGCCTTATTATTTTTACCAAGGTTGATCTATAGATTCAAATGATTTGAATGCAACGGGCTTGGATTAAGCTTTTTAATATCTTTCTAACAAAATTGGTTTCATTCAATTTGGTTCACTAAATCGAGCTGAGTTGATTTTTGAAACTGGGTACAGAACTAGGTTTGAATTAAAATGGAAAAAGTTAAATTCAAACGACTAGGCTGCGTGGGAACTGCTAATGGGCCGTCCCAGTGTCACTCCGTGGCGCGGGGTGCAACTGACAGGGGGTTCCACCAGTCAGTGGATCTTTAAACGCGAAGCGGTATGGGGCGATATGGTGCGTTGGATTAGAATGAGGATCGACGGCTGAGGGTCGTCGTTGACAATGAACTAGTCACCGGCGAGTTCGAACCCTAGCGGCTCAGTGGGGGTCGTCGGGGGCTCACCGGGCTCAGGCGAGGGTCGGCGATGCGGGCGAACAACAAAGTCGACGACGGTGAACCTCCTGGTACCGGCAGCTCCTCCTGGGGTGGACGAAATCGACGGCGCCCTTCTTCTCCAGAGGCGGACTGCTCCGACGCAATTCCGGCGATGCACTGCTTGCCTTGCTTCGGCTAAGGGGTGGAACGATCAGTGAGGTGAGGGGAGTGAGATGGTGTGAAGAATTCAAGCGGGGGAGGCCTCTATTTATAGTGGCGAGAGGGGACCGACGGGCGCGGGCTGAGCTTGTCGTGGTCGAAGGCACAGAGGGCTATCGGCGTGGGCGACAGTAGGGGGCGGTGCGGTGCTTCCTGGAAAAGCTCAACGACATGGTGGCGAGGTGTGGGGCGGTGCTGATCGGTCGGAACGTTGCGGTTCTCTGAGCGTGCCCGATGGGATTTTTAATGGAGCACAGCACGCGTGGTCCGCGCGGAGGCGAATGGGCGTGTTTTCGGGGTTGCTGGGATGGTGGTGATCACGCGTGCACGCGGTAAGGGCAGCGTGCGGTCTGTGGTCGTCTGTCGAGCGTGGTGCACGGGGAGCACTATCGGCATGGTTGCAGAGCGGCTTGGCATGGTCTGTGCGTGTGGTCCAGGGTCTGGCATCGCTCGCGGCTGGGACAAGGAGTGGCGGTAGGGTGCTTGCTTGCTCCCAGACATGTTGCCTAGGCTTGGTGCTTCTCCTATCTTGCTGTCGACTATGGGGTGGCAATGGTGCACTCGGCCTGCTCACCATTGATGACAATGGCCATCTTACAGTGGTGCTATAGATTAGTTAAGGTTGTTAGATGATCTACTAAGGCTAGTGGTGTCCAGAGAGGGAACAAGTTAGGCCAAAATCACTGCACACTATAGTGTTTAGGATTTGTTTGATTTGCATCTGCAAGGTGTTTGATGAAATGGCCGCATGAACTGAAGTTTTGAATTTTTAAATTATTTTTGGTGGGTGTGCTAGGAATGTGCTGTTGAGTCTGTAGATGCTTGGTTTTTGAAAGTTGAGTCGGTTTGAGTGTTTTTTGAAAAAGTGGGATCTTCCCATATGAAATAGATTCACTTTTAAATTCTCATTTAAACTATGCATTTGAATATTTCTGGATGATCACAAGGCGGGCCTTGGTACTTTGTTATGAGTACTATCAAGGGGTGCAAAGATCCAAACAAGTTTCTCTTAAGTTCTGAAAGTTAGAGATAGCCAAAGTAGGCATGGGAGTTAATTTGGCCAAAGTGACCATTCACTTAACTTGTTTGTTTTGATTTATTTGTCTTTGGGAAAAGTGTGGGGATTGTTTAGATGATGTTTAATTCACCTAAGAATCATTTTACAAGCAAAGAAACACATAATCATGGCAATTCAAAAGAATCCAAATGTTAATGCACACACATATGAATGCTTTCATATTTTTAATTAGAAAAGTTTTTGTAAACCCTAAATTTGATGATTAGAGTTTGATGATCCAAGTTTAGTATTTTTGGGATGTTACAAACCTTCCCCCATTTAAAAAAATCTTGTCCCGAGATTTGAAAAAGGACGAAAAAGATTACCTAGGATTTGAAGAGATCGGGAAACTCCGTTCTGATGTGATCTTCACGCTCCCAGGTAGCTTCCTCTTCTATGTGGTTGCTCCACTGAATCTTGATAAACTTGATGCTTCGGGTTCTGGTAGTTCTGAAAGCTTCTTCCAAAATATGAATAGGTACTTCGGGATAGGTCAGGTCATCGTTGATTTCTATGGTCCGGTGATCAATATTCTTGAACACTTTCGTCTTCTCCGGGACTTCGAGACACTTGCAAAGTAATGAGATATGGAACACCTTGTGCACGGCTGACATCTCTTCGGGCAGTTCCAATTGACACGACACTTCTCCTCGACGGTTCAGAATCTTGAAGGGGCCGATATATCTGGGGCTAACTTTCCTTTTAGCTGGAAATACTGCATTCCCTTCAATGGCGATACTTTCAGATACGCAAAATCTCCTATGTTGAAGGAGAGGTCTCCACGTCTCTTATCGGCGTAACTCTTCTGTCTGGACTGGGCGGTCTTGAGGTTCTCATGAATCTTGTGAACCTTTTCTTCTGCTTCTCGTAGGATGTGTCGGGTCCAAAAATCTGAATCTCTCCTACTTCCGACCAGTTCAAAGGGGTGAGACACTTTCTTCCGTACAGGAATTCAAATGGGGCCATTTGAAAACTAGATTGATAACTGTTGTTGTATGAGAATTTTGCGAACGGCAGACAGTCTTCCCACTTAGATACATATTCTAACACACATGCTCTCAGCATATCTTCGAGTATTTGATTTACTCGCTCCGTTTGTCCATCGGTCTGAGGGTGATAAGATGTGCTAAAATCTAGTCGGGTTCCTAAACCTTCTTAGACTTTCTTCTAGAATCTCGAGGTAAACTGAGTTCATCGATCCGATACGATGTTCTTGGGGACTCCATGCAAACTGACGATTCCAGCGATGAATAAGTCCGCTAGATTCGAACTCTGATATGTCGTCTTGACGGGTAAGAAATGGGCGACTTTGGACAATTTGTCCACTATGACCCAGATAGAGTCATTTCCCCTACTAGAAGTAGGCAATCTGGTGATAAAGTCTATTCCAACGGAATCCCATTTCCATTCTGGAATCTGCAATGGTTGCAACAATCCAGCGGGTCTTTGATGTCCCACCTTGACTCGCTGACATATATCACACTTGGCGATATAGCTTCCGATTTCTCTCTTCATCTTATGCCACCAAAATTGCTCTTTCAAATCTTGATACATCTTAGTTCCTCCGGGGTGGATAGAATAAAGAGTATCATGAGCTTCCTTCAAAATAACTTCTTTCCACTCTGAATCTGCTGGTACCCAAAGGCGTCCTTTGTACCACATAACTCCTTCTTCGTCTTCGGTGAATCCGGGTACTTTGCCTGTACCGATACGACGCTTGATTCCGTCGATACTAGCATTTCCTTTCTGCGCCTCTTTGATCTGGCTGATCAAAGTGGGTTGAAGTTCTATGTTAGCCAAAAATCCTTCACTTACTAATTCCATTCGAAAATCTTCCATCTCTTTGTGCAAGCTTGGTTGCTCCTTCAAAATCATGGAGTTCAAGCGGCACGGCAATCTACTAAGGGCATCTTCTACCACGTTGGCTTTACTAGGGTGGTAGTCAATGTCCAGGTCATAATCCTTGATTAGCTCAATCCATCTTCTCTGTCTCATATTCAGCTCCTTCTGAGTGAATATATACTTCAGGCTCTTGTGATCCGAATAAATCTCACAACGATTTCCCATCAGGTAATGCCTCCATGTCTTCAGGGCTAGAACTACGGTTGCGAGTTTGAGGTCATGGGTTGGGTAATTCTGGTCATGTTGTTTCAGTTGTCGAGATAGATAAGATATAACTTTGCCCTCTTGCATTAGCACACATCCGAGAACGATCTTGGATGCGTCACAATACACGTCAAAGGGCTTCGTGATATCCGTCATGATTAAGATTGGGGATAAAATCAATCTTCTCTTCAGTTCTTGAAAACTCGCTTCACATTGGTCTGTCCATTCAAAATTCTTGTCCTTCTTCAGCAATTGGGTCATGGGTCTGGCGATACGCGAGAATCCTTCTACGAACTTGCGGTAATATCCCGCCAATCCGAGAAATGCACGAACTTGGGTTTGGGTGGTTGGGGCTTGCCAATATTCGACTCTTTGACCTTTGCAGGGTCAACGGCAATCCCTCCGGCTGACACAATGTGGCCGAGGAATCCTACCTCCTGTAACCAGAATTCACATTTGCTAAACTTGGCATACAACTGATGCTCTCTAAGGGTTCCAAGAATGGTCCTTAGGTGTAGCTCATGTTCTTCTTCCGATTTGGAATAAATTAGAATGTCGTCAATGAAAACAACGACAAACTTATCCAGGAAGTCCATAAAAATCTTATTCATGAGATTCATGAAATAAGCGGGGGCATTGGTTAATCCAAAAGACATGACAGTATACTCGTATAATCCATATCTCGTGCTAAAGGCAGTCTTGGGAATATCCTCTGCGCGAATCTTGAGTTGATGGTAGCCAGTTCTAAGATCAATCTTAGAAAACACCTTGGCACCGTTCAACTGATCAAACAAATCTTCTATCTTGGGCAATGGGTACTTGTTCTTGATGGTGACATCATTCAACTTCCGATAATCCGTACACAAACGGTTACCTCCATCCTTCTTGTCCACAAACAAGATAGTTGATCTCCATGGTGACGCACTTGGTTGAATTAATCCAATTTCCAACATGGAATCAAGTTGCTTCTTCAGTTCTGCTAGTTCAGACGGGTTCATACTATATGGTCTCTGGGCTATGGGTCCTGTTCCGGGGATAAGTTCAATGATAAACTTGATATCCCGATCTGGGGGCATACCGGGTAAAACATCTGGAAATACATCGGGGTATTCACAGACTATCCGGACTTGGTCAATGATAGGTTGGGATATACTCTTGTTGCACTTGAATTGACGAGGTAAGGTTTCAGATATATGCTCGACTGATATTCCGGCTGTACTGGTCATGGTTTTGGCTTTCTTGGCACAGTCAATCAATCCTTTATGTTTGGACATCCAATCCATTCCTAGTACTACTTCCAAATCTTTAGTTCCAAGTACTATCGAATTAGCATAAAAGTATATGCCATGGATTCAGACAGGGATGGCTTTGCAAATTTGCCTAGCTTTGGTGGTTGAACCGGGGTTTTGAAAAATCATAACATGCTTCAGTTTGGTTGGTTGAATCTTACTAGTGCATGCAAATTCTTCGGTGACAAATGAATGCGATGCTCCAGAATCAAACAACACTCTAGCAAGTACTGAATTAACAGAAAACATACCTAGCACGACGTCTGGCGCTTCCTGAGCTTCTTCAGCATGCATGAGAAGAAGACGGCTGTTGCGGTTGAGCGAGTTCCCTGGGGCAAACCTTCTTCCAGGCTGAACTCGACGCTTCTCCTGAGCTGGGGCATTTGCATTGGGGGCTGCAGTATTCTTCTTGTTGGGGCACTCGTTGGAGTAGTGACCCTTATTTCCACAGTCATAACAAGTCACTTGTGACTTGTCCTTTGCTGCAACAGGCACAACATTGCTTCCCGTCCTCGGGCCAGTGTTGGTGTTGGTGGCAACATTGTTTCTGTTGAACTTGGGTGGGGCACGGTTGAAATTGTTAGAGTTGACGGGGTTGTTGTGAATTCCTCTGGGCCTTGGGTTTCCACGGTTGGGATAGGTCGAACGGTTCATTGGGGGTCTGTTGGTTCTCGGGGCAAATCCTAGAGATGGGTTAGGGCGATACTTTGGGGTCTGATGGGTTCCTGGTTGATGCATCATGCGACGCTTGCAGTTCTCATTGTCTTGGTTGATCTTTCCTACCATCTGGATGGCAGAGTCGACTAGGGCTTCAATATTAGCAAAGGGGATATTGACTAAAACTGTCTGCATCTCATCGTGCAAACCATTAAAGAATCTCTCCTTCTTCTTGGCTTCAGTGTCGATCTCATCCGGGGCAAACCTAGCTAATGATAAGAATTTGTCACGGTATTCCACTACGGTCATCCTTCCTTGCTTCAGTTCTCTGAACTCATCTCTCATTCTCTTGATCAAACCCGGTGGCACATGGGTTCTGCTGAACTTGACCTTGAATTCCTCCTAGGTCATCCTCTTTCCTCCGGTCATTGCACGAACGATGTTCCACCATGCTCTGGCTTCTCCGGTTAGATAGTGGGTGGCGAACTGAACTTTCTCGTTAGCTTCCACTCCGGCGACTTCTAGGTTGTTTTCCATGGTTTGCAGCCAATCATCGGCGTCTAAGGGCTCTTCGGACTTAGTGAAAACAGGTGGGTTGGTATTCTGGAAATTCTTGAGCTTAGATCCATGGTTGTCCTGGTTTCGTTGGCCTTGATTGTTATTGGCCATCTGAGCTATGTTCTGAAGGTTGGCTAGGTTGGCTTGACGTTCGTCTCTTTTAGCTTCGCGGTCAGAAACCAACATTTGCAGGATCTGCAACATCGGGTCCGGGGATGAACCACTTCTCCGTGTGGCATCTGAAGATTGAGATAGATCATAAGAAAAGAGGGAAAGTTCTAAGGTCCGGGGACTTTTGAAAAGTTTTTAAAGTTTGACTCGATTTTTTCTAGCAACTTGCTTTTCATTCATTCATTCATAGCACACGATACAAACACACACCACAAAACAAGAAAAACAGATGGTTTTAAGAACCATTCCGAAAACTACGATACATTGGGACCGAATATTACTCGCTACGCTAGTGCTCAAGTGCTACTACTCCTCGGAGTCGGTGTAGTCGTCATCCTCATCGTCATCGATGAAGGCGAAATCATCCTCATCGGTGAAGAAGTCCATAGCCTGATCCTCCAGAAAATCATCGTCATCGCTGAGATAGGAGTAGGGGTCTCCACGAAGATCCTCTTCGGCATTCTCCCTTTCCTCCAACTGCATGTCTCTCTCGTGGATGGTCTCCTCCAAATCCGAGATACGGTGGCGAAGACGAGCAATGAGGCGCTCCTTCTTGTCCAGCTGACGGCGGCGAGACTTGCGATCCTTTGCTAGCATGGTGATGGTCTGATCCTTGGTCTTGATGATGGCGGACTTGTGGTTGCAGTATTCACGACAATTATCCAATTCCTGCTGACGATCATACATCATGAAGCTGAGGTGGTCCAACTGAGTCTTCAGCTCGGGGTGGTATGGGGCTTCCAAAGGCTGTCCCATAGCATCACGCCTTGGACAAAACTCAAAGCGGGTACCCTTGATCTGGTTGATACTCTACCCACACAGACGGGCAAGAGCTTCCTACATGGCCCTGGCAAGTCCATCGAGCCAGTTGTTTTCTCTTAAGGTGAACTGAATTCCCTCGGCAGTGGGAGGTTCAATCTTTCCTCGGAGACTTGCAACAATTATCCACTGCAGATCTTCTCCTCCTTGATCATTGAGCTGAGTTCCGAAAGCTGGTCCAAATCCCGCTCAAAGATAAGGTCTCCTCCATTCCCCAACTGATAAAACTTGCTGTACTTCACATCCATCTATAAGAATATAGGATGAGTAAGTTAGTAGAGTGATCAAGTGTGTCGAATTTTAGGTATTTTGCAAGAGTTTTTGAGGAACATGAATTTTTATGAAAGAATCAAGGTGATAAGAATGGGAATAAGTTTTTGTAAATATTTGCTTCCTTTGGTTTTGAAACTAAGTTTTTGATTCAAATGTCCAGTCTACCTAGGGTCTCCTATGGTCAGGATGGCTCTGATACCAACTTGTCAACACCCGGATTTTTAATCACAGATGCCTGTTATGCCATACATCGCAATCCCAGGATTACCATTTTGCGAGACATAACAGATTTGGATACCACAGTACATCATCAATTACAAACCATACATAAGGTATTACACAAATAAGGATCTCATGATCCAGTTCTTAATACAACTCAAGCAGCGGAAATACGTAATAATAACGGTAGCGTAGGCGAAGCTCCATCTTCGGGGTCACAGGCAATACTAACGATGGGAGATGATCCTAGTTGTCGTAACCTTCCTGGGGTTCATCCTCTTGGTACTCCTCTTCATAGTCTGGCCATGGGAATAGCCAGGGACAAAGCCATGAGTACTCTTTAAGTACTCGCAAACTAATACTAACAAGTGAAGGGGTTTTGTAGTAGGACACTAAGCTCTAGGGTTGTTTTGCAAAAAGCCAGATTTACCTCTACTAAGTTTAGAAGCAAGAAAAGCTAGTTGAAATTTTATAACACTTAAGTGGGAACTTGAATTTCATCTCACAACTCTGTTGTGGTCAAGTCAAAGTCTCAATTCATTTCATAAGTCATTTTGAAAACATCTGATGGGGGAACAGTATGGCCACTCCAACTGTCCATAACCGTGGACGCGGCTATTCGAATAGTTTGACACTCTGCAGAGATTGTACACTTTCACCACAACATTCGATACATCCGACAGGAACAAATCCTGAATTCACCATACTCAGTATGCGGATAATCAATCCTAACCTTCCGATTACACACCCTAGTATAGGCACCTCTCCTGTGAGTTTGGCCTCTCAACCATGACCATCTGTCATCTTGGATACTGCACAGGTGGACAATCTTCACAAGGTAGCCTCAGCTCAGACCTTGGCCGTGAGGGAACCCATACTAAGGTATATAAGTTTCCAGTCAAGCCCTACCCAATTTTCGGGTATTGTGGTTGTACGGTAAAATTGGAATGGTATCGCATCCAGACAACCATCAGTTTTATAAAGGGCTAAGGCTCATGCCTCAACATTTTCACCATCAAAATCATCGGGTGTTCGGAAACACATGTCAAAACATTTCAGTAGAATGACTCATCATTCCAAGGTTTTCATAACCATTTTCACCAAGTATTCCCATGTAAAATCCCAAAAATACTAAACTTGGATCATCAAACTCTAATCATCAAATTTATGGTTAACAAAAACTTTTCTAATTAAAAATATGAAAGCATTCATATGAGTGTGCATTAACGTTTGGATTCTTTTGAATTGCCATGATTATGTGTTTCTTTGCTTGTAAAATGATTCTTAGGTGAATTAAACATCATCTAAACAATCCCCACACTTTTCCCAAAGACAAATTAATCAAAACAAACAAATTAAGTGATTGGTCACTTTGGCCAAATTAACTCTGATGCCTACTTTGGCTATCTCTAACTTTCAGAACTTAACATAAACTTGTTTGTATCTTTGCACCCCTTGATAGTACTCATAACAAAGTACCAAGGCCCTCCTTGTGATCATCCAGAATCTTTCAAATGCATAGTTTAAATGACAGTTTAAAAGTGAATCTATTTCATATGGGAAGATCCCACTTTTTCAAAAACCCCTCAAACCAACTCAACTTTCAAAAACCAAGCATCTACAGAATCACCAGCACATGCCTAGCACACCCACCAAAAATAGTTTCAAAATTCAAAACTTGAGTTCATGCGGCCATTTCATCAAACACCTTGCAGATGCAAATCAAACAAATCCTAAAAACTATAGTGTGCAGTGATTCTGGCCTAACTTGTTCCCTACCCAATTTTCGGGTATTGTGGTTGTACGGTAAAATTGGAATGGTATCGCATCCAGACAACCATCAGTTTTATAAAGGGCTAAGGCTCATGCCTCAACATTTTCACCATCAAAATCATCGGGTGTTCGGAAACACATGTCAAAACATTTCAGTAGAATGACTCATCATTCCAAGGTTTTCATAACCATTTTCACCAAGTATTCCCATGTAAAATCCCAAAAATACTAAACTTGGATCATCAAACTCTAATCATCAAATTTATGGTTAACAAAAACTTTTCTAATTAAAAATATGAAAGCATTCATATGAGTGTGCATTAACGTTTGGATTCTTTTGAATTGCCATGATTATGTGTTTCTTTGCTTGTAAAATGATTCTTAGGTGAATTAAACATCATCTAAACAATCCCCACACTTTTCCCAAAGACAAATTAATCAAAACAAACAAATTAAGTGATTGGTCACTTTGGCCAAATTAACTCTGATGCCTACTTTGGCTATCTCTAACTTTCAGAACTTAACATAAACTTGTTTGTATCTTTGCACCCCTTGATAGTACTCATAACAAAGTACCAAGGCCCTCCTTGTGATCATCCAGAATCTTTCAAATGCATAGTTTAAATGACAGTTTAAAAGTGAATCTATTTCATATGGGAAGATCCCACTTTTTCAAAAACCCCTCAAACCAACTCAACTTTCAAAAACCAAGCATCTACAGACTCACCAGCACATGCCTAGCACACCCACCAAAAATAGTTTCAAAATTCAAAACTTGAGTTCATGCGGCCATTTCATCAAACACCTTGCAGATGCAAATCAAACAAATCCTAAAAACTATAGTGTGCAGTGATTCTGGCCTAACTTGTTCCCTCTGGCAAAACTTGGTGAAAATGGTTATGAAAACCTTGGAATGATGGATCATTCTATTGAGATGTTTTGACATGTGTTTCCGAACACTAGATGATTTTGATGATGAAAATGTTGAGGCATGAGCCTTAGCCCTTTATAAAATTGATGGTTGTCTAGATGCGATCCCATTCCAATTTTATCGTACAACCACAATACCCAAGAATTGGGTAGGGCTTGACTAGAAACTTATATACCTTAGTATTGGTTCCCTCACGGCCAAGGTCTGAGCTGAGGCTACCTTGTGAAGATTGTCCACCTGTGCAGTACCCAAGATGACAGTTGGTCATGGTTGGGAGGCCAAACTCACAGGAGAGGTGCTTATACTAGGGCGTGTAATTGAAAGGTTAGGATTGATTATCCGCATACTAAGTATGGTGAATTCAGGATTTGTTCCTGTCGGATGTATCGAATGTTGTGGTGAAAGTGTACAATCTCTGCAGAGTGTCAAACTATTCGAATAGCCGCGTCCACGGTTATGGACAGTTGGAGTGGCCATACTGTTCCCCCATCAGATGTTTTCAAAATGACTTGTGAAATGAATTGAGATTTTGACTTGACCACAACAGAGTTGTGATACAAAATTCAAGTTCCCACTTAGGCATATAATATTCAACTAGTTTTTCTTTGCTTTTGAACTTAGTAGAGGTAAATCTGGCTTTTTGCAAAACAACCCTAGAGCTTAGTGTCCTACTACAAAAACCCCTTAACTTGTTAGTATTTGTTTGCGAGTACTTAAAGAGTACTCATGGCTTGTCCCTGGCTATTCCCGTGGCCAGACTATGAAGAGGAGTACCAGGATGATTGACCCCAGGAAGGTTACGACAACTAGGATCATCTCCCATCGTCAGCATTGCCTGTGACCCCGAAGATGGAGCTTCACCAACGCTATCTTTATTATTACGTTAATCCGCTGCTTGAGTTGTATTAAGAACTGGATCATGAGATCCTTATTTGTGTAAGACCTTATGTATGGTTTGTAATGGATGATGTACTGTGATATCCAAATCTATTATGTCTCGCAAAAATGGTAATCCTGGGATTGCGATGTATGGCATAACAGGCATCTAGGATTAAAAATTCGGGTGTTGACACTGACTTTAACAAGCATGGATTCCAAAGCAACTATACCATCTGAATCATATGCAATCCAAGACTAAAAGCATCTAATAAACCATCAGAACAATTATATTTCATCTCAAGCAACAAGCCTCGGGCCAATAACCATTTAACATGCCTACAGATCATCCACACATGATCTAATTCATCTAGTACATGATCAACCACGGGATAAGAACCCTAAAGGGAATAAATCATCTTAATCAGGACAAGACAGTAACTAGAGAGGTCACTGCCAACATCTAGCATCGGATCAGCAAGCACAGAGAGAACTAGGGGAGAGGAACAGAACTCACCGAAGGTCCTCGCTGAACACTAGAAGAGGAAGCAGAAGGGCCGACGACCATGGCAGCACGGGGATCACCCCAGGAGGGGCGCTGCAACCCATACGGCTCCACGGCGGCGACCATGAACACGCATAGAGGCAAGGAGCATCACCATGACGCACGACGGCGGCGGCAGGACCAAGATCCACGCCAACCCCCAATCCCTAGGGTTCGGGACAACATCGATCCGTCGTAGGAGAGCCCCATACCCAAATCCAGTTGGATAGAAAGGACGGGCGTCGTCGACAACCTCCTGTTGCACCACGGCAGCGACCAGAACGGCCCACGGCGGCGGAAATCGCCATCGGCGATATCACCAACCACGGGGTCGGGGGCAAAAGAGGAGAGGGGTGAGCTCGAGGGAGAGAGAGAGGCAGTGAGGAGTGGGCTGAGTTGGGCCAGACCCTTCGAGGTGGCAATTTTGACTATGTCTATTGGGCCACTATGGCCCAATAAGATTAAGCCAACCCAGAAATCTTTTAAGGCCTGTTTTAATAAATAGGAAAAGACCAAAATACCCCTGGATTTAATTAAATTCTAGAAAATAAAATAAAAGTCCAAAAATTATAAATAAAATATTTTTGGATTCACAAAAATCCAAACTATCCAAATAAATTAAGATATCAAATTTTAGACATTTAAATTTTATTAAGAATTTTGTAAATTATATATTCCTTATGGAATTTTACAAAATTACTGAAAGTTGATAAAAATAAATAAAAAACACTTTCATTATATATTAATATTGTAGTATTTTTGAAAAATACTAAATAAATATTTAATAACAATTTTTTATATTTAAGTAATAATTCCTAAAAGAATTATTAAATCAATAAATGTCAAATAAAAGGGAAATAAAATATAATAATTCAATATATGTTATAAATATTAAAAAAATTATAAATCCTTTATTATTAAAAAGAACTTTTTATAATAATGGGGTAAATGTATATCAAGTTAAATGATGCATTACATTATTGCATAATCATTTTGCTTCTTTAAATATTGTCCTTACCGGGCAATAATGATGTTTTTGTAGACATAGAAGCTCAAGGTCCAGTGCAAGCATCAGACTTCACTACCTTGCCATCACAAGGCAAGTTCATCACTTTCTCATGTCCTTTGAAGAGTCTTTATCAAAGTATTTGCAAATTGTGTCTTATCATGTATGTTATAAAAGAAAGAAAATATTATTTTCCCAAATAAAAGAAATCATAGATATCATCCTAAGTGATGATTTGATTTAGCAATAGAACTTAGCATTCTATTTGCACTAATGATGAACAGTTAGGGACTTAATAACCCCTGACATCAGTGATTCTAGCGCCGTATATTACGCGTTAGCCATGAGATTTGGAATGGGACAGATAAGTCAGTTGTATCTTCTTCCTCTCGCATGAAGCCAGATGTGCAAGTCGTGGCTATTAACATCATAGCGTGCATATTAATTGGTAATTCGTAGAGGATATGCAGCATATGGGTGGGAACCTGAAAGAATATTTCTTAATCCCTAGTGTTTTGTGTGTTAGATAACAATACCAAGGATCATTTAATGTGTGTTGAAGTGTTGCAGCTCTATTTGAGAATAAAGGGAAAAGAACAATGACTTTGGGGGCGGATAATCCGGCCCCACCAGGGGCGGATAATCCGCCCCTCCCTTTTCCCAAGCAGGCGCAAGCCCCAGAAGGGGGGCGGAATTTTGGCTGGATTTTCCGGCCCCGCCGGATAATCCGCCCCTCAGGGGGGCCGGATAATCCGCCCCCCTGCTCATCGCCAAGGCGCAAGCCCCAGAGAGGGGGCGGAGTTTTGGCCGGACTTTCCGGCTTGGCCAGATAATCCGCCCCTCAGGGGGGCCGGATTATCCGCCCCGCAAGATCTTCACCAAGCTTCACCAAGGCGCAAGCCCCAGAGAGGGGGCGGAGTTTCCCCCGGAGAATCCGCCCTTGGGGCGGAGTT
This sequence comes from Avena atlantica, assembly GCA_910589765.1. Classification (NCBI taxonomy): domain Eukaryota; kingdom Viridiplantae; phylum Streptophyta; class Magnoliopsida; order Poales; family Poaceae; genus Avena; species Avena atlantica. The sequence continues at coordinate 424,496,698 of OU342733.1, forward strand.
TTCCCAGGGGGCGGATAATACGCCCCAAGTGGGGGGCGGATAATCCGCCCCCAAAGTTGTGCAACGGCCAGATCTGGGGAGGGGGTATTTAATCCAGCCATCCCCCTCCTGCCAGAACTCTTGATTCATCTCAAAAAAGACCAGATCAGATCTGAAAGCTTCATCCAAGAGTGCTCCACCTAGATCCACCCAAAGGCCCCATCCCTTGGGGAATCGAAGGAGGAGAACTCGATCTTCATCTTCAGCAATCAAGCGCTTCATCTCCTCTCCATTCACTTGGAGAACCTCCGATCTAGTATTTCTTGCAAATATCTAGATCCTCGTTTTTGATTATATTGATAAACCTTGTTCTTGTAGCAGCTTGTTGTCATCTCGGGAGCGCCCAATTCGGTTGTGGGTGTGTGCCCTGATAGTGTTGTAAAAGGCACCGGTTCCCGCCTCGAAGGGATCCAATAGTGGAGAAGGTGGATCAGGCCTCTCGTGGCGAGATCCATCGGAGAATAGGGTGAGGCCTATTGTGGCGTGGTGGTCTTAGAACCGCCCACCCCTCCAATGCAGATGTACTTCCCTTGGCAAGGAAGGAACTGCGGTAAAACAAATCCCTGTGTCTCCGCGTGCTCCACTACGGTTTCCTCGCTCCTCTTTTACGTGCTTAGTAGTTAGGGTTACATATAGGGAAATTCTCGTAGTTGCATATCTAGAGAATTTACTTTGTGTCAAGCCTAAAATTAAAAAAGTATTAAAAATTGGTTAGCACCTATTCACCCCCCCTCTAGGTGCCCATACGATCCATTTCAATTGGTATCAGAGCCTCGGCTCTTATTTCGGGCTTAACCGCCTAAGAGAAGTATGGGTTCCAAGGGAGATGGGAGTGATGCTCCGGAGGTAGTCACCATGAACGATCTCAAGGCGTTGGAAACAACCTTGGTGAGTTCAATGGAGGCTAAGGTGGAAGAGATGCGTCAATTCATAATACGTCTCTCCACATCCGCAGCATCACCTCCATCTAACTCTGAGGATACCACTCCGCAATCCAAGGAAACGGGTAAAACTGTTTCCAAAGATAACGAAGTGGTAGGTGATGAAACTAGCAAGAGCTCCTCCTCGAAAAAGGATAGCGGTAAGGATGGATACAATGAGGTTTCTCATGTGTATTCCCCTGATCCGCCTATCCCTCACCCACATATACATAATAGGGGTGATCCACCCAAACTTTCAGCATCTACTTTCTCTCAATGGAAATTTTTGATGAAATCTCATGTGTGCAGTTCCTCCATAGAGTTGTGGAAGATCATCGAAAATGGTCTTCATGTTGGAAACCCAAACAATCTCACAAGAAGAGAAGTGGTCGATAGCCAACTCAACGCTACAGCTCTACACATGATACAGCTTGGTGTGGGTGACAAAGACATGCCACACATTCAGCATCTTAGCACAGCTAAAGAAGCTTGGGATGCCCTCACCGAGCTCTTCATCGGAAATGAAAGTATGAGAAGGAATAGATATGATGCCTTGAGCAATGAAGCTGAAGGATTTTATATGATGGATGGAGAAGACCACGAGGACATGTATAGGAGGCTCAAGGCAATAGCTACAACCTTCAGAAACCACGGTACAGCTCATGTTGATGATGCTTGGATCAAGCGCAAGTATGTCAGTGCTCTTATGTCATTTGAGCCCACATATTTGAAAAGTCTTCAAGGTAGGAATAACTATCACCTCATGTCATCCAATGAGGTAATGCAAGAAATGGCCGCTTTCAAAGTGGCTGCCAAGAATGCCGAAGATGCTCGTGCTTGAGCTATGGGGATGCAAAAGGGGGTCAACATGGCCTTGAAGACTAGTGTGATTGATCATGATGAATATGCGGTAGAAGGTCTGGACTGTCCCGAGGATATAAAAAGGATCCACGGACAATACTTGGCTCTTTATGCAAGAAACTTTTGGAAAGATCCAGCCAAGGCTAAAGCTGAACTAGACCGCAAGAGTGGAGCCTATGGAAGAAAAGAAAATGGTCCCAAGCTAAGAACATGCTTCAATTGTGGTGACCGGCTGCACTTCGTAGCTGAGCGTCCATATGAAAGTAGGGAGGATAATGGAGGAAGACTCATTTTCAAGGACAAATCAAAAGCTCCATGTAAGAAACAGTTTATAAAGAATAATGCTCCTTCTCTCAATAGGTGGCTGCTATAGCCACCACATCTACATCAACATCTCTCTTCGACTCTCCGAACGAAAACATCATCAACAAGAATGCTACTTGCCTCATGGCAAGAAGCTCCGAGGTAATTTCTTCTAACTCTTCTTTTCCCAAGGCTATGATAGACATGGATGACCCTGCTAATCTTAAGGTTAAAGAAGAGATTATTGCTTTGGATTATTTCTATACTAACTTGCAAGGTGAGCACAAAGTTCGTTTTGAGGCTCTTATGGATCAGCTAGCCCAAACCGAACCACTCCTCGAAGAAAAGGGCAGAATTGAAAGGGAAGATGCAATGGAAATTGCATCCCTAAAAAATGCTCTTGAAGAAGAAGAAGAAGCTCGGGTCTCTCTTGAAGAGAGGCTTGAGTCTATGGAAGAGTCACATGAAGAAATTGTGACTAAACTCGTTAAGGAACGTGACAATGCTGTCACCAAGGCAAAGAAGTTAAAGAAGGAAAGGATTGACTTTGGGGCTGCTCATGATAGACTCTCCGAGGAATTGGAGAAACTTGACAATGCTCACAAGGCGTTGAAAAACGAGTTCTCTATTCTCAATGAGTCACATGATCAGCTTCAAAGTCGATTGGCCAAATATGATACTCCTAGCTCGTCCAACTCAACATATAGTAACAAGAAAAATGCTAGTGTGGAAAAAGAAGTGATCAAGGACATCACTACAAAGGAAAAAGGTGTGCTTGATGAAGTCCTTGGCAAGCAAAGGTCAAATCATGGTAAAGAGGGACTTGGGTATGTCACCAAGTCCAAGAAGTAGAAACCCAAGAAGAACAAGAACAAGAATGTGCAATTAAAGACAAGCACTGCTGAGAAGGTTGTCACAAAAGACAAGACTAATAATATTGGTTTTGCAGGGTCTCACAATCCGAATTATGAACTCTTTTGTGATGACTATGGCGATGTTTATGCTTATTATGTTGGTCCTTTTGATGAATATATTGCTTGGTCTATTTGGGTCCCAAAGACCCTTGTTACTAAAATGAAAGGACCCATTGAAAAATGGGTACTTAAAACCAAGAAGTAATTTTCTTGTAGGGCTATGCTTCCGGTGGGTCGAAATGGGTGCTGGATAGTGGCTGCACTAGTCATATGACCGGAAGCAAGGAGACCATCACGGAGATGCGTCCAAATCATGATAATATCACAGTCTCCTATGGTGATAAGTCAAAATCTTAGGTATTGGGTCTTGGCAAGGTTGTGGTTGCCCACGATATCTCTCTCGTGGACGTCATGTTTGTTGAGACCCTTGGTTACAACCTTCTTTCTGTTCGTGCCATTGGAAAGATGGGTTTTGCTGTTTTTATCGATGATGATTTGGTGGTACTCTTGTGGATCAAGTCTCTAAAGGTCGCTTTCGTTGGATACGTCGAAAATGACCTGTATGTGGTGGACTTCTCGGGGAAAACCAATTCGGGTTCGATGTGTCTATTCGGAAAGGCCGACGTGGGCTGGCTATGGCATCGCCGTTTAGCCCATGTCAACATGAGAACTTTGCAAAGTCTCTAGAAGGGTGGCCACATCCTTGGACTAAAAGAAATGTCTCTTTTGCCAAAGATCGTGTTTGCAGGGCTTGTGTAGAAGGAAAAATGCATGACTCTCCCCACAAGAGGAAGACTATTGTGTCATCAAAGAGAATCTTGGAATTACTTCATGTGGATTTATTTGGTCCTCCTTCTCATGCAAGTGTTGGTGGAAAGAAATATTGCTTGGTCATTGTCGACGATTACTTAAGATATACATGGGTCTATTTCTTCAAGATGAAAAGTGAGACTCAACAAACTGTCATCGACTTTTCCAATGAAGTTCAACGTAAACACAATATTCCTATCTTGGCAATTAGAAGTGACAATGGCTCCGAATTCAAGAACTACACTTTAAATGAGTTTCTTAGCGAAGAGGGGATTAGACATCAATATTCCGCTACGTACACCCCTCAACAAAATGGTGTAGCCGAGAGGAAGAACCGGACTTTGATGGATATGGCAAGATTTATGCTAGCTGAATTGAAGTCTCCTTATAATTTTTGGGCTGCAGCCATATCCACTGCTTGTCACTCATCAAACCGGCTCTGCCTTCGGAAGATCTTGGACAAGACCCCATATGAAATACTTACCGGTAACAAACCCAACATCTCATACTTCAGGGTATTCGGGTGTAAGTGTTTCTTTCTTATTAAAGGTGTCCGTTTGTCAAAATTTGAATCCAAGGCTTTAGAAGGTATTTTTGTTGGTTACGGTGCCGAATCCCACACTTATAGAGTCTACAACAAGCTCACTGGGATTGTTGTAGAATCTTGTAGTGTGGAGTTCGATGAAAATAATGGCTCCTTTGTAGGGCAAGTTGATGTTTGTGACGCAGATGTTGAAATACCCCAAGATGCCATAAGAAGAATGGGCGTGGGATTTTTCCGCCCCATTGAGGAACCCCTTGTGGCGGATCGGGAAGGACAATGCTCCACACAAGTGGAGCCCTCATCTACACAAGATCAACAAGCTCCTACTGTTGGAGACAATCCTGCACCAACACCACAATCTGCTGAAGATCATCTGTCCCCTGAACAAGTTGGTAGTCCCAGGCCGGACTTTCCGCCCCCTCCAAGGGGCGGACAATCTGCCCCTGGCACTCCAACTCATTCTAGAGGATCCGAAGGAGAAGTCAGCAACTCTGAAGCTCCCAGGCCAGATTCTCCGGCCCCCGAGGGCGGATTATCCGGCCCTGGGTCTCCAACTCTCATCAGGCATTCTCAGGAAGATGGCTCGGGTTCTTCACCTCCCAGGCCGGATAGTCCGGCCCCTCCAAGGGGCGGATTATCCGGGCCTGAAGAAAATATTCAGCAACAATCTTCTGGCGTTAACGAAGACCAAGGTCAAGGGCAGGGCAGTAATCAAGACAAGGATACAACTATTGTATCCTTGTCAGCAACTCTGAAGCTCCCAGGAGAAGTCAGCAACTCTGAAGCTCCCAGGCCGGATTCTCCGGCCCCCGAGGGCGGATTATCTGGCCCTGGGTCTCCAACTCTCATCAGGCATTCTTAGGAAGATGGCTCGGGTTCTTCACCTCCCAGGCCGGATAGTCCGGCCCCTCCAAGGGGCGGATTATCCGGGCCTGAAGAAAATATTCAGCAACAATCTTCTGGCGTTAACGAAGACCAAGGTCAAGGGCAGGGCAGTAATCAAGACAAGGATACAACTATTGTATCAACTCCTCCTAGAAACAATAAGGACATTGAGGCTCGTCGCAAGGCTCATGCTGATCGGAACCTTGAACTAAGAGGTCACACTCTTGACAAGGTTGTTGGTGATCTACGACGAAGGGTATCCACTAGAAGAGAACTTGCTAGCTTCTATGATCATCAAGCTCACATTTCCATGGTTGAACCGAAGAAGGTTTTTGATGCTCTTGAAGACCCCGATTGGGTTGTTGCAATGCATGAAGAATTACATAACTTCAAACGCAACAAAGTTTGGAAGCTCGTAGAAAAACCAAAGGATTGCCGCAATGTTATCGGCACCAAGTGGATCTTCAAGAACAAACAGGATGAAAACGGCATTATTGTGAGGAATAAAGCACGACTCGTGGCTCAAGGATTCTCTCAAGTGGAAGGAATTGATTTTGGCGATACCTACACTCCTGTGGATCGCCTTGAGTCCATCCGTATCCTTCTTGCATATGCAGCCCATCATAATTTTAAATTACAACAAATGGATGTTAAGAGCGCTTTCCTTAATGGTCCTCTACATGAGTTAGTATACGTCAAGGAGCCCCCGGGGTTTGAGGACCCCAAATTTCCGAACCATGTCTACAAACTCGATAAGGCGCTCTATGGCCTTAAACAAGCCCCACGTGCGTGGTATGAGCACCTTAAAGAGCTTTTGCTAGACCGTGGATTCGAAGTTGGGCAAATCGATCCCACTCTTTTTACTAAGAAGGTTAATGGGGAGCTTTTTGTATGCCAACTTTATGTAGATGACATTATTTTTGGCTCTACTAACCAAGCTTTTAACGATGAATTTTCGAAGCTTATGACTGACAGGTTTGAGATGTCCATGATGGGAGAGCTCAGGTTCTTTCTTGGATTTGAGATCAAACAACTTAGAGAGGGAACCTTTATTAATCAAGCTAAGTACATCCAAGACATGGTCAAAAGGTTCAAGATGACGGATCTCAATGGCGTTGCTACCCCAATGCAAACAAAGTGTCATCTTGAGCTCAATCCCAAGGGTAAAGACGTGGATCAAAAGGTATACCGATCCATGATCGGCTCTCTCCTTTACCTTTGCGCATCTAGGCCCGATATCGTGTTAAGTGTAGGAGTGTGTGCAAGGAACCAAGCCGCTCCTAAAGAAAGCCACTTAGTGGCATTCAAGCGAATCTTCCGATATTTGGTTCATTCCCCAAATTTTGGGCTATGGTATCCCAAGGGTTCAAGTTTCTCTCTATGTGGTTACACTGATTCAGATTGGGCTGGTGACAAAGATGATAGGAAATCAACCCCTGGTGCATGCCAATTCTTGGGCAGGTCTCTAGTGTGTTGGTCATCAAAGAAACAGAATTGTATTTCACTCTCAACCGCCGAAGCTGAATATGTTGCTGCTGCAAGTGCTTGTACTCAATTGTTATGGATGAGGCAAACTTTAAAGGAATATGGTGTCAATTGTGACAAAGTGCCTCTTTTATGCGACAATGAAAGTGCTATCAAAATTGCTTACAATCCCGTGCAGCATACAAGAACAAAACATATAGAGATTCACAACCACTTTATTCGGGATCATGTTGCTCGTGGAGATATTGCTCTATCCTTTGTGAGCACGAAGAACCAACTTGCTGATATTTTCACAAAGCCTCTTGATGAAGCAAGATTTTGTTCTTTGAGGAATGAGCTAAATATCATAGATTCAAGGAGCTTGGCTTGACTACCCTTGCACACTCACTTGCTCTTATTCATGTATTTGGTTTATATGCGGGCATAGACATAGGGGGAGTGTGGTCCTAATTGATTGGGCCAACCCTCCCCCCATAATGCCGAAAGCAAGTAAAATCATTTCCCTTAATATCACTTTGTGATATGTGGGTCATCGATGAGCATTGGTTTTGAACTCAAGATACATCTTCGCAGTGTCATGCCATGCGCTCCAACATGGTGGCTTCGGCCACCGCCCTCTTCCTTGAGAAGAGTTGGTTTTTCATGGGTCCCGTTGGATTTTCTTGCATATCTCTTGTTCTTATGGAAAACACACTCCAATTTGGCTTTTGATTGATTTGATTCTTGCAAATTTGGGTGTGTAGTACCATCTCAGTTTGATGCTCTCAACCCAAGCCTTTCTCTCCCTCCTTGAACCATCTATTCTTTCACACAAGTCCTCTCAAACACCATCGAGAGGTTTGCTAGGTTGCTCTGGCTTGATTCTGCATTTTACAGAATTTCTCGGGGGGGGGGGGCGGATTATCCGCCCCGGGCGAAATCAGCCCCTTATAGGCTGGGTCGGGGAGGGCAAGCTCAAACAGAGCAGCCAGTCCTCCCCAAACCCTACCTCTGCCCCCCAGCCGCCGCCAGAGCATCCGCCTCTCCCGGAGTCGATTCGACCACCGGATTCTCCGGGCTCTCCCCGGATCTTCTTCACCTCGCCTCCGGGTATCTTCTCCTCCGCGATTTTCCTCCAATGAGTGAGGGTAACTCCCTCATCTCTCTCCTTTTGTATGGGATGTATTTTATTTGGTGGAAATATCGTTGTAGAAGGTTCTTGGTGTTGTTCCTTACATGCTAGAATCAGTAGACTTGCAACCCTAGTACCCGATCTGCTTTGCCATGGTAGATCTGAGCCAATCCAGAAATTTTCTGCGGGGGGCGGATTATCCGCCCCTGCCAGGGCCGGATAATCCGGCCTGGAGAGCAAAATCTGGTCTGTTTTGGTTCTGCTTCTGCAAATGCATTTCATTGGTTATGGGGTGGCATTGCTACTCTTTCTTCGTGTTTTTTCTCCTGGACTTGTGTGTATACTTATCTCCATGCTATCCCTCTAATGCTTTTCACAGGTGGTTCCAAGCCGACCAAGACCTTCGCCCGTCGTCCCCGTTCCCGTTATCTCAAGCCCACTGCAGACGGGAAATTCTTTGACGAGACCGAGGTCAGCAGAGCAGCAAGAGAGGCTGAACGGATGGCAGAGGCAAGTAAGAAAACTAAGAGGACCGCATCTCGCAAGGGCAAACAGTCTCGGCCCAATTACAAGGCTATGGACAGTCTTCAGTACGCCACCATTCGTCAGACTGATTATTATGATGAGGCTGACAGCGATGGTCCCCCCGAGGACGAAATGTTTTGGAATGCTCACTTTCGGGCTATTCATGATGATGTCTATGCTACTCTCAAGATTCGCCCCATGCGTCCCATCAATTTGACTGAGGCTCAATCCAAATCAAGGCTCATTGAGGCACTAGATGTGACCAACAAGATGGGGCTGCACCACCTCATGACTATCCAATGCAACTATGATTCCTCTGTGGTGCGGCAGTTCTTCTCAACTCTGGTGATTTGCGGTGATGAGCGCCGCACTATGAAGTGGATGACAGGAACAACCATGATTCAGTCGGACTTTTGCACCTTTGGACAGGTTCTTGGTTATGCTTTCCATGGCCGCGACACTCCTTCGGGCCACCGTATCATTTCTCCCCTGAAGCCATCCAAGGATACTGCACTTGCTCCTTGCCTTTCCTCTGATGGAGTCGCTGGTAATTTCGCTGGTCTCTCTCCCATGTATGCAGCCCTTGTTGGCATTTTTAGGGACTGCATCACTCCTAGTGGTGGCAACAATGACAGGATCCGTGGTCACCTGGTTCCACTTCTTGCGTTTGCTCACGAGTCTGCCACTAACTCTGGATCAGCCACAGGTTACAAACTGGATGTCATGGACTATATTTATCATGAGATGACGGATGCTATGATCAACAGGCTCTCTATTCCTTATGCTCCGTTCATAATGATGCTCGTCAAGCATATGTTGCCCCATGAGGATTTTGGCATTGCTCTGGATGGACTTCACAAGCCCAAGAAAATCTACAACAAGGCTCAGAAGACCCATCACCCTTCCACTGCCCTGGACACTACTAGGAAAAGGGCTATAGGTAATCCGCACATCCGTGGCTCACATGGTTGAAGTGCCCCACGGGTAAAATAGGCGTGGCTCACCTGTGGGTAGTGCCCTACTAGTAACTAGAACAACCGTGGCGCACATGGGGTATGTGCGCCACAGATATGTATGGGCCAGGGGCCTGCCAGCCGCATGCCACGTACCCGTAGCGCACATGGGGTAGGTGCGCTACGGTTGTGGCAAGTTCTGTGGCGCACTATGCCATGTGCGCCACGGTTGTGGCAAGTTCTATGGCGCACTATGCCATGTGCGCCACGGATGTATAAACTTAGTAGTAGGGCACCTTGCCCTAGTGCCCTACGCCTAACTATCCTGCACCAACTACACCCCCCCCCCCCCCCCCCCCCCCCCCGTGGATCGCCTTTTTAGGCTTTGCAAAAAATAAAAGAAAATGATAAACACTTCAAAAAATTAAATCCTTTCATATTTAGGAAGATAATGTGGTATAGTTTCTAGGAAAATTAACAAACATGAGTTTTGACTTTTTCTGCAAAAAAAAGTCATGCCACGGTAAAATGTCCGTAACTTTTGCATACGATGTCGAAAAAAATCGTATAATATACCAAAATGACGAGAATGAGATTTCGCATCCGCTCGCAACCACCTCCAGTCGTTTAGCGATTTTTTAGATTTTCAAAATTCAAAAAGAGTAAAAAGTTACGGTCAAAAGACCGTTTTTTCCTGCAGAAAAAAAATAGAGGGCGACTTACCCGTAGCGCACCACCACCTAGTGCGCCACGGATAAGCTTGGGCGGGATTCAAATTTGAATCCCCACCCCGCACTCCTCCCTTTTCCTTTCCCCTTTACCCTTCCCCTTTTCCCTCTTCCTCTCCCTTTCCCTTCTCCTTCTCCCTTCTTCCTTCTCCTCTCCTTGCAGTGACGGCGCGACATCGACCTCCTTCTCCTCCTCCTCGCAGTGACAACGGGCGACGGCGGTGCAACGGTGGCCTCCTTCTCCTCCTCCTCGCAGTGACAACGGGCGACGGCGGCATCCTTCTCCTCACCGACCTCCCTTCCTCCCTCTCTTCCTCCATCTCTTCCTACCTTCCTCTCTTCCTCCATCTCTTCCTTCCTCCCTCTCTTCCTTCCTCCCTCTCTTCCTACCTTCCTTTCTCCAACCACACCCTTTCTACCACCTCGACGCCGGCGAGGACTAGAGCGGCCACGACCCCTCCCGCACCTCCCTGCCATGGCCATGCTCCGGCGAGGTGACACGACTGCGGCGGCGATGCACGGAACCGATTGCTTTTGCAATTCAAAACGAGGGTGTTTTTTGCATTTTTTTGTTTTCTGAAAAACACATCCGTGGCGCACCTGAAAAGGCCTTCTGTGGCGCACTACCAGGTGCGCCACGCCTATCTCGACACAACCGTGGCGCACCATGCAGTGCGCCACGGCTACGAGATAGCCGTAGCGTGAGGCCCGTGGCGCACTGCTAGTGCGCCACAGAAGGCCTTTTCAGGTGCGCCACGAACAGACGTTTTTCTAGTAGTGGGAGTCCTTCATGCGTGATGCTCGGGCTAGTGGTCGTCGTTCCACGGTGTCCCCAATGGAACGCGAGGTCAAGCAGCTTACTTGGTTCCAGCGGATCATTCTTTGCATGGGTATTGACATTCACAAGGGCCAATATGAGGCGTACCATAGGGATCATGAGAGGGATCACATGCAGCAGCTTATCCTCCACCATGTCTCAGGTGCCACTGGCCATCCACCTCCTCCCACTGCTCCGGATCCGTATGCTCAGTGGAACACCTCAGGGATCAACTATGGCGAGCTCGAGAGTTGTCTCTTTCCTCCTCCACCGAGGGCACCCACTCCTCCAGCTGATGACGATGATGATGAGTATGATGAAGAGGAAGGGGACAAGAATGACTACGACGAGGATGAGGAGGAGTGATCTCCAGGGGCGTTAGCATCGCTCTTCTTCCCTTTTTGGTGTTTCGATGCCAAAGGGGGAGAAGTAGTTCTATTAGGTCTCATGGATTTGCAAGGGTTGGGAACAAGCTTTTCGATTTTAGTCGTTTTTATTTGCTTGCTTGTGCCTTTTTATAGCGTTAACTCAGTTGCTATTTGTGTTTGTTTTTGTAAGACTATGTCGTACTCCACAGTTTGGTACTATGTCTGGTATTCATGGAATTATGGATTTATCTATCATGGACCCCATGGAATTCTGGAATTATGGAGCATATTTTATGGCATATGGATTCATGGGATTATCTATGTATGCTTTGGCTATATTCTCATTCCGGTGGTACATTATTTCCCAAACCTTAAAGTAGTGTTCTCCCTAGTGTGTGTATTTGTATTCAAATGCAAATCTTAAATATGCACACATCTAGGGGGAGCGTCTTTCATTATTTAAGGTGGCATTTGCCGGTTTTATTGCAAATCCTAGTATTGTCATCTAACACAAAAAAGGGGGAGATTGAAAGAACATTTCTTAATCCCTAGTGTTTTGTGTGTTAGATAACAATACCAAGGGTCATTTAATGTGTGTTGAAGTGTTGCAGCTCTATTTGAGAATAAAGGGAAAAGAACTCTGCCTTTCGGGGCGGATAATCCGGCCCCACCAAGGGCGGATAATCCGCCCCTCCCTTTGCCCAAGCAGGCGCAAGCCCTAGAAGGGGGGCGGAATTTTGGCCAGATTTTCCGGCCCCGCCGGATAATCCGCCCCCCTGCTCATCGCCAAGGCGCAAGCCCCAGAGAGGGGGGCAGAGTTTTGGCCGGACTTTCCGGCTTGGCCGGATAATCCACCCCTCAGGGGGGCCGGATTATCCGCCCCCCAAGATCTTCACCAAGCTTCACCAAGGCGCAAGCCGAGAGGGGGCGGAGTTTCCCCCGGAGAATCTGCCCTTGGGGCAGAGTTTTCCCAGGGGGCGGATAATCCACCCCCAAAGTTGTGCAATGGACAGATCTGGGGAGGGGGTATTTAAGCTAGCCATCCCCCTCCTGCCAGAACTCTTGATTCATCTCGAAAAAGACCAGATCAGATCTGAAAGCTTCATCCAAGAGTGCTCCACCTAGATCCACCCAAAGGCCCCATCCCTTGGCGAATCGAAGGAGGAGAACTCGATCTTCATCTTCAGCAATCAAGCGCTTCATCTCCTCTCCATTCACTTGGAGAACCTCCGATCTAGTATTTCTTGCAAATATCTAGATCCTCGTTTTTGTTTATATTGATAAACCTTGTTCTTGTGGCAGCTTGTTGTCATCTCGGGAGCGCCCAATTCGGTTGTGGGTGTGTGCCCTGATAGTGTTGTAAAAGGCACCGGTTCCCGCCTCGAAGGGATCCAATAGTGGAGAAGGTGGATCAGGTCTCTCGTGGCGAGATCCATCGGAGAATAGGGTGAGGCCTATTGTGGCGTGGTGGTCTTAGAACCGCCCACCCCTCCAATGCAGATGTACTTCCCTTGGCAAGGAAGGAACTGCGGTAAAACAAATCCCTGTGTCTCCGCGTGCTCCACTACGGTTTCCTCGCTCCTCTTTTACGTGCTTAGTAGTTAGGGTTACATATAGGGAAATTCTCGTAGTTGCATATCTAGAGAATTTACTTTGTGTCAAGACTAAAATTGAAAAAGTATTAAAAATTGGTTAGCAACTATTCACCCCCCCTCTAGGTGCCCATACGATCCATTTCAGAACCCTCATGATCCCACGATAGTTCTGGCATCTAACGGTTTGTACAAACCATTGCCGTAATTCATTATGTGGGCATGGTGTACACCAAGGAGGCATGCGGGGTCGCGAAGGGGGCAGTGATTGGCTTGGACCAACTACTGGGCCCCACATCATGGAATTATGGACGGGAAAGTACGCCCGGTTGTGCAACAAGTAGTTGATCTCTCATGGGTAAAGTAACGCACCTCTGGAGAGTGTAAGAATTGTAACTTGTTTCTCCCTATTCCGGGAAGGAGCTATGAACGTGGCAGGAAAGGAACTCCATGAAAGTTCTGGTCAACCTGTGAAGGCTGATTGTCATAGTTTTTCAGAATAAAATCAATCTTTGAAGAAAGATTTACAAAAATTGCACAGTGCCAAGGATTTATAATCTGAGGTGGTAGTTAGAGCATCAAACTTCCCATCTTGCATATAATGAACTTGTTGGGTAACGCTGTTACTCATTCTTTCCTTTGATCCCTTGCTTAGACTCTGAGGATCCCGAAGACGTGCCAATGTATGCAGCTGAATGTCAAGAAGATGTGTTTTACGAGGAACCTGATATGTCCAGAGGTGTTGAAGGAGTGGATTACGAAATCCTCTACGGTGTTGACGATAATGAGTCCAACTAAGTACCTAGTTAGTAGTAACTAATGGAGCCGAGCAGCACGAACTCTATAGAATAAGCTGCTGAGCTCAACTCCTAGTCGGAGTTGCTACTTTTAAATTCCACTGAAACACTTTATATTTTGTTTTGTAAGTTGAACCTTTTGAAGTCTTGAACTTCTGGTATTGTAATAATAATAATGTTTGAATGTTTGTAATATGGACCCGCAATGTTTCTGTTGTACCACTCTGAGGGATGTGATATTTACGGAACGGTGTTCTGTGAGTGTCATGTCAACGACTATAGTGTACTACACATGCAGTGGTATGCTGGGTCACCGCACTAATACATAGAGTACTTATTACATAGAAAATAAATAAAGTCTTCATCTTGATGTGCCATAGGCAAACATGTTGAGTGTAGACTCATAACCCTAGTCACCATCAGAGTAACCTGCAACATAATAAGTTACAACCATAGAGGGTCAATACATTTGGAATTGTATTGGCAAGTGATACCATAGTAGTATAGTAACAACTAATAACTATATGAATTTGGCTAAGTGTAGTTCAGGTTGGCTTTTCTAAAAAATAAGGTTTGTCTTATTAGTTTGAAAACACTAAGTTTTTGTTTGACAAAAACACCAAGGAACCACCAATAGACATTGGTTAACTTCTACCCTTGTTCAACCACAAGTTTTAACTTAGAGAAATTGGGACGAGGAGATCCTTGATCATTTCAATGTATTTGATGCTCAAGTTATCCATTACCAGGGACACGGCTAAGTACTTAGGTTTTACCCTCTTGAGAGGTGGTGCACTTTCCACACAAGACTCGATATGCATCGAGACGAGATTTTTCAGAAGCATTTCCTTAGACCACCATGGACGTGTTCCATCCTATTGAACCTACCACCATATGTCCATCCGGTTGAGTTCTTGCAACCTAATTGGTCAAGGCAAAGCTCATATGCCATGTGGTTGCACTAGAAGCTTCTCAACACTAAGCATCTCAAATATCTTTTTTCCTGGGTGGCCATCCACAAGTGTGATACCCAAGGTAAACCATAGACATGGGCCTTGTGTAACCACTCAACACAAACCAATCTTCCCATTCCACCCAGGTGATTCATTAACATGTTGTTTTATTAATAAAAAACAAAGGCATAAACTTTGCATAGTATCATAACATGACTATTCCACCCTTGCATTCTACTATCTAGGCTAAGCATACTAGCATAACATGTCTCTTAACTTAGGGAAAATCTACTAAGACAATATCTATAGGATTTACCATAGCATAGCATATACTTTGAAATTTACTATCCAAATCCTACTCAAAATATCACTAGTGCATAGATAAAATAATAGGACAAAAATATGAAGTATCACTTGCCTTGGTATCTAGGGGAATAGACACAATCCTCACAATCACACACTCCACAATCCACAAAATCTACACATAAATTCATACAACAAAACTCACCAATCAATATACAAACAAAAATAATTATGAATGCATGCAAAATGCAAAGGGATGATTTGTTACACTTTTCAAAACAAACTTTTCAGTACTAAAAACAAAGTAAACTTTCTAAAGTCTAAATAAACTAAAATTTACTTTAAAATATTTTTCTAAATAATTTTTATACTCAAAATAGACCTATAAATGCGTCTGCATAAAATCCTAATTTTTTTGAAAAATGGCCAAATCAAGGACATAGTTGTAAAGAGATCATTTCTGAATCCATAGATATAAAATTTGTAATTTTTGGATATACAGAACAAAAGTTATTGAATTTACAAGTTTAAATAGCTAATAGATGAAAATATGGATTTTAAAACAAAAATCAGGCCACGCGGCAGCGTCTGATTGGCGCGTACCGGTTCGGGTGGATCACGCTTGCGAGCCGTAGGATTTAAGTGACGATGCACGACCCATATCTAATCGTACCGCTTCGCCCAGTCATATAATCGTGTCCACCAGATTCAGATCCAATGGATCAGACCTGCCTGACCAAAACCTAGAGGTGGCAATGGCCCTAGCGACGGCGACGCCACTGGCGGTGACACGCCGGAGAGGTCAGAGGGCAAGGGGTGTGCGCTGGCTCTTACCGAGGTCGCGAGGACGTGGGGAAGCTCAATGTGGACGCGTCTTGGACAGGGGCGCACAGACACATCAGCAAATCCTTGTCGGAGTTCATCCTGGCGCCGGGTGCTCATGGTCGGAGACTAAGACGACGACCTAGGATGCAATAGGGAAAACAGCTAGCATTAGAAAGTGCGCAAGGACACGGCGTACTCAGTCGTGTGAAGCAGAGGTCAAGAGGAGCACGGGGTTTACCGAAATTGCTCGCCAAAGTTGAGCTGCGCCTCGGTTGCTTGCAGGTGATGACGGGGATGGCGACCTGGGAAGAAATTGGACATGCCATGGGCATTAGGATCTGTGCAGGAACAAGACGAACACGCTCCCGTTAATGAGAGGCAGAGGGGCGCACTGGACTCACCGGAATAGCTCATCAGAGCGTCTCGGTACTATGGTGGTGCAAGGCGAAATTGGAGGAGCCTGGCAGCGCTCTGTGCTGGCTGGGTGAGGGGAAATGTGGTGGAGGGGGAGGGGTTTATGTAGCCAGAGCCAGGGAGGGAATCACGCGCTGGTTCAATGGAAATTAACAAAATCAATTGTGGCAGTGAAGAGGGAGGAAACAGCCAGCGGAGCTGGTCGTCATGCGGGATTTGGGAAAGAAGGGTGAGGTGGCAGTGGGGCCTGGCTGTCAGTGGGAGGGGTGTGTGTGCGGGGGTGAAAAACAGGGAGAGGGGGGGTGGTTCCTGGGTGGGCCTTGCGCTACATTTGGGCATGGGATAGAAGGGTTGTCGGCTCTATTTTTTTCTCCTTTTGTCTTTTTCCTTTTCTATTTTGATTTTATAAATCAGATTTGAATGGCCATTTTAAAACCAAATGAATTCAAACTTTCTACACTATTTTGTGAGGTGACTCTAGTGTGTAAAAGTGTGTCAAACACAACTAAGCACTCCAAAATCATTTTGCGGTCATAAAATAAAATAAAACCTTAGCCCATATATATAATATAAGAAGGGGTTTAAATATGGTTTTATTTAGGGTTTAAGCTTTGAAAAATTTTATGCAATGTAGTCATGCCATGATGATATGAATGCAACAACATGGTTTTGAATTTGATGAAATTTGGGATGTTACAATGGTCAGAAGACAGGCACGGAACTGGATGGAGGTTTACTATAGACATTGGTAACAAGACTTGTTCATACAGGAAGTGGCAAGTTATTGGTATGCCATGCCACCTTGCACTTCACTTCATCTTAAAGTTGAGAGGTAGAGCTTCTGAAATAGAGAACTATGTTCATAACTATTTCTCCGTGGACAAGTTTGGTGCAACTTATGCAGAAAATGTACCACCTATTGCTGATGAAAATGATTGGGAGATAGTTGATCCAGGGTTCAAACTCGAACCACCAGTTCTTAGGAGGCCACCTGGGAGTCCTAGAAAAGAAAGGACCGAATCCTTCACCACAAAAGGTTCAAGACTAGGATCAAGGAAGCGGAAGTGCAAACGGTGTGGATGGTTGGGCCATATCAAGAGGCAATGCAAAAACCCAATTCCACGTGATTTCGGAGATGTTGACCTTGTCCCCGTTCACATCGTGGAGGAACAAGATGAGGCTTCTCAGGCAGGTGTCACCTCCCAAAAATTTCCAAATTTTGGAATGTGAAAAATAAACAAACAAAAGAAATAAATGTTGAAATTTAGAGGAAAAAGAAACTTTTTGCTTCTAAATGGAAACATCAAAACCGTACTTGCAAAAAATGAATGAGAAAGCAACAAACAAATATTCAAAAGATCAAATGCATCCATGCATGGAATGTATCTTGAATTTAAAGCACTTTGAAAAGTTAAACCAAAAACCTAAACCCTAATGAAAGAAATCATCTTCAAGATCACTCCAAGACTATGGCTTTGTCCGATATAAAAATTTAGCAACAACATTTCTAAATGATCAAAAATGGTAAAAAAAAACTATTACAAAACCATGGGAATTGGTTTCACTCCATATGGAGCCATGGATAGAAACTTATGATTTTTATAAGATAAAAGAAAGTATTCCCAAGGCTAATAAAGCTCCTAGCTAAAATCAATACCAAATTATGAACAAAGTAATCCTAAAAGTATTTAAAAATATAAATAAATATTAAATAAAATTATACAAATTGGAATCACTATTTTTTGAACTATGAATAAAATATATGAATTTTGCAAGACAAAGAAAGAAATAAATAAATAAGAATTATTTCAAAGACAATTTAAACCATGGTTAAAATCCATAAGTAAAGGGAATAAAAGTTTATTAAATAATATAAAAGAATAAAAGTTCATTTAAATAAAATTATTTGGGCTTATGAACCATATTTAATTTTATTTAAATAGAGACAAAATGACTCACTTAAATGAATATTAAATCATAAGTAAAATATTTGAAATATTTCAAAGTGGGCTAATTAATCAACTTTTATTTGGTATAAACCTACTGAAAAGATTTGGAAAAGATTTGAATTCAAATTGAAGTTTGAATCAAATGTTTTGAATTAAAACATAAAACAGAAAAAAGAAAAGGAAAAAGAATTGAAGGAAAAAAAGGGAAACTAACGTACCCAACCCAGGACCAGCACCCCATCCCATCAAGCATCCCACCCGGGCCACTCTCCTCTCTCCCCGCAGACTCTCTTTGCTCACCCGATAATGGACATTTTGAACCTCAAAGACATTGGAATGATCAAGAATCTCCTCATCCCAATTTCTCTAAGTTAAAACTTGTGGGTGAACAAGGGTAGCACCTGGTGTGATTCCAGGGTGCCATGTGTGATGAAATGTTTTGAAAAAGAGAAAAATTATTTTGCAGAGTATAGGAAAAACTTATTTGATGCAAAGGCCAACCAAAACTCCAAATAGCCATATACTCATGTAGATGTTATATTCTCCATACAAATATGATATCACTTGCCAATACAATTCAAATATATTGACCCTTATGGCTGTAACTTAACATGTTGCAGGTTTTGTTTGATGTTAGTGAAGTTTATTGAGTAGGGATTACAAGTCTACAACCAACATGATTGCATGTGGCGTATGAAGATGAAGGACTCCATGCCTTATAGCTATATCTGCTGCTCTATAATAAGATAGCCATATGAGCTATGTAAGTTGTAATGAATTATTTTATTCCTGGTTATGAGTTGTAATATGACCTTTGTTTCTTGATATCACATCTTAAACTGTGGGTGCTAGCTATTCGATCCAGGAACTAGCGCTGTAAACATAGGTACTGGTACCTTATTGGGTTCAGGCCTTTACAGCAGAACAGGAGGAAGCGCATTGAGATGACGTGGAGGAAGTGCTGCATGTAAAGGAAAACGGTGATGCGCATGTGGAGGGTAACATTGGTAATCAGCAATTGGCTGAGGACGTGGATTTGCCGACGGGGATAGGGAGAAAATAAACAAAAGGGTAAGCGAGAGCGAAAGGGAAACGATAATAATGGAGTTGAGTTTGAATATGAAGAAGTTGCTGGGGTGATTGAGGATGTTCTTGAGGATCTTTTGGCTAACTTCTTGAAACTAGTTTTACTTGGTATTTTGATCATTTTTAGTGGACCTACATGTTGTACTTACAGTTCCCATGTTTTATGAGTTTTCAAACTTCGTCCTAGCTGACTCTGTCCACTTAGATGACTTTATGTCAATTTATTGAAATTAGGTCAAATTTCAAATGTAAGTAAATTATAGATTGCATTTCAAGTTTTATATTTTTTGGAGGTAAACATAGGAGGGTTATTTAATATATCACAAACCAGCTCCAAGAATTTTGAGAATAGGTTCAACTTCTTGCTAAGATTCTTAACAACTTAACGAAATTAGGTCAAACTTGAGCTACGAGTAAGAGTGATAGATTGCTCTTGAATTATTTGTCTTTTAAGAGGTACATGGGTGCATGTTCTTTTAGTAAAATATAATGACCTCGGTGCGAGTTTCCAACTACTAGGAAAGAACATTCTTAATTTTTCGAGTCATGACAAGATTGTTCGTTTCCATAAACATGGTCTCAAGAATATGGATCTGAATGCCACAAGGAGAGCTTTTCAGATGTATATATATATAGTGGACCAACATGTTGTGTACTACTTATATGATTCCCATCTTTCATGAGTTTTCAAACATCGACCTAGATAACTCGGCCCACTTGAATGGCTTCATGTCGTTTTATCGAAATTAGGTCAAATTTTAACTACGAGTAAATTGTATGTTGCTTTGAAAGTTTTGCGTTTTTTTGGAGGAAAACATCAGGCGGTCATTTAATATATCACAAACCTCCATCAAGAATTTTGACAACAGGTTCAACTTCTTGCTATGATCCTTGACAACTTAACAAAATTAGGTTAAACTTGAGCTACTGGTAAGCGTGATAGATTGTTCTTGAATTATTTGTATTTTTGGAGGTGTAGGTGGGTGCATCTTATTTTAGTAAACAATAATTCCGTCAGTGCGAGTTTCCAACTATCAGGAAAGAACATTCTCACTTATCCAAGTCATGATCAGATTGTTCTTTTCCATAAAGAAGGTCTCAAGAATATGGATCTGAATTCCACAAGCATATATATATATGTGAGACCGACATGTTGTGTACTACTTATATGATTCCCATGTTTCATGAGTTTTCAAAATTCGATCTAGTTAACTCTACCCACTTGAATGGCTTTATGTCGATTTATCGACGAAATTAGGTCAAATTTGAACTACGAGTAAATTGTAGGTTGCTTTGAAAGTTTTGTGATTTTTTTGTAGGTAACCATTGGTGGGTCATTTAATATATCGCAAACTACCATCGAGAATTTTAACAATAGGTTCAACTTATTGCTATGATTCTTGACAACCTAACAAAATTATTAGGTTAAACTTGAGCTACTAGTAAGCGCGATAGATTTCTCTTGAATTATTTGTCTTTTCGGAGGTAGATGGGTGCATCTTCTTTTAGTAAACAATAATGTCGTCGGTGCGAGTTTCCAACTACAGTAAAGAACATTCTCAATTGCGAGTCATGATCAGATTGTTCCTTTCCGTAAAGAAGGTCTCAAAATATGGATCTGAATGCCACAAGCAGAGCTTTTTAGATCTGAATATAGTGGACCGACATGTTGTGTACTACTTATATGATTCCTATGTTTCATGAGTTTTCAAACTTCGACCTAGCTAACTGTGCCCACTTGAATAGCTTTATGTCAATTTATCAAAATTAGGTCAAATTAGAACTATGAGTAAATTCTATGTTGCTTTGAAAGTTTTGCGATTTTTTTGGAGGTAACCATCGGGGGGTCATTTAATATATCAAAAAAACCATCTAGAGTTTTGACTATTCATATCGACAATTTAATGAAATTAGGTCAAACTTGAGCTACCAGTAAGCGTGTTAGTGCTCTTGAATTAATTGTCTTTTTGTAGGTAGATGGGTGCATCTTATTTTAGTAAACAATGCGGCTGGTGCGAGTTTCCAACTACAGGAAAGAACATTCTAAAGTGATGAAGATATTTTTCTTTTTCGTAAAGGAAGTCCAAAGAATATGGATCTAAATGCCACAAGCCAAGATTTCAATCATATATAGTGGACCGCCATGTTGTACTTTTGAATACCATGTCTTATGAGTTTTCAAACTTTCTAGCTAACTCTTCACACTTGAATGACTTTATGTCGATTTATCAAAAATATGTCAAATTTGAACTACAAGTAAATCATAGGTTTCTTTGAAAGTTTTATGAAAAAGCTTTTGGAGGTGCCCATCGGGGGTCAATTATTAGTATATCGGTAACCACCGAGAGTTATCTTCTCCTTATTATTTGCAAAAACAAAAGAAAAGAAAACAAAAGCACCACCGTCACAACCATACTATACTCAACCACCTTTCTTCGCAATCTGCACACGCCACCGTCCAATCGCATTCGATCCCTATTGCATTTCGAGCCTTCCTTTTAATATTTTTATTACTCGGGAGGTGAGCCAAGCACGACTCAGCACTATATTTTGGTGTGATATTGGCAGGATTTTCTTCTAGTTCAAAATTTTAGTGGAATATTGGCAGGATCCTCCTAGCTACCTGCATACTGACGGGGCCCCTGGCTCGTTCTCTTGTCGATCCTTCCCGCTATCCCCTCACCCTCCTATATCATGTCCCTCCTTATCTGCGGTGACCCAGCATACCACTACATGATGTAGTACATTATAGTCATTGACATAACACCAATGAAACACCGTTCACTAGTATTACATCCCTCAGAGTAGTACAACAGAAACATAGCAGGTCCAGGACATGACTATAGGTTACAACTCAACTCTTTACATAAGATCCAGAGAACACTCTAGGTTAAAGAGAGAGAAAGAAACTTCTTACAAAGAAGTATCAGGAATAAATAACTCATAGCTACCATACTTATAAAACTAGTAGCTAAACTACTAGGCTTGCATTGTTGCTATTGCAATACTCTACAGAAGTAGGTTCTATGGTTAGAAATTCTATTCTTATCTAATCAGCAACTTTGGGTTCACTTGAGTTGATGTATATGCTGACTTCCTTGACCTCATTGAAGAGTTTTAGCTTTTAATGATGATTCCTGGAGCATAACTTGATGTAGACGTCGTCTGTATTGGCTTTAGAGCCTAGCAAGGGTTAAGAAGATACTTTGAGTACGACCGTACTCAGCAAGTTCACTAGAAAAGGAGTGTTTGATGCACTATAGCTACAGCCATAGACCATAGGTCGTAGGCAATGTAGGTTTTCGTAAACATTTCTTCAAAGGTTGCTTTTATTCTGAAAAGCTATGTCCGTCTGCCTTCACGGGTTTATCAGAACATTTACGGAGTTCCTTTCCCGCAGCGTTCGCAGCTCCTTCCCGGAATAGGGAGTAACAAGTTACAGTTCTTACACTCTGCAGAGGTGCGTCACTTTACCCATGAGAGATCTTAGCTTTGTTGGTGTGAGTCCCAGACTAAGATCCAAGCCAATCACTGCCTTCTCCGCGATCCCGCATGTCTCCTTGGTGTACGCCAGCCCACCTATTGAATTACGGAAATTGGCACTATAGGCCGTTCAGATGCCGGAACTATCGTGGGACGTTGAGGGCTCCCATCCATATGCTGCATATCCTCTACGAATTACCATATAATATGCATGCTACGAGTGATAATATCCACGACCCGCACATCCAGCTCCATGCGTGAGGGAAAATATACAGCTGACTTCTCCATCCCATTCCAAATCTCATGGTCAATGCGTAATATATGGCGCAAGAATCATTGGCGGGTTGTTAAGTCCTAGATAATATGTTCCTTTACCACCGGAACTCTTATAGTAGGTTATTACCTCACGGTAAATTACCTATAAACACATTATTATGAAAATAGTGTTTTCTGACCTTTTTCAAATGCAGGTGATGACGACACTGGATTTGTAAAAATACTTTACAGAAAATAATCAAAGGACATGAGCAAGTGTGAACTTTCCTTTTGTGATTGCAAGATTATGCACTCACGGTCTTCAAGACAATATAAGATCCCATAGCTGAAATCTGCATCATTGGTCTGGTAAGGACTAATGTTTAAAGAAGCAAGATGCTTTTATGCATAAGTAATGTATTGCAAGTTGATAAACACGAATCCCGAGAATAACGTTGTTTTAGGGTTTGGATACTAGAATTGGTTTCCTTGGAATGTGTTTCCCTTTTAGATTAAGTTTCATATATGTGCTTCTTATTAAGGCTTGTGAGTGTATGTTAAAAAACATGTATCTATATAACAATAAAATACCCACATATGGAATGCTATTCAAGGTTGCTTACATCTTAATTGTTTATCTTCAAGTTTTACTTTACAAGAATTTAAGTGTTATTTATCCTAAGTATATAAGTAGAATATAAAATAAGGTGTTTTACTATTAATTGTCATATGTTGTTTGAAGTGATAAAACGAATAACTTTTGAAGAAAATCTTACTCAACTAAGCAGAATCATTTAAGCTTTTAAGTTAACCTTATGAGGTGTTCTTTCTAGTTATAGTCTTTAAGTAAGGACGAATTGCCTTTATTGGAATAATGATATTAGTAGTATTTGAGACTTATCTATCTTGGTTTTTTTAACTTGGTAGTATTAAGATACTTTTATTAATTAATTATAACAGACCAAAGTTAACTATAAAACACATAACAAGGTTTTAGCATTATATTTAAAGTCTTGTAGACTAAAGTTAACTTTAAAGACATAGATGGACTTAGGGTGTATTACTTATGTTAATTGTATCTTGTTCACGTTATATTGTTTCTTTAAAGTTACTCAAGAATGGCATTACTTCCATTTGAATAGTGGTTTATTAATTTTATAGTGGAATAGAATAATTTATCGTTTTATAAAGGTGTGGTTATGATTTATAATTAAGGAAGTAACAACACTTAACTATTCCTGGGCTCACTAAATTGTTTTAATTTGTTTACAAACTTGTGGTTGAAGTAAGTTAAGGGTTTTTTATTTAATCTCATTTATTTTGGAAGATTTTATACTTGCTAAAGATCTTTTTAGAAAATAGGCTACATAAATGGTTGAATGATAATTCAATAGAATTGTATTTAAAATGTGTTGAAACATTTTGACTTCATATTATAAATATTTAAGACTAGTATTACTTATTAGATCTAAATTGGCAATTTTAGGAATATTAACAAATTTTATTTACCTTTATATGAATTATCTATTAAGGAAATAAGTTTATATTTTAGTTATTAAAGTTGTTTAACTTTTTATTTAACTCAAAAGTGGAATATCACATTTTTAACATGTAGTTATTATGTTTGTGATCATTTTGGTATATTACATTTATTTTTGGTATTTATAAATAATAGGATATGATTTTAATAAGGTTTATTACTGTATAAATACTTAATATATAGTAAATATTTAATTAAGAGGAATAATAATGCATGATTATAGTTTTAAATTATAATTCTTATTTTTCTAAGATTTTTGGTATTTTATTTATAATTTTAACATTTACCATTATTAAATTATGAATTATCAAATTTTTTATTACTTATAAAACCTTTATTAAATCATATTTATTTAAATAATCACCATAATAATATTTGAGAATAGTTTTAATTTGTAGATTTTATTTTTCTGAAAATTTTCATATATTAAACATATTTTTTTGAATTATGAAACAAAAGTTATTAATTAAACAAGATTTAATCACTTTATTATATTGGAATTTTTTTTAATGTATATGGCTTAATTTGTTTTCTAAACAGGCACGGACTTTTTATACCGGAAACCTACCTAGCCACAGACACTGACCATTGGGCCCTAGGCCACGTCACACGCCACATGGGCAAAGACCAGTCAAGACGCTGACCCGGTCAGGGGTGACATCGATATGACGTCATGATGACGGTACACGGACTCCACCGCCGGGAATTGGTCACCGGTGGCGATCTATGACGCCCCAACACCAGCTGTTGAGTGTGCTAGAAAGAGGGCGATGAGCCGAATCGCAAACGCTAGCTATTGGTCACCAGAATATTGGCTATGAAGAGCATCTCCAGCGGCGCTCTCCGACAACATGACGAGCTCCGGCTACAGAACATATACACGCGATTTAGAGGCATGGAAAGATGCGTAATCTCACCATGATGCTTCCATGGTGGTCCGTGAGAATAGACGAGGTCGATGGTGAGCGCGCGATGAGGATTTCCGACGAGCTCCGGCGAAAGTAAATGGCTCGATTGCATCGATTTGGAACTCCCTTGACTCG
This sequence comes from Avena atlantica, assembly GCA_910589765.1. NCBI lineage: Eukaryota > Viridiplantae > Streptophyta > Magnoliopsida > Poales > Poaceae > Avena > Avena atlantica. Next base: position 424,522,201 of record OU342733.1, read on the forward strand.
ATTGGGTATCCTAGAATGATGAGGGTGACGCGACGATTCTACTCTACCATGCCACAAACTCCGGGGCGACCTCCACCGACGACGATGCATGGTTCAGTGAGCTAGGGTTTTGACCAGAGAGGAATTTTGAGAGGGAGAAGGGGAATTGGGGCCTAGGGTTGTTCTTGACGGAGGCGCAAAAGCTTTTATAGGCGTTGATCAGCAGCGACGTGAATCTGGGCGGAGGCGGACGATCAGGCGGTCGCCGGAGCTCCACCGAGCTGCTTCCCCGGGGATGCCCACTATCGTGGGGAAGAAGAAAGGAAAAAGGATCGAAGAGGTATGCGGGCTTGTGGTGGGCTGGTGTTCGGCCGTGTGGGCTACTGAACTCTGCACATGAGTAGCAGATATAGAAAAAAGGGATTGGGCCACGGGCCAGAGATGTATTCCTCTATTTTTTCTTTCGGTTTGTTTTCCTTTTCTGTTTTATTTTTCATCTTTTGTATTATTCATTTGTTTTAGGAATCTTTCCTTATAAAAGTTCTTTGCTGAATACAAGCATCAATAATAAGTTATTTTGAACTATTTATGAACTTTTATTATATAAAGTTATCACTTCCTTATTTTCTTATACATATGTATATATTTTACTTTTACTAACATAAGAGTTAAAATTTGAATTGAAAATATTTACCATAAGTTCTTTGAAGATTTGATATTCTCATATTTATTTTATTGATGTGAATAAGGTTTATTGGCTAAACATATTATCTTTATGTTTATGATCTTTATTAATATCACCCTTTAAAATAAATAGTTATTATTTGAAATGAATTATGAGAGAGAATTGATAACTATAGTTTCTAGGCATATATGATTGAAATAAAAGTTAGGGTTTTCAATTGTAATTGTTTACCATGGTTTTTAGGAGTTTTAATATTTTTGTTCATCCTTTTATTTATATGAATAAATATTATTGGTTAAGACAGATTGTCCTTATGTTGGTGTTCAAGAATGACTTCATCTTTTATACAAGAAAGTTATTTCCTGAACTATTCCTATAAATTTGTATGGAGATAAGATGATATATCAAGAATATGAAATGAATATTATGTTTGGTTTAAGATTTAAAGTTGAGTGTTTACCAAGAATTCCTATATTTCATACTTCATAATTCTGGACTTCTGATTAAGGAATTCCTTTCCTAGATATATTACTTCTTTATATCCATCATCATGTGTTAACATGATGAGCTTTACTTCACAAAAATATACTTATCCACCTTTTATTCTTCTAAACCCATTGATAAATCCAATGAGCTTGACACTAAAGCTTTTCATAATCTTTTCATATCTATACTTGGGTATATCAACTATTCTACTGTTGATAACCTCCAATCCAACAAGTGGTTACTTCTAACTACATTCATACTCTTCCTTAATCATCCCTCACTAATATCACATCAATAGATGTATACATCAAATCCTACTTCACTTCAAGTGCTTAGTATTTCCAAAGAGGAAAATACTACTTCTTTAATCCAATGTTTCTCTAACATCATTTTAATCATACTATCTTGTCTCTAGTTGACTCCAATATCTAACATTCCAACCTCACAATATATTAATGTGACTTGTAATGACTAATCTAGGATAATATATCTATACTATGGTTCAATCATGTTTTATCCACTAATGTCACTTATACATGGTATAAACATTCAATATTGGTGAATAAGGCATGATCATTATAATCCTTTGATCCTTTATGATTCAGGTTTCCAGTTGGCTAAACAAGGCTTCCATCCATACAACATTACAGTTGTATTCTAATTATCTTTTGGTTAGCTCTATTGGATTAAGAGATATAATTCATTGACTATACCTACTTTATCCAATAGGACTACTCCTGGTAACTTATCTTCAGACTTCATTCTTGTAATCTTCTTGTTACTATATTGATTTGATTTCCTTTAATCACTCCCATCCTATAGATGGCATTTAAAACTAACATTACCACATGTCTCTTCTTACTTCTTTCTCTAAAGGTTTTAGAGTGATTGTTATGATAAGGACAAGAGTTAATAGGTCAAGAGTTCATAGGTTAAGAATTGGTGAATCAATAGTTGATTACTCAATATTGATGAACAACAAATATAAGGATAGGATTCAATAGAGATGATAAGGATTGATATGGAAAGAAATATATATGGTGAATGATCTTGACTTTGGTTTCTTTCCTACTCATTCTCACTAAAGAGTTAAGATTGTATTACCATGATGTTCATGGTATAAGTAAATGAGATTAAGATAGATCAAGAATTAGTTGTTACATTCTTATTACTTAAGTTATATTTATAACTTGGTATTCATGGGTTGTGTAATGAATACTATGATATGATCACCTAAGGATCAAACATAAATCATTAACTAATGTGTTAGGGTTTAATTTTATTATATTTGATCTACCCTTAGATCAAATCATGTTTACCCAAAATAAGGTTTTAGCAAAGGTTATATTGAAACTTATCGCAGTCAACTTGATGATCTACTTCAATTCCATCACGTTAAGAGAAGCTTCAATCACTTTGACAAGTTTTTATTTAAAAGCGCGAAAATTATTCAGATTTTCTATGCATGAATGCAATGCACACATCTGTGTTCAGCTTATTTCTAAGCTCTAATGCTGGGATGTTACATTATCCGACTTCCACCTCACTGGAGTCTGCTCAGCGATGCCATCACCCACCTCGCGGGAGTCTGCTTTGTCATATCTTCTTTCCCACTGCCGCAACCGATGCATAAGCCACTCGGACACCTCACCAGGGCCACTGTTAAAACTCCCTACTACCGAGAAAAAGATTGTTGCACACTTCTTATGCCCACTTTAATTGCATTTTACTTCTGAATTGTCACATCCCAAAATTTTCCAAATTTTGAAATGTGAAAAATAAATAAACAAAAGAAATAAATGTTGAAGAACCTTTTTGCTTCTAAATGGAAACATCAAAACCTTACTTGAACAAAGTTTGTATACGAAAACAATAAACAATTATTCCAAAGATCAAATGCATTTTTGCAAGGAAAGAATCTTGAATTTAAAGCACTTGGAGAAGTAAACAAAAACCATAAACCCTAATGAGAGAAATCATTTTCAAATCACCCAAATACTATGGATTTGATCCATATAAAAATTCAGCAACAAACAGTTATAAATGATTAAACATGATAAAAAAAATATTATAAAACCATGGGAATTAATTTCACTCAATTTGGATTCATGGATAAAAACTTATAATTTAACTAAGATAAAAGAAATTAATTTCCAAGACTAATAAGCTCCTAGCAAAAATCAATACCAAATTGTGGGCAAAATATAAAAGGATTTGAAAAGATAAACAAATATTAAATAAAATAATACAAAGTGGAATCACTAATTTTGGAACTATGAATAAAAGGATATGGATTTCATAAGACAAAGAATTAAATAAATAAGAAATATTTAAAAGACAATTTAAATCTTGAATTAAATCCATAAGCAAATGGAATAAAGATAATCCAAATAAAATAAAGGAATAAAGATTATTTAAATAAAATTATATGGGCTTTTAATCATATTCAATTTTATTCGAATAAAGATAAAATTGCCTAATATAAATGATTAATTATATCATGAGAAAAATAATTAAATTTCCAAAATGGATTAAAAGTGTTCTAATTAACTTAAAAAGAATAAAAGAATTATTTGAATAAAATAATATGGGTTTTAACCTTATTCAAATTTATTTAAATAAAGATAAAATGCCTAACTTAAATAAATATTAATCATAAGAGAATAATTGAAATAATTCAAAGTGGTCTGTTTAAACAAACTATTAAATAGTATAAACCTACTGGAAAAGTTGGAAGAATATTTGAAATAAAATGGATGTTTAAATCATTTGAATCAAATGAAAATAGAAAATAGAAATGGAAAAAGAAAAAGAAACAAAGAAGAAAAAAATAGAAACAAAACCAACCCAACTAACCTAGCCCAACCACTGGCCCAACTACAGACCACCCGGGCCACTCTCCTCTCTCCCCCACAGAAAATTTTCTCACCGCGACCTCGACCCACAATCTCGCTGACCTCGTGGACCCACGCCACGTTGGCATCATCGTCATCACCTTCTTCCCCGTGCGCTGACCTCGCCTCTCTCCCTCGGCCGTTTCTGGTCTGGTTTCAATTGCGTTAATTCGAATAAATCTGCGAATAATTCGCCCCTACGACCATACCTTCTTAATCCCCTCTGCCCCTCTCTCTTTCCCCTCAAACCCCGCTGCCAGAGAACCCCTAGGCTGCACAAATTTGTGATCGCGCCACCACTGTCTCTGGCGATATCCAACTCGAATTCTGGCGAGCTCGGCCCTCCCCCTACCCCCTAGTGCATGCTAGCTTTCTCCCCATCGACACGCGCATCTGCGTGCAACCTCCACTTGCTCACGCGTGCCCCAGAGCGTCGGCTCCGTATTCGCCGTGCGTCACAGACGACCGCCGCAACTCCGGTGATCCCTAGCGCATGAACCCGTGCGCGCCTCGACCTCTGACTCATTATATATTGATCGCCCTTGACCTACATTTCTTCTTATTCTCATGTAGCCTCGCCCCCGACAACCGCCATGCGTGCCCGACGCCGAAGCGAACTCCGGCGAGAGATTGATGACAATTATGTGCGCCCCCTGCCCTCCTATGGCCACCTTGAGCATCTACTCGCCATGGCGAACCCGGTGAGACCTTCCTTCCCCTCCCTCGCTTCCTATTTTCGCTAGACCACCGCCACTAGAGCACCGCCGCCGCTCACCGTCGCCAAGCGCAGCCAAACTCTGGTCATTGTGCTCTCGATCGTTAGATCTAAATCCAGTGGTAGGGATAGATGACTTAACAAATCATTTTTGATTGATCTGATTCGCACAGATCTACTTAAATCCAACGCCCCACGTTGCTTGATCCGAACAAAACAGTATCGTCCAATAAGAACTAGACACGTGGCCTGACTCCTATTTTAAAAACAGAAATGAATCTATTAGATGTTAAAGTCCAAGTGGTTTCTTCTGGCTCTTACTACTTGATAGGCTAAACACAAGAAACCTTCTAAAAAGGAAATGTTTTTCTCTGGCATCATATGAATGTGTGTTCCATGGCTGCATCAGTGAAGAAACCATTCTACATTTATTTTGGGACTGCCCTTTTGCAAGAGCTTGCTGGGCTGAAATCTCGCATGTCCAAGTGGCTGATCAAAATATTTTTGAAGCTTTAGCCAGTATTAAAAAAGATCTTAAAGTCCCTTTTGCAATGGAAATTCTTGTACTTGGAGCTTGGGGCATTTCGATTTGCAGAAACAATGAAATCTTCAACAACAAGCATGCTTTGCTTGAGGAATGGAGAGCTATTGTAGCTCAGGAATTAAGATGGGTCCTGTATAGAATTAAGAAGAAGTATTATCAGGGCCTCAAAGATTGGATTGAAAATAATTTAGACAGGAGATAGCTTCTTAGAATGTTATCCCTCTTTTGAGGTGGATTGAGTTTGTAAATATTTATGTAACACTCTATGATATATTAAAAAAATTGCAGTGGGGCATTTTGCCCTACAGTTTTACCCTAAAAAAATGTATTAGATGTTTGATTTTGTAAAATTCATAACTTTTATATGTATGTCCAAAAATTACAAAATTTATATCAATGGATTCAGAAAAATGTAAAATTGGCAACTGTTGGCCTTAGTTTAGTATTTTGCTTATGAAAAATTAGGTGTTTTTGCAGAAACATTAATAGGACTATTTTGAATATAAAAATTGTTTTAGAAATGATTTTTGAGTGAAATATTTTGCAAATGGTTTGTTTTGAACTCTCTGACCCTAAACACTAACATTTGGATTTAGAAATAAATTTGGCTAACACTAGAAATTACTAATTTCAATAAAAGCATTTGTAGCAAAACAAAAATGATTTAAAAGGCCTATTTTCACTAACTTGGTTTCAAATGTTTTTCCACTTTTATAAATGACCAGTAGGTGTTTTGAAATGTTTAGTGCCTTGTTAGAAAACACATTTTCAATAAAACAACCTTTTGCATGCCTGCATGCATTTCCTTGTTTTTATTATTTTATGTGATGAATTGTTTGAATGCTAGTTTTGAATTTATGAGTTGCTTGATTGATTTGTAGCTAACTTTGAAGAGTATGACAATTGCAAGATCAAGGAGTGTACCTAGAGTCTCTACTAAAAAGGCAAGTGGTGATTCATATATTTTGTCCTATTATTTTGACTATGCATTAGTGATAATTTTGAGTAGGACTTGCATGGAATTTTTTCTAAGTATAAGCTATGCCATGGGAAATCCTATATGATGTCTTAGTATATTTATCCTAAGTTAGGAAACTTGCCATGTTATCATATTTATCCTAGCTAGTAGATAACAAGGGTGGATTATTCATGCTATGAAATATTTCTAAGTCTATGACTTGTGATTTTGCTTAATAAAACAACTATGTGAATTAATCACCAGGTTGGAATGCTGAGAATGGTTTGTGTGGAGTGGTTACACAAGGCCCATGTTGATGGATACCTTGTGTATCACACTTGTGGAAAGCCACCCAGGAACAAACAAATTTGAGATGTTAAGTGTTGAGAATCTTCTAGTGCAGCCACATGGCATATGGGCTTTGCCTTGATCATATAGGTTGCAATAACTTAGCCAGATGGACAGATGGTGGTAGGAGTGATAGGATGGAACACGTCCATTTGGTCTAAGGGAAGGCTTCTGAAAGATCTCGTCTCGATGCATGTCGAGTCTTGTGGGGAAAGTGCACCACCTCTCGAGAGGGTAAAACCTAAGTACTTAGTCGTGTCCCCGGCAATGGACAATTTGAGCATCAAGACATTGAAGCTATCAAGGATCTCCTCATCCCAATTTCTAAATTAAAAACTTGTGGTTGAACAAGGGTTAAGTTTCACCAATGTCTATTGGTGGTTCCTTGGGTGATTGTTGACAAACAAAAAATTAGTGTTTTCAACTAATAAGGAAAATCTTATTTTGAGGAAAGCAAGCCTAAACAACACTTAGCCAAATTCATATAGATGATAGATACTACTATTCTACCATAGTATCACTTGCCAATACAATTCCAATGTATTGACCCTTGTGGCTGTAACTTATTATGTTGCAGGTTTGTTTGATGTTAGTGAAGTTTGTTGAGTAGGGATTACAAGCCTAGAACCAACATGATTGCCTATGGCATTTGAATATGAAGGACTCCATGCTATATACTTATATCTGCTGCATTGTAATAAGATAGCCAAATGATCTATGTAAGATGTAATGAATTATTTTATTCCTGGTTATAAGTTGTAATATGACCTTTGTTTCTTGATATTACATCTTAAACTGTGGATGCTAGTTATTCGATCCAGGGACTAGCATTGTAAACACAGGGATCTCTACCTTATCAGGTTGGGACCACTACATGAATGTATTTCAACTCATCTTCCTTGCAGTGCCTTAATATATTTCTAATAATGCATGCTAGTTGCTATACTGCGGGATCGGTTCCAAGAGAGAACAAGGCAACTATGAGTCATGAAGCCAAATTGGTTATCTCGCAGCGGTACAAGACCTCGCCAACCCAATGATAACCCACAACAATACTCCCTAGACAAAGGTTTGCTTCCACTTTGCATAAATCTATTTTCGAGAGTAGTTCATAGTTTGCTTGCCCTGCCTTCTCATGTACTAGTATATTTTTATTTATTTGTATTTTTGCAAGGCATGAAATATGATGTACTAACCAATGAGAATTGATGCCAATGAAACCTGAGGAGTTTTGGACATTCAGATATACCCCCCTCGGCACAGCACAACTAGTATAGAAACATGGTTATTTGTTGCATCTTGCTTGTGTTATTTCTGATTGATTTGTTGCACTGCAATTTGTAGAAGCAAGTTCATGTTCATGTCCCTGCCAAGGAGGTTCGCAGTATAGATATTCAGTAGTGTGCAAGTGATGCAGCCATTTCTAGGAACCAAACAGAAGTATGGTGCATGGCCGAAGCTAAGATTAGGCTGATCCAACAGGATTTGGACACGGCCACTCAATAGATCAGAGAATTGAATTGGGGCTGGATTTCTACGATTGAAGATGGCCTTGATGTTGCCGATGATATTCAGAAGTTAGTAGCTGAAAATCGTGTTCCCAATCCGGATGATGCACATGTCAATGAAATCAACTGGACGACTTGGAACAGGTGAAAGAACGAGAAGAGATTCTCCGAGCATCCTTGAAGGTAGATGATTTTCGAAGGGTGATGCAAGAGCCCCCATACGAATAGATTGTTATTTCCAATAGTGAGGATGAATTTCCTTGTCTTGTCAGGCTGATATTTTCTTTTCTTATATGCTGGCAGTACTTTACGGTAACTACGTATTTGGCACGCTATTATGAAACGTATAGTACGTGCTGCATTTGGACAATGTATCTCGGTAGCCATTCGTAAAATGGAAAAACAACATTTTTCACCATAATGTTGAAATCTTATTATGCACTTTTGTTTAGATCCGTAGACCCATATTTTGCAGCAAATTAGCACATTACCATGAAAGTTAGTCCATCTTTAAAAAAGAAATAAAAAAGAAAAGAATTCTAGTCCGAGCTTAATGACCATGTCCTTGTGCCCATTATCGTGCATAAATATATGCAATTACTTGTGTTGCCCTAAGCCAAACTTTTAGACTGTATATACTAGTAGAGTACACAAAAAATTAGCTGAGGGACAGAACACACGCCGAAACCACCGCTTTCACCAAGCAGTCAATAATAATTTTAACTCTGCGCCAGAAATAACCGCCGAAATGGCTCCCGCGTCCAATATTCAAAGGCAGTACAAAATTTCCATATCGCCCTTTGGTCTAGAAACAAGGCGCCAAAGGCCATTCCTCAAAATTGTTTGTCTTGCACAATTCAAAATTTCAAACCCGCGCCCATCGGTCCGAATCCGTGGAGATCACCTCGGACCACCACGATCGTCCGTCCCATCTCCCCTTCATAGCCTCTCCACCGGCACTACGTAGCGATCGAATATGTTTTACCAGCTCCCTTGTCTACCTAGCCGGAGGTTGCTTCCCTGCCCTGATGACGGCCCGCACTGGATCACCTCCTCCGTACCCGAGGTCCACGGTGCCGGAGCCGGCTAAGCAATGCCGTCACCAGCGACACCGTCGCAGCTTTGTTCGATCCACTTCCCCCGACTCCACGGCACAGGATCTGCTTACCCGACCTTGTCTATAGCGTCGGAGAGAACCCGCTCAGTCGCGAACGACGATGTCCTAGCTCGCCATCAGCCTGTTAAAGGCAAGGCCAGCGGCAGGAAATCGCGTAATCGCGGTCACAAAGGTAGTTCATCGCTTGTTTCATAGTCGTCTCACACTGTTTACATTCATATATTTCAACTGCTTGCAAGCACTGTACTAATTTGCTCATCTACACACACTTCTCTCTTCAATCTTAAATGGTAATTTTTTTGCTCATGCATGGAAGCTGCTTTGGGGCCGACTGATAAGGGAGTACGGAAGGGTTGGGAAGAGAGATTACTTAAGAATTCCAAATATGCAAGGTCGCTCGGCTTGCGGATACTTAGATCTTTCGTACATACCACTACCAGTCATGAAGGCCGGGTTTCTAAAGCAGAATCTGATCCTCAAGATGGACAAAACCCCAACGGAGTCCTGACTCAGGAAGATGGACCGGTCGAGAACACCCACCCCCTAGTCTGCCCTCTTGTCCACCCCCCAAGGTGCTTTCTTTGTATTGTCATTGAGATAGTTGTTGAACCTTCCATGTTTTGTACCTCAAACCTACCAAATGTTGTGGAATGCAATCTACTTAGTTCATGCATCATATATGTTCAGCTTGTCTTGCCTTACTATTTTTGTTCTATTTGTGTCTCATTATACATAGGACTTTCATAGATTAATGTATCGTTTATGTGTGTCAGGAATCAGTTGTTTGACCTAAGACCCTTTCAGATACTATCAGGGAGAAAAACTATGTCCGGCAAGTGTCTGATTTAGCATTGGTTTCCGTTGATAAACAATACCTCGAGGGAGACATCACTCAGGAATTTGGACCCGTTGAGGACCTCCCCCATAGTCCGCCCGCTTGTCCACCCCCCAAGGTGCTTGATCTATTTTCATTGTGATATCTTTTTCATCTTCCATGTTTGCTATCTGTCGTGGGAATGGTAACGGCAGATGCTGCAATCGGCAGCGAGTAGTAGAACGAAGGTCAAGGGCGGCCAGCCATCTGCGGTGCGAGATGAGGGCGGAGACGCAGGATTTTACCCAGGTTCGGCCCCCCGGAGGGTAAAGACCTACTCCTGCTAGATTGTATTATGGAGGTGGTACAATGGGCGAGCTCGGCGGCCAGGCGGCGAGTCTCTTGAGTGTATGATGGAACGTATCTCAACATGCCCTGCAGGGAGGTTTATATAGGCTCACCTCCCCTAGGGTTTACATATCTCAATCGAATCAGTTAAAGCTTCGGTACTCGTTTAACCTAATCCGACTGGGCCTATCTACTCTCCTGGGCCTTCAGCTTCCAGTCGCTTGGATCCTCGCTGGGCTTCGATCCAGTCGCCATCTTGCAGGCCCACTTGCCAGTTCTTGGGCCAGTCAGAAACGTCCTGCTGGGTATACCCCGGTAGGCACATCCCCATTAGTAGTCCCCGAGGCCATCGTCGATTAGGCGTAGGTGGCTGCCGGCAGTCGGAGTATACGGCTTCAGAGTAGACATCCAGTCGAATCATCGGCGGGCTCCTGTATAAAGGAGAAAACTAGTCATCCAGGTCGCAGCTTTGGCGAGTCGAGTCGGCGAAATACCGCCATAGTGATTGGGTCGGCGAGCCGAGTGGTTGAAGTTGGACCGTTAAACGTGGTCAAACTAGCCATTGGAGTAATCCAACGGTAACTTTTGGCGTAATCATGGCGCGATAGCGGTTCCCTGATTTGGTGGGTAACAACCGCTATATAAGGGGAATGGTAGGCGATCAGGAAACCACCTTCTCGCCATTCCCTCCGATTGCGCGCACTTTCGCCTCCCTTCGCATCGCGATCCAGCCGACCGGAAATCCTCCGACCCCCCACAAATCCTTCCTCCATGGCCCTCTCCACCGAACCTTGGGGTAGATCTAAGTGCACGAGGGCGCAGCTGGCTTCCTTTGAGGAGGCCGGGGTCCTGCGAGCCGGCTGCTGGCGCATCCCCGCGGCCGGAGAGGTGACCCAGAGCCCGCGCGAGAGGGAGTTCATCTGCTTCACCAGTCATCTAGAACGGGGGCTAGGATTCCCAACGTCCCTGTTCTTCCGGCACTTCTGCGCCTACTACGGGATCCAACCATCGGATCTGGGTCCTCACAGCATCGAGCAGCTCGCCATCTTCGTGGCATTCTACAAGTGCTACTTGGGCTGCCGGCCCTACTTCCCTCTTTGGCAAGATCTGTTCCACGGATGGATCAGCCGCGAGGAAGCGGGCGGCCCAATGCTTGCCGCGGGCGGCCTAACTTTCCAGCTGAAGTCGAAGGCTTCGTTCTTCGACTTGATGCTGCCCGCCAAGGCGGCGAGCGACTTGAAAAAAATCTTGGTTCTACGTTGCCGAGGCGACCCCGGAGGGCGAGACGGCAATCCCACGGTACTCCGCCAACCTGTCCGAACCGCGCCGTCTTCAAGCTGGCAAGCTCCCCAGCGACCAGCGGATGGTCGTGGACGAATTGCTCCAAACCATCCGCGGTCTAAAGAAGAAGGGCCTCCAGATGATCAACTTGTACAACTGCTGGCTCAGGCGGCGGCTCATCCCGCTGGCTCGGCGCGAGCACTACATGTACCAGTACGCTGGCTGGAAGGACTCGACGAAGTCCTGCCTCGCCGAGAGGAAGCTCGAGGATTACACCGCAGCACTGAAGAAGATCACCCAGGCGGTGTACCTGGACGCACAAGCTGGGGTCGCCCCCTACACCGCAAAGCGTCCAGCCCCGACGGTAATCACCTCGCTTCATTCGCAGTCGTAGTTTTTGCAGTCGCGGTCATTCTAATTTCATCTTGCGTTCATTGCAGCTATTCCAAGTGGTGGAAGGATGGCTCCCGCCTTCGGACGACGAGAATTCGAGCTCATCCGTCTAGGAAATGCGCGAGTCGCCTCCCGCCAAGGGTGACGCCGGGAGCGACGAGAGTGACGGAGACGACGAGTCCGAGGAGGAAGTCGCCCCGCTGGTCCGCAAGACCCGCGGGCAGCGTCAGCGTGAGCTTGAGGCGAGCAAAAGCCTCGAGCGTCATGATGATGACGAAGAACTTCCGGAGACCACCTCGCGCCGCCAGGCCACTCCGTCAAAGAAGAAGAAGAAGAAGAAGAAGAAGAAGAAGAAGGAGAAAGAGGCGAAGGCCCCTCCGAAGACAAAGGCGAAGCCAATGAGGCCGGCCTCACCACCGCACTCGGCGAGCAGCTCCGACGCCCCCAGCCTGGCCAAGGACGAGGCGCCACCGAAGGCGGCCGCGCTGGACACGGCCACTGGCTTCGATACCTCCACCATTCGCCCCAGTTTCTGGGCTGGGGGATGTTCCGGCTGCGTCGGCTTCGCCTCGTAGGGAAGCTCCTGCCGAAGATGTCCCAGAGGCTCCGATTGCAGCCTCGACGACGAAGAAGCCGTCCGTGTCTTGGGCACGCGACGTCCTGGAGGTGGGGCTCAGCCGCCGACTGGGTCCTGAACTGGAGAAGCCGGCCGGCCTCCGCACCGGGCTACGCTTCATTCCAGTCGCCAAGTGAGTTTACTCACCCATCTTTGTCTTCCATAGCAGGTTGAATTATCTTGCTTACATGATTGATGTACAGGACCGGAGTGAAGAGGATGGGCCACCCGACCGTGGCTAAGGTGTCACCCGTCGTCAGCGAGGAGGATCCCTCCCGTAAGAGGAAGGCGGACGAGGTCGTCGTCCCTACGAATGGTGGCAAGAAGTCCAAGGGTGATGATGTCGTCACGATCTCTGACGACACGGCGGTCGCGCCGTCTGAACCCGCAACAGAGGCGGCCGCAACCACGAAGGAGGGCGCTCCCTCGCCTGGAGCGGCCGAGCCGACCTCCTTTGGTGCGGGTGCTTCCATCGCGACATTCCCACGCTTCAAGACCAAAGCGGCCGCATCGAGTGGAATTTCTCCCTCGAGCCGTGCTCCTGGGGTCGCTGATGCGGAAGTTGAGCAGCGTCATGGACAAACGCCAGCTCTCCTCGCGTCCGTGGACACGATACAACTTCATGGCATGCTGGGCGCAGCCATCCAGGTATGTCCAGTCCCCGAGGATCAGGTCGGTGTATTGTAGCGGCCTGATTCTTTTGGTGTATAATTGTTATTTTTCGCGTCCAGTCCCCGAGTGCGCACTCGCTGAATTTCAGCGGGTGGGCACTTAGGAATTTTTTGATTGCCAGTCCCCGAGTGCGCACGCGTTGAATTTCAGCGGGTGGGCACTTAGGAATTTTTCTATTGCTAATCCCCGAGTGCGCACTCGCTGAATTTCAGCGGGTGGGCACTTAAGAATTTTTTGATTGCCAGTCCCCGAGTGCGCACTCGTTGAATTTCAGCGGGTGGGCGCTGAGGATGTTGCTTTGATTAACTATTTGAACGATGTCCAGGGTCTGCAACGTGAATCAGCTGACCGATTGGCAGCGAAGCACCACGCGGAGAAGGAACTGGCAGCTGTCCAAGAGGCGAATAGGGGGCTTCAGGCGGTTGCCGCAAAGGCGGAGGAAGCTCGCCCGGGGCTTGTCCCAGCGGGTGAGTTGGCGGTAGCTCAGTCGGCACTGAGCTTGGTTGAGGAGCGGATCACAGAACTCGAGCACGAGCTGAGGGAGGCGAAGGAGGAAGCGAACTCGGCAGATGGGCGAGCCAAGGCCTCTATTACCGCCGCCGCAGAGGATCGTAAAGTGTCCGACGCCCTTGTTGCTGGGCTTCAGGACGACTATACTTCGCTTCAATGCTTCATCACGGATCTCTCCCGCCCATTGATTCGTAAATGTATCTGCCTCTGCCAATATCATGTGTTCTGTTGTAATACCCGGCGTACTCATTGTTGTCTTCTATTCGCAGGTCGCATTATTGAAAGCACGGAGGAAGCGAGCTCGTTTGACGCCCGGCAGTGTGTGGCCACGCTCGTCGACTCGGCGACGTTGTCGGCGACGTGCATCCGAGCCTACCTCCAGGAGATATCACCCACGGAGGTAATTCCCAGCAACCTCGTCGAGGTGTGGAAGTACTTGGAGAAGGCGCCCTCGGTCGTTGAATTCATGACACGATCGGCGTTTCGGCGCGGAGCAGCGACGACGCTGAGCCTTGGACTTGCTCACTTCCCGGAGGACTTCGACCTCGACGACGTGACGAGTGGCTACCCGTCGTTGACTGGCGCAGTGGAGCTTTCCGAGGTGCTCAAGTTGACGGACCGCGCCGCGAAGTACTCCGAGCGTGTCTGGGCAATGGGCGACCTCCTCCCGTACCAGGAAACGGTCGTCGCGCCCAACGACCCCGAGCCGCAGCACCGGGATTTCAAGGTCGAGCAGCCCTTCCGCGCGGCGATGGCGGGTGAGCTGAAGACGTACCCATCGAACCCGTACACGCCGTTCATCCGCAATCGCCGAGGTGCTGGCGAGTCGTCGTCGAAGCCTGCAGAATAGGATAGTTTGCCCTAGGGCGTTAGTAGCAGGTCTGCCGTATGGGCATATTTTGTAAGTTGAGACAATGCGACATGCTATTTGAATGAGACATCGTGTCTGTTTTGGGATTTTTCATGTGTTTTGTGGTTGAGGTTTGAACGAGTCCCCGAGCGTGTCCGCCCTTTTGTGGGGTTTACCTCGTGTATGATATGTTTGTTGTTTTTGAATGTTTTATTATTGTGGTCAACTCGCTCAGACTCGAAGAGCCAGTCGCTAGGCAACTCCCTTGAGCGCTCCGTACTTCACCGTTTTCCCTTGCGCGAACGAGGTCGGGTGGCCGAGTCCCCGAGCGTGGTACTTGGTTGTTCCAGGCGCGACTCGAGGGTGGGTGAGGACTTGGCGCGTTAGTTTGAGCGCATCACTCCTGCCTGGCCCGTGGGGTCAGTCGCGTGGCGAGTCCTGGGCATGCTCTCATACTTGGCGTTCTCCCGAGCCACTCGCGCTGAACTGGTCATCAGTCCCTGAGCGTGGTACGTGGCCGTTCGAGTCGCTATGTCGAGGATGCGGAGGATCGTGGTCGCTGTGAGAAGCGAAGGCAGTTGTCTTGGCTCTTAGAGCCAGTCGGGCTAGGCGACTCCAGTGGGGCTCCGGGTTGGCGTTTTTCGTGGACGATGTACAACCTGAGGTGACCCAGTGCTTGTGCATCGCACTACTTAGCCGTGCCGATCGCTTAACCAAAGGTTGACTTCTACGGTTAGCTTGACGCTGTTATTACGAGTGCGAGTGGCACAAGACACGGAGAGTAGGCGCAATTTGCGATAACTGATTCTTTTTATTTCATAACGACTGGAGAGTACATATGTGAGGTTCTAGGGGTAGAACTTCCGTAGGAGGTTTACATTCCATGGTCGCTTGACGTCGAGTTCGCCGTCCCCGCGGACGTCGATGAGGTAGTAGGCGTCGTTGCCGAGTACTCGCCCGATGGCGAATGGTCCCTCCCACGGAGGGGAGAGATTGTGCATGCCCTTCTTGTCCTGGATGAGGCGCAGCACCAGGTCGCCTTCTTGGAAGGTGCGAGTTTTCACCCGCCGGCTGTGGTAGCGGCGGAGTCCTTGTTGGTAGATGGCGGTGCGCGAGCGAGCTAGGTCGCGTGCCTCGTCGAGTTGATCGACTCCATCCTGTCGTGCGAGTTCGTTCGCAGCCTCCATGTAGTGGACGACCCTTGGTGAGTCGTGCTCAAGGTCGCTGGGCATGACTGCCTTGGCGCCGTACACCATGAAGAAGGGGGTGAATCCTGTCGACCTGTTGACCTAGGTGCGGATGCCCCAGATGACGGAGGGTAGCTCCTCGACCCAGCACCCGGCGGTGCGCTCGAGTGGTACTTGGAGTCGCGGCTTCAGGCCGTGGAGGATGCTTTGATTAGCCCGTTCCGCCTGGCCGTTGGATTCCGGGTGGGCGACTGATGCGAGGTCGAGCCGGATGTGGTGTTCCTCGCATAATTCAGCCATGGCTCCTTTGGCGAAGTTGGTGCCATTGTCCGTGATGATGCTGTTTGGGAACCCGTAGCGATATATGAGCTCGCGTAGGAATTTTGTGGCAGTCTTCCCATCGCATTTCTGGACTGGCTTGGCCTCCACCCACTTTGTGAACTTGTCGACCGCGACCAGGAGGTGGGTGTACCCGGAAGGATCCTTCTTGAAGGGGCCTACCATGTCCATACCCCATACGGCGAATGGCCAGGTGATGGGGATGGTCTTGAGTGCTGAGCTTGGCGTGTGCGTCTGGTTGGCGTACTTCTAGCACCCGGCGCACCGCTGGACAATGTCGACGGCGTCTGCGTGTGCGGTGGGCCAGTAAAAGCCGTGCCGCATAGCCTTGGCGACCAGAGAGCGAGCGCCCGCGTGGTGGCCGCAGTCACCGGGTTGGATGTCGTGGAGGATCTTGTGACCTTCAGCGGGTTGGACGCAGCATTGGAACACGCCGATGACGCTGCGCTTGTGGAGCTCACCATCGATGATGGTGTAGGACTTGCATCGGCGTGCGATCATCCAAGCGTCCGTCTCATCTGACGGCAAGGTACCGGCCTCTAGGTAGGCGACGTAGGGCTTGGTCTAGTCGTCTGGCTCGGTGATGAGTGCGACCAGGGCTGCCTCCGGTTGTAATGGGACTCCGATGTCGATCTCCCTCGGGGGAGAGACTGATGGCTTGTTGATTGTGTCGAGGAAGACGCCGGCGGGTGGTGCGAGTTGAGCCGACCCGATGCGAGAGAGTGTGTCGGCCTCCTCGTTCTTCCGCCTGTCGATCCACTCGACGGAGTAGCCTTTGAAGTGTTCGCCCAGCTTGTCCACTGCTTGGCGGTATGCCGCCATGGTGGGGGAGACGGCGTCGCAGGTGCCAGCGACTTGCCCAGCGACGAGGTCGGAGTCTCCGTAGCAGCTTAGGCGGTTGACATTCATCTCCTTGGCAGCTCGCATGACGTCGAGTAAGGCCTCGTACTCGGCCATGTTGTTGGTGCAGGGTGTGAAGTCGAGGCAGAGGACGTAGTGGAGCTTGTCGCCCTTCGGTGAAGTTAGTACGATCCCTGCGCCTGCGCCATCCGCGTTCTTGGAGCCGTCGAAGTGCAAGCTCCAGTAATGGAGGTATGGCAGCTTCTCTGGCTGCTGGGCCTCTTCCCAGTCGGCGATGAAGTCCGCTAGGGCCTGCGACTTGATCGCTTTTCCTGGCTCGTATTTGATGTTGTGGACGCCGATCTCGACGGCCCACTTGGCGACCCGCCCGGTCGCCTCGCGGTTGCGGATGATGTCCTGCAGTGGTGCTGAGGAGACGACCGTGATCGGGTGCTCCTGTAAGTAGTGCGGCAGGTGTCGCTGAGCTCTGAAGACCGCGTCAGCTTTTGGTACTGCGGGTATCGCTTGCGCGACTCGGTGAGGACCTCGCTGATGTAGTACACCGGTCGCTGTACTGAGCGCTCCTTTCCTTCCTCTGGTCGGTCGACGACCATGACGGCGCTGATAACGCGCTCGGAAGCCGCGACGTAAACCAGCATGGGTTCTTTGTCGGCGGGGCGGCGAGTAGCGGTGCAGCGAGTAGCACCTTCTTGAGGTCGCGAAGCGCGTCATCCGCCTCCTTGTCCCACTGGAAGGTGGGGTTCTTGCGCATCAGGCGGTATAGGGGCATCGCCTTTTCGCCCAGGCGGGGAATGAAGCGACTGAGAGCCGCTACTCGTCCGGCCAGTTTCTGGACGTCGCGCAGGCACTCGGGTTTGCCGAGCCGGGCGATCGTGTCGATCTTTGTGGGGTTCGCCTCGATCCCTCGCTTGGAGACGACGTACCCCAGTAGTTGTCCTGCTGGTACACCGAAGGTGCATTTGCCTGGGTTAAGCTTTATCTTGTATTTTCGCAAGTTGGCGAATGTTTTCGCCAGGTCGGCGAGTAGGTCACCCTGGCGAGCGGATTTTACGACCACGTCGTCGATGTAGACGTGGATGCTGCGACCAATTTGGCTCGCGAGGCATTCTTGCATGCATCGCTGGTAGGTCGCCCCGGTGTTCTTGAGGCCAAAGGTCATGGCGGTGTAGCAGAAGGCTCCGAATGGCGTGATGAACGCCGTCTTCTCCTCGTCCTCGACGGCCATTTTGATCTGGTTGTACCCGGAGTAGGCGTCGAGGAAACATAGCGACTCCGAGCCCGCGGTGGAATCGATTATCTGGTCGATCCGCGGGAGGACGAACTGCTCCTTTGGGCAGGAGCTGTTCAAGTTTGTGTAGTCGATACACATCCTCCAGGTCCCGTTCTTCTTCTCGACCAGGACTGGGTTTGCCAGCCACTTGGAGTATTTGATTGGCCGGATGAAGCCTGCAGCGAGTAGACGCTGCACCTCCTCGGCGATTGCTCGGCGGCGCTCTTCATTGAAGGGCCGCAGCGACTGTTTGACATGTCGCACTTTGGGGTCGGCGTTTAGCTTGTGCTCAGCGAGCTCCCTAGGGACACCAGGCATGTCAGAGGGCTTCCATGCGAAGATGTCCCTGTTCTCACGGAGGAACTCGATGAGCGCGCCTTCCTATGCTGGGCTCATGCCCGTCCCGATCGTCACCGTCTGGCTGGAGTCGCCTGGGACCAGCTCGACGGTGAGGGTGTGCGTCGTCGCCTCGAAGTTTGAGGTGTTTGCGCCCTCTGAGTTGGGCTTCTTGAGTATGGTGGGGTCGTCATTGTTGTCCCCGCTCGCGTACTTGGCGAGCTCATCGGCGTGGTTTGTCTCCGCCGTGATGACGGCGTCAGCGAGTTCGGCTCCTTTGGCCTCGCACTCGGCGGCCATGTCAGGGTCGCCGTTGATGGTGATGACGCCGCACGGACCGGGGAGCTTCATCGCGTTGTACGCGTAGTGGGCGCTGCCATGAACTTGGCGAACGCCTGGCGCCCCAGGACGCAGTGGTAGGGGCTGTTGAAGGGCACCAGCTCGAAGACGATCCGCTCGGTGCGGAAGTTTGCTGGTGTGCCGAAGGTGACTGGCAGCGTGAACTTGCCGATCGGGTACGCCTTCCGACCGGGGACGATTCCATGGAACGTGGTGTGGGTCGTCTCGATCATCGACTACGGTAGCCGCCGCAGCCGCCTGAAGGTGTCCAGGTACAGGATGTTGATGGAGCTGCCGCCGTCCATCAATGTCTTGGGGAGCCAGTAGTCGCCGACCTTAGGCTTGACCACCAGGGCGACTCGGCCTGGGTATTCGATGCGTGGCGAGTGGTCTTGGCGGCTCCAGGTAATGGGCTGCTCCGACCAGTTGAGGAACTGGGGAACGTCCACCTGAGCCACCGCGTTGACGGCGATGGGGCGGGCGATGACCTTCTTCTCGTGCTTCGTGTTGAAGCCTGTGAAGGTATGGAGCGAGCCGGCCACTTTGCCGAATTTTCCGCCGTTTGGCGGGTCGTTGTCGGGGTCCTCTCGTGCTCGCCGTGCCTTCTCGATCTCCCTGAGGGTGTGGCAGTCGGCGGTTGTGTACGTTGCGGGCTTCCCTTCCCTGCTATGAAACGCACACGGTTGGTTAAGGAGGGCCGCGGGGTCGAACCTTGGCTTGGCCTTGTAGTTTCCGCCGTCGCGGCGTTGTCCTCCGTCGCGGCGGAAGCTCTTGGGCTCGTGTTGTGCGTGCCCGGCGTTGGCGACGAAGTCGACTCGCCCGTCACTGCGGCGCTTGCCGGTGAGGCGAGTGTTGCTGTAGCGTAGGTCGGACCGTCGTCCGCTTTTGTTGTCGCTCGTGCGGCGTTGACCTCCCGACTCGTCGTCGGTTTACTGGTTTGGATCTTCCTCCGCGTACCGTTTGGCCATCTCGAGGAGGTCTGGTATGTTGTCGAGTGTGCGGGAGTGTCGCTTGAGCTTGGCGACCAGAGGCTCGTAGCTGCACGAGTTCTTGAAGCAATGGATCGCGGTGTCCGGGTGGATGCCGACCGCGTTGTACCAGAGTTCTTGCCACCGTTGGACCCAGTTGCGGGTCGACTCGCGGGGTCCCTGGACGCATCGCTCCAGGTCCTCGATGGTGGTGGCGCGGGTGTAGGAGCACTCGAAGTGCCTGACGAAGGCGTCGCGCATCTCCTCCCAGGAGTCGATCCTGTCCTGGGGGAGGGTGTTGATCCACTGCCTGCACGTCCCCTCCATCATCAGGGGGAGGTAACGGGCGGCTGGCAGGTCGGTGTGGCCTGCGATCCCCATCGCCATGAGGTATGTATCGAGCCAAACGGCGGGGTCGTACTTTTCTATCTCCTTCGGCGCCTTGAAGTTTGGCGGGTACTTCTCGCCTCGGATCATTGCTCCGAAGCACTTGGGGCTGAGTCGACTGAGCGACCCCATGGGCTCGCCGTCGCGGTGATTGGTTAGGGTGTGTCACAGGTCGTCGGGTTGACGCGCGCGCCAGCTTTGGTTGTTGATGATGTGGGTGCGGGCGTCGATGGGTTGACAGTTGGCGGCGACAAAGTTGGTCGCTGGCCTAGGGTCGTTGGTGGAGAGTGCCGTGTTCGCGGGTCGGTGTTGGAGCTGCAGTGGCTCCGGTGGCGGCCAGTTGAGGGTGTTTGCCACCATTGGGCGGCCGCTTGAGGCCGCTCTGCTTCCCGAAGAACGCGAGTATACTCGACCCTGCGAGTCGGCGCCCGCGTTTTGTTGCTCGACGGCCTTTGCGAGCAGTGCCCGGACGTACTGGATCTGTAGGGCGCCGTCGCCCGTGGCCGTGATGTTGTCGGCTGCTGCTCGGCCTGCCACGAGGTTGTCCATCGGGGTGGAGAACAATGGGAGGCCATTTGCGTCTCTCTCCCGTGAGGAGACTACTATTCGCGGCTGGTCTCTGGGAGGTGTGCGGTTGGGTGGAGGTGGGGCGCCCATCGCCGTCGATCCTGGCGGGGACCGGGCGCTTCCTCCTGGTGGCGCGTTCTCGCAGATCACGCGCTCGGCTACGCGGGCCGGGTCGTTTTCGTCGTCGAAGTTCAGGGCGCGCCCCTGAACGGTGGGGTTCAGGCGCGACCTGATCCGCTGCTGCTGGTAGCGCGATAGTTCCTGCGCCGTCACCTACTCGAGGAGAAATTTTTCGCGCTCGGCTTGCTCCTTGCGCACCGCCTCCGCCAGTTTCAGGCGGAGTTCCTCGACCTCCGTTGCCATGGCGTTAGGAGGGATTGGGGTGGAGAAGGGGTCCTCTGGCGGCTCGGTTCCGGTCGCCATGTAGGTCGCGGTGTGGCGACCGGTTCCGTGACGGAGGTCGGCAGAGTTTTCTGACCCGGAGTCGAATTCGAAGATCCCGAGGATGGAGGGGTCCTCGAAGTCTCCCACGTTGAGACCTGGGTGATGGAGCCCGCGGGTGAAGCCGCGGTGATGGACCCGGCGAGTGATGCCGGGGTCGCCGAGTCGGCGTCGTCGTTGAGGGTCGCGTCTTCTGCGGCCATTGAGTTTTCAGCCACGTCGCTGTGGGCCGAATTGTACTCGGAGGCGAGGCGATGGATCGTGCGGATCTGGCTCTCGGAGAGCCGATCGCGTGGCGGCGAATCGCGGATGCGCGCTGAGTCCTTCGAGACGATGACGTCGGTGAGGCCGACAAAGAGGCTGATCGTGCCGACCGGCAGGATCACGCTGTGCGTGACGGGTCGTGCCGCCGGGACGTAGCTGCTCGGCAAGATTTGGAGCATCTCGCCGATCGCTATCATGCGGCCGGTGGTGACCGTCTCGTTGATGGGAAGATTGGATCTCGCCGCAGAACACCGGCCAGACCGGCCAGGCCCCACGGTGGGCGCCACTGTCGTGGGAATGGTCACGGCAGATGCTGCAATCGGCAGCGAGTAGTAGAACAAAGGGAAACGGGGGCCAGCCATCTGCGGTGAGAGAAGGGGGCGGAGACGCAGGATTTTACCCAGGTTCGGCCCCCCGGAGGGTAAAGACCTACTCCTGCTAGATTGTATTATGGAGGTGGTACAATGGGCGAGCTCGGCGGCTAGGCGTCGAGTGCTTGGGTGTATGATGGAACGTATCTCAACACGCCCTGCAGGGAGGTTTATATAGGCTCACCTCCCCTAGGGTTTACATATCTCAACCGAATCAGTTAAAGCTTTGGTACTCGTTTAACCTAATCCGACTGGGCCTATCTACTCGCCTGGGCCTTCAGCTTCCAGTCGCTTGGATCCTCGCTGGGCTTCGATCCAGTCGCCGTCTTGAAGGCCCACTCGCCAGTTCTTGGGCCAGTTGGAAACATCCTGCTGGGTATACCCCGGTAGGCACATCCCCATCACTATCTCAATCCAACCAAATATTCTGCAATGCCCTCTGCCTAGTTCATGCATCATATATGTTTAGTACATTTTGCCTTATTGTTCTTCTGTTCCATCCGTGTCTCATTACATGTAGAACTATAATTGATTGAAGTATCGTTTATGTGTGTCAGGAATCATATGGTTCAGGCACCAAACCTGAAGCGTCAATAAGCGGCCCTGCTAATGCTATAGGTGGAACACAAAAACAAGCTAGGAAATATAATAAACAAATTCAGGAAACTCACATAAGGCTAAAAAGGCTCGTCTTGGCGCCACACCACATGTTCTAACAGATATAGATGTAGAAAATACCATTCCACACATTGTACAATCATAAATTGCTAATCCAGATAGCCATGAACAATTGACAGCCCAACCAGTTTTGACCTCTACTGGCCTAAATCTGCTGGCACAACACCAACAAGCTAGCGATAATCACCCACCTATTGATCAGCCAGCCGCCAAACAAGGTATGTGTTCCAATGCTTATTGATGGCGCCCAGTACTATCGTGGGACGCTTCGTTGGAAACCCCAAGAGCAAGGTCTGATGAGCACAGCAGCAAGTTTCCCTCAGTAAGAAACCGAGGTTATCGAACCAGTAGGAGTAAGGAAACGTCTCAAAGGTGTTGCAAGCAACAAGGAAACCTTCATAACACAAAATCAAGACTTTGCCCCAACAAATCAGTGAGGTTGTCAAGCTCACCGGTTTGATGTAACAAAGGATTAAACATATGGTGTGGAGGATGATGGTGGTTTGCAGCAAGTAAACAGGTAACAGTGGAAGATGTATCAATGGTAAAGATTGGACCGGGGTCCATAGTTCACTAGAGGTGCTCTCATTAGATAAACAACATGGCATCAAAGGTAAACAAATTATAGCAGGGCAATTCACAGGAACTGAGCAAGGCATAACAATGCAATACAAGACAAAAAGATCCTATGAGATTCGATTGGGCAATACAACAATATACATAGACCACCATCCAACTGCATCTATGACTAGAAGTCCACCTTCATGTTATCATCTGAACCCTCTCCAATATTAAGTTGCAAGAAACAGACAACTTCTTTAAGAAAAGTGTGTAAGGTAAACAATCCACTTGTTCCATGAACAAGAGACTGTTGTTTTCTCCCTAGTGGCAACAACACATCTACAGCCAAAGAGATTCCTGTCACTTCCCTTGGAAACTACAGGCATGAACCCACTATCGAGCATAAATATCCCCTCTTGGAGTCACTAGCAACTACTTGGCCAAGATAACTACTCACAACGGAGAGCATGCAAGATCACAAACAATATAGACATGATAGAATCAAATAGACAAAACCATTAATCAATCTGACATAGTAATCACAATATCCATTGGATCCCCGCAAACACAACATGCATGATTACAAATAGATTAGATCTCGATCATGAACGGAGATCACAAGATCTATACATGAAAGCACAAGGAGGAGATACAACCATCTAGCTACTACATGGACCCGTAGTCCAAGGTGGAACTACTCACACTTCATACCGGAGAAGAAGGCCTCCGGAATGAGCTCTCCTCTGGCAGGGTGCCGGGAAGAACTTCAGATCCCCCCTCCTGATCTAAGGTGATGGTGGAAGTGGCTACAAAAGGTTTCGTGGAGTTTTAATCGGGTGCCTAGGGTTTCAACATCGGGGGCTTCTTATAGGGGAAGGGGCGAGCCAAGGGGGGGCCCAGGGGGCCCACACTCTCCCCAGGCGCGGGGTGCGCCCACCCGCGCCTAGGGGGCATGGCCGCCATGTGGCGTATCTCCGTCTCGTCTTCTGGCTTCGTGTTGCCCACGGTAAAATATTGACTTTGGCTTTTGTCCCGTCCAATTCCGGGAATATCGATTTTCTGCCTTTCTGGAACCAAAAACAGAATAAAACAGGCAACTGGCACTATGGCAACTTGTTAATAGGTTAGTTCCAGAAAAGATATAAAAACACCTCAAAGTTTAGACAAAACAAAGCAAAGTAGATACTAAACAAGCATGGAGCATCAAAAATTATAGATACGTTTCGTACGTATCACTTATCGTTGCATGCTCCCTTATATATTCCATGATAGCCTGATGTAACGATTGAATTGGAAGCTACAAGAAGATTTAAGAAAAGGGGGCCAACGGTAGGGAAAAAAGCTTGAATCTCAAATTTCCGGAACGTAATCTAGATATTGCATCATTTCTATTGTGCCTGGCAAGCGAAGGCCAGAAGATCCAAAAGAATCCGCTTTCCTAGCATCAGAAATATGCGTTTTTGTCAGGAATGATATTCCATCTTTACATCATTCAAGATCCACCAACAGACCCCTGACCATTACAATTCATTACTCCAAAAATTACATGTAAGTTATGGTGCTCTACCCCATGCCTTCAAACTTGCAATTGGTTCTATTCTAGGTCACATAACACATCAACTGTTCCATTCTTGCCGACAGACAAAATTCAACTTTGATCAGGATAATGAGGATGTAGAGTATATTCTCATGGACATGTATTCCTATTATTTGCGCCAGCGGCGCCATAGGCTAAAGAATAAATACTTTGATGGTAAGGCAAGTAAGGATATTCAAAGAACGTCTCCTATGGAACATTCTATGACTGACCAACAGTGGTTAGATATTCTTGACCACCAGTTTGATCCAAAGATTACGGTATGGTTTGTGAAGACCGAGACCACATCACATTCAAAATACCTTTTTGTGCATATGTATCACTAGTCTCCTTTTGCAAATAAACACTGAGAAAAACAAGAGGAACCATGCTGCACAACACTTAACAAACCGAACTAGATCGCGTGCATTGGTTGCGCACCTGAGCACAATAGTATGCATAATTAGCTTTTAATCTTGTAGAGACTTTGTGCTTCTTATATTTTGATCATGTGTTCCGCCCATATTGCAGAAAGATGCGATAAGTCTGCAGCAAAAATTCGAGGCATGCTAGATAAGCAAAAAATATGGGCACAATCCCTCCACTAAGAGTGTTATTGTAAGTCTTCTGTTGTATTGATATTTTGTGATGACACTCCCTTAGTGATATATATATTATAGTTGTATGTGCAACACTGCTTGAACTGCTTCCGAGTTTTCTTTTAATTTAATTATAGTAGATGATTTTCAACTAGCGCGAGTTTCAGTTTTGAATGCTACAAAGTGTTGTCTTGTGATATCATCCACCTGGCAATGAAGAAATAGATAGATGCGATGTTGGCATAGCCTTGTTATTGAGTGTTAGTGATAAACTTATTATCAGTATGATTAGATAGCTAGTATGCTTTTTATATAGTGTATATGATGCATAATTAGCCATGCCAACTTGTAATATTTGTTCATATACAGGTTAAATGTGTTGTCTGCATGTTCCTCTGTAGTGGCTTCTCTTCTCTCACCAATATCTACCGAGCGATAATCTGACAAATTAAATTGAACGAGGAGATGGCAAAACCTAGGAAAGATGGTCTAGAATAAAACCAAGAAGAATGTCTTGAAACATTTAACATGGTACTAAAAGGTGAAGGTCATCATAAAAGTACGTTCATGCATAATGCTGGGTTGTCGCAGTCCAAGTCCAAGTTGGTCTATTTGTCTCATCAAGAAGAAATTGTAGCAGTACAGGCTGAACAGGAAGTGTAAAGACGAACAATCGATGAGACGAGACAGAAACTATTAGCAAGTGATGCGGAGTTGAAGATGTTACGAGATCAGAAGAATTCTGGAGAACTCATATATGAACAGACTCTTCTAAATTGAAGATGAACCCTGACAATGATAGGTGAGTACAGTGGTTGTGTGATGGTTCCTACTACTGGGTCTGGGCTGTGTTTGGGGCCATGTAATAACAAAAACGGAGGGACTATTTGTTTTGCATCATTATTTTATCTGTTCATGTTGTGCTCCATGCACAAAAATCCTGCGCCCGAACCTAACTCTATCAAGCCTTGGATTCATGAACCTCACAAAGGTTTTTTATTCTTTGGATAAACCGCCAATTCAAAATCGCAGTCGATCGACAAAACCTACCGCCTACCCTATTTGAATCGTAGATTTTGTATCCAATTTTGTTTCCTAATATGGTAAGTGTTTTATGACCAGCCTTCAATTCGTACAGAAGGAGTACCATTAGTATTATTCCCTGTACGCTTCCGAAATTCAAAAATCTTATTCGAGCGGCAAAACCTGCCGCCAACCCTGTTTGAATCGGAGGTATCCAATTTTTATTATGGACAATGATCAGTTGATGTCAAACTTGATATTCAATTCCTAAAGTGGGAGATACCCATTTTTTCTATTATTGCATGGACGCTAGCCAAATTAAAAATATTAGAGCATGTTTGGTTTCTAGCCATAATTTGCCAAGACAAAGTTTGGTAAAGTATGGAAGCCACAAAGTGTGGCAAGAATGAAGCCAAACTTTGGCAAAAGTTGGCAAGAAAATTAACTCTATGACAAGTGGGCCATATAATTAATGAAATGTGGAAAACTACAAGTGTGGAAAAAACCAGACACAAGCTAAACAACTTGTGGCTAGCAAAGTTTGGCTTGGAAAACTGTGGCTGGGAACCAAACGAGCCCTTAGTCTGCGTATTAATTGTGGCCATGGATGATCAGTTGATATGACTCTGGGACTTGAATTCCTGGATAGTTAGTGTACGGTCTACTAGACTTTTCTATTATTACTTGGACACTAGTAACAAAATTCAAAATCGTAATTGAGCGGCAAATTCCCTCCTGACTCAGATGCATTTCGCGTGTCTCCGTTTCAAACATTTTTAGGCAAAATCTCCCACTGTTGGAGTACCATTTTTCTAGTACTATTCTTATTAGATGGACGCTAGCCAATTTCAAAATCTCAATCGAGAGGCAAAACCACCCACCGACCTTCCCGCCTGCGGTGACCCAGCATACCACTGCATGGTGTAGTACACTATAGTCGTTGATATAACACCAATGGAACACCGTTCCATCCGCATTATATCCCTCAGAGTGGTACAACAGAAACATCGCGGGTCCAAGACAAAACTTTATATTACATACAACATATTACAAAAGATCCAGAGAGCTTCCTCAGACAGTGAGGAATATTATACAAAAAGAACTAGAAAGATCCACTCATAGTTACTTTAGAAGTACTACGATTAATATATGTATAAGGCTTGAAAGTACCACTATAGTATTATTCTACAGAAGTGGGTTCTAGATTCTAGGAGTTTTATTTCTATTCTATGCTTCAGTTTGTCTTTGATGGATTCCGGTAAGGTCTTCGACTCCGTTGATCTCCCTTAGATATCTTCAACTCTTCAAGTGACTTATTTCCTAGAAACTTCATTGGTTTCTCCGAGATCTAGCAAGGGTTAAGAAGATACGTTGAGTACGAGCGTACTCAGCAAGTTCACTAAAGAGAAATGTTTGATGCACTATCTACAGCCACAGACCATAGGTCGTAGGCAATGCAAGTTTTCGTAAACATTTCTTCAAAGGTTGCTTTTATTCTGAAAATCTATGTCCATCAGCCTTCACGGGTTTACCAGAACTTTCACGGAGTTCCTTTCCCGCAGCGTTCGCAGCTCCTTCCCGGAACAGGTATGTCAACACCCGGATTTTTAATCCCAGATGCCTGTTATGCCATATATCGCAATCCCAGGATTACCATTTTTGCGAAACATAACAGATTTGGATACCACAGTACATCATACATTACAACCCATACATAAGGTTTTACACAAATAAGGATCTCATGATCCATCTTAATACAACTCAAGCAGCGGAAATACATAATAATAACGGTAGCGTAGGCGAAGCTCCATCTTCGGGGTCACAGGCAATGTTGACGATAGGAGATGATCCTAGTTGTCGTAACCTTCCTGGGTTCCATCCTCCAGGTACTCCTCTTCATAGTCTGGCCAAGAGAATAGCCAGGGACAAAGCCATGAGTACTCTTTAAGTACTCGCAAACTAATACTAACAAGTGAAGGGGTTTTTTTTGTAGTAGGACACTAAGCTCTAGGGTTGTTTTACAAAAAGCCAGATTTACCTCTACTAAGTTTAGAAACAAAGAAAGCTAGTTGAAGTTTTATAACACCTAAGTGGGAACTTGTATTTCATATCACAACTCTGTTGTGGTCAAGTCAAAGTCTCAATTCATTTCATAAGTCATTTTGAAAACATCTGACGGGGGAACAGTATGGCCACTCCAATTGTCCATAACCGCGGATGCGGCTATTCGAATAGTTTGACACTCTGCAGAGATTGTACAATTTCATCACAACATTCGATACATCCGTCAGGAACAAATCCTAAATTCACCATACTTAGTATGTGGATAATCAATCCTAACCTTTCAATTACATGCCCTAGTATAAGCACCTCTCATGTGAGTTTGGCCTCCCAACCATGACCAACTGTCATCTTGGGTACTGCACAGGTGGACAATCTTCACAAGGTAGCCTCAGCTCAGACCATGGCCGTGAGGGAACCAATACTAAGGTATATAAGTTTCCAGTTAAGCCCTACCCAATTCTCGTGTATTGTGATTGTACGGTAAAATTGGAATGGTATCGCATCCAGACAACAATCAGTTTTATAAAGGGCTAAGGCTCATGCCTCAACATTTTCATCATCAAAATCATCTAGTGTTCTGAAACACATGTCAAAACATCTCAATAGAATGATCCATCATTCCAAGGTTTTCATAACCATTTTCACCAAGTATTCTCATCTAAAGTTGATCAAGTTTTATGCTTAACACTAGCATCTACCATTGGGAGTGAGTACTAATGAGGGGTGGTAAACAAGTGGTGTTTCAACTAAGTACAATCTCATGCCTTAGGATGACATAAAGATTATCTAGCTTAGGCCAAATTTTATGCTCTTTATGCAACCTTCAATTATCTTCCTAGAATCTGCAATTTACTATGTAAACTCTAAGATAAAGCTTTGATAAAGAAATAAAGTATAAAATTTTGCAAGTAAAACTAGGATTGGGTATCATCAAATGTGTCCAACCAAGCATGCTTAGTGCATGGCATAGGTTATCTAACTTTTATAATTTCAAGTGCTAGCTTGCATTGGTCCACTTGGTTAGTAAGGCTTGCCTTGTGCAGATCAGTAGTTGAAGTTCTCCTTGGCTTCTTCTTCGTAGTATCCTCCTTCCTCCCTGTATCCTTGGTCGGTACTAGCGTCTATAAATAAATATGAGGTACACAATCACCAAACAATCCTTAACTACTTTCAATCATCGCACAAAAGGGTCCTATAGATGATCTAGCATCATCACTAACATTACAAGATTAAAGCATTTGTCTTAGTTATTTATTTGTTTAGAAAAGTAATTTATACTCATTGAAAAACTACTTAAGATTTAATATTCTCCAACTCAAACATGGGATCATGTTGACACATGTCATCACCACATATTTCAGTCCATGGGAATGTGATTTAAAGTGGTGTCACAATTTAATAAGGTTTAACCTGTTATTTTAATTAAATAAAGTGACTAGAAGTGCCTATGTGGAATTCTTTTATTACTTGAACATTATTTCTGTAAGTAAACTCATATGTTTTTATATATTCTAAAAGGTATGATCAAATGTGATTTTTGAGAGTTGGAATCAACTCAAAAGCTATTATGGTTGAAATTTGAAAAATGTTTGAATGCAGAAAAGGTTTTGACTTGTTATTTTTACCAAGGTTGATCTACAGATCCAAATGATTTAAATCCAACGGGCTTGGATTAAGCTTTTCAATATCTTTCTAACAAAATTGGTTTCATTCAATTTGGTTTACTGAATCGATCTAGGTTAATTTTTGAAACTAGGTACAGAACTATGTTTGAATTAAAATGGAAAAGTTAAATTCAAACGACTGGGCTGCGCGGGAACTGCTAATGGGCCGGCTCAGTGTCACTCCGCGTCACGGGGCACAACTGACAGGGGGGTCTACTGGTCAGTGACTCTTAACACGCGAAGCGGTACGGCGCAATCTCAACCGCACGATCTAAGTCTAATCGAACGGCTGCTACTCATCATCCACGTCGGGCGGCGTCGGCGAGACAGAAACCTAACGTGGTAGATGGGGGTCGTCGGGGGCTCACCGGGGCTCAGGCGAAGGTTGGTGATGCGGGCAAACAACAAAGTCGGCGACGGCGAACCTCCTGGTACCGGCAGATCCTCCTGGTGTGGACGAAATCGATGGCGCCCTTCTTCTCCAGAGGTGGCCTGCTCCGGCGCAATTCCGGTGATGCGCTGCTCGCCTTATTCCAGCTAAGGGGTGAAACGATCAGTGAGGTGAGGGGAGTGAAATGGTGTGCTCAATTTGGCTGGGGGTCGTCTCCTTTTATAGGCTCGACGGTGAGACCGAGAGGGATGGGCAGACGACGGGGGCGACATGGCTACGGGCGGCTAGAGGCATGGCCGAGGGTGCCGATCAATCAATGGTCTACTGGCGATGCTCTATGGTTTAAATGCGCGTGTAGGGGCGGTGGCAAACGGTCGGGAACGCACGATGTCAGCGAGGCAGAGGCGGCGAACTCTGCGGTGAGCGGTGGCTACGGGGCACGGGCAGTGAAATGGGCATGTCTGGCAGTCTCCGGGTACGGTGGGGTGCATGCTGGGGGGCGACATGGGCTCGAGGTGGTCGGGTTGAGTGGGAACGGAGCGTGCTCTACGGTGCACGTCGGCATGGTCGACAGCAGAACGGGCGCGGCGTTCCTGGCGGTTCTGGGTGTTGTCTTCGAGCTAGGGCTGGTCGAGAGGGGGCGGTGAGGCATGGGCTACCTCCAAGACAAGTTTGGCACGACTAGTTCTTCTCCTAGCTTGCTGTCTACACTGGGGTGACATGGGTGCTCTCGGCCTGCTCACCATTGATGACAATGGCCAGCTTACAGTGGTGCTAGAGATTAGTTAAGGTTGTTAGATGATCTACTAAGGCTAGTGGTGTCAAGAGAGGGAACAAGTTAGGCCAGAATCACTCCACACTATAGTGTTTAGGATTTGTTTGATTTGCATCTCCAAGGTGTTTGATGAAATGGCCACATGAACTCAAGTTTTGAATTTTGAAATTATTTTTGTGGGTGTGCTAGGCATGTGCTGGTGATACTGTGGATGCTTGGGTTTTGAAAATTGAGTTGGTTTGAGTGGTGTTTTGAAGAAGTGGGATCTTCCCATATGAAATAGATTCAATTTTAAACTATCATTTAAACTATGCATTTGAATGTTTCTAGATGATCACAAAGTGGGCCTTGGTACTTTGTTATGAGTACTATCAAGGGGTGCAAAGATCCATACATGTTTTTGTTAAGTTCTGAAAGTTAGAGATAGCCAAAGTAGGCATGGGAGTTAAATTGGCCAAAATGACCATTCACTTAATTTGTTTGTTTTGATTTATTTATCTTTGGGAAAAGTGTGGGGATTGTTTAGATGATGTTTATTTCACCTAAGAATCATTTTACAAGTAAATAACACATAATCATGGCAATTCAAAAGAATCCAAATTTCAATGCACACTCATAAGAATGCTTTCATATTTTAATTGGAAAAGTTTTTGTTAACCCTAAATTTGGTGATTAGAGTTTGATTATTCTAGTTTAATATTTTTGGGATGTTACAAGGTAGTAACAAGTTACAGTTCTTACACTCTGCAGAGGTGCGTTACTTTTCCCATGAGAGATCTTAGCTTTGTTGCACATCCGAGCCGCGAACCCGTTCATACTTCCTTGGTATGAGGCCCAGTCTAAGATCCAAGCCAATCACTACCCTCTCTGCGACCTCATATGTCTGCACGATCCTTCGGGAAGGCTATAACCATGATGAGTTCCCGAAGACTCTATGACCTGGTGCTGCCCTCGCAAGTTCCATATTAAATGGTCCATCAACTAAGAACCATCCATAGGTAATCTAGACACCAAAAGTGTGGGGCGTAAGGGTGCCCACCCATATGTTGGATCCACACAAGGAATCACAACGTCATGTTAAGGTCGTCTTGACTCCATACGAGAGGAAAAGGATGTAGCTGACTTCTCCGTCCCATTCCAAATCTCATGGTTAACGCGTAATATACGGCGCAAGAATCACTGGCGACATTGGTTGTTATGTCCTAGATAATATGTTCCTTTACCACTGGAACTTTCATAGTAGGTTATTACCTCATTGTAATTAACCTATAATCATATTATTATGAAAATAGTGTTTTCTGACCTTTTTCAAATGCAGGTGATGACAACACTGGATTTGCAAAATACTTTACAGAAAATAATCAAAGGACATGAGCAAGTGTGAACTTGCCTTTTGTGATTGCAAGATTATGCACTCACGGTCTTTGAGACGATATAAGATCAAATATCTGAAATCATCATCATTGGTCCGGTAAGGACTAATGTTTAAAGAAGCAAGATGCCATTATGCATAAATAATGCTATACAATTTTATAATTCCCAAAGTGAAGCTCTCAGCATTATAAATAAGTTGATCTTAGGTATCTTCTTTAAGATTGGGTTTATCTTTAAGTTTAGTTCATAAGCAATGGAATTGATAAGGAAATTAAGTGTTAACAATCCAAAATATACAAGTAAGGATAAAGTAATGTGATTATGATTAGTTGTTATCTAGTGACTAGGATAAAAAGTCCTTGGGTTGAGTTGTTAAGAGCTGAAGGAACTATTATAGATTTGTTTGTGTGAAGTGGCAAAAAGAATAACATTTGAACGAACTAGTGTTTATGTAAGGTTAATTAGTCTTGAAGTTTATTAGGTTTTACATTAGGGTTTGAGATGGTTATGAATGATGTTAAGTTATCATATTTTAATTGATGGTATAGGTGACCAAAGTTAACTTTAAAAAAACATGAATAAACTTCAAATGAGAGGTTTATGATTGTTTAGACCAAAGTTAACTATAAAAATAGAAATGAATTTTAAGATATAATGAGTTTTAGAATATCATCTAGTTTTAAGGTTTTTACAAATATGATTATGAATGATCCTTTTTAATGTAAGTGAAAGATGAATTTACAGCATGTATCTTATTCATGGGAGCATAATTAGATGATCTTATAATTTTACTAGAGTTTAGAGTCATTTTTAAGAGCGATTAAGAGATGAAGATTATTCACCATCTTATACATGAGTGATATATAATATTTATTTAAAAGGAGTTTAATTTTGAATTTAAGATTTAAAAACATTTAAATGCCAATAGTTATATTTAAGTTTTATTTTGCTTATGTATTTAGTCTTAGTAATTAAACTTTAAAGGTTTTGGTGTTTTATAAGAAAATATGATTATTCCTTACTTAAGAAATAATTTTAAGAAGTAACAAAGTGGGTATTTTATTTGAGTAATAAGTAATGAATTTTATTTATCTTAAAATGTTTTTTGAATAATATACATAGTATTTTTCTAGTGAAATATACTTATTAAAGATCTTAAAAATGAATTTTATTTATTTTTAAGTCTTACCTTTATTTTTATAAAATTCTTAAAAGAATTAAGTGTATTTAAATATTTGATTTATATTTTATTTGTAAAAACTCTAAGTTAGTATATTTATAAAATAGTAAAGTTATTTTTATAGACAAAATTGATTTTTATTTAATTTTAGGATTTGTTCCTTATTTAATGAAATTTCACTTAAGATTTAATAGTGTTAAATCTTTATTTGCATTTTATTAACTTAAATAAGTAAAGTTATATTTTTCTTAGGTGGATATTATTTTTGTGATAATTTTAACATATTAAATGTATTTTTTATGATTTTTCTATAATTTTCTATAGCTGAAAATGTTTAAAGGTTACTTTCGTAATTTATTTATTTATTTTACTTTTATTTCATTTCTTATTTTATTTGACTTGGGCTGTTTTGGGTTGAGTACATGGGCTGGCCTGGCCCATATAAGTTGGCCCAGTTTGGGATTGGGTCATCACATCTCACCCCTGGCCCTTCTCCTCGCACCTGTACTCACGCACGCCCACGACTTTGATCATTATTCCCTTCTCGCGACGCAGCGAGGTGCCGCCACCTCCGGCTTGATTCCGGCGAGGCAGGCCACTGCGGCCGCCTCCGTTGGCTGCCGGAGCTCCGCCTCCCCCAGACGGACCTCGCCCTCCATCTCGATTTGAGAATCTTGCCTCTATCAGGTTGTATCTGACCCTCTCTGGTGCTAGGGTTTGTGGTGCCTGATGCGCCGCCATTCACCGGTGATGTGTTGGATGCAGCGGTTTGGCTACGACACTCGTCGCGCCGCAGATGTTGCTGGGACGGCTTGGTGTGGTGCAGGTGCTTAGGTTCCCACCGTGCCATCGTGGTGCTGCACTCGTGGCCTCTACTTCCTCTTCGGCGAGCTAGGACTCGCCCCAGGTAGGTGCTCCTTCTACCCCCTCTCTTCTCTGTGACCAGCCTTCGTGCTGATGGCTTTGATCCATAGTTGTGCTGTGATGATCTACTGCTAGTGGTGACAATATCACTGATTGTTCTATGGTCCTCATGTGTTGTGACATTGGTTATGCTAGCTCTGTTTAGAGTTTTGAATCAATTTGTTAATAGATCATTGTTATAAGACATTGGCTATTGTGGCACAATTTCAGTATACTAAATTATGTAACTGTCCATTTGGATAGTTCACTATTACTGATTCAAAAGAATTGTCCTTGACTGAACCATTTGGTTCAGTATGGGTTGGTGATTCTATACTGGCCATCAGATCCAATATATGTTGGAGTTGAACATGCTCTGTCTTATATTGGCAGTTAGCATTTTTCTAAATTGATTCCTGGGTATAATGCTTAAGAAAAGGATGTGGAATATATGATTTGTAGGGTTCGCAGCATAGAAAACAAAAAATTTCCTACGATCGGAACAACTATGTACCAAGATCTATCTTCTAGATACAAACAACGAGCGGATGTACATCCGTAGAGAACATACCCTTGAAGACCGACAAAGCTTAACGAGTCCAAACTCGTGGTTTATGTAGACGATCTCTTGCCGATCTCAAGATCGAGAGGAAGTCCTAGCGCCGCAAAACAGCAGCGCATCCGTGCTCGCACACACGTTTGAGGCACCGAGCAACCTCCGCCTCCTCGCTCCAGCGATGCAGCGGAAGCACAACTCTTTCTTGCCGAATAGCCACTGGGAACATGTATCTCGTTAGTCCGAGACCATGGGGGATAAATTCTAGAGGGGGAGAGAGATCCTTCATGAGGAGGTGTACTTTGAGAGGAGGAGAGGGGGGCCTTTTATAGGGGAGAGGGGGGCACCCAAGGGGCATGGCGCCCAGCCATGGGGGCTGCCCCCACCTCTTCCACATTCATGTGGGTGGAGCCCCCACTCAAAATGAAAAGCCTCCACTCCCATTAAAAAGCCTCCACTCAAAAATCCACTCACATGCATTAAATTTCCACCAAATTTAATGCAAGATCTCATTTAAATAAAACTCTTTTATTTATTTATTTAGAATTTTGTTAATTACTTTAATTAACAAACATTCACATAAAACACCTTGCTAGTATTCCATTTCACATGCAGAACCAGTTTTAGCAATTTCAACCGAAACAGTTTCGGTGTCTAGTGAAATAAATTCCTGTGCTTTCCTTTTCTTTCGACATGAAAATTTTGCTCCAATTGGATGTCGGTGTCTCTTAAGTGTGTCACCCTACGGTTCTTGAATAATGCGGACATGATCGAGACCCCTCTCGGATCAATAATCAGAAGCGGGATCTGGAGACCCATACTGACTCCCACACATTCAACGATGACTTCCTTGTGATCGTCGGAACCTTTTACGCTAGTATCTTAATCCCTTTGTTTACCGATATATTACATGTCCGAGATTCGATCATCAGTATCTCCATACCTAGTTTGATCTCGTTACTGACATGCACTCTTTTCTCGTTCCTGTGATATAACATTCTAGTGATCAAATCACTTGCTTGCAAGCTAATCAATGTGATATCACCGAAAGGGCCCAGAGTATATCTATCTGTTCATCAGGATGAACAAATTCCACTCTCGATCCATGGGCCTCAACATAACACTTTATTAGTTCTGAATCCATATTTATAATCACCCTGTTACGGTGTGACGTTTGATGTTATCAAGAAACTCTTCCGGTGTTAGTGATTGACATGATCTCATGTTCTAAGGATTAGGATCACTTCGTAAGTTGTTATAGCAATATAAACTCAATGACTTTGATCGTAATGCTATACTTCGGATGAATGTTCATCACATCATTACACTAATGTTGTGACCTCGTTATTAACAACATCCAATCTCCATGATCAGGACACTTTGATCATCTTGTTAATCAACGAGCTAGTTTATAAGAGAGGCACAACTAGGAACTTCCTTTCTGTTTATTAAACACACATGTATTAACGTTTCCGTATTAATACAATTATAGCATATAAAATAAACATTTATCATAAATAAGGAATACGATAATAACCACTTTATTATTGCCTCTCGGGCATATTTCCTTTAGTCTCCCACTTGCACTAGAGACAATAATCTAGTTTGAAAACTTTGTGTATTGAACACCTATGGCTTTCTGGTGTTCCATATACGCAACTACAAGTGGTTAACATAATCTACGGATCTGATGCTTTCAGGTCCGTGTGTATTTGCATGTCTTTGCGTCTCCACGCATCACTCATTCTCTAATGAGATGGCGTTGTATAAATTTGGTCTTTTGGTGAGACCTTTAGTTCCTTGGGGTTAAACCACGTCGATGCTATTGTCATACAATATATCTTTAGTGTTAGCCCGTTGTGAACCACACCTTAGTTTGATAACAAACTACTTGACACAAATTCCCTCCTTTGTCGCTACTATAGCAGTCATATACTTAGCCTTTTGTTGTAGTATTCGTCACAATGTCTTAACTTTGGAACTCTTCCAAATCCATCATGGAATCTCCTTTCCATTACATTGTGCCACCCATAGTTTAAATTGAGATAAACTTAATTTGTATCTTGTGACAAAACTAGTATCAATGTAACTCTTTACAATGAACTATTTGTAATTGTTTGTCACCTCTACACAAATATATTCTTAGTTCTTTCCAAAAGATCATAAGAATATCCTTACTATCGTCCAATGATCATTTTATGATTCATTCTGGTATTTGCTCATAACACTTAGAGCATAGGAGATATCTGGATGTGTACATATCATGGTATGATTGATCAAAACATTCTCGTGATTTCACTCATCAACTGTCAAAGCACTTGAATCTTGTTTCACTTATTAGATGTTGATACACTTAAATCTTGATTCAATTCCTTTCCATGCAACAAGAACTGTTTCTTGTCGTTTCTATATTGAACTCCTTCAATATATCATATATGTACGTTTGGCACAACTATATTGGTGTCACAGTCTATCCACTATAGACATTCACGCTAAATATTAGGGTTTTGCCTAAGTATTTCATCAAAATTTAATTCTTAACCTTTGTCAATAAAATATACATTATTTCTAATCAACAAGATGTCCTCCACATAATGTATTAGAAATATGTCTTAGCGCTCCCACTTAATTTCTTGCAAATGCAAGCATCTTCATCGTCTCCTGATGAAAACTCTTTTTCATCACGGTGAAGATTCCAACTCCGCGATGCTTACTTCAAATTCTATTAGAAGAATTTTGTTTTGTTTATTCATCTACCATATACCAAATTATATGTAGTGGTTGCTACATTAATCCGTCCAGACTAAATATCGCTATGAAAGATCAAATCTTGTCATAGTCAACTCCATGAACATTATCATAAAATACTTTACGACATGTCGACTATTTCATAGATGTGAAACATCCATGTCTGTTTCTTTATAGATCCAAATACGACCGATAGGTTTTTACACCTTTTCGGAGGGTCTTCCAAGTTCAAAACTTGATTTCTCGAGTATGAAACTATCACGGATTTTATGGCTTCAAGCCATTTGACGGAGTCAGGGCCCACCATCGCTTCTTTGCATATAGTCGGTTCATCATTGTCAAACAATAATGATTTACTCTCAAATCTTAGTATTTTATTGTTTATTCGACCGACTTGGTTCAATAAGAACTTAGATCTCCGTAACCACAACCTTTGAGGCACATAAGCTATGAGCATTATGGCAGCCTCCGGAACGATTTCCGGCGCTGCGCAACTCAGCACATTTAGCTAAGGTTCGTTAACCTTATCAAAGTTCTATTGTCCTCCCACTTAACATTTATGAAAAATTCCTTCTTCAAGAAACTTCACGTTTCAAGCGACAAACCCTTTTGTCCTTGGAGTTATGGAGGAATAACCAATTGTTTTTCGAAATAACCTACAAAGACATGCTTATCCGACTTTGGTTGTAAACATCTTACTTATGTTTAGCATACCAAAATTTAAGAAATGACAACTTGGGTTTTACCCCAAACCATAACTTCCATGGTGTCATTTCAACGGATCAAGATGGAGCTCTTTTCAGTGTAAAAGCGGAAGTCTCTAAAGCTTTAATCTTTTAAAACATAATGGCAGTTTTATATATAACACCTTTGATCCAACCATGTCAAACAAGGTTTCATTACAAATCTCAAACACTCCATATTCCTATGGTGTTTCAGGATATGTAAATCTAGGTGTTTTGCTAAACTTACAACTCAAATAAATCCCTTTATGATAAAATCATAATTCATTTATTTTCTTGTTACACTTGTAACTCAAACAAATCCCTTATGATAAATCATAAACCATTTATTTTCTTGTTACAATGATTTTGCACTTCATCTTGAAAGTCTTTGAAACATTTTCAAATATTTCACACTTCTTTCTCATTAAGTGAATATTCACTCAAATTTCCGAAGAAAGCATATAAAGTTGAAACCCATCGCTTACGACTACACATAATGGAATACATACATCGATATGTATAAATTCCAATAATTTAGTCGTTAGTTCTTCTTTTGCCTTTGAACGAAGTTTTAATTATCACGTGGAAAGTCTCACAAGCGTCACTTGATCAAATCAAAGACTCCAAAAATCCATGAATATGGAGATTCTTCATGTTTTCTTTCCAATATAATTTAAACGGCGATGTCACTTCATAAGTGATCTTTCAATCATTTCTCTTGCGACATTTTAGTATTAGGTTTTATGGATGTGATTTTTCCAACTAGATTTGTAAATCATCCATCTAATATGGAATATGGTAATTATTTGAACAACCTTTGTTCTCATAATACCTGATTCAAATAACAATTATTAAAACAAATATTGAAGTCAAGCTTTGATGTCAACGAGAAATACAAACAACGGTTTGTTTGTTTTCGATGAACATCATCACATATTCTCTTGCTAGTTACTTAGGCCATTGTGGTTCATGAATTGCATTGTTCCATATGAAATTTCATACCAACCAATTCGGTATCCAATACCCAAGAACCACATTGTTTAACAAGCAAAGAATACAACCATAACATGTATATCATCCATATACCAAAATTGGATATTTCCAATCTTTTGTTTTCTGCCAAATATATTTTATAGATTCTCTTTCAGCATTTCCTTTTCCTTTTTAAAAGAATCTATCAACATCAAAAGTGGCGCCATATACATGACACATAGTCCAAAGCATGGATATTCAAATAATAATACCTTTGGATTTGCACTTTGAAGTAGATCACCATCATCAAAATGATCGGTATTCTTTCAAAATCCATTCTTTAGTAATCTTTTAGTGTAGTAAACACTTTACATACATCTTTTATTCATCCTTATCATGACGACTTTCATGATCAAGCTACTATAGCTTATAAAGGCGAATCGTGAGTATAACATTACTTTCCAAAACCCTTTTTGGATGATTAGGATGTCTAGCATCTCCAACCTTTGTAAATTCTCATCCAATATGAGAACATATATTATACTCTATCATATTGCAACCAAAACATTGTTTTAGATATCGTTATATCTGCGACACATGATGGTTTCTGAAACAATTCTTTCAGCTCCTAGATAAACTTGATATTAAAACAATCAAGAATCATGGAGGCAAACATGATACTTAAGATACTAACACTGGAATTGTTACTCTCGATTTAATACTAATTATCAAATTTCACGGAGTAAACAGAGTTTGCTGAAAGTTTGTAATAGGACTTTAAACTTTAGATTGACACTCAGCAAAATACGATACCAGTTCGTAAAGTAAATATCCAAAATTCTATAGTTCTATTATCTCAATTACAACTAAGCATGAGGTGGTGAACGAATGCCAATGACTACAACAAATTATGCAAATTCACTTTGATTTAATTTATGATAAATTGAGTTCTACTAATCCAAATTAGAAATAAACTCCCACTCAAAAACGACATCCCTCATGTCTTTTTGGTGATTACATGAACCAAATCCACTACACCAAGTCCGATCATCACGTGAGTCGGTATAGCTTCAAAGGCGAGCATACATATGGTCATCATATCAAAACATATAACTCATGCTTAACCTTTTGGTCCGTGTTCCGAGGCCATGTCTGTACATGCTAGGCTCCCCAAGTAAGAACCTTAGTATTCGCGTGTGTAACTGTCTTACACCCGAGATATGCTCGTGGATTCAAGTACACCCGATCATCACGTGATGTCTTGAAGCGACGAAACATTGTCGGTGCATACTTAAGGAAGAACACATTCTTATCTCGATATCTAAATGAGGGATCATCTTATTATGCTAATAAAATGACAAACAAGCAATCTAATATGCAATCAAAACATCTCATGTTTATTAGTGAAATGATATGGTTCCCGCATATGATCTCCATCATGTGCACCGTGGTATGATCACTATCATACCTATATGTGTAAGTCCAAGGTCTATGGAGATTAAACGTTATGTGTGTTGTAAGAGTATCATCTCATACTTCCACTTACAACATCACCATATCATAACACTAGCCCAGCAACAATCTAAACTAGATGCCTCTAATTTATCCATTGCAAGTTTTACGTGGCTTAGGGATTTCGAAGATAGAACCGTTCATACCTACGAACATGAACCACAACGAGGATAACCAAATTGTTGACAACTCGTTGCAAATTAGATATTGACTATAGTAGGAGAGACATACACCGCTAGCCACTTATGCAAAACTAGTTGCATGTCAAGCGTGGAACATGTCTCATGTGCAAGGACATGTAAAGTTTGTCTGGGCCGCTTCATCCCACTATGCCACCAATTTCCAAAGTACAACTAAGAAGAAATAAAATGATCATCATCGCCCACATACTCATATGTGTACTACCCGTGCAAAGTATCTACGCATAGATCCGGCTCTGATACCACTGTAGGGTTCGCAGCATAGAAAACAAAAATTTTCCTACGATGGGAACAACTATGTACCAAGATCTATCTACTAGATACAAACAACGGGCGGATGTACATCCGTAGAGAACATACCCTTGAAGACCGACAAAGCTTAACGAGTCCAAACTCGTGGTTGATGTAGACGATCTCTTGCCGATCTCAAGATCGAGAGGAAGTCCTAGCGCCGCAAAACAGCAACGCATCCGTGCTCGCACACACGTTCGAGGCACCGAGCAACCTCCGCCTCCTCGCTCCAGCGATGCAGCGGAAGCACAACTCTTTCTTGCTGAATAGCCACCAGAAACATGTATCTCGCTAGTCTGAGAC
Organism: Avena atlantica; assembly: GCA_910589765.1. NCBI lineage: Eukaryota > Viridiplantae > Streptophyta > Magnoliopsida > Poales > Poaceae > Avena > Avena atlantica. Next base: position 424,564,344 of record OU342733.1, read on the forward strand.
CATGGGGGATAAATTCTAGAGGGGGAGAGAGATCCTTCACGAGGAGGTGTACTTTGAGAGGAGGAGAGGGGAGCCTTTTATAGGGGAGAGGGGGGCACCCAAGGGGCATGGCGCCCAGCCATCGGGGCTGCCCCCACCTCTTCCACATTCATGTGGGTGGAGCTCCCACTCAAAATGAAAAGCCTCCACTCCCATTAAAAAGCCTCCACTCAAAAATCCACTCACATGCATTAAATTTCCACCAAATTTAATGCAAGCCCTCATTTAAATAAAACTCTTTTATTTATTTATTCAGAATTTTGTTAATTACTTGTAACATCCCAAAAAATACCAAACTTAGATCATCAAACACTAATTATCAAGATTAGGGTTAACAAAAACTTTTCTAAATAAACTCATGAATGCATGTATATGTGTATGCATGGATTTTGAATTTCTTTAAAAACCACCTTGTTTTGTGATCCATTGCTTGTAAAATGTTTCTTAGGTGAAATGAACATCATCTAAAACATTTCCCACACGTTCCTTAAAGACAAGTAAATCAAAACAAATATATTAAGTGAATGGTCATTTTGACCAATTTAACTCCCATGCCTACTTTGGCTATCTCAAACTTTCAGAACCTAACAGAAACTTTTCTGGATCTTTGCACCCCTTGAATGTACTCATAACAGAGTATCAAGGCCCACTTTGTGATCATCCAGAAACTTTCAAATGCATAGTTTAACTGACAATTCAAAATTGAATCTTCTTCATATGGGAAGATCCCACTTTTTCAAAACCCACTCAAACAAGATCAACTTTCAAAACCCAAGCATCTGCAGACTCACCAGCACCAATCTAGCAAACCCACCAAAAATCATTTCAAAATTCAAAACTTGATTTCATGCGGCCATTTCATCAAACAGGTTGCAGACGCAAATCAAACAAAACATCAAACACTATAGTGTGCAGTGATTCTTGCCTAACTTGTTCCCTAGTTAGCTCATACACAGCTCAGTAGATCATCTAGAAAGATTATCCCAACACTAGCACCCCTATGAGCTTGCCATTGCCATTAATGGTGAACAGCCGAGCACCCCAATGTCACCCCATTGTCGACAACAAGCTAGAGGAAGAACTAGCCGTGCCAACCTTGTCTAGGAGGCAGCCCACCGTCCACCGCCACTCACTGTCCCAACCGCGAGCGTTGCCAAGCCCTGGACCACGCGCACAAGCCGCGCCCAGACCATGCCGAGTGTGTGCTAGAGCGCCACCCTCGACCAGCATCCACAGACCGTGTGCCGCCCTCGCCGCGTGCATACACGATCGCCATCAACCCAGGAGACCGCCAGACATCCCCATTTACCGCCCCGTGCCGCACAGCCACCGCCCGCCGTTGAAGACGCCGCCTCTGCCGTGCAGAGCACCGGCCGTTCCAGACCAAACCACACCGCCCCATGCCTCGCGACCATGTCGTTGAGCATCACCAGGAGACACAACACTGTCCCCTACCCTTGCCCATGCCAATAGCCGCCTGTAACGTCACCCTCGACGAGCTCACCGTGCGCCCCGACGGTCCCCTCGCTCGACTATAAATAGAGGCCACCCCCGCTCGATTTCTTCACACCATCTCAATCCCCTCTCCTCACCGATCGTGCCACACCATTCTTAGAGCAAGGCGGGCACCACCTCGCCGGAATTTCACTTGAGCCTGCCGCTGCCGGAGAAGAAAGGAGCCAGCGATTGGAGCTGCCCCAGGAGCTGCCGCGACCACCCCTGAGTTCGCTGTCGTCGACTTCGTCGTTCGCCCGCCTCGCCGACCCTCGCCAGTACCCCGGTGAGCCCCCAGCGACCCTCACTGGCCGCGCTAGGTTTCGTTCTCGCCGGAGTTGTCTCGCGTCGACGATGACTCCCAGCCGTTAGATTAGAACTAGATCGAATGATCCACGTTGCCCCTTACCGCTTTGCCCAGCCCCGTGTCACTGACGAGTGGGGACACCCACTTAAGCAGCCCGTGGGAGCACTGCTCTTAGCAGGCCGGTCCGTTAGAATTTCCCGCGCAGCCCAGTTATTCAAATTAAATCTTTTTCTATTTCAATTCAAACACACTTCTGTACTCAACTTCAAAAATCAACCCAGATCGATTCAGTGCACCAATTTGAATGAAACCAATTTTGTTGAAAAGGCCTGTGAATGCTGAATCCAAGCCCGTTGGATTCAAGTCATTTGGATCTATAGATCACCCCTGGTAAAAATAACAAGGCAGAAGCTTTTCTGCATTCAAACATTTTTCAAATTTAAACCATAATAGCTTTTGAGTTGATTCCAACTCTCAAAAATCACATTTAACCATACCTTTCAGAATATATAAAAATATATAGGTTTACTTGCAGAAATACTCTTCAAGCAATAAAAGAATGCTTAATAAGCATTTCTAGCCACTTTAATTAATTAAAATAAAAGGGTAAAACCTTATTAAATTGTGAAACCACTTTAAATCACATTCCCATGGACTACAATATTTGGTGATGACATGTGTCAACATGATCCCATGTTTAGTTTGGAGAATATTAAATCTTAAGTAATTTTTTCAATGAGTAGAAATTACTTTTCTAAAAATAAAAATATTTAAACCAAGCCTTAACCTTGTAATGTTAGAGATGATGCTAGATCATCTATAGGACCCTTGTGTGTGATGATTGCAAGTAGTTAAGTATTGTTTGGTGATTGTGTACCTCGTATTTATTCATAGACGCTAGTACCGACCAAGGATACGAGGAGGAAGGAGGATACTATGAAGAGGAAGCCGAGGAGAACTTCAACCACTGCTCTGCACAAGGCAAGCCTAATACTACTAGTGAATATGCAAGCTAGTAACTATGCAAGCTTATACTGATATTGATGCAAGCTAACCCTTGCAAGATACCCTACTGATGCCACAAACCCATACTTGTGATATGACTACTATATGCCTTAAGCATATGTGATCATACCCACTTGATAAACCAAATCCTAGTTTTATGTGCAAGCTTCTTACTTTATTTTCTTTATCAAAGCTTACTTAGAGTCTACCTAAGAGTTTGGTAGATACTAGACAGTTGTGCTGAAGGTTGCATAAAGAGCATAAAATTTGGCCTAAGCTAAATAACCTTGATGTAATCCTAAGGCATGAGTTTGAACTTAGTTAAAACCCCACTCGTTTACCACCCCACATCAGTACTTACCCCCACCTGTAGATGCTAGTGCTAAGCATAAAACTTGATCAACTTTAGATGGGAATACTTGGTGGAAAAATGGTTATGAAAACCTTGGAATGATGGATCATTCTATTGAAATGTTTTGGACATGTGTTTCCAAACACTTGATGATTTTCGATGATGAAAATGTTGAGGCATGAGCCTTAGCCCTTTATAAAACTGATGGTTGTCTGGATGCAATACCATTCCAATTTTATCGTACAACCACAATACCCGAAGATTGGGTAGGGCTTGACTGGAAACTTATATTCCTTAGTATTAGTTCCCTCACGTCCAAGGTCGGAGCTGAGGCTACCTTGTTAAGATTTTCCACCTATGCAGTACCCAAGATGACAGTTGGTCATGGTTGGGAGGCCAAACTCACAGGAGAGGTGCTTATACTAGGGAGTGTAATCGAAAGGTTAGGATTGATTATCCGCATACTGAGTATGGTGAATTCAGGATTTGTTCCTGACGGATGTATCGAATGTTGTGGTGAAAGTGTACAATCTCTGAAGAGTGTCAAACTATTCGAATAGCCGCGTCCGCGGTTATGCACAGTTGGAGTGCCATACTGTTCCCCCGTCAGACTTTTCAAAATGACTTGTGAAACGAATTGAGACTTTGACTTGACCACAACAGAGTTGTGACCTGAATTATAAGATCCCACTTAGGAGTTGTAAAATTGTGACTAGCTTTGGAACTGAGTAGAGATAAACCTGGCTTTTTGCAAAACAACCCTAGATCATAGTGTCCTATTATCCAAAAACCCCTTGCCTATTAGTATTAGTTTGCGAGTACTTAAAGAGTACTCATTGATGGGGATGTGCCTACCGGGGTATACCCAGCAGGACGTTTCCGACTAGCCCAAGAACTGTCGAGTGGGCCTGCAGGACGACGACTGGATCAAGGCCCAGTCGGATTAGGTTAAACGAGTACCGAAGCCTTAACTGATTCGGTTGAGATATGTAAACCCTAGGGGAGGTGAGCCTATATAAAACTCCCTGCAGGGCGTGTAGAGATACGTTCCATCATACACCCAAGCAACTCGCCGCCTAGCCGCCGAGCTCGCCCATTGTACCACCTCCATAATACAATCTAGCGGGAGTAGGTCTTTACCCTCCCGGGGGCGAACCTGGGTAAAACCCTGTGTCTCCGCCCTCATCTCGCACCGAAGATGGCTGGCCGCCCTTGCCCCTCGTTCTACTACTCGCTGCCGATTGCAGCATCTGCCGTGACCATTCCCACGACAGTGGCTCCCACCGTGGGGCCTGGCCGGTCTGGCCGGTGTTCTGCGGCGAGATCCAATCTTCCCATCAACGAGACGGCCGCCACCGGCCGCATGATAGCGATCGGCGAGATGCTCCAAATCTTGCCGAGCAGCTACGTCCCGGCGGCGCGACCCGTCACGCACAGCGTGATCATACCGGTCGGCACGATCAGCCTCTTCGTCGGCCTCACCGACGTCATCGTCTCGGAGGACTCGGCTCACATCCGCGAGTCGCCGCCATGCGATCGGCTCTCCGAGAGCCAGATCCGCACAATCCATCGCCTCGCCTCCGAGTACAACTCAGCCCACAACAACGTGGTCGAAAACTCAGCGGCCGTAGAAGACGCGGCCCTCAACGACGACGCCGACTCGGCGACCCCGGCGTCACTCGCCGGATCCATCACCGCGGTGTAACACCCTCAGAATCGGACCTATGCAAGTTTTAGCGAAACTCGCCAAACCCGCATAGAAACGATTCAAAGGTGCCCACCAGGCACTTTCGTGCAGGTGGAAAACGAAGTAATAACATTACACAACAGTCCTCGATGGGACCCACAGAATAGTTATATATACAACAGGACTCCAAGAGTCAAGAATACAGATATACAGAACAAAGATCCAAATCACCTTGAAAACGTTAGAGCGTCTAGCTACGGACAAGATGCTAATGGGGCTAAGAGCCCTGAAGAATAACCAATGGCGTCCATAACCCTGCCCAGGCCAAGCCGGAAGGGTAACCCTGCTAACGACGTCGATCTCAAAACCTGCTTAAACAAATGGGGCGCCGACAAAGGGCAAAGGAAAAAGAGGAGCGTCAGTACTGAGGCCAGTACACGGCGAGGCTAGAATTCGGCGGTCCTCGCCTACATAGGTATGGTGGACTGAAGCGGCAGCGGCAGCATGCACTAAACAACCTATAGAGACTCGATACAGCTGGCGGCAATCAGAGAGGGGTAAGAAAGACCTATTCGGAACAACCTGATGCTACCACCAATCAAACCCATCCTGGTGTTTCCCCCTCGAGACCAAACGAGGAAGTCAACCGAGGAACTCACACCGTTGGCAGTTTTATTTATTCGGTTATCGTTGCAGCAATTACTAGTCAAGTATAGATAATCATCCTGATAAAATAAGCAGTGGGCACTTTTAGTTAACCATTCCGTTATAGTTGCAACACTTACTAATCAGATACAAATAGCATGAGATAACCCAAAAACCCAGCAGTTGTTGGTACTTTTATTTAGCCATTCCGTTGTAGTTGCAATATTTACTAGTCAGGTACAATGGTCGCAAGCGACACCCAAACAATCATTTGTGGGCAGTTTTATTTAGCCATTCCATTATAGTAAAGCTGATTACTAGTCATTATAAAGTCAAATTTATAGCACGACTTTAGTTATAGTTGTCTATGATCGAGATACTGTGCTCCAAGTCGTCCATAACCGCGGACACGGCTTTCAGAAAGTTTTACCCGGCCGGGGTGCACAAATAGCAACACACACTCGATCAACCTCGGAAAAACCAAATAAAAACCCAACGAGGCCTTCACGACAAAGCAATCACAAGATTCAGAAATTTTTTAGGGGTCCACCCCATTGAGTAGACCCGCAACGAAGCTAGCTGACTCCGAGACGGACTCAAGGTTTGCGTCAATGGCTGTAAATGACTGGGAACCCGAAAGTGTGACTGGGCTTGTCGATACCGCGAAAACATTCCGCTTACCTAAACAGTACAGTGTGCTCCTCGCACAATCGTAAATAAAGCAGTAAAGCATGGCATCAGTACAGGATCGTAAATAAAACCTCAAACTAGTTTGTGGCCCCAGGAAATAAGTATGAATCAAGCTCTGGCTAAGGGGGGTCCCATAATCCTCCCGGATGTGGATAGCGCGAATATTCAAGGAACAGGTATCAAGTACTCGGGGTCCTACGGGACACAAGTGGACGGTTAACAACCAAATAACATCTATTGCCCACCTGTGCCTCTGCTTACTTACTTCAATTTTAGTTGTTAAACAATAAGTAAAGTTATGATCATCTCCAACAATAAACACATGACAATACTCCAACAACTGTGGTACTTGACGACACGCAACGGCAATAGAGCAAGCGACTACGACGCGCAAGTACAACTATCTACCAAACAACAGGTAATAGGATGTGTCCAAGGCAATATAAGGCTGCAAGGGATATCACGGATACGGAATCTAGAGCATCGCAACACAGATAGCAATAGATCAACAGGAGGGAATAAGTACTATAAAAGTAAGATAGGTAGAAAGGGGGAGATGCTCGCCTGAAAACATTGTCGAAGGTTCAACCGAAGATCGGGTCGAAGCTCGCATCCACTCAACGGCCTTATCCGCGAAGAAGCAAAACACTAGAATAAAAACCGGATGCACTATTTAATACAACGGCAGAAGATCGGCATGATGCTTGTATGATGTATGACATGGCAAGAATGTGATGCAATTAGGTCATTTTAAATGGAACCGGGGTCCCGACAATTAATTAGGTGGTTCATGTTGTTTATCTACCCCGCAAATTAAATGTTGATTTAGCAAGACCAAGCATGGCTTCGATTCGCTACACCAATTTAAATGAGGCCAATATACGGCTAGATTTGCCCGCATATGGGCCCCATATTTAATTATATGGTGAATCGGCATAAGGCCCCCAAACCACATAAATATGCATGCGAGATGAAAGATTAATATGCAACAGGTTTTATATTTAGCATTTATAAAATAGGGGCTCGGGAAAAGGTTCACACATTAGGGGGTCTCGACGAACTTGGGGTTCCGGGGGTTCGGGGTTGGTCTCAGGGTTCGGATCTGGGGTTCGGTGTCGGGGGCGCATCGGGCTCGCCCTGGTCGGTGTCGATCTTGTCGTTGCGACGATTTTGTCGGGGCCGCGTATCGGGTCGGTCTTGGCGTCAGGGAAGAAGTACTCGGCGTTCGGCAAACTTCGAAGTAGACCTTGGAGTTCCGCGATGATCTTGTCGATTCCCTGTCGAAGGCCTTGGCGCTTCGGATAGGTCTTCGGTTCGGGGCCTCAGGGTCTTGGGTTCGCGTCCATGTGGCGAACTTGTCGTTCCGTGTAGGCGTCCTCGGGATACGCCAGGTTCATTCTTCTAAACATCGTTATCGAGACGATCTTGGCGTCCAAGTAGAAGACCTTCGGCCATCGGATCCATGCTTCAAGGGTTCGCGGCGAGCTTGTCCGATGGCGATAGATCTTGGGGTTCGACTGATTGGTATTCGGATCTTCGGGATTGTGGGCCTCGAGCTGTTCTTGTCGCCAGACCATGATGGTTTGATGTTGTTGGAGGAAGATCTTGTCGAAAGGTTGAATTGGCCATCTGCTGGCAGAAGTTCACATATGGGAAACTCTAGCTGGCGCATGCCACCCTCCAGCAGAGAGGGGAACCGACCAAGAACAAAAGGCCGATGACGCGCAGGTCGTCGACACAGCAAGCTGGAAGACGTGCCGCGACGGATGAGCTCGGGAGGGCGGCCATCAGAGGAGGTCTCGCTGGGGAGCTGAAGGTGGAGGAGAGGAGCCGACAGCGATGGGCGGCTCGCAGGCTGGGTCACGCAAGCTCGGCCGGCTGGAAGCGAGCTCAGGGCAGAGGGCGACACGGCGGAGGGGAGAGGCTCGGTGGCGGTCGGGCGGTGAAGCTTGAGGGGCACCGCGGCTCGCAGGAAGGAAGGCGGCCACCGACGGCCGGCGAGGAGGACGGGCGAGAGGGGACCGGAGCTCGGCGGTGCACGGGGTCAGAGGCAGGTGGCCGGAGGGATGAGCTCCGAGGCGCGACGGAGAGGGGGAGCTCCGGCGGATGAGCGGCCGGAGGCGGCGAGCTCTGCGCGGGGCCCGTGGCTTGCGGAGGAGGGTCCGCGGGAGAAGGGCGGCGGGCGGACGGCGAGGTAGGGCTTGGGTGGAGCGGAGGGCGGACGGCGCGCCGGAGGGGCGAGGCCGGGCCGGCGGGGCTCTGCTTGGCGGCGGGGCGGGCGCCTGAGGGGGAGGAGACGGGCCCGCGGGGAGAGGGCGGCTCGGGGTCGCCGGCGAGGAGGGGGAGACGCGGGTGGTTGGAGGGAGCCTGGCGGCGAGCGGAGGAGGAACGCAGCGGCGCGCGAGCGGAGGAGAGGAGGGGGAGGCGCGGGCCGGCGAGCGGCGGTGGGAGAAGGGGAGGGAGGTGGCCGGCGAGCTCGGCGGAGACCGCGTCGGGGTGGACGGGTGCGGGAGGAGGAAGAGGATGGGGGAGAGAGGAGAACAGGGAGAGAGCGGGGGACGCGGGCCAGGGTGGGGCCGCGGGCCAGGTGAGGCCAGAGGGAGGGCTGAGAGAGTGGGCTGTGGGGGTGGGATTGGTGAGAGGGAGAGAGGAGAGGTGAGGTGGCAACGTGGGATTGGGTGGGGAGAGAGGAGAGGTGAGGTGGAGAGAGGGTATTGGTCAGGGTGAGGTGGCTGGAGGGGTGGGTAGGTTAGGGTTGGGTAGACTAGGGATTTTGGGTGGACCGTTTTGAATTGGGGGTGGTCGACTGGGTCGAATCGGCCCGTTCGACTACCCCCTAAAATAATATAACTTTTATTTAATTTGCAATAAACTTTTGTAAATAGTTTTTAGACAAACAAACAAAATATCCGGAAGCATCCGGGGTTTAATTTGAAATAGACGGAGGGCTAGTTTCAGAAAACCATAGCCTTTCGCAATTAGTTTTTAGGCAAAAATAATATGCATGATGATGACGATGCTCAAATGCAATGTGGCATGATGACATGAGCATGCGGTCATGATGATGCAATGCACGAAAATCAACGCGATTTTCTAGTAGTGGTTTTTGCGGGATGCCACAATTCGACACCACTAACAATGGATCTCGCCCTCGAGATCCGCCTCATGGTACCGGAAGGAAGTTCGGCGATCTGCATCTTCTCGCTTCATATAGATCCTCGCGACACCACTAACAAGGGTTCATCCTCCATCTGGAAATCGGCGACACCACCAACAAAGGGTCGTTGTTCCTGATCGTCGAGAGAACACTCCGGAGAAACAAAGGACGAAGGTAGAGGTATCAAACGATAATGCCACCTCTAACTTCCATTAGAAGAGGAAAAGTTACATTGATCCACCAGTTCGATGTACAGAGCGAACAGTAAGAGTCGGGTAGGGTGATCAATCCATCCCGTACCCAAACTATCAACTCTATACATGAATAGGAAAATCAGGCAACTCAACTCTCGAGATTTTAGAATGAAGACCTTCACAAGCGGTATTCGGAACAAAGGGATGATTCCAGCTCTGCGTTGGATCTGATGTAGATGAGGCCATTACATCGGAAAACACCGGAAGATACAACAGAACACGTATGAAAGACACAATGATTAGGTTCCGCGATGGTTCCATTGGCATGAACAACACATGCTCAAGGTATACTCCAACTTCACCAATGCTCGTCCTTCTCTTATGTTTTTCAACGACACGGATATCCAGCAAGGAACACATATAGATAAAGAGCTCAAGAACAAAAGATTGGATGAAGGGTACAACAGACAAGTTGCAGAGTTGATGATCGTAGCACCTCCGTTACAAAAGGGAGAAAGCGAAACCCTGAAGATACGACGGAAACCCAACCGCGAGAAATCCTGGACTCGAAGAAAGAGACGAGAGCGGATTCAAAACACGCAGAGATGAGGGGAGAGCAGCAGAGTGGTAAGGAGTAAAATCAGACCTAATCAGAATTATCCAACCAATTTTGCAAAAATAGTTTTGACACTCTACGTCGGCCGTTAGCTAGGTTATCCTACAGGCTGGACTTGTGGGGTATCGCAACTGCTGAGCTCTGATACCACTCTGTAACACCCTCAGAATCGGACCTATGCAAGTTTTAGCGAAACTCGCCAAACCCGCATAGAAACGATTCAAAGGTGCCCACCAGGCACTTTCGTGCGGGTGGAAAACGAAGTAATAACATTACACAATAGTCCTTGATGGGACCCACAGAACAGATATATATACAACACGACTCCAAGAGTCAAGAATACAGATATACAGAACAAAGATCCAAATCACCTTGAAAACGTTAGAGCGTCCATCTACGGACAAGATGCAAATGGGGCTGAGAGCCCTGAAGAATAACCAATGGCGTCCATAACCCTGCCCAGGCCAAGCCGGAAGGGTAACCCTGCTAACGACGTCGATCTCAAAACCTGCTTAAACAAAAGGGGCGCTGACAAAGGGCAAAGGAAAAAGAGGAGCGTCAGTACTGAGGCCAGTACACGGCGAGGCTAGAATTCGGCGGTCCTCGCCTACATAGGTATGGTGGACTGAAGCGGCAGCGGCAGCATGCACTAAACAACCTATAGAGACTCGATACAGCTGGCGGCAATCAGAGAGGGGTAAGAAAGACCTATTCGGAACAACCTGATGCTACCACCAATCAAACCCATCCTGGTGTTTCCCTCTCGAGACCAAACGAGGAACTCAACCGAGGAACTCACACCGTTGGCAGTTTTATTTATTCGGTTATCGTTGCAGCAATTACTAGTCAAGTATAGATAATCATCCTGATAAAATAAGCAGTGGGCACTTTTAGTTAACCATTCCGTTATAGTTGCAACACTTACTAATCAGATACAAATAGCATGAGATAACCCAAAAACCCAGCAGTTGTTGGTACTTTTATTTAGCCATTCCGCTGTAGTTGCAATATTTACTAGTCAAGTACAATGGTCGCAAGAGACACCCAAACAATCATTTGTGGGTAGTTTTATTTAGCCATTCCATTATAGTGAAGCTGATTACTAGTCATTATAAAGTCAAATTTATAGCACGACTTTAGTTATAGTTGTCTATGATCGAGATACTGTACTCCAAGTCGTCCATAACCGCGGACACGGCTTTCAGAAAGTTTTACCCGGCCGGGGTGCACAAATAGCAACACACACTCGATCAACCTCGGAAAAACCAAATCAAAACCCAACGAGGCCTTCACGACAAAGCAATCACAAGATTCAGAAATATTTCAGGGGGCCACCCCATTGAGTAGACCCGCAACGAAGCTAGCTGACTCCGAGACGGACTCAAGGTTTGCATCAATGGCTGTAAACGACTGGGAAACCGAAAGTGTGACTGGGCTTGTCGATACCGCGAAAACATTCCGCTTACCTAAACAGTACAGTGTGCTCCTCGCACAATCGTAAATAAAGCAGTAAAGCATTGCATAAGTATAGGATCGTAAATAAAACCTCAAACTAGTTTGTGGCCCCAGGAAATAAGTATGAATCAAGCTCTGGCTAAGGGGGGTCCCATAATCCTCCCGGATGTGGATAGCGCGAATATTCAAGGAACAGGTATCAAGTACTCGGGGTCCTACGGGACACAAGTGGACGGTTAACAACCAAATAACATATATTTCCCACCTGTGCCTCTGCTTACTTACTTCAATTTTAGTTGTTAAACAATAAGTAAAGTTATGATCATCTCCAACAATAAACACATGGCAATACTCCAACAACTGTGGTACTTGACAACACGCAACGGCAATAGAGCAAGCGACTACGACGCGCAAGTCCAACTATCTACCAAACAACAGGTAATAGGATGTGTCCAAGGCAATATAAGGCTGCAAGGGATATCACGGATACGGAATCTAGAGCATCGTAACACAGATAGCAATAGATCAACTGGAGGGAATAAATACTATAAAAGTAAGATAGGTAGAAAGGGGGAGATGCTCGCCTGAAAACATTGTCGAAGGTTCAACCGAAGATCGGTTCGAAGCTCGCATCCACTCAACGGCCTTATCCGCGAAGAAGCAAAACACTAGAATAAACACCGGATGCACTATTTAATACAACGGCAGAAGATCGGCATGATGCTTGTATGATGTATGACATGGCAAGAATGCGATGCAATTAGGTCATTTTAAACGGAACCGGGGTCCCGACAATTAATTAGGTGGTTCATGTTGTTTATCTACCCCGCAAATTAAATGTTGATTTAGCAAGACCAAGCATGGCTTCGATTCGCTACACCAATTTAAATGAGGCCAATATACGGCTAGATTTGCCCGCATATGGGCCCCATATTTAATTATATGGTGAATCGGCATAAGGCCCCCAAACCACATAAATATGCATGCGAGATGAAAGATTAATATGCAACAGGTTTTATATTTAGCATTTATAAAATAGGGGCTCGGGAAAAGGTTCACACATTAGGGGGTCTCGACGAACTTGGGGTTCCGGGGGTTCGGGGTTGGTCTCAGGGTTCGGATCTGGGGTTCGGTGTCGGGGGCGCATCGGGCTCGCCCTGGTCGGTGTCGATCTTGTCGTTGCGACGATTTTGTTGGGGCCGCGTATCGGGTCGGTCTTGGCGTCCGGGAAGAAGTACTCGGCGTTCGGCAAACTTCAAAGTAGACCTTGGAGTTCCGCGATGATCTTGTCGATTCCCTGTCGAAGGCCTTGGCGCTTCGGATCGGTCTTCGGTTCGGGGCCTCAGGGTCTTGGGTTCGCGTCCGTGTGGCGAACTTGTCGTTTCGTGTAGGCGTCCTCGGGATACGCCAGGTTCATTCTTCTAAACATCGTTATCGAGACGATCTTGGCGTCCAAGTAGAAGACCTTCGGCCATCGGATCCATGCTTCAAGCGTTCGCGGCGAGCTTGTCCGATGGCGATAGATTTTGGGGTTCGACTGATTGGTATTCGGATCTTCGGGATTGTGGGCCTCGACCTATTCTTGTCGCCAGACCATGATGGTTTGATGTTGTTGGAGGAAGATCTTGTCGAAAGGTTGAATTGGCCATCTGCTGGCAGAAGTTCACATATGGGCAACGCTAGCTGGCGCATGCCACCCTCCAGCAGAGAGGGGAACCGACCAAGAACAAAAGGCCGATGATGCGCAGGTCATCGACACAGCAAGCTGGAGGACGTGCCGCGACGGATGAGCTCGGGAGGGCGGCCATCAGAGGAGGTCTCGCTGGGGCGCTGAAGGTGGAGGAGCGGAGCCGACAGCGATGGGCGGCTCGCAGGCTGGGGCATGCAAGCTCGGCCGGCTGGAAGCGAGCTCAGGGCAGAGGGCGACGCGGCGAAGGGGAGAGGCTCGGTGGCGGTCGGGCGGTGAAGCTCGAGGGGAACCGCGGCTCGCAGGAAGGAAGGCGGCCACCGACGGCCGGCGAGGAGGACGGGCGAGAGGGGACCAGAGCTCGGCGGTGCACGGGGTCGGAGGCAGGTGGCCGGAGGGATGAGCTCCGAGGCGCGACGGAGAGGGGGAGCTCCGGCGGATGAGCGGCCAGAGGCGGCGAGCTCTGCGCGGGGCCCGTGGCTTGCGGAGGAGGGTCCGCGGGACAAGGGCGGCGGGCGGACGGCGAGGTAGGGCTCGGGTGGAGCGGAGGGCGGATGGCGCGCCGGAGGGGCGAGGCCGGGCCGGCGGGGCTCTGCTTGGCGGCGGGGCGGGCGCCTGAGGGGGAGGAGACGGGCCCGCGGGGAGAGGGCGGCTCGGGGTCACCGGCGAGGAGGGGGAGATGCGGGTGGTTGGAGGGAGCCTGGCGGCCAGCGGAGGAGGAACACAGCGGCGCGCGAGCGGAGGAGAGGAGGGGGAGGCGCGGGCCGGCGAGCGGCGGTGGGAGAGTGGGAGGGAGGTGGCCGGCGAGGGGGAGTGGTGGGCGAGCTCGGCGGCGACCGCGTCGGGGTGGACGGGTGCGGGAGGAGGAAGAGGATGGGGGAGAGAGGAGAACGGGGAGAGAGCGGGGGACGCGGGCCAGGGTGGGGCCGCGGGCCAGGTGAGGCCAGAGGGATGGCTGAGAGAGTGGGCTGTGGGGGTGGGATTGTTGAGAGGGAGAGAGGAGAGGTGAGGTGGCAACGTGGGATTAGGTGGGGAGAGAGGAGAGGTGAGGTGGAGAGAGGGTATTGGTCAGGGTGAGGTGGCTGGAGGGGTGGGTAGGTTAGGGTTGGGTAGACTAGAGATTTTGGGTGTACCGTTTTGAATTGGGGGTGGTCGACTGGGTCGAATCGGCCCGTTCGACTGCCCCCTAAAATAATATAACTTTTATTTAATTTGCAATAAACTTTTGTAAATAGTTTTTAGACAAACAAACAAAATATCCGGAAGCATCCAGGGTTTAATTTGAAATAGACGGAGGGCTAGTTTCAGAAAACCATAGCCTTTCGCAATTAGTTTTTAGGCAAAAATAATATGCATGATGATGACGATGCTCAAATGCAATGTGGCATGATGACATGAGCATGCGGTCATGATGATGCAATGCACGAAAATCAACGCGATTTTCTAGTAGTTGTTTTTGCGGGATGCCACACGCGGCTTCACCCGCGGGCTCCATCACCCAGGTCTCCAACGTGGGAGACTTCGAGGACCCCTCCATCCTCGGGATCTTCGACGTCGACTCCGGGTCGGAAAACTATGCCGACCTCCGCGACGGCACCGGTCACCACGCCGCGACCTACATGGCGACAGGCACCGAGCCGCCGAAGGACCCCTTCTCCACCCCAATCCCTCCTAACTCCACGGCGATGGAGGTCGAGGAACTCCGCCTGAAACTGGCGGAGGCAGTGCGCAAGCAGCAAGCCGAGCGCGAAAAATTTCGCCTCGAGCAGGTAACGACGCAGGAGCTATCGCGCTACCACCAGTAGCGGATCAGGTCGCGCCTGAACCCCACCGTTCAGGGGCGCGCCCTGAACTTCGACGACGAAAATGACCCGGCCCGCGTGGCCGAGCGCGCGATCTGCAAGAACGCGCCACCAGGAGGAAGCGCCCGGCCCCCTCCAGGGTCGACGGCGATGGGCGCCCAACCTCCACCCAACCGCACACCTCCCAGGGACCAGCCGCGGATAGTAGTCTCCTCACGGGAGCGAGACGCAAACGGCCTCCCACTGTTCTCCACCCCGATGGACAACCTCGTGGCAGGCCGAGTAGCAGCCGACAACATCACAGCCACGGGCGACGACGCCCTACAGATCCAGTACGTCAGGGCCCTGCTCGCAAAGGCCATCGAGCAGCAAAACGCGGACGCCGACTCGCAGGGTCGAGTATACTCGCGTTCTTCGGGAAGCAGAGCGGCCTCAAGCGGCCGCCCAATGGCGGCAAACACCCTCAACTGCCCGCCACCGGAGCCACTGCAGCTCCAACACCGACCCGCGAACGCGGCACTCTCCACCAACGACCCCAGGCCAGCGACCAACTTCGTCGCCGCCAACGGTCAACCCATCGACGCCCGCACCCACATCATCAGCAACCAAAGCTGGCGCGCACGCCAGCCCGATGACCTGTGACACACCCTAACCAATCGCCGCGACGGCGAGCCCATGGGGTCGCTCAGTCGACTCGGCCCCAAGTTCTTCGGACCAATGATCCGAGGCGAGAAGTACCCGCCAAACTTCAAGGCGCCGAAGCAGATAGAAAAGTACGACCCCTCGTACGACCCCGCCGTTTGGCTCGATACATACCTCATGGCGATGGGGATCGCAGGCCACACCGACCTGCTAGCCGCCCGTTACCTCCCCCTGATGATGGAAGGGACGTGCAGACAGTGGATCAACACCCTCCCCCAGGATAGTATCGACTCCTGGGAGGAGATGAGCGACGCCTTCGTCAGGCACTTCGAGTGATCCTACACCCGCGCCACCACCATCGAGGACCTGGAGCGATGCGTCCAGGGACGCCGCGAGTCGACCCGCAACTGGGTCCAATGGTGGCAAGAGCTCTGGTACAACGCGGTCGACTTCTACTCGGACACCGCGATCCATTACTTCAAGACCTCGTGCCGCTACGAGCCTCTGGTCGCCAAGCACAAGCGACACTCTCGCACACTCGACAACATACCGGACCTCCTCGAGATCGCCAAACGGTACGCGGAGGAAGATCCAAACCAGGAAACCGACGACGAGTCGGGAGGTCAACGCCGCACGAGCGGCAACGACAGCGGACGACGGTCCGACCTACGCTACAGCAACACTCGCCTCACCGGCAAGCGCCGCAGTGACGGGCGAGTCGACTTCGTCGCCAACGCCGGGCACGCACAACGCGAGCCCGAGAGCTTCCGCCGCGACGGAGGACAACGCCGCGACGGCGGCAATTACAAGGCCAAGCCAAGGTTCGACCCCGCGGGCCTCCTTAACCAACCTTGTGCGTTTCATAGCAGGGAAGGGAAGCCCGCAACGTACACAACCGCCGACTTCCACACCCTCAGGGAGATCGAGAAGGCACGGTGAGCACAGGAGGACCCCGACAACGACCCGCCAAACGGCGGAAAATTCGGCAAAGTGGCCGGCTCGCTCCATACCTTCACAGGCTTCAACACGAAGCGCGAGAAGAAGGTCATCGCCCGCACCGTCGCTGTCAACGCGGTGGCTCAGGTGGACGTTCCCCAGTTCCTCAACTGGTCGGAGCAGCCCATCACCTGGAGCCGCCAAGACCACTCGCCACGAATCGAGTACCCAGGCCGAGTCGCCCTGGTGGTCAAGCCTAAGGTCGGCGACTACTGGCTCCCCAAGACATTGATGGACGGCGGCAGCTCCATCAACATCCTGTACCTGGACACCTTCAGGCGGCTGCGGCTCCCGCAGTCGATGATCGAGATGACCCACACCACGTTCCATGGAATCGTCCCCGGTCGGAAGGCATACCCGATCGGCAAGGTCACGCTGCCAGTCACCTTCGGCACACCAGCAAACTTCCGCACCGAGCGGATCGTCTTCGAGCTGGTGCCCTTCGACAGCCCCTACCACTGTGTCCTGGAGCGCCAGGCGTTCGCCAAGTTCATGGCAGTGCCCCACTACGCGTACAACGCGATGAAGCTCCCCGGGCCGTGCGGCGTCATCACCATCAACGGCAACCCCGACATGGCCGCCGAGTGCGAGGCCAAAGGAGCTAAACTCGCTGACGCCGTCATCGCGGCAGAGACCAACCACGCCGATGAGCTCTCCAAGTACGCGAGAGGGGTAAACAACAACGACCCCACCACACTCAATAAGCCCAACTCGGAGGGTGCAAACACCTCAACCTTCGAGGCAACGACGCACACCCGCACCGTCGAGCTGGTCCCAGGCGACTCCAGCCAGACGGTGACGATCGGGACGGGCATGAGCCCAGCCTAGGAAGGCGCGCTCATCGAGTTCCTCCGTGAGAACAGGGACATCTTTGGATGGAAGCCCTCTGACATGCCTGGTGTCCCTAGGGAGCTCGCTGAGCACAAGCTAAACGCCGACCCCAAAGTGCGACCCGTCAAACAGTCGCTGCGGCCCTTCAATGAAGAGCCCCGCCGAGCAATCGCCGAGGAGGTGTGCAGCGTCTACTCGCTGCAGGCTTCATCCGGCCAATCAAATACTCCAAGTGGCTGGCAAACCCAGTCCTGGTCGAGAAGAAGAACGGGACCTGGAGGATGTGTATCGACTACACAAACTTGAACAGCGCCTGCCCAAAGGAGCAGTTCATCCACCCGCGGATCGACCAAATAATCGATTCCACCTCGGGCTCGGAGTCGCTATGTTTCCTCGACGCCTACTCTGGGTACAACCAGATCAAAATGGCCGTCGAGGACGAGGAGAAGACGGCGTTCATCACGCCATTCGGAGCCTTCTGCTACACCGCCATGACCTTCGGCCTCAAGAACGCCGGGGCGACCTACCAGCGGTGCATGCAAGAGTGCCTCGCGAGCCAAATTGGCCGCAACATCCACGTCTACATCGATGACGTGGTCGTAAAGTACGCTCGACAGGGTGACCTACTCGCCGACCTGGCGGAAACGTTCGCCAACTTGCGAAAATACAAGATAAAGCTTAACCCAGGCAAATGCACCTTCGGTGTACCAGCAGGACAACTACTGGGGTACGTCGTCTCCAAGCGAGGGATCGAGGCGAACCCCACGAAGATCGACACGATCGCCCGGCTCGGCAAACCCGAGTGCCTGCGCGACGTCCAGAAACTGGCCGGGTGAGTAGCGGCCCTCAGTCGCTTCATTCCCCGCCTGGGCGAAAAGGCGATACCCCTATACCGCCTGATGCGCAAGAACCCCACCTTCCAGTGGGACAAGGAGGCGGACGACGCGCTTCGCGACCTCAAGAAGGTGCTACTCGCCGCACCGCTACTCGCCACCCCCGCCGACAAAGAACCCATGCTGGTTTACGTCGCGGCTTTCGAGCGCGTCGTCAGCACCGTCATGGTCATCGAGCGACCGGAGGAAGGAAAGGAGCGCCCAGTACAGCGACCGGTGTACTACATGAGCGAGGTCCTCACCGAGTCGCGCCAGCGATACCCGCAGTACCAAAAGCTGGTATACGCGGTCTTCAAAGCTCAGCGTCGCCTGCCGCACTACTTCCAGGAGCACCCGATCACGGTCGTCTCCTCAGGACCACTGCAGGACATCATCCGCAACCGCGAGGCGACCGGGCGGGTCGCCAAGTTCGCCGTCGAGATCGGCGTCCACAACATAAAATACGAGTCACAAAAAGCGATCAAGTCGCAGGCCCTAGCGGACTTCATCGCTGACTGGGAAGAGGCCCAGCAGCCAGAGAAGCTGCCATACCTCCATTACTGGAGCCTGCACTTTGACGGCTCCAAGAACGCGGACGGCGCAGGCGCAGGGATCGTGCTAACATCACCGAAGGGCGACAAGCTCCGCTACGTCCTCTGTCTCGACTTCACACCCTGCACCAACAACATGGCCGAGTACGAGGCCTTACTCCACGGCATGCGAGCTGCCAAGGAGATGAATGTCAACCGCCTACGCTGCTACGGAGACTCCGACCTCGTCGCTGGGCAAGTCGCTGGCACCTGCGACGCCGTCTCCCCCACCATGGCGGCGTACCGCCAAGCAGTGGACAATCTGGGCGGACACTTCACAGGCTACTCCGTCGAGTGGATCGACAGGCGGAAGAACGAGGAGGCCGACGCACTCTCTCGCATTGGGTCGGCTTGACTTGCACCACCCGCCGGCGTCTTCCTCGACACAATCACCAAGCCATCAGTCTCTCCCCCGAGGGAGATCAACATCGGAGTCCCGTTACAACCGGAGGCAGCCCTGGTCGCACTCGTCACCGAGCCAGACGACTGGACCAAGCCCTAGATCGCCTACCTGGAGGCCAGCACCTTGACGGCAGACGAGACAGACGCTCGAATGATCGCACATCGATGCAAGTCCTACACCATCATCGACGGCGAGCTCCACAAGAGCAGCGTCACCGGCGTGTTCCAATGCTGCGTCCAACCCGCCGAAGGACGCAAGATCCTCCACGACATCCACTCCGGTGACTGCGGCCACCACGCCGGCGCCCGCTCTCTGGTCGCCAAGGCTATGCGGCATGGCTTTTACTGGCCCACCACACACGCCGATGCCGTCGACATTGTCCAGCGGTGCACCGGGTGCCAGAAGTACGCCAACCAGATGCACGTGCCGAGCTCAGCGCTCAAGACTATCCCCATCACCTAGCCATTCGCCGTATGGGGCATGGACATGGTAGGCCCCTTCAAGAAGGCTCCTTCCGGCTACACCCACCTCCTGGTCGCGGTCGACAAGTTCACAAAGTGGGTGGAGGCCAAGCCAGTCCAGAAATGCGATGGGAAGACTGCCACTAAATTCCTACGCGAGCTCATATATCACTACGGGTTCCCAAACAGTATCATCACGGACAATGGCACCAACTTCGCCAAAGGAGCCATGGCCGAATTCTGCGAGGAACACCACATACGGCTCGACCTCGCATCGGTCGCCCACCCGGAATCCAATGGCCAGGCGGAATGGGCCAATCAAAGCATCCTCCACGGCCTGAAGCCAGGACTCCAAGTACCACTCGAGCGCACCGCCGGGTGCTGGGTCGAGGAGCTACCCTCCGTCATCTAGGGCATCCGCACCTCGGTTAACAGGTCGACAGGATTCACCCCCTTCTTCATGGTGTACGGCGCCGAGGCAGTCATGCCCACCGACCTCGAGCACGACTCTCCGAGGGTCATCCACTACACAGAGGCTGCGAACGAACTCGCACGACAGGATGAGGCACGCGACCTATCTCGCTCGCGCACCGCCATCTACCAGCAGGGACTCCGCCGCTACCATAGCCGGCGGGTGAAAACTCGCACCTTCCAAGAAGGCGACCTGGTGTTGCGCCTCATACAGGACAAGAAGGGCATACACAAGCTCTCCCCTCCGTGGGAGGGACCATTCGCCATCGGGCGAGTACTCGGCAATGACGCCTACTACCTCATCGACGCCCACGGGGACGGCGAACTCGACGTCAAGCGACCATGGAATGTAAACCTCCTACGGAAGTTCTACCCCTAGAACCCCACATATGTACTCTCCAGTCGCGATGAAATAAAAAAAATTGGTTACCGCAAATTGCGCCTACTCTCCGTGTCTTGTGCCACTCGCACTCGTAATAACAGCGTCAAGCTAACCGCAGAAGTCAACCTTTGGTCAAGCGATCGGCGCGGCTAAGTAGTGCGATGCACAAGCACTGGGTCACCTCAGGTTTTACATCGTCCACGAAAAACGCCTACCCGGAGCTCCACTGGAGTCGCCTAGCCCGACTAGCTCAACGAGCCAAGACAACTGCCTTCGCTTCTCACAGCGTCCACGATCCTCCGCATCCTCGACATAGCGAATCGAACGGCCACGTACCACGCTCGGGGACTGATGACCAGTTCAGCGCGAGCAGCTCGGGAAAACGCCAAGTATGAGAGCATGCCCAGGACTCGCCACGCGACTGACCCCACGGGCCAGGCAGGAGTGATGCGCTCAAACTAACGCGCCAAGTCCTCACCCACCCTTGAGTCGCGCCAGAACAACCAAGTACCATGCTCGGGGACTCGGCCACCCGACCTCGTTCGCGCAAGGGAAAACGGCGAAGTACAGAGCGCTCAAGGGAGTCGCCTAGCGACTGGCTCTCCGAGTCTGGGCGAGTTGACCACAATAACAAAACATTCAAAAACAACAAACATATCACACACGAGGTAAACCCCACAAAAGGGCGGACGCGCTCGAGGACTCGTTCAAACCTCAATCACAAAACACATGACCAATCCCAAAACAGACACGATGTCTCATTCAATAGCATGTCGCATTTTCTCAAATTACAAAATATGCCCATACGGTAGACCTGCTACTAACGCCCCAGGACAAACTATCCTATTCTACAGGCTTCGACGACGACTCGCCAGCACTCCGGCGATTGCGGATGAACGACGTGTACGGGTTTGACGGATACGTCGTCAGCTCACCCGCCATCGCCGCGCGGAAGGGCTTCTCGACCTTGAAATCCCGGTGCTGCGGCTCGGGGTCGTTGGGCGCGACGACCGTCTCTTGGTACGGAAGGAGGTCGCCCATTGCCCAAACACGCTCGGAGTACATCGCCGCGCGGTCCGTCAACTTGAGCACCTCGGAAAGCTCCACTGCGCCAGTCGACGACGGGTAGCCACTCGTCATGTCGTCGAGGTCGAAATCCTCCAAGAAGTGAGCAAGTCCAAGGCTAAGCGCCGTCGCTGCTCCGCGCCGAAACGCCGATCGCGTCATGAATTCAACGACCGAGGGCGCCTTCTCCAAGTACTTCCACACCTCGACGAGGTCGCTGGGAATTACCTCCGTGGGTGATATCTCCTGGAGGTAGGCTCGGATGCACGTTGCCGACAACGTCGCCGAGTCGACGAGCGTGGCCACACACTGCCGCGCGTCGAACGAGCTCGCCTCTTCCGCGCTATCAAGGATGCGACCTGCGAATAGAAGACAACAATGAGTACGTCGGGCATCACAACAGAACAAATGTTATTGGCATAGGCAGGTACACTTTACGAAGCATTTAAGCGGAGTATAGTCGTCCTAAAGCCCAGCAACAAGGGCATCGGACACTTTACGATCCTCTGCGGCGGCGTTATGTTAGACCCCTCCTTTATAAAGGAAAGGATCCCTGTGATTGCAATGCTAGTCCCTGGATCGATGCTAGCATCCACAGTTTAAGATGAAGTACACAGATACAAAGGTCGTTCATTACATTCATTCCAGAGATAAAACATAGTCTTTTACAACTCAGGGCCAAAGGCCTAATACAAGAGTTTATGGAATAAGTAAATAAACATAAGTCTTCATCTTCATGTGCCCCAGGCAAGCATGTTGAGTGTAGACTCATGACTCCTATTCATCATCAGAGTAACCTGCAACATCACAAGTTACAGCCACAGAGGGTCAATACTTTGGAATAGTATTGGCAAGTGATACCTTAGTTTATTTTAAGTGGACTATATTACTATATGCATTTTGGCTAAGTGGAGCTTGGCTTGCTTTGCTCAAAATAGGTTTTTCCTATTAGTTGAAATCACTAAGTTTTTCTTTGTCAAAACATTCCCAAGAAACCACCAATAGATATTGGGGTCCTTCACCCTTGTTCACCCACCAAATTTTACTTAGAAGTTGGAGTGATGAGATTCTTGTAGCTTCCATGTCTTGATGCTCAAATTTGTCCATTTCCTTGGACTAGGCTAAGTACTTAGGTTTTCCATCTGCAGAGGTTGTGCACTTTCCCCACCAGACTTGGTTTCCCAAGACAGGACCTTTCAGAAGCCTTTCCTTAGTCAAATGGACGCGTTCCAACCTATCATCCCAACTACCACCAACTGTCCAAATGACTAAGTTCTAGCAACCTATATGATCAAGGCAGAGCCCATATTGCCAAGTGGTTGCACTGAAAGCTTTCTCAACACTTGGCCTCAAAATCCCTTTGTGCCTGGGTGGCATACCACAAGTGAGATACACAACCCAAGTCCATGGCCTTGTGTAACCACTCAACATAACCCAATCCTTCCATTCCACCCAGGAGGTTCATTTGACTTAGTTGTTTTATTAGGAAAGCATAAGTCTCATGACTTAGAAATATTTTCATCATAGTAAGTATAGATCTTCACCAACCCTTGTTTGCTAAATATCTAGGCTAAGCATGGCATGATAACTTAACTTAGGAAAATTCCCTAGCAATTCTACAATTCTACACTACTTAGGATTTCCCAACTTAGCATTAGGCAAAATATCATGCAAGACTTATCAAAATATCTAATGCTAGTACAAAACATAGGGTAGAAATATTCATGAAAATATCACTTGCCTTGGTAGTGGGGATAGTAGCACTCTTCACAATCACAATCACTGGCAAAATCTACACAAAAATTTATAGCATACATTTACACACAATTATATACAACCAAAAATAATATGAATGCATGCATGCAAGAATTTATTAAGTGGTGATTTTGAAAACTCTACAAGCATGCACATGTTTACAGAAACTTAACAAGTCACAAGTTTGCCAACTAAACTTATTTATCCCTAAAACAAATTACTAACTAAATCCATACTCAAAATAGCCTTCAACATGTTCCTACAAATAAAGTCATTCTAATGGTTACTATTTGTTAAACACTTTGCATAAACAGAAAGGCCTTGATTCACTGAATCCAACGGTATAAAGTTTGCAAAATTCTAACGTGGCATTCAAAAGTTATAGCAGTTTGAAGTTTGGATCTAAATCTGATTCGAATTTCTGTTTTTGAATTCACCCTAGACACGTGTCGCAAACTCACTGGCGCATACCGATTCGGTTGGATCGCGCTCTGCGGACTGCAGGATCTAAGTGGGATCTGGCGGCTCAGATGCGCGCTTACCCCTTCGTTTAAAATTCTATCCTAGCCCTACGATACAGATCCAACGGTCTAAATCACCAAGCCAAAATCTGGCGACGCTTAGCGGGTGCGCGCGGCGGCGACGGCCAGACGATGGCGGCGCCGGCGATACCGGTCGCTAGGAGGATAGGGAAGGTACTCACCGAGACCGCAAGGACGTGGGGATGCTCAACTTGTGGACAGCTCGGCAAGGGGCACTCAGGGTTGCGGTGGATTCCTCGCCGGAGTTGGATCTGGCAACGGTGGCTCTGCTCGAGGTCGAAGGCGACGTTGTAGATCACTAGGAGGCAAACGGAGGATGTGGTCAGATGCAGAAGACCACGGCGAAGATGCGTGCGTGAAAGACAAAGTTCGGGGCGGCCTGGACTTACCGCTGGAGCTCGCCGGAGATGAAGCTGGAGACGGTGGCGGTCAGACGTTTGTGTAGCCGACGTTCTGGGTCACCCGCGGGTAAACCAGGAGTGCTAGGAGATGCGTGAGATCAAGCGGAGTCTGTTTGTGTGAAGCAGAGGCAGAGGGGTGGTCGGAGGTGGCCGGAATTGCTGCGGCAGCTCGTCGGAGACAGCGGGGTTGCAGAGAGCAATTTGTGCAGCCTGGGGGCGCTCCGTGCTTGGGGTTCGGGGGAGAAGAGAGAGGGGGCAGAGGGGGTTTAAATAGCCTGGTCGTGAGCGAGAATTACTCGGGCATTGATATGAATTGAAGCCGCGGATCAAACAGGAAACGGCCGTGCTGATTTGGGGATGAACTGGTCGTGCGGGTGGAGACGACGATGCTCGAGTGGGCCGCGGTTATCAGCGAGAGAGGGGAGTGGGAGTGGGTCCCTTCTGTCAGTGAGCTGGTGGGTGCGAGAGTGGGTAGAGAAAACGATTCGCGGGGTGTGCACTACTGGGCTAGTCTGGGCCGTGTTGGGCTGGGCCGGCCAGATTGGCTGGTTTGGCTATTTTTTTTCTTCTTTATTCCTTTTCTTTTTCTGATTGAATTTCTAGAAATGGTTTTTAAAACTCAAATTCAAATCTGTTTGAATCCAAAGTTTTACAAGACTTTTGTACCATAAATCTTGCTCTTAAATAAGTGTTAAACACATCTGAACACTTCTGAACACTTGGGTCTTTTGAAAAACAAATTAAAACTATGCCTCTATGGTAATAGGCATATAATTTTGTTTAAATTTCATATTTTGCTTTGATATTTTGCTCAAGTTTTTGACACCACTTAAGTTTGGATTCAAATCATCTTGAATGAATAACAACATCTTTCTCAATGGCATGTAGCACAAAGGCTAGGGTTTTCATACATAAAATAATGAGCCACAATTGCTCCTGTTTTCTGAAATGATTTTGAGAAAAGCCCTAAATGATGATGAATGCAAGGGTGATATGAATGAGTTTTGGAATATGAATTTAGGGATGTTACAAATCTAACCCCCTTAAGATGAATCTCGCCCTCGAGATTCGGATTGGCTAGCAAATAGGTGAGGGTGGTCTTTCCGAAGATCATCTTCTCTTTCCCATGTTGCTTCCTCTTGGGAATGATGGTTCCATTGCACCTTGCAAAACTTGATAGTTTTTGTCCTTGTGACTCTTTCTGCGGTCTCAAGAATCTTGACAGGCTTTTCTTCATAGGTGAGATCACTTTCTAGTTGAACTTCTTCCAAGGGTATGGTATCCTTCAAAGATGATTCTTCCATTTCTGGGTGACATTTCTTAAGTTGGCTCACATGAAACACATTATGGACAGCTGACAGAGACTCTAGCAATTCAACTTCATATGCAACTTCTCCCTTGCGACTTAGAATCTTGAATGACCCAACATATCTTGGTGCCAACTTCCCTTTGACTCCAAATCTTTTCACTCCACGAAGTGGTAATACTCTAAGATAAGCTCTATCCCCTACCTCGTAGGTGACTTCTATACGCTTAGAATCCGCGTAGCTTTTCTTTCGGGACTGTGCTATCTTCAACCTGTCCTTAACCAACTTGACTTTTTCTTCGGCGTCCTTGATAAGATCAGGTCCAAACAAACTCCTTTCTCCCACTCCATTCCATAGCAATGGGGTGGTACACTTCCTTCCGTAGAGAAACTCAAATGGTGCCATCCCAATGCTAGATTGGTAGCTATTGTTATAAGAAAATTCTGCGTAAGGCAGACTTTCATCCCAACTTGCTCCATAATCTAGGGCACATGCCCTCAACATGTCTTCAAGGATTTGGTTAGTCCTTTCTGTTTGTCCATCAGTTTGAGGATGAAAAGCAGTGCTGAATTCCAACCTCGTTCACAATGATTCATGTAGCTGTCTCCAAAAGTGAGAAGTGAACTGAGTTCCTCTATCTGACACAATACTCTTAGGCACACCGTGAAGGCATACAATTCTGCTCATGTAGATTTTAGCTAACTTGGCACTTGTATAGGTTGTCTTCACGGGCATAAAATGAGCCACTTTAGTTAGGCGATCCACTACTACCCATATGGAATCATACCCTGACCTGGTCCTTGGTAATCCGGTAATGAAATCCATACCAATATTTTCCCACTTCCATTCAGGAATAGGCAGTGGTTGAAGCAAACCCGCTGGTTTCTGATGCTCTGCTTTTACTCTGCTACACACATCACACAAAGCAATATGCTCGGCGATGTCCCTTTTTAGATTGTTCCACCAAAATCTTTCTTTCATATCCATGTACATCTTGGTGTTTCCTGGGTGAATAGAATACAGAGAGTTGTGGGCTTCCTGTAAAATCAGTTTCCGCAACTCCGTGTCTTGTGGAACACAAATACGTTTCCCGTGCCATAAAGTACCTTGTTCATCAATATGGAAACTTTTAGCTTTCCCCTGGCTAATCCTTTTCTTAATCTCTTCAGTTTCTTTATTCGTCTTCTGGGCTTCTTTAACCTTATCCAACAGAGTGGGTTGAACATCCAAAGTCATAAGATGTCCTTCTGGTACAATCTCCAATCTGAGTTCTTTGAATTGCTTACTCAAGTCGTCTGGCAATTCACCATCGGTAAGGCCATTTACGAATGCCTTACGAATTAGAGCATCAGCTACAACATTTGCTTTACCGGGGTGGTATTGCAAACTCAAGTCGTAATCCTTGATAAATTCTAGCCATATCCTTTGTCTCATGTTGATTTCCTTCTGGGTGAAGATATAATTCAAACTCTTATGATCGGTGAACATTTCACATCGCTTTCCCAAAAGGTAATGTCTCCATGTTTTGAGTGCATGGACGATAGAGGCTAACTCCAAATCATGAGTAGGATAGTTTACTTCATGAGTTTTGAGTTGTCTCGAGGCATAAGCCACAACTTTACCGTCTTGCATAAGTACGGCACCCAAACCTTGATGAGACGCATCACAATATACTTGGAAATCCTTTTCCAAATCTGGCAGACATAGAACTGGTGCTGTCATAAGTCTCTTCTTTAATTCTTGGAAACTGACTTCACAACCTTCAGACCATGCAAATTTCTTGTCCTTCTTTAACAATTCAGTCATTGGCTTAGCAACCTTTGAGAAATTTTCAATGAACCTTCTGTAGTAACCTGCTAAGCCGAGGAAACTACGAACTTCTTTCACATTCCTGGGAGATTCCCATTCTGTCACAGCTGAAACCTTAGCAGGATCAACTGCCACACCATCCTTTGTCATAACATGACCAAGAAAACCAACTTCCTCTAACCAGAACTCACACTGGCTAAATTTGGCATAAAGTTTATGTTCCCTCAGTTTCTCAAGTATCAAGCGTAAGTGTCTTTCATGTTCTTCCTTGCTCTTGGACTAGTCCAAGATGTCATCGATGAAAACGACAACAAACTTGTCGAGAAATTCCATGAATACCTTGTTCATCATATTCATGAAGTATGCTGGAGCGTTGGTTAAACCAAAAGGCATCACAGTGTACTCATACAATCCATACCTTGTGGTGAATGCTGTTTTAGGTATGTCTTGCTCTCTTATCTTGAGTTGAAAGTAGCCTGACCGAAGATCAATCTTGGAGAACACACATGCTCCCTCTAGCTGATCAAACAAGTCGTTGATTCTTGGCAAAGGATATTTGTTCTTGATGGTTACCTCGTTGAGAGAACGGTAATCTATGCATAACCTTTGGCTTCTATCTTTCTTCTCTACGAACAACACTGGGGCTCCCCAAGATGGAGAACTTGGCTGGATAAATCCTTTCTGCAATTGTTCTCCTAGTTGCTTCTTGAGTTCCTTCAGTTCATCAACTGACATTTTGTACGGTCTCTTTGCTATTGGTCCAGAACCTGGTACCAAATCTATCAGAAATTCCACATCTCTATCAGGTGGCATTCCTGGCAACTCTTCCGGAAACACATCCGGATACTCACATACAATTGGCACACTGTCCATGCTAACCCCCTTAAGAGAATTCAGCTTACTTCCTTTGGATTCAAAGTTTGACCTGAATTTTATTCTTTTTCCTTCTGGGGTTGTGAGTGTAACTGTACGATTGGCACAATCTAGTACTCCCTCATACTTAGCCATCCAATCCATTCCCAAAATCACATCCAATCCTTGGGAATTTAGGATTATTAGGTTCACTGGAAACTTATGTTTTCCAAACTCTACGACTAAGTCATGACATCCTGAGTTTACTATCATTTCTCCACCCGGAGAACTTACTATTATAGGACACCCAATGGTTTCTACCGGTAGTTCATTTATTTCAACAAATGCCTTTGATATGAATGAATGCGATGCACCAGTGTCAAAGAGTACAAATGCTGAAATTGAATTGAGTTTGAACTTACCAGCAACGGCATCAGGCTCCTCATAGACCTCCTCTACATTGATGTGGTTAACCTGTCTTTTCTGAAAAGGATTTGGCTTGTTAGGTCCTTCAACTTTCTTCTCAGGGCACTCATTAGCATAATGCCCTAGCTTCTTGCATTTGAAGCACTCAACCTGACTGATGTCCTTTTTAGGCTGGCTTCCACTTCCACTTCCACTGTGGTGGCTCTTATGCCCACTCTTGTGGTTCTTATACTTGTCATTATCATGACTGCGGTGATGCTTGTTGTCATGACGGTTGTGGTTGTGGTGTTTGTTGAATTTCCCATGCTTGTGGGATCCCGAGCTGCCACTGTCATCATGGTGAGATCGTTTGTGAGACGATCCAGAGCTGTGCTTGTCGGACTGTTTCCTTTTTCTACTCTCGACTTGCTTCATTTTACTCTCCAAAATAGCAGCCTTGTCGCACAGAGACTGATAAGTTGGAACATATGCCATAGACAACTGCAAGTTTAGCTCATCATTCAAGCCTTCCAGAAACTTTTCCTTTCTTTTGGCATCTGTGTCAACCTCATCCGGTGCATAGCGCGCCAGATTGTTGAACTCTTCTATGTATTCAGCCACGCTGCGGTGGCGCTGCTTCAGGTTGTGAAACTCCTTCTTTTTTAGACTCATCATTCCTGATGAGATATGAGCAGTGCGAAAGCCATCTTCAAAGATAGCCCAAGTCACCTCATCTAAAGGAGTGGTGATTTGGAAGTTGTCCCACCATGTGGCGGCTGGTCCTTCCAACAGATGCGCTGCGAACCTGACCTTTTCAGCATCCGTGCAGCCCACGGTCACTAAGTCCTTGTTCAGAGAACGTAGCCAATCATTGGCTACCATGGGATCAGTTGTCCCCGAAAACTTAGCTGGACTCAAACGCAGAAATCTGGTGAGCATATCAAAACCCGAAGGGTTGTTGTTGTTGTTGTTGTTGTTGTTGTTGTTATTGTTGTTGTTATTGGGGTTGTTGTTGTTGTTATTCTGGTTTTGGATGAATGTTGTCATCATCTACATAAGCTGCGTTTGAGCATTCATCACTTGTTGCATTTCCGGGGTGATGTTGTTGGGGTTGGGGTTTGCGCGACGGGGAGGCATCTGTGGTTTGTTCAAATAGAGGTAAGAATGAGATACCCATAGATGTTTTATGCACATTACATCACAAACAAACACATGGCAAGCAACATAAGAATAAAATTTCAACAACCATATAATAAGTTCATGAAGTAAAACACACAAGTGGCAAGCCATCCACATGTCGGATGGTCCAATAATAAGTTCACAATAATAAGTACGAATATGAAAGGTAAACGAGTAGTCAAGTCTACTCATCAGCATCAATCTCCTCCTCGACGAAGGTAAGACCTGCGTTCTCCATCGCGGTCTTGTTCTCCTCAATCGTAGTGGTCAAGGAATCGACCTTGGCCTTGAGAGCCCTCTTCTGGGAGCGAAGCCTCTCAATAACCATCTGCTGCTGCTCTAGCTCGAAATCCTTGGACTTCAGTTCCTCGGTCATGTCTCGGATCTTCTTGTTCCTATCCTGGACGCGTTTCTCCTAACTCTTGAACTTGCGGTCCTGTGCCTCGAACTTCGTCTCCATTTCCTTGATCATCTCATCCTGCTGTGCGAAAAGCTTGTCCTTCTCGCGAAGCTGCACCTGGAGCTCGTCATTGCTGAGCATGACGTTCGTTATGTCCGTGTCCACGTGCCTAAGGAGAGTCTCTAAGTCCTGGAGATAGAGACGTATCGGCTCTGCCGCGTCCCTCGATTCGTCCTCAAAGTCGATGGACTCTCCATCAACATCATGTCTTCCGAAGACGTGAAAGTGGGTGCCCCTAACCTGTCGGGAGTGACGGCCTAACAAACGTCCTATCAGGTCCTGCATGACTACCTCCATGCCTCTCTCCCTGTCGTCGTGCATCAGCTTGAAGACGATGGCCTCCGTATTGGGCTCTGTCTGGCGTCCGGGCTGGTTCACCTTGAAGCCCCAGAGGTCCTTCCTCTCAAACTTGGTGAGTGGGTACACCGTGATGATGGGAAGAGGGAGATCGAGCAAAGTGGTAAGCTCAACGATACGGGGTCCAAAACGGGTAACCTGGAACTCCTCAACGGTGCTGATGGTAATAGGCATCTATTTATAAGATTGAAAAAGTTAGAACAACACAATTTAAGATAAATAAAGACAACATCACATACACATCCTTGGAATCACACAATCACACAAGTCATGCATACATGAATCCATTACATCAATCAAGGTCCAACTTATTTAAGGTATCATTTTTGGAAAATAAGGTGATAAGTGGTGGTCCAACTAACGAAGTGCCCTTACAATCCTATCTCACTGGATCTATTAGCAAACACAATGTTCCTAGAGGCAATCCACCAATCTTGTTCTCTTGACTCCATCACTAAGTCTATAACATCTCCCCTTAACTCTTGGTTGGTGGCTTCCAACTCTTGGGTAAGTCCCTTCTCTTTCTCTAAGTCTTTTTGGAGGTTGAGCATTCTGCACTTGACTCTAGCACTTAGTTCTTTGATAGTCCTCCAAGTTGCATCTCTGGCTGACTCAAAGAATGTGGTGTGCATTATAGTGTTGGTGTACATGCAAAATCCCCTTTCTTTGTGGTTGTCTTCCTTGTTTTTGTACAAGTGAAGTTGCACCCACCAATATTCCACTCCTTCATCCATCACTGGAAATCCCTTGTACACAGCTGCACCATGTGCTTCCATTGCCAACATGAGGTCCTTGAGAATATTGGGAAACTCAGTTTCACACTCCAAGGTCATGGTCATGAGTGGTCCTTTCTTCACGGCTTCGTTGATGGAGTTCATCTACAAATGGAGTTGAGAATGAAAAGATTAGAAAAATTTTACGAGAAGAATAGACAAGTGTAGAAGTAGTTGAAAACTTTTCCTTAGTGGTTTTCCAATCCTAGGGTCATAATCCTACAGGCAACACAGTGCTCTGATACCATCTGTTAGAACCCTCCTTTATAAAGGAAAGGATCCCTGTGATTGCAATGCTAGTCCCTGGATCAATGCTAGCATCCATAGTTTAAGATGAAGTACACAGATACAAAGGTCGTTCATTACATTCATTCTAGAGATAAAACATAGTCTTTTACAACTCAGGGCCAAAGGCCTAATACAAGAGTTTATGGAATAAGTAAATAAACATAAGTCTTCATCTTCATGTGCCCCAGGCAAGCATGTTGAGTGTAGACTCATGACTCCTATTCATCATCGGAGTAACCTGCAACATCACAAGTTACAGCCACAGAGGGTCAATACTTTGGAATAGTATTGGCAAGTGATACCTTAGTTTATTTTAAGTGGACTATATTACTATATGCATTTTGGCTAA
This sequence comes from Avena atlantica, assembly GCA_910589765.1. NCBI lineage: Eukaryota > Viridiplantae > Streptophyta > Magnoliopsida > Poales > Poaceae > Avena > Avena atlantica. The sequence continues at coordinate 424,596,664 of OU342733.1, forward strand.
GTGTAGCTTGGCTTGCTTTGCTCAAAATAGGTTTTTCCTATTAGTTGAAATCACTAAGTTTTTCTTTGTCAAAACATTCCCAAGAAAACACCAATAGACATTGGGGTCCTTCACCCTTGTTCACCCACCAAATTTTACTTAGAAGTTGGAGTGATGAGATTCTTGTAGCTTCCATGTCTTGATGCTCAAATTTGTCCATTTCCTTGGACTAGGCTAAGTACTTAGGTTTTCCATCTGCAGAGGTTGTGCACTTTCCCCACCAGACTTGGTTTCCCAAGATAGGACCTTTCAGAAGCCTTTCCTTAGTCAAATGGACGCGTTCCAACCTATCATCCCAACTACCACCAACTGTCCAAATGACTAAGTTCTAGCAACCTATATGATCAAGGCAGAGCCCATATTGCCAAGTGGTTGCACTGTAAGCTTTCTCAACACTTGGCCTCAAAATCCCTTTGTGCCTGGGTGGCATACCACAAGTGAGATACACAACCCAAGTCCATGGCCTTGTGTAACCACTCAACATAACCCAATCCTTCCATTCCACCCAGGAGGTTCATTTGACTTAGTTGTTTTATTAGGAAAGCATAAGTCTCATGACTTAGAAATATTTTCATCATAGTAAGTATAGATCTTCACCAACCCTTGTTTGCTAAATAACTAGGCTAAGCATGGCATGATAACTTAACTTAGGAAAATTCCCTAGCAATTCTACAATTCTACACTACTTAGGATTTCCCAACTTAGCATTAGGCAAAATATCATGCAAGACTTAGCAAAATATCTAATGCTAGTACAAAACATAGGATAGAAATATTCATGAAAATATCACTTGCCTTGGTAGTGGGAAGAGTAGCACTCTTCACAATCACAATCACTAGCAAAATCTACACAAAAATTATAGCATACATTTACACACAATTATATACAACCAAAAATAATATGAATGCATGCATGCAAGAATTTACTAAGTGGTGATTTTGAAAACTCTACCAAGCATGCACATGTTTACAGAAACTTAACAAGTCACAAGTTTGCCAACTAAACTTATTTATCCCTAAAACAAATTACTAACTAAATCCATACTCAAAATAGCCTTAAACATGTTCCTACAAATAAAGTCATTCTAATGGTTACTACTTGTTAAAAACTTTGCATAAACAGAAAGGACTTGATGCACTGAATCCAACGGTATAAAGTTTGCAAAATTCTAACGTGGCATTCAAAAGTTATAGCAGTTTGAAGTTTGGATCTAAATCTGATTCGAATTTCTGTTTTTGAATTCACCCTAGACACGTGTCGCAAACTCACTGGCGCATACCGATTCGGTTGGATCGTGCTCTGTGGACCGCAGGATCTAAGTGGGATCTGGCGGCTCAGATGCGCGCTTACCCCTTCGTTTAAAATTCTATCCTAGCCCTACGATACAGATCCAACGGTCTAAATCACCAAGCCAAAATCTGGCGGCGCTTAGCGGCTGCGCGCTGCGGCGACGGCCAGACGGTGGCGGCGCCGGCGATACCGGTCGCTAGGAGGATAGGTAAGGTACTCACCGAGACCGCAAGGACGTGGGGATGCTCAACTTGTGGACAACTCGGCAAGGGGCGCTCAGGGTTGCGGTGGATTCCTCGCCAGAGTTGGATCTGGCAACGGTGGCTCTGCTCGAGGTCGAAGGCGACGTTGTAGATCACAAGGAGGCAAACGGAGGATGTGGTCAGATGCAGAAGACCACGGCGAAGATGCGTGCGTGAAAGACAAAGTTCGGGGCGGCCTGGACTTACCGCTGGAGCTCGCCGGAGATGAAGCTGGAGACGGTGGCGGTCAGACGTTTGCGTAGCCGACGTTCTGGGTCACCCGCGGGCAAACCAGGAGTGCTAGGAGATGCGTGAGATCCAGCGGAGTCTGTTTGTGTGAAGCAGACGCAGAGGGGTGGTCGGAGGTGGCCGGAATTGCTGCGGCAGCTCCTCGGAGACGGCAGGGTTGCAGAGAGCAATTTGTGCAGCCTGGGGGCGCTCCGTGCTTGGGGTTCGGGGGAGAAGAGAGAGGGGGCAGAGGGGGTTTAAATAGCCTGGTCGTGAGCGAGAATTACTCGGGCATTGATACGAATTGAAGCCGCGAATCAAACAGGAAACGGCCGCGCTGATTTGGGGATGAACTGGTCGTGCGGGTGGAGACGACGATGCTCGAATGGGCCGCGGTTGTCAGCGAGAGAGGGGAGTGGGAGTGGGTCCCTTCTGTCAGTGAGCTGGTGGGTGCGAGAGTGGGTAGAGAAAACGATTCGCGGGGTGTGCACTACTGGGCTAGTCTGGGCCGTGTTGGGCTGGGCCGGCCAGATTGGCTGGTTTGGCTATTTTTTTTCTTCTTTATTCCTTTTCTTTTTCTGATTGAATTTCTAGAAATGGTTTTTAAAACTCAAATTCAAATCTATTTGAATCCAAAGTTTTACAAGACTTTTGTACCATAAATCTTGCTCTTAAATAAGTGTTAAACACATCTGAACACTTCTGAACACTTGGGTCTTTTGAAAAACAAATTAAAACTATGCCTCTATGGTAATAGGCATATAATTTTGTTTAAATTTCATATTTTGCTTTGATATTTTGCTCAAGTTTTTGACACCACTTAAGTTTGGATTCAAATCATCCTGAATGAATAACAACATCTTTCTCAATGGCATGTAGCACAAAGGCTAGGGTTTTCATACATAAAATAATGAGCCACAATTGCTCCTGTTTTCTGAAATGATTTTGAGAAAAGCCCTAATGATGATGAATGCAAGGGTGATATGAATGAGTTTTGGAATATGAATTTATGGATGTTACACGGTAATAGCGGCCTTGGCTCGCCCATCCGCCGAGTTCGCTTCCTCTTTCGCCTCCCTCAGCTCGCGCTCGAGGTCGGCGATCCGCTTCTCAGCCGAGCTCAGTGCCGATTGAGCCACCGCCAACTCACCCGCTGGGACAAGCCCCTGGCGAGATTCCTCCGCCTTTGCGGCAACCGCCTGAAGACCCTTATTCGCCTCTTGGACGGTGGCCAGTTCCTTCTCCGCGCGGTGCTTCGCTGCCAATCGGTCAGCTGATTCACGTTGCAGACCCTGCACATCATTCAAACAGTTAATCAAAGCAACATCCTCAGCGCCCACCCGCTGAAATTCAGAGAGTGCGCACTCGGGGACTTGCAATCAAAAAATTCCTAAGTGCCCACCCGCTGAAATTCAGCGAGTGCGCACTCGGGGACTGGCAATCAAAAAAAAACTCCTAAGTGCCCACCCGCTGAAATTCAGCGAGTGCGCACTCAGGGATTGGAAATCAAAAAACTCCTACGTGCCCACCCACTGAAATTTAGCAAGTGCGCACTCGGGGACTGGACGCGAAAAATAACCACTATACACCAAATGAATCAGACCGCTACAATACACCGACCTGATCCTCGGGGACTAGACATACCTGGATGGCTGCGCCAAGCATGCCATGAAGTTGTATCGCGTCCACGGACGCGAGGAGAGCTGGCGTGTGCCCATGACGCTGCTCGACTTCCGCATCGGCGACCCCAGGTGCAGGGCTCGAGGGCGAAGTTCCACTTGTTGTGGCCGCTTTGGCCATGAAGCGCGGGAATGTCGCGATGGAGGCACCCGCACCAAAGGAGGTCGGCTCGGCCGCTCCAGGCAAGGGAGCGCCCTCCTTCGTGGATGCGGCCGCCTCTGTTGTGGGTTCAGACGGCACGACCGCCGTGTCGTCAGAGATCGTGACGACATCATCGCCCTTGGCCTTCTTGCCGCCATCCCTAGGGACGATGACCTCGTCCGCCTTCCTCTTACGGGAAGGATCCTCCTCGCTGACGACGGGTGGCACCTTAGCCACGGTTGGGTGGCCATCTTCTTCACTCCGGTCCTGTAAATCAATCATGTAAGCAAGATAATTCAAGATGTTATGGAAGACAAAGGTAGGTGAGCAAACCCACTTGGCGACTGGAATGAAGCGTAGCCCCATGCGGAGGCCGGCCGGCTTCTCCAGTTCAGGGCCCAGTCGGCGGCTGAGCCCCATTTCCAGGACGTCGCGTGCCCAAGACACGGACGACTTCTTCGTCGTCGAGGCCGCAACGGGAGCCTCTGGGACATCTTCGGCAGGAACTTCCCTGCGAGGCGAAGCCGCCGCAGCCGGAGCATCCCCCAGCCCAGAAACTGGGGCGAATGGTGGAGGCATCGAAGCCAGTGGCACCTTGACAGTGGCCGTGTCCAGCGCGGCTGCCGTCGGTGGCGCCTCGTCCTTGGCCGGGCTGGGGGCGTCGGAGCTGCTCGGCGAGTGCGGTGGCGAGGCCGGCCTCATCGGCTTCGTCTTCTTCTTTGGAGGGGCCTTCGCCTCCTTCTCCTTCTTCTTCTTCTTCTTCGACGGAGTAGCCTGGCGGCGCGAGGTGGTCTCCGGAAGTTCTTCATCGTCATCATGATGCTCGAGGCTTTTGCTCGCCTCAAGCTCATGTTGACGCTGCCCGCGGGTCTTGCGGATCAGCGGGGCGACCTCCTCCTCGGACTCGTCGTCGCCGTCACTCTCATCGCTCCCGGTGTCACCCTTGGCGGGAGGCGACTCGCCCATGTCCTGGACGGACGAGCTCGAATTCTCGTCGTCTGAAGGCGGGAGCCATCCTTCCACCACTTGGAATAGCTGCAATGAACGCAAGATGAAACTAGAATGACCGTGACTGCAAAAACTGCGACTGCGAATGAAACGAGGTGATTACCGTTGGGGCTGGACGCTTTGCGGTGTAAGGGGCGACCCTAGCCTGTGCGTCCAGGTACACCGCCTGGGTGATCTTCTTCAGTGCTGCGGTGTAGTCCTCGAGCTTCCACTCGGCGAGGCAGGACTTCGTCGAGTCCTCCCGGCCGGTGTACTGGTACATGTAGTGCTCGCGCCGAGCCAGAGGGACGAGCCGCCGCCCGAGACAGCAGTTGTACAAGTTGATCGTCTGGAGGCCCTTCTTCTTCAGACCGTGGATGGTTTGGATCATTTCGTCCACGACCATCCGTTGGTCGCTGGGGAGCTTGCCGACTTGAAGACGGCGCGGTTCGGACCGGTTGGCGGAGTACCGTGGGATCACCGTCTCTCCCTCCGTGGTCGCCTCGGCAACATAGAACCAAGATTTCTTCCAGTCGCTTGCCGCCTTGGCGGGCGGCATCAAGTCGAAGAACGAAGCCTTCGACTTCAGCTGGAAAGTTAGGCCGCCTGCGGCAAGCATTGGGCCGCCCGCTTCCTCGCGGCTGATCCGTCCGTGGAACAGAACTTTCCATAGAGGGAAGTAGGGCCGGCAGCCCAAGTAGCATTCGCAGAATGCCACGAAGATGGCGAGATGGTCGATACTGTGAGGACCCAGGTCTGATGTTTGGATCCCGTAGTAGGCGCAGAAGCGCCGGAATAACAGGGACGTGGGGAATCCTAGCCCCTGTTCTAGATGGCTGGTGAAGCAGATGAATTGCCCGTCGCCCGGGCTCGGGGTCACCTCTCCGGCCGCGGGGATGCGCCAGCAGCCGGCGCGCAGGATCCCGGCCTCCTCAAAGGAAGCCTGTTGCGCCCTCGTACACTTAGATCTACCCCAAGGTTCGGTGGAGAGGGCCATGGCGGAAGGATTTGTGGGGGGTCGGAGGATTTCGGGTCGGCTGGATCGCGATGCGAAGGGAGGCAAAAGAGCATGCAATCGGAGGGAATGGCGAGAAGGTGGTTCTCTGATCGCCTGCCATTCCCCTTATATAGCGGTTGTTACCCGCCAAATCAGGGAGCCGTTACTACGCGGTGATTACACCAAAAGTTACCGTTGGATTACCCCAACGGCTAGTTTGACCACGTTTAACGGTCCAACTTCAGCCACTCGGCTCGCCGACCCGATCACTATGACAGTGTTTCGCCGACTCGACTCGCCAAAGATGTGATCAGGATGACTAGTTTTCTCCTTTATATAGGAGCCCGCCGACGATTCGACTGGATGTCTACTCTGAAGCCGTATACTCTGACTGCCAGCAGCCACCTACGCCTAATCGACGACGGCCTCGGGGACTACTGATGGGGATGTGCCTACCGGGGTATACCCAGCAGGACATTTCCGACTGGCCCAAGAACTGGCGAGTGGGCCTGCAGGACGGCGACTGGATCAAGGCCCGGCCTGGATCCAAGCGACTGGAAGTTGAAGGCCCAGGCGAGTAGATAGGCCCAGTCAGATTAGGTTAAATGAGTACCGAAGCCTTAACTGATTCGGTTGAGATATGTAAACCCTAGGGGAGGTGAGCCTATATAAACCTCCCTGCGGGGCGTGTAGAGATACGTTCCATCATACACCCAAGCGACTCGCCGCCTAGCCGCCGAGCTCGCCCATTGTACCACCTCCATAATACAATCTAGCAGGAGTAGGTCTTTACCCTCCGGGGGGCCGTACCTGGGTAAAACCCTGTGTCTCCGCCCTCATCTCGCACTGCAGATGGCTGGCCGCCCTTGCCCCTCATTCTACTACTCGCTGCCGATTGCAGCATCTGCCATGACCATTCCCACGACACTCATGGCTTTTTCCCTGGCTATTCCCATGGCCAGACTATGAAGAGGAGTACCTAGAAGATGGACCCCAGGAAGGTTACGACAACTAGGATCATCTCCCATCGTCAGCATTGCCTGTGACCCTGAAGATGGAGCTTCGCCTACGCTACCGTTATTATTACGTATTCCGCTGCTTGAAGTTGTATTAAGAACTGGATCATGAGATCCCTATTTGTGTAAGAACTTATGTATCGTTGTAACGGATGATGTACTATGGTATCCAATTCTTTTATTTCTCGCAAAAATGGTAATCCTGGGATTGCGATGTATGGCATAACAGGCATCTAGGATTGAAAAATCCGGGTGTTGACAAGTTGTACCAGAGTCATCCTGACCATAGGAGACCCTAGTTAGACTGGACGTTGAACCAAAAACTTAGTTTTAAAACCAAAGAAACACAAATATTTACAAAAACCTATTCTCATTCTTATCTCTTTGATTCTTTCATAAAAATTCATGTTCCTCAAAAACTCTTGCAAAATACATAAAATTTTGACACACTTGATCACTCTGCTAATCTACTCATCCTCTATTTTTATAGATGGACGTGAAGTACAGCAAGTTTTATCAGTTGGGGAATGGAGGAGACCTTATCTTTGAGAGGGATCTGGATCAGCTTTCGGAACTTCTGGAGCGTCCACACCCCGAGTTCTTCGGAGCTCAGCTCAATAATCAAGGAGGAGAAGATCTGCAGTGGTTAATTGTTGCAAGTCTTCGAGGAAAGATTGAACCTCCCTCTACGGAAGGAATTCAGTTTACCTTAAGAGAGAATAACTGGCTCGATGGACTTGCCAGAGCAATGCAGGAATCTCTCTCCCGTCTGTGTGGGCAGAGCATTAATCAGATCAAGGGAACCCTCTTTGAGTTTTTCCCAAGGCGTGATGCAAATGGACAACCACTGGAAGCCCCATACCACCCCGAGCTGAAGACTCAATTGGACCACCTTAGCTTCATGATGTATGATCGTCAGCAGGAGTTGGACAACTGCCGTGACTATTGCAACCACAAGTCTGCCATCATCAAGACGAAGGATCAGACCATAGGCATGCTAGCAAAGGATCGCAAGTATTGTCGCCGTCAACTCGACAAGAAAGAGCGCATTATTGCCCGTCTTCGCCGCCGCATCTCATCTCTAGAAGAGACCATCCACGAGAGGGACATGCAGTTGGAGGAAAGGGAGAATGCCGGAGAGGATCTTCGTGGAGACCCTTACTCTTATCTCAGTGATGACGATGATTTTCTGGAGGATCAGGCCATGGACTTCTTCACCGATGAGGATGATTTCGCCTTCATCGATGATAATGAAGATGATGAAGCCACAGACTCCGAGGAGTAGTAGCACTGAGCACTAGCGTAGTGAGTATTAATCGGTCCCACTGTATCGTAGATTTCAGAATGGTCCTTAAAACCATCTGTTTTTCCTTGTTGTGGCGTGTGTTGTACTGTGTGCTATGAATGAATGAATGAAAAAGCAAGTTGCTAGAAAAATCTCAGTCAAACCTTTAAAACTTTTCAAAGACCCCAAACCTTAGAAAATTTCCCTCTTTTCTCATGATTTATCTAAATCTTCAGATGCCACGTGGAGGAAGTGGTTCAGCCCCGGATCCGATGTTGCAGATTCTGCAAATGTTGACCTCTGACCGCGAAGCTGAAAGAGAGGAACGTCAAGCCAACCTAGCCACTCTGCAACAGATAGCCCAGCTAGCCCACAACAACCAAGGCCATGGAAATCAGGACAACCATGGATCTAAGCTCAAGAATTTTCAGAATACCAACCCACCTGTTTTCACCAAGTCAGAAGAACCCCTAGACGCCGATGATTGTCTGCAAACCATGGAAAATAACTTAGAAGTAGCAGGAGTCGAAGCCAACGAGAAGGTTCTATTTGCCACCCACTATCTAGCCGGAGATGCCAGGGCATGGTGGAATAGTGTTCGTGCCATGACCGGAGGCCAGATGAAGACCTGGGAGGAATTCAAGGTCAAGTTTAGCAGAACCCATGTGCCACTAGGTTTGATCAAGAGAATGGGAGACGAGTTCAGAGAGCTGAAGCAAGGGAGGATGACTGTAGTGGAATACCATGACCGATTTTTGTCATTAGCTAGGTATGCCCCGGACGAGATAGACACCGAAGCCAAGAAGAAAGAAAGATTCCTGAATGGTCTGCATGACGAGATGCAGACGGTGTTAGTCAATATCCCCTTTGCTGATATTGAAGCCCTGGTCGATTCAGCCATCCAGATGGAAGGAAAGATCAACCAAGCCAATGAGAACCGCAAGCGTCGTATGATGCATCAACCAGGAACCCATCAGACCCCAAAGTATCGCCCCAAACCATCTCCAGGATTTGCCCCAAGAACCAACAGACCCCCTATGACCCGTCCAACCTATCCCAACCATGGAAACCCTAGAACCGGAGGAAATCACAACAACCCCGGCAACTCTAGCAACTTCACCCGTGCCCCACCCAAGTTCAACACAAACAATGCTACCACCAACACCAACACTACCCCGAGGACTGGAAGCAATGTTGTGCCTTTCGCAGCCAAGGACAAGTCACAACTGACCTATTATGACTGTGGAAATAAAGGCCACTATTCCAACGAGTGCCCCAACAAGAAGAATGCTACAGCCCCTAATACCAATGTCCCAGCTCAGCAACAGCATCGTGTCCAGCCAGGAAGGAGATTTGCCCCAGGAAATTCACTCAACCGCAATGGCCGTCTTTTTCTCATGCATGCTGAAGAAGCTCAGGAAGCGCCAGATGTCGTGCTGGGTATGTTTTCTGTTAATTCAGTACTTTCAAGAGTGTTGTTTGATTCTAGTTCCTCGCATTCATTTTTCACCGAAGAATTTGCCTACACTAGTAAAATTCAACCAACCAAACTGAAGCATGTTATGATTGTGCAAATCCCCGGATCCACCACCAAGGCTAGGCAAATTTGCAAACCCGTTCCTATCCGAATCCATGGCATAGACTTTTATGCCAATCTAATAGTACTCGGAACTAAAGGTTTGGAAGTAGTACTAGGAATTGATTGGATGTCCAAACATAAGGGATTGATTGACTGTGCCAAGAAAGCCATCACCATGACCAGTACCGCCGAAATAACAGTCGAGCATATATCGGAAACCTTACCTCGCCAATTCAAGTGTAACAAGAGTCCAGCCCAACCTACCATTGACCAAGTCCGGATAGTCTATGAATACCCCGATGTATTTCCAGATGTTTTGCCCGGTATGCCCCCAGATCGGGATATCGAGTTTATCATTGAACTAATCCCCGGAACAGGACCCATAGCCCAGAGACCCTATAGTATGAACCCATTGGAGTTAGAAGAACTGAAGAAGCAACTGGATTGCATGCTAGAAATCGGACTAATTCAACCAAGTGCGTCACCATGGAGATCACCTGTCTTATTTGTGGACAAGAAAGATGGAGGTAACCGTTTATGTACGGATTATCGAAAGTTGAATGATGTCACCATAAAGAAGAAGTACCACTTGCCCAAGATAGAGGACTTGTTTGATCAGTTGACCGGTGCCCAGGTGTTTTCTAAGATTGATCTTAGAACTGGCTATCATCAACTCAAGATTCGTGCAGAGGATATTCCAATGACTGCCTTTACCACCAGATATGGATTTTACGAGTATACAGCCATGTCTTTTGGATTAACCAATGCCCCCGCTTATTTCATGAATCTCATGAATAAGATTTTTATGGAATTCCTGGATAAGTTTGTCGTTGTTTTCATCGATGACATTCTGATTTATTCCAAATCAGAAGAAGAACATGAGCTACACCTAAGGACCATTCTTGGAACCCTTAGAGAGCATCAGTTGTATGCAAAATTTAGCAAATGTGAATTCTGGTTACAGGAGGTAGGATTCCTCGGTCACATTGTATCAACAGGAGGAATTGCCGTTGACCCTGCCAAAGTGAAAGATGTAGAAGATTGGCAAGCCCCAACCACTCAAACCCAAGTTCGTGATTTTCTCGGATTGGCGGGATATTACCGCAAATTCGTAGAAGGATTCTCGAGTATCGCCAGACCCATGACCCAATTCTGAAGAAGGACAAGAAGTTTGAATGGACAGACAAGTGTGAAGCGAGTTTTCAAGAACTCAAGAGGAGATTGATCTCAGCCCCACTCTTGATCATGCCGGATATCACGAAGCCCTTCAATGTGTATTATGACGCATCCAAGATTAGTCTCGGATGTGTGCTAATGCAAGAAGGCAATGTTGTATCTTATCTATCTCGACAATTGAAGCAACATGATCAAAACTACCCAACCCATGACCTCGAACTCGCTGCAGTAGTTCTAGCCCTGAAGACATGGAGACATTACCTGATGGGAAATCGTTGTGAGATTTACTCGGATCACAAGAGCCTAAAGTATATATTCACTCAGAAGGAGTTGAATATGAGGCAGAGAAGATGGATTGATCTAATCAAGGATTACGACCTGGACATTCACTATCACCCTGGTAAAGCCAATGTGGTAGCCGATGCCCTGAGCAGATTGCCGTGCCGCTTGAACTCCATGATTTTAGAGGAGCAACCAAGTCTGCACAAGGAGATGGAAGATTTTCGAATAGAATTAGTAAGTTAAGGATTTTTGGCTAGCATAGAACTTCAGCCCACTTTGATCAGTCAGATTAAATAGGCGCAGAAGGGAAATACTAGTATCGACGGAATCAAGCGTCGTATCGGTACAGGCAAAGTACCCGGATTCACTGAGGACGAAGAAGGAGTTCTGTGGTACAAAGGACGCCTTTGTGTACCAGCAGATTCAGAGTTGAAAGAAGTTATCTTGAAGGAGGCTCATGATACTATTTATTCTATCCATCCTGGAGGAACGAAGATGTATCAAGATTTCAAAGAGCAATTTTGGTGGCATAAGATGAAGAGAGAAATCGGAAGCTATGTCGCTAAATGTGATATATGCCAGCGAGTCAAGGCAGGACATCAAAGACCCGCTGGATTGTTGCAACCTTTGCAAATTCCGGAATGGAAATGGGATTCTGTAGGAATGGACTTTATCACTGGACTACCTACTTCTAGTAGGGGAAATGACTCTATTTGGGTCATAGTGGACAGATTGTCCAAAGTCGCCCATTTCTTGCCCGTCAAAACCACCTATCAGAGTTCGAAGCTAGCGGAGTTGTACATCGCTAGAATAGTTAGTTTGCACGGAGTCCCCAAGAACATAGTATCGGATCGAGGAACTCAGTTTACCTCGAGATTCTGGAAGAAAGTCCAAGAAGGTTTAGGAACCCGCCTAGATTTCAGTACCGCGTATCACCCTTAGACCGATGGACAAACAGAGCGAGTAAACCAAATACTCGAAGACATGCTTAGAGCATGTGTGCTAGAATATGGATCCAAGTGGGAAGACTGTCTGCCGGTTGCAGAATTTTCTTACAACAATAGTTACCAAGCCAGTTTGCAAATGGACCCATTTGAATTCATGTACGGAATAAAGTGTCGCACCCCTTTGAACTGGTCGGAAGTAGGAGAGAGTCAGATCTTCGGACCCAACATCCTACGAGAAGCAGAAGAGAAGGTTCACAAGATTCGTGAGCACCTCAAGACCGCCCAATCCCGACAGAAGAGTTATGCCGACAAGAGACGTCGAGACCTCGCCTTCAACAACGAAGATTTTGTTTATCTGAAAGTGTCGCCATTGAAGGGAATGCAGCGTTTCCAACTCAAAGGAAAGTTAGCCCCCAGATATATCGGACCTTTCAAAATTGTGAACCATCGAGGAAAAGTATCTTATCAACTGGAACTACCTGAAGAGATGTCAGCTGTGCACAATGTGTTCCATATCTCATTACTTCGCAAATGTCTCGAAGTCCCCGAGAAGACCGAAGTGTTCAAGAATATCGACCATCGGACCATAGAGATCAACGATGACCTGACCTATCCCGAAGTACCCATCCGCATTTTGAAAGAAGCTTTTCAAACTATCCGAACCCGAAGCATCAAGTTTCTCAAGATTCAGTGGAGCAACCACACAGAAGAGGAAGCTACCTGGGAACGCGAAGATCACATCAGGACGGAGTTTCCCGATCTCTTCAAATCCTAGGTAATCTTTTCGTCCTTTTTCAAATCTCGGGACAAGATTTTGTTTAAGGGGGGAAGGTTCGTAACATCCCAAAAATACCAAACTTAGATCATCAAACACTAATTATCAAGATTAGGGTTAACAAAAACTTTTCGAAATAAACTCATGAATGCATGTATATGTGTATGCATGGATTTTGAATTTCTTTAAAAACCACCTTGTTTGTGTGATCCATTGCTTGTAAAATGTTTCTTAGGTGAAATGAACATCATCTAAAACATTTCCCACACTTTCCTTAAAGACAAGTAAATCAAAACAAATATATTAAGTGAATGGTCATTTTGACCAATTTAACTCCCATGCCTACTTTGGCTGTCTCAAACTTTCAGAACCTAATAGAAACTTTTCTGGATCTTTGCACCCCTTAAATGTACTCATAACAGAGTATCAAGGCCCACTTTATGATCATCCAGAAACTTTCAAATGCATAGTTTAACTGACAATTCAAAATTGAATCTTCTTCATATGGGAAGATCCCACTTCTTCAAAACCCACTCAAACAAGCTCAACTTTCAAAACCCAAGCATCTGCAGACTCACCAGCACCAATCTAGCAAACCCACCAAAAATAATTTCAAAATTCAAAACTTGATTTCATGCGGCCATTTCATCAAACAGGTTGCAGACACAAATCAAACAAAACATCAAACACTATAGTGTGCAGTGATTCTTGCCTAACTTGTTCCCTAGTTAGCTCACACACAGCTCAGTAGATCATCTAGAAAGATTAGCCCAACACTAGCACCCCTGTGAGCTTGCCATTGCCATTAATGGTGAACATCCGAGCACCCCAATGTCACCCCATTGTGGACAACAAGCTAGAGGAAGAACTAGCCGTGCCAACCTTGTCTAGGAGGCAGCCCACCGTCTACCGCCACTCACTTTCCCAGCCGCGAGCGTTGCCAAGCCCTGGACAACGCGCACAAGCCGCGCCCAGACCATGCCGAGCGTGCGCCAGAGCGCCACCCTCGACCAGCATCCACAGACCGCGCGCCGCCCTCGCCGCGTGCATACACGATCACCATCAACCCAGGAGACCGCCAGACATCCCCATTTACCGCCCCGTGCCGCATAGCCACCGCCCGCCATCGAAGACGCCGCCTCTGCCGCGCAGAGCATCGGCCGTTCCAGACCAAACCACACCGCCCCATGCCTCGCGACCATGTCGTTGAGCATCACCAGGAGACACAGCACCGTCCCCTACCCTTTCCCATGCCAATAGCCGCCTGTAACGTCGCCCCTGACGAGCTCACCGTGCGCCCCGACGGTCCCCTCGCTCGAATATAAATAGAGGCTACCCCCGCTCGATTTCTTCACACCATCTCACTCCCCTCTCCTCACCGATCGTTCCACACCATTCTCAGAGCAAGGCGAGCACCACCTCGCCGGAATTTCACTGGAGCCTGCCGCTGCCGGAGAAGAAAGGAGCCAGCGATTGGAGCCGCCCAAGGAGCTGCCGCGACCACCCCTGAGTTCGCCGTCGTCGACTTCGTCGTTCACCCGCCTCGCCGACCCTCGCCAGTACCCCGGTGAGTCCCCAGCGACCCTCACTGGCCGCGCTAGGTTTTGTTCTCGCCGGAGTTGTCTCGCATCGGCGATGACTCCCAGCCGTTAGATTAGAACTAGATCGAACGATCCACGTTGCCCCATACCGCTTCGCCCAGCCCCGTGTCACTGACGAGTGGGGACACCCACTTAAGCGGCCCGCGGGAGCACTGCGCTTAGCAGGCCGGCCCGTTATAATTTCCCGCGCAACCCAGTTATTCAAATTAAATCTTTTTCTATTTCAATTCAAACACACTTCTGTACTCAACTTCAAAAATCAACCCAGATCGATTCAGTGCATCAATTTGAATGAAACCAATTTTTTTGGAAAGGTCTGTGAATGCTGAATCCAAGCCCGTTAGATTCAAGTCATTTGGATCTATAGATCACCCCTGGTAAAAATCACAAGGCAGAAGATTTTCTGCATTCAAACATTTTTCAAATTTAAACCATAATAGCTTTTGAGTTGATTCCAACTCTCAAAAATCACATTTAACCATACCTTTCAGAATATATAAAAATATATAGGTTTATTTGCAGAAATAATCTTCAAGTAATAAAAGAATGCTTAATAACCATTTCTAGCCACTTTAATTAATTAAAATAAAAGGGTAAAACCTTATTAAATTGTGACACCACTTTAAATCACATTCCCATGGACTACAATATGTGGTGATGACATGTGTCAACATGATCCCATGTTTAGTTTGGAGAATATTAAATCTTAAGTAATTTTTTCAATGAGTAGAAATTACTTTTCTAAAAATAAAAATATTTAAACCAAGCCTTAACCTTGTAATGTTAGAGATGATGCTAGATCATCTATAGGACCCTTGTGTGTGATGATTGCAAGTAGTTAAGTATTGTTTGGTGATTGTGTACCTCGTATTTATTCATAGACGCTAGTACCGACCAAGGATACGAGGAGGAAGGAGGATACTACGAAGAGGAATCCGAGGAGAATTTCAACCACTGCTCTGCACAGGGCAAGCCTAATACTACTAGTGAATATGCAAGCTATTAACTATGCAAGCTTATACTGATATTGATGCAAGCTAACCCTTGCAAGATACCCTACTGATGCCACAAACCCATACTTGTGATATGACTACTATATGCCTTAAGCATATGTGATCATACCCACTTCATAAACCAAATCCTAGTTTTATGTGCAAGCTTCTTACTTTATTTTCTTTATCAAAGATTACTTAGAGTCTACCTAAGAGTTTGGTAGATACTAGACAATTGTGCTGAAGGTTGCATAAAGAGCATAAAATTTGGCCTAAGCTAGATAACCTTGATGTAATCCTAAGGCATGAGTTTGAACTTAGTTTAAACCCCACTCGTTTACCACCCCTCATCCGTACTTACCCCCACCTGTAGATGCTAGTGCTAAGCATAAAACTTGATCAACTTTAGATGGGAATACTTGGTGGAAAAATGATTATGAAAACCTTGGAATGATGGATCATTCTATTGAAATGTTTTGGACATGTGTTTCCAAACACTTGATGATTTTGGTGATAAAAATGTTGAGGCATGAGCCTTAGCCCTTTATAAAACTGATGGTTGTCTGGATGCGATATCATTCCAATTTTATCGTACAACCACAATACCCGAAGATTGGGTAGGGCTTGACTGGAAACTTATATTCCTTAGTATTAGTTCCCTCACGGCCAAGGTCTGAGCTGAGGCTACCTTGTGAAGATTGTCCACCTGTGCAGTACCCAAGATGACAGTTGGTCATGGTTGGGAGGCCAAACTCACAGGAGAGGTGCTTATACTAGGGCGTGTAATCGAAAGGATAGGATTGATTATCCGCATACTAAGTATGGTGAATTTAGGATTTGTTCCTGACGGATGTATCGAATGTTGTGGTGAAAGTGTACAATCTCTGCAGAGTGTCAAACTATTAGAATAGCCGCGTCCGCAGTTATGGACAGTTGGAGTGGCCATACTGTTCCCCCGTCAGACTTTTCAAAATGACTAGTGAAATGAATTGAGACTTTGACTTGACCACAACAGAGTTGTGACCTGAATTATAAGATCCCACTTAGGAGTTGTAAAATTGTGACTAGCTTTGGAACTGAGTAGAGATAAACCTGGCTTTTTGCAAAACAACCCTAGAGCCTAGTGTCCTATTATCCAAAAAACCCTTGCCTATTAGTATTAGTTTGCGAGTACTTAAAGAGTACTCATGGATTTGTCCCTGGCTATTCCCATGGCCAGACTATGAAGAGGAGTACCTGGAAGATGGACCCCAGGAAGGTTACGACAACTAGGATCATCTCCCATCGTCAGCATTGCCTGTGACCCTGAAGATGGAGCTTCGCCTACGCTACCGTTATTATTACGTATTCCGCTTCTTGAAGTTGTATTAAGAACTGGATCATGAGATCCCTATTTGTGTAAGAACTTATGTATCATTGTAACGGATGATGTACTATGGTATCCAATTTTGTTATGTCTCGCAAAAATGGTAATCCTGGGATTGTGATGTATGGCATAACAGGCATCTAGGATTGAAAAATCCGGGTGTTGACATTACTTTAATTAACAAACATTCACATAAAACCCCTTGCTAGTATTCCATTTCACATGCAGAACTAGTTTCAGCAATTTCAACCGAAACAGTTTCGGTGTCTAGTGAAATAAATTCCTGCGCTTTCCTTTTCTTTCGGCATGAAACTTTTGCTTCAATTGGATGACGGTGTCTCTTAAGTGTGTCACCCTACGGTTCATGAATAATGCGGACATGATCGAGACCCCTCTTGGATCAATAATCAGAAGCGGGATCTGGAGACCCATACTGACTCCCACACATTCAATGATGACTTTCTTGTGATCGTCGGAACCTTTTATGCTAGTATCTTAATCCCTTTGTTTCGCGATATATTACATGTCTGAGATTCGATCATCGGTATATCCATACCTAGTTTGATCTCGTTACTGACATGCACTCTTTTCTCGTTCCCGTGATATAACATTCTAGTGATCAAATCACTTGCTTGCAAGCTAATCAATGTGATATCACCGAGAGGGACCAGAGTATATCTATCTGTCATCGGGATGAAAAAATTCCACTCTCGATCCATGGGCCTCAACATAACACTTTACTAGTTCTGAATCCATCTTTATAATCACCCTGTTACGGTGTGACGTTTGATGTTATCAAGAAATTCTTCCGGTGTTAGTGATTGACATGATCTCAGGGTCTAAGGATTAGGATCACTTCGTAAGTTGTTATAGCAATATAAACTCAATGACTTTGATCGTAATGGTATACTTCGGATGAATGTTCATCACATCATTACACTAATGTTGTGACCTCGTTATTAACAACATCCAATGTCCATGATCAGGAAACTTTGATCATCTTGTTAATCAACGATCTAGTTTATAAGAGAGGCATAACTAGGAACTTCTTTTTTGTTTATTCAACACACATGTATTAACGTTTCCGTATTAATACAATTATAGCATGTAAAATAAACATTTATCATAAATAAGGAATACGATAATAACCGCTTTATTATTGCCTCTCGGGCATATTTCCTTCAGTCTCCCACTTGCACTAGAGACAATAATCTAGTTTGAAAACTTTGCGTATTGAACACCTATGTCTTTCTGGTGTTCCATATACGCAACTTCAAGTGGTTAACATAATCTACGGATCTGATGCTTTCAGGTCCGTGTGTATTTGCATGTCTTTGCGTCTCCACGCATCACTCATTCTCTAATGAGATGGCGTTGTATAAATTTGGTCTTTTGCTGAGACCTTTAGTTCCTTGGGGTTAACAGACGTCGATACTATTTTCATACAATATACCTTTAGTGTTAGCCCGTTGCGAACCACACCTTAGTTTGATAACAAAATACTTGACACAAATTCCCTCCTTTGCCGCTACTATAGCAGTCATATACTTAGCCTTTTGTTGTAGTATTCGTCACAATGTCTTAACTTTGGAACTCTTCCAAATCCATCATGGAATCTCCTTTCCATTACATTGTGCCACCCATATTTTAAATTGAGATAAACTTAATTTGTATCTTGTGACAAAACTAGTATCAATGTAACTCTTTACAATGAACTATTTGTAATTGTTTGTCACCTCTACACAAATATATTCTTAGTTCTTTCCAAAAGATCATAAGAATATCCTTACTATCGTCCAATGATCATTTTATGATTCATTCTGGTATTTCCTCATAACACTTAGAGCATAGGACATATCTGGATGTGTACATATCATGGTATGATTGATCAAAACATTCTCGTGATTTCACTCATCAAGTGTCAAAGCACTTGAATCTTGTTTCACTTATCAGGTGTCGATACACTTGAATCTTGATTCAATTCCTTTCCATGCAACAAGAACTGTTTCTTGTCGTTTCTATATAGAACTCCTTCAATATCTCATATATGTACGTTTGGCACAACTATATTGGCGTCACAGTCTATCCACTATAGACATTCACGCTAAATATTAGGGTTTTTCCTAAGTATTTCATCAAAATGAAATTTTTAACCTTTGTCAATAAAATATACATTATTTCTAATCAACAAGATGTCCTCCACATAATGTATTAGAAATATGTCTTAGCGCTCCCACTTAATTTCTTGCAAATGCAAGCATCTTCATCGCCTCCTGATGAAAACTCTTTTTCATCACGGTGAATATTCCAACTCCACGATGCTTACTTCAACCATTGAAGTTTGCATGCCCTTTTTAGCATCCTTTGAATTTTAACAAAACCCTTTGGACCGTGTCTTGTACACGTCCTAGGTAACCATTCTATTAGAAGAATTTTGTTTTGTTTATTCATCTACCATATACCAAATTATATGTAGTGGTTGCTACTTTAATCCGTCAAGACTAAATATCGCTATGAAAGATCAAATCTTGTCATAGTCAAGTCCTTGAACATTGTCATAAAATACTTTACGACATGGCGACTATTTCATAGATGTGAAACATCCTTGTCTGTTTCTTTATAGATCCAAATACGACCGATGGGTTTTTACACCTTTCCGGAGGGTCTTCCAAGTTCAAAACTTGATTTCTCGTGTATGGAACTATCACGGATTTTATGGCTTCAAGCCATTTGACGGATTCAGGGCCCACCATCGCTTCTTTGCATATAGTCGGTTCATCCTTGTCAAACAATAATGATTTACTCTCAAATCTTAGTATTTGATTGTTTATTCAACCGACTTGGTTCAATAAGAACTTAGATCTCCGTGACCACAACCTTTGAGGCACATACATAGCATCATTAGAGTGTAGCACTAGGATAATTTCAAATCCAGATTTGAAAGATGAACTCAGTCAGAGATCCCTTGTGGCTTCTCTGGTTGTGATCCTACTACTGTGGTGCCTCGCTTTGGAGTGTGCACAGTGGTGTGATCATAGTGTATATGACCTGATGCACTTGCCCCTGCCAATGATGCAAAGGCTGAGGCCAAATTAATATAAGAACAGAGATTATGATGTAGCTTTCTAATTATCTATGAGGAATATACATAGCATCTCTATGTAGATCTGAGAGAACACCCTCCTCCAATCCTCCTAAATGATCATCTAGTTGAAAGGTAGAGGAGTGAATTTGATGTGGATTATTCCCTTGTTTTACCAAGATGCTTATGCCAGAAGATAATACAGATGCTTAAATGATGGTAGAGTTTTACCTGCTATAAAGATGTGGTTGTTGACCTAGTTTTGATACTGATGGAGGTTTCTATGAATCCATTCTTAGAAATCCTTCTCCTCCTTGCTCCTTGCTGTATCTACTTTTATTTCTGTCCTAATGCTTGAGATGTTGGCTGATCTTCTTTGGACAACTAGTGGTTGGGTGAAATACATCAGAAGTAACTCTGGTGTTCTAGTGGTTTGTATGGGTTTGATGGAAATGGTGAGTTAAATCATCTGTTACTAGTGCTTCTTGCCTCCTCCTCCTAGCTCCTGGATGGCTCCTGGGAGCAACCAGTTGCTGGTGATGGTGTGGTTTGATACTCTGATGGTAATGCTGTGTGAATGTGTTGTGGAGTGTGGGCAGGTACTTGTTGTCTATGGCTGATTCCTTCTTATCTGGTTTCCTGGTTTGCTGTGGTGTTGACAACAGCTACTTGCATGTTGATGTGCAAGCTTCTTGCAAGTGGGACCTGCTGGTGTGGATGAGATCAACTGAAAACTTGATATTTGTGGAATCTTTATCTGATTACTTTAACTGACATGGTGAAACTTTCCCCTCTCCAAGCCTATGATGTTGTACTGAGGCAAAAATACTGATATGAATAGATGCTACTATTTGGTGAAATTTTCCCCTTACAGATTAGCTCCATGATGAATGTTTAACAGTGCATTTCACTATTCACTTCTGAGAGCAAAACTAACCAACTAATATTCTTTTATTTTGTTTTCTTTTTGTTTTTGTTGTGTTTTCAGGAAATGAAGAGAAGAAAGAAAATGTCAACTGTTCAAGGACATAAGAGAACAGTAGCTTAGGAATTCCTTTGTATTAAATATTTTAGTTTATTTTTCTGTTTTTTATATATTGTAAAAAAACATTGTATTATTTTATTCAATTCAATAAAGTTTACTCATTTCATTTTTTTATTTTAATATTCTTTTGTAAGGACAATGTCATATATATATATATATATTGTTGTAATAAAGAATACTGTTATTTATTTCAATTATGTAATTCTTTTTCCTACTTATTTGTTTCCTAATTGTAAATACAATGTCTTATATAAAGAATTATTTTATTTATCTATTATAAAATAATACTATATACATATATATTTATATTAATAAAGAATCCTTGTTATATAATTTATGTAATCATTTTATTTCAAGTTATTAAATTTCCAATTCTTTTTTCTGAATTTTATAAATTCATTTGAATTTCATATTTGAATTCAAATATATGTTTGAACAAAATTTCCCCAAAACAAAGAATTCTACAAAGGTCATGTCGAAATCTATCGCACTTGCTCCGAAGTTTCCTTCAGTATAAGAGAGATCCCGATCCCTCTATAGCTCTTTTAGTTTTTGCGCGAAAATTCCCCGGATTTTCTTATGCATGAATGCAATGCACAAACCTGTGTCCTCTCTATTTTTAGGTGCTAATCCTGGGATGATACACCGCCCCTCCATTTTAAAACATTTGAGCCAAAATCTCCCATCGGGTAGTACCATTTTATCAGAACATAACATGAGCGCTAGTGATACGTCGGAAATGTATCTATAATTTTCATGTTCCATGCTTGTTTAGTATCTACTGTGCTTTGCTTTTCTACACTTTGAGGTGTTTTTATATGTTTTCTGGTACTAACCTATTAACAAGATGCCACAGTGCTAGTTGCCTGTTTTCTTCTGTTTTTGGTTCCAGAAAGGAAGAAAATAAATATTCACGGAATTGGACGGGACAAAAGCCAAAGTCAATATTTTACCGTGGGGAACATGGAGCCAGAGTACGATACGGAGGGGAGGCACCAGGGGCCCACACCTCATGGCGGTGCCACTACTAGGAAAATGGCTATAGGTAATCAGCACATCCGTGGCTCACATGGTTGAAGTGCCCCACGGCTAAAACAGGCGTGGCTCACCTATGGGCAGTGCCCTACTAGTAACTAGAACAACCGTGGCACACATGACCATCGGGCGCCACAGATGTGTGTGGGCCAGGGCCCTGTTGGCCGGACGCCAAACATCCGTAGCGCACATAGGGTAGGTGCGCTACGGTTGTTAGTGTCAACCGTGGCGCACATGGAGGGGGTGCGCTACGCCTAAGCGCATTCCCCTCTCTGTTGTAAAACGGCCAGACACATCTGTGGCGCACTATGGCATGTGCGCCACAGATGTATAAACTTAGTAGTAGGGTACCTTGCCCTAGTGCCCTACGCCTAACTATCCTGCACCAACTCCACCCCCCCCCATGGATCGCCTTTTTAGGCTTTGCAAAAATTAAAAGAAAATGATAAACACTTCAAAAAAAATTAAATCCTTTCATATATATAGGCAGGTAATGTGGTATAGCTTCTAGTAAAATTAACAAACATGAGTTTTGACTTTATTTACAAAAGAAAGTAATGCCACGGTAAAAAGGGCCGTAACTTTTGCATACGATATCGAAAAAAATCGTATAATATACCAAAATGACGAGAACGAGATTTTGCATCCGCTCGCAACGACCTTTGGTCGTTTAGCGATTTTTTAGATTTTCAAAATTCGAAAAGAGTAAAAATTTACGGTCAAAAGACCGTTTTTTCCTGCAGAAAAAAAAATAGAGGGCAACTTACCCGTAGCGCACCACCACCTAGTGCACCACGGATAAGCTTGGGCGGGATTCAAATTTGAATCACCACCCCTCCCACCTACCCCTATTACCTCCCTCTTCTGCTTTTCATTCTCCTCCCTCCTCCTTTTCCTTCTCTCTTCTCCTCCTCCTTTTCCTTCTCCCTTCTCCTCCTCCTCCTCCTCCTCCTCCTTTTCTTCTCCTCCTTCCCTTGCACTGACGATGGCGACGGTGGCCTTCTCCTCCTCCTTGCTTCGGCATCCTCCTCTCCTTGCAGTGACGATGGTGATGGCGGCGGCGACCTTCTCCTCCTCCTTGCAGTCACGACGGCAATAACCTCCTTCCTTGCGGCCTCCTCCTCCTTGTAGTCACGAAGAGCGACGACGAGCTCCGACGACCTCCTTCTCCTTGCGGCGACCTCCTCCCTTCTCCAGCCACACCTCCTTCTCCCTCTCTTCCTCCACTGGTAGAAAAGGGCCCATGCGTCCCGGTTGGTAAGGGCCATTAGTCCCGGTTGCCCAACCGGGACGGGGCAATCGGGACTAAAGCTCTAACCTTTAGTCCTGGTTGCCCCACCAACCGGGACAAATGGGGCAAAACGTGGCGGCATCAGAGCGCGAGGTGGGGTGGAGCATCAGTCCCGGTTCGTAACACGAACCGGGACTAATAACCTGCTGCCGCGGCAGAGATTTGGCCCATTTCTCTGCCGCGGCAGAGAATTCATTTTGGCACATTTTGTTGCCGCGGCCGCATTTTCGCCACTTTTTGTGCCGCAGCAGAGAATTCATTTAGGTTGTTTTATTGTTTATTTAGTGTTTTGCACTTATCAACGAAGGAACCTTATATTACACAAGATCATCATGACAACATTACATTCAATACACGGATCGAGTTCATGCACTACATACAAAAGTTGCTATTCGATGCTACCGGCCAATTTCTTGAAAGTTGCTACTTTTACAATTCCTATTGTCTATACACAGCCGAGTAGTATTCCCCTTGTGTGTTTAGGACTTCTGCATCCAAGAATCCCGCCAATTCCTCCTGAATTGCTCGTATGCGATCCTTTGGCAGAAGACCGTCCCGTAGACGTTCGATCTGATTTAAAAAAGGAGTCAGCCAATATGAATATGAAACTAAACACAATTTGATTGTAATAAAAATCTATAGAAATTGTTTACGTACGTGGAGTTGCTCTAAATTTCTGCCCTTCTCATCGCACGTCTGCCGGATGAACTCGTATACATAGTATCCACATAGATTGTTACCTGGTCCCTGCGTCAGGCACTTTACGAGAACAAAGTTCAATCAAAATAATAATCAAGCATGATAATAACTGTATCAAAACTAGAATCAAAGAGATGCGCGGATATAGCTAGTGGTGCTTACATCTAGTGGTTGAAATGTAAGCTCCTCTTTCCAAACACCCCTAGCCTTCTTGGTGAACTGTTTCCAAGCGCTGCCCGGCGTAGAAAACGAATAAAATAAGTTATTAAGTACTTGATATCATAAAATTCACAAACGTTGCCGATATAGTGTCTTAATGATTAGAATTACCGCTGGAGAAGTATCTGCATGTCCTTCCACGTCTCAAGGGGTTTATGTTTCGAGTCCATGACTGGTACACGCCCTTTGTCAAGTTGAATGATTAACAGAATATAGTGGTACTTGCGAATGCAGAACTAATCAATTATATACTTAACATCGAGTAAGAGAAATAGAAAGTGTATACAAGACAATAACACTCACTGGAAGTTGTAAGGAAATAGTATTTCCCTTTTGGTTTCTTGAAACCTTAACGCGTGTACTATATTATCCTCCGTATCCTGGGGGCTTATTTTGAGATTAGCTTAATGAACCCAATATGGGTCAATGAAGCCAATGTCATAGATTTGTCCTCTGCTGCATTCGAGAATCTTCATTCTGCATATTACAGTATGATTATATACATGCAATAAACAAAATAATATAGCTGGAGACTAAATTAATTACAGAATTAGTACTTACAGACAATAGGCACTGATGATCGATTTGTCCAAGGCGTCTTGATTGAATAATTGAAATAGTTCATCAAATTCAATGGATATCATGTCATCCTTATCTTTCCCATGATGCTTTTTTGTAACCCTCAGCACTATCCAGTTAGCCCCGGCCCTTGTGGCATGCATGTACCAGTTATGCAATCTTCGCATTTTTGTTGGAAGATTGTTTACCTCCTCAGGTTTGACGAGAGGTTTTCCGTACTGTTATTTGTATGCTACTTCACTCACGGGGAAGAACTCTAACTGGGATAAGTACTGGGCAATACTCATACCTTGAGCAGCGGCAGCTTCTCCGTATTGTGCAACTACCTCTGGATCATACTGCTCTTCGGCCCCATATTTGCTCGACCCCACATTGGTTTGAGAAATCACCTTGAGAGGGGCGCAAGTCTGTTTTGCTTGTTCTCCGAGCTGGGCAAAAGATTTCCCGCTTGCATCAGTACTGCTCTTCGAGGCTTTTTGTGCCACATGTGACTTGAGAATAGAACGCTCATAGTCTGATGACAGCTTTGGCTCGGGTTGATGAAGATTCTTTAGCATTTTCAACACTTTGGCTTTTTCTTCTTTGGTGCTGGGAACTCTGGCTCTTTCGGCCGCCTCAGCTTAGCGAAAAACGCTGTCGTTTCCGCATCAACGATCGCCGCAGTCTCCTCTTCAGTACAGTCATAAGCTCTCTTGGGAGGAACCGTTGGTACTTTTGGAAGAGGCTCTTGTTTACGTTTCGGTGATCGCTTATGACGCACAGTAGCGGTACGCTTATGCTTTTTATCCTGAGGCGCCGGCGATGGCTCCCGCGGCGATGGCTGCACCGGAGATTGGTGAGGCGACGGAGCCGGGTGAGGCGACGAAGACGGCTGCCGCGGCGGCGACGACCTCGCTGGAGACGGGTGAGGCGGCAGCGAAGATGGCCTTGGCGTGTGATTTCGAAGCACGATACAATCCTTCGGCCATAGAATGGTGACGTTTTTTGCGTCACCCAGCACAGTCACATCCCCTTCACCAGCAGGGTAGTGAAGATCCAAAACCTCAAAGGTGGGCATGATTTCATCCACGCCGAAAACAGCGTAACCCTCTGGAACCGGACGACAGTGGTAAGTTGGTGTGGGTCCAATTGGTAAGGCATAGCTGACCGCCACCTTCATTGATATGTTCACAACTTTGACATGTAGCTCGCAGTGTGTCATCTCTGTGATATCATCCACTGGGTAGCCAACAGGAGCCATCGTCGGTGCATCATCGGCATCGCCATTGTCATCACCCGGGACCTCGGTGGAAGCCACACTGCTTTTTCGATTATTCGATAGGCCGGTAGCATCGAATGCAGTGTGCAGCTGAGATGGGGCGCCGGTAGTACTTTGATCTTTAAGTGTGTTAATTTCATCTTGTTGTTGCTTTAATCGTTTTTCAATTAAACGCATTCGCTCTTTCTGACTTTCTGCTTCAACTGCCGCCCTGTCCTTACTCCTCTGACGGCTTCTATCAGGATATTTCTTCCTCTCTTCGGGAAACCCATTTCTCCATGATTGGGAGCCTATTGTGCCTCGTGTTCGTCCATCATGTTCCTTATTTCCAAGGGAGAGTGTGAGCTCATCATTCTCTCTATCGGGAATGAAGTCCCCATCTTTAACAGCCTTTACTGCTTTCCTGATCCTCTCGATTGGCAAGGGGTCTTCTTTATGTCGTATGTTATATATACACCTCCCTTCCGAGTCCAACGTGCCCCCATGCCCGTAAAACCAATTCCTTACACGTTCTACCCAATCGTCTGTCTCTGGGGTGATCTTTTTATCACGCAGTTCCTGCTCAAGTTTCTCCCACTTAGGAATCCCAACCCTGTAGCCACCTTGCCCCATAGTATGGTGATACTTCTTCTTAGCAGCATTCAGCTTATTCGTTTCAGACATTTTCTTAGCTTTTTCTGATTTCTTGTATTCCACAAACTCATCCCAGAATGGTTTTATCTTCTCAAACTGAATATTCTTGAAATCGGGAGTCTTCTTTTTCACGACATAGTCAAGGTGCAATCTTTTATTCCAGTTGGTGAAACACTAGGCCATCTTCTTCAAAGCCCACTCCCTGACCTTAGCCTCCATGGCTCTCCCATGTTGTAAGGCGTCCTCAACTGGATCCTCCGCATTTGGATCCAGCTCTATCTTCGGTAGTTTGAAATTAACCATGAGCCTCTTCCACAGTAAATCTTTGGCGTGGTTAGGGACAAATAAACATGTTCCCTCTACATCCACATTAGCAGGCCTATTCCAATTTCTAATGGTGATCGGGATTAAGTCCCTAACGATTACTCCGCATTGTGCCACAAATTTGGTTGCGACAACTTCGGGAGCTGTCGGTCTGCCGTCTTCAGCGACATCTTCGATCCTGAACCTCTCATGGTCTTGCAACTTTTTGGTTGGGACTCGTCTGCTCTTTTCAGTAGATTCCTTCGATCCGGAGGGCTAAAAGAAGAAAGATCGTCGTTACTATTTCCATATAGATAGCAGATGATTAATTAATGAATTGATTTATATTACACGGAGCAGTCGTCTTCTCGATTACACAAGGCATCGCCTTCTCCCTCGCGGAAGGCAACACCTTCAACCTCAAACAAGTTGTCTACTCCGGTAAAAAGAGGATCACCCTCACTGGAGTTGTTCAGAAACGTTGATACGTCTAAATTATCTTCCCCACGGATCACACCTTGGATCAACTCTTCCTTTTCTTCGTCTCTGACGTGTGGGTCCATATTTTCTGCATAGGTGGAAAAACGAATAAATCAAAGCGGCTAAAGGAGAAAGTTACGAATAAGTCAAAGCGGCTAACGAATATTTTCCAGATCGAAGGTGAAACCCTAATATATACATACACAATAATAAAAATGAAGAGAAACCCTAAACCCTAAGGCTATGAGAGGGGAACATGAGTATAAGGCTACAAAAGGTCTTCGATCTATCTATGGTCTTGATCTCGGTCTTCGATCTCGATCTCGATATCATATTCTACCGAGAAGAACCAAATCACCGGAAAGAAAGGGAAACAATCAACACATGGCATCGATGCAATGCTCAAGCAATGATGATGATACGACAAGTTAATGTGCATTGGAATGTAACCCTAAAGCATGCTCGACAAGTTAATCGGGGTTCCGAGGGGCGCAAACCCTAACTCAAGGAACTCCGGAATCACCTGTTAGGGTTACTAGGGTGTTCTAATTAAAATTTTCATTTAATTAGATCTATCTATGGTATTGATCTCGGTCTTCGATCTCGATCTCGATATCATATTCTACCGAGAAGAACCAAATCACCGGAAAGAAAGGGAAACAATCAACACATGGAATCGATGCAATGCTCAAGCAATGATGATGATACGACAAGTTAGTGTGCATTGGAATGTAACCCTAAAGCATGCTCGACAAGTTAATCGGGGTTCCGAGGGGCGCAAACCCTAACTCAAGGAACTCCGGAATCACCTGTTAGGGTTACTAGGGTGTTCTAATTAAACTTGTCATTTAAGTTGTTGAACAATGCATGATTATAGCATAGATAGATAGTTCTCATTTTTCTGAACATTTTGGTATATTATTTGTATTTTTCTGTATTACAGATTAAAAGTTATTGAATTTACAAGTTTTATTCAAATTCTGAAATTATTAAATCAAATGTTTAAACCTTTTGCACCATAGTAACAACTAGCCATAGTGGCTGACAGGTGGGGCCCGGAGCCACCTCAGCACCCACGCAAGCAAAGGGGAAATAGAGGACGCGGAGCCACCTCGCCACGCAAGCAAAGGGGAAACAGAGGTGGGGCCCGGAGCCACCTCGCCACCGCTGTCAAGGAGGACGCGGCCGCCGTGGCCGTGGACAAGGACGACGCGGCGGTGGAGGAAACGGCGCCGGCGACGATGCACCACCCGATCGAAGCCACCGCGCCCACCACCAGCAGCAGGCCCGTCCAAGGCCCAGTGCGAGCTGGGCGATCGCACTGGGCCCCAAAATTTTCTGGGCCCCCCAGTTTCTAGCAACCAGCCCAAGTCTGCAGTAGTGAAATCCAGCCCGCTTGGTGCATCTGTTAATTTTCCAGCAATGTGGTAGTGGCTTGTCTCGATTCTACAACTCTTGCGGCCCAATAAACTACTCTCAGTTCTCAAAAAAATCTCCGACATCTATGGAGATCCTGATCGCTGAAGTAACCTGACGCGCGGAGGGGCGGCGCCGTACCTGACCAGCAGCAGAGGGAGGGGGAGGACAGAGAGGCAGGGAGGGGCGGCGCCGTACTTGACGCGCGGCGGTGGGGGAAGGGCGCGGTCGTCGACGGGAAGCAGAGACGCGGGCGCGGCCGGCGGTCGTCGGGGGAAGGAGACGCGCGGGCGGCGCGGTCGTCGGCGCGCGGGAAGAGACATGGGTGGCGGCCGGAGGCGGAGTCGTTGACGACGGAGCCGCTACGGGGAGCGCGCGGAGGTGGCGGGGGCAGCCTGGCGGCATCGTCGTCGGCGAGGGCGCGGGCAGAGGCAGAGGTAGAGAAGTGAGTGGGGAAGGGAAGAAGAAGAGGAGGCACGCGCTGTTATAACTAAAGGGCCTTTAGTCCCGGTTCGTGGCTCCAACCAGGACTAAAGGTGCATACGTCCCGGTTGGAGCCACCAACCGGGACCTATAGTCCAATTTTCAGCAGCTGAAGGGGCGCGCGCGCAGGGGGCTCTTCCGTCCCGGTTGGTGGCTCCAACCGGGACGTATTCCCCTGTTTTCAAATTTTTTCAGTTATTTTCTCTCTGTTCCCGCCTTATTTTTTATTTTGGGGTTTAAATTTGTAATGTTTTTTAAATGATAATTACTTTGGAATTTAGAAAAACTTTAAACATAAAAAGTGTTTGGATTTGAATAACTAATTCGAAACCATTTTCTGTTTTGAAAAATAATTAGTGTAACCATTTAAACTACGAACCATTTAAAATTAATAATGAAATAACTTATATGTTTTAAATATTAATTTGGAATTTAGAAAAACTTTAAACATAAGAAGTGTATGGATTTGAATAAATAATCCAAAACCAATTTCTATTTTTAAAAAATAATTAATGAAACCATTTAAAATTAATTAACTTATATTTTTTAATATTAATTTGGAATTTAGAAAAACTTTAAACATAAAAAGTGTTTGGATTTGAATAAATAATTCAAAACCATTTTCTGTTTTAAAAAACAATTAATGTAACCATTTAAAATATGAACCATTTACAACTAAAAATGAATTAACTTATATTTTTTAATATGAATTTGGAATTTAGAAAAACTTTAAACATAAGAAGTGTATGGATTTGAATAAATAATCCAAAACCATTTTCTATTTCTAAAAAATAATTAATGTAACCTTTTAAAATGAATTAACTTATATTTTTGAATATTAATTTGGAATTTAGAAAAACTTTAAATATAAGAAGTGTATGGATTTTAATAAATAATCCAAAACCATTTTCTATTTCTAAAAAAAAATTAATGTAACCTTTTAAATGATAGGGGACGAGCATCGTTAGAACTTGCATTGGATCTCTGAAGAAACCACATATTGCGAGTCTAAAAATGATTTTTTCAAAAAATCACGGGCGATAGATCATGTACCTGTAGTACAAACCGGACCCACTTCTTACCGATTCGGCAGACATTTGTCCTTTTTACCCGGGATGGACGAAAAGGTTTGAGATGTACCGGTTGGGAGATAGTCCATGTAAGGTGGTCTAGTATTTTAGGAAAATAGGACGGTAGCATTCTGAAACGGCATTTTGGTGGTTACTTCACAAAACGACCCGTTTTTTGCGCTCGGAAAATGGAAAAGCGCTTTTCCGTGCGACAAAAAGGAAAACTTCCTCCTGCAACATAGGGGGAAATGCCTATATAAAGAGAGGGTTCATATTTAGTCCCGGTTGGAGAAACCAACCGCGACTGAAGGGATTGCGGCAGAGTGGGCCAGACAACACTAATAATAGGGGTGAGTGTCGACATTATGTCGTGCGGCTTGTACCTTGTCCCGGATGGTGTCACCAACCGGGACTAAAGATGAACCTTTAGTCCCGGTTGGAGACACCAACCGGGACTAAAGATGAGTCAGCACTAATAATAGGGGTGAGTGTCGACATTATGTCGTGAGTGTCGACATTATGCCGAGCTGCTTGTACTATAAATATGCATCCTTGTGAGTCCAGTCCTCCAGCCAGTTAGAGGCATCTCCAAGATGGTTTTCGAGAGCAGGGACACCACTACGGCCAGTTTCAGGGAGATGCCGACGGAGCCCAGTCCTCCGGCATCTCCGAGAAACTGGTCATAGAGGCACTCCCTAATATGTGAAATTAGTTAGCTCCGAGGCGTATTGATCTAGTTAGTGAAGTTACAAGATGCAAGATGGTTTTCGAGAGCAGGGACACCACTGCGGCCAATTTCAGGGAGATGCCGACGGATCCCAGTCCTCCGGCATCTCCGAGAAACTGGTCATAGAGGCACTCCCTAATATGTGAAATTAGTTAGCTCCGAGGCGTATTGATCTAGTTAGTGAAGTTACAAGCTGCAAGATGGTTTTCGAGAGCAGGGACACCACTACGACTAGTTTCAGGGAGATGCTGACGGAGCCCAGTCCTCCGGCATCTCCAAGAAACTGGTCATAGAGGCACTCCCGGTCCAGCCACAAAATGGGACTAACACTCAAGACATTTATTAATATTAAAAACTGAGACTACGAAACCGGGACTAAAGGCCACAAACCGCGAAAGATATCCTTCGGTCAAGCCACAAACCGCGAAAGACATGAACTAGAGTTACATAATATGAGCATGAACTTCTTGGCATATGTCATTCCTTATGACCGCTTCAGACGTAACCATGGAGCATCTTCTTTACTTAACGGAATGCTTGGGTCAGTTTTCACTGTGAAGGGCGGAATTTCATCAAACTTATTATAATATTCTGACATGTCTGTCTTGTCCTCGATTCCCATGATGTTTCTTTTCCCTGAAAGAACTATGTGACGCTTTGGCTCATCATATGATGTATTCGTTTGCATATTTTTTCTTTTTTCGGTCTGGAGGACATGTCCTTCACATAGAAAACCTGAGACACATCATTGGCTAGGACGAATGGTTCATCTCTATAACCAAGATTGTTGAGATCCACTGTTGTCATTCCGTACAACTGGTCTATCTTTACCCCTTCCCCATTCAGGTTGACCCATTTGCAGCGAAACAAAGGGACCTTAAAAGAGACTCCATAGTCTAGTTCCCATATCTCCTCTATGTAACCATAATATGTGTCCTTTTGTCCATTCTCGTCTATTGCATCAAAGCGGACACCACTATTTTGGTTGGTGCTCTTTTTATCTTGGGCGATCGTGTAGAATGTATTCCCATTTATTTCGTACCCTTGGAAATTCAATACAGTAGAAGATGGTGACGCGGCCAACAAGTATAGCTGATCTCCAACAGTGGTGTCATTCAAGAGATGTGTCCGCATCCAACCACCGAAAGACTTCATGTGTTCATCTGTAATCCATGATTCAGGCTTCCCCGGGTTTTTGGAGCGTACAATATTCTTGTGTTCCTCGATATACGGAGCTGCCAAGGTGGAATTATGTAGAACTGTGTAGTGTGCTTTAGTGAAAGAATCCCCGTCCCTACATATCATTGCTTTCTTTCCCAGCGTGCCTTTTCCACTTAGTCTTCCCTCATGCCGCGAGTCAGAAACACCAATCGGCTTAAGGTCAGGAATAAAGTCAACACAAAACTCAATGACCTCCTCTGTTCCATATCCCTTGGAGATGCTTCCTTTTGGTCTAGCACAGTTATGAACATATTTCTTTAAGACTCCCATGAACCTCTCAAAGGGGAACATATTATGCAGAAATACCGGACCGAGAATGGAAATCTCTTCCACTAGATGAACCAGGAGATGCGTCATAATATTGAAGAAGGATGGTGGGAACACCAATTCAAAACTAACAAGACATTGTACCACATCCTTCTGTAACCTTGGCAGAATATCTGGATTGATTACCTTCTGAGATATTGCATTGAGGAATGCACACAGCTTCACAATGGGTACTCGAACATTTTCCGGTAGAAGCCCCCTCAATGCAATTGGAAGCAACTGTGTCATAATCACGTGACAGTCATGAGACTTCAGGTTTTGGAACTTTTTATCTGCCATATTTATTATCCCCTTTATATTAGATGAGAAGCCCGACGTCACCTTGATACTGTAAAGGACTTCAAAAAATATTTCCTTCTCTGCTTTGGTAAGAGAATAGCTGGCACGACTTAAGTGACGCCCTTTATCTGTCTTGTTATCTGTATGCATGTTCTTTGGGTCTTTCATAATTTGTTGGTCCTCCCGTGCTTCAGGTGTATCTTTTGTCTTCCCATACACGCCTAGGAATCCTAGCAGGTTCACGCAGAGATTCTCCGTCACGTGCATCACGTCGATTGAAGAGCGGACACGCAGGACTTTCCAATATGGCAGCTCCCAAAATATAGATTTCTTCTTCCACATGGGTGCGTGTCCTGTAGCGACGTCGTTCGGAACTGATTGACCGCCGGGACCCTTTCCAAAGATTACTTCTATGTCCTTGACCATACCAAATACATCATCACCAGCAGAGAGTTCAGGCTTCTTCCGGTGATCTGCCTCACCTTTGAAATGCTTGCCTTTCTTTCTTACGGGATGATTGGTCGGAAGAAATCGTCGATTCGCCAGGTACACAACCTTCTTGCATTTATGCAAATATGTACCTTCGGTCTTATCTAAACAGTGGGTGCATGCCTTATATCCTTTGTTTGTCTGTCCTGAAAGGTTACTAAGAGCAGGCCAATCATTGATGGTTACGAATAAAAACCCTCGTAGATTAAATGGCTCCTGTTTGTTCTCATCCCACACACGTACACCTGGTTTGCCCCACAACTGTAAGAGTTCTTCAACTAATGCCCTAAGGTACACATCAATGTCGTTGCCCGGTTGCTTCGGGCCTTGGATGAGCACTGGCATCATAATGAACTTACGCTTCATGCACAACCAAGGAGGCAGGTTGTAGATACATAGAGTCACGGGCCAGGTGTTGTGACTGCAGCTCTGCTCCCCAAAAGGATTCATGCCATCCGTACTTAGACCAAACCATAAGTTCCTTGCGTCACCTGCAAAGTCTGGGAAGTCTCTCTCGATTTTTCTCCACTGTGACCCATCAGCAGGGTGTCTCAACTTCCCGTCTTTCTTACGGTCTTCTTTGTGCCATCGCAACAACCTGGCATGCTCTTTGTTTCTGAACATGCGTTTCAACCTTGGTATTATAGGAGCATACCACATAACCTTAGCAGGAACCTCTTCCGGAGGGGCTCTCCCTCAACATCACCAGGGTCATCTCGTCTGATCTTATACCGCAACGCGTTGCATACCGGGCATTTATCTAAATTCTCATACTCCTTACCGCGGTAGAGGATGCAGTCATTAATGCATGCATGTATCTTTTGCACATCTAATCCCAGAGGACAGAGAGTCTTCTTTGCTTCGTAAGTACTCTCGGGAAGTTCGTCATGTTTTGGAAACTTCGGCTTCATTATTTTCAGCATCTTTTCAAATGAGGAGTCAGTTAGACCACACTCTGCCTTCCATCGCAACAATTCCAGTGTGGTACCGAGCTTTGTGCTTCCATCTTCACAATTTGGGTACAACAATTTCTTGTGATCTTCTAACATGCCCTCTAACTTCAACTTCTCATTTTCTGTTTCACAGTCTCGCTTTGCATCAGAAATGACCCTACCAATTTCATCAGCCGGCTCATCTAATGCCCGTTCTTCACCTTTTTCCTCTCCATTGTCTTCCATTGCAGTATCACTGTATTCAGGAAACATATGATGATAGTTGTTATCATCATCTTCTTCTTCACCATCTTCTATCATAACCCCTCTTTCCCCGTGCTTGGTCCAGCAATTATAGTTGGGCATGAAACCTTTCATAATCAGGTGGCCGCGAATGATTTTCGAGGAAGAGTACTCCTTGTTGTTCCGACATTGAACACATGGACAACGTATAAATCCATTCTCTTTGTTTGCCGTAGCCACATCGATAAATTTATCCACGCCTTTTATATACCCGGCTACCCGCCGGTCACCGTACATCCATTCCCGACCGTTCATCTGCATCATATAAGTAAGTTTATCAAAAAACATGACATCATAAATAGTGAAATAACCAATTCACACCGACACATGAATTGTATCAATGACCTAGAAAATATAAGATTGCTAACCTCGATCGAGGGAAATAAAGAGGAGAAAGCTCAAGTGCGTCTCGGACACCTTCTATATTTTTGTTCTATGAGAAATTCAACGGGATTTTTCACTCAAACATTTCAACAAACACCTTCAATGCATGCATGAGAAAAAACTAGCACACCCCCTCACACCTTCCACCATTCGAAAAAACAGAGTGGAGGCAGAGGGGGCTGGGGCGTTGCATTTATAGAGGGAAGGGGTCTTTAGTCCCGGTTGGAGCCAGCAACCGGGACTAAAGGTGCGTGCCACGCCACGTGGCTGTGGCCAAACCTTTAGTCCCGGTTGGTGGCTCCAACCGGGACGCATGCCCCCTTACCAACCGGGACGCATGCCCCCTGGCCCCGTGCCCGCTCCAACCGGGACGCGTGCCAGCATTAGTCCCGGCTGGTGGCGCAACCGGGACTAATGCTCCGAGGGGTCGCGAACGGATAGCCCTTTTTCCTCTAGTGCTCGTTGCCGGCGAGGAGTAGCACGGCCACGGCCTCCCGCACCTCCCTGCGGTGGTAGGTCGTGGCCACAGCCACCATGCTCCAGCGAGGCGACAGGACGGCGGCGATGCGTACCCGATTGCTTTTGCAATTCAAAACGAGGGTGTTTTTGCATTTTTTTTGATTTTTGAAAAAAACATCCGTGGCACACCTGTACCCCTACCCGTGGCGCACCTGGTAGTGCGCCACGCCTATCTCGATATAAACGTGGCGCACCAGGCAGTGCGCCACGGCTACGAGATAGCCGTAGCGCGAGGCCCGTGGCGCACTGCTAGTGCGCCACGGAAGGCCTTTTCAGGTGCGCCACGAATAGGACTTTTTCTAGTAGTGTGCGGGCTAGGGTTACCCGCGCCTGGGGGGTGTGACCACCCTGGCCGCCTCCCTGCCTCGCCTCATTGCCTATAAAGACCCCCCAATGCCAAAACCCTAATTACCAGATAAATATTCCATGAAACCGTCTGTATCCGCCACCACCATCGTCCCTAGATCAGGGTGATCTGAAGCTCTTCCTGGCAACCTGCCGGAGGGGAGATCATCCTGGAGGCCTTCTTCTTCATCATGCCAGCCTTCGGTATGAAGTGTGAGTAGTTCCACCTTGGACTACGTGTCCATGTAGTAGCTAGATGGTTGTATCTCCTCCTTTGTGCTACCATGTTTAGATCTTGTGAGCTCCCTTCATGATCAAGATCATCTATTTGTAATTATGCATGTTGTGTTTTCGGGAATCCGATGGATATTGAGATTACTATGTCAGATTGATTAATGGTTTTGTCTTATTGATTCTATCATGTCTGTATTGTTTGTGATCTTTCATGCTCTCCGTTTCTAGTAGCTATCTTGGCCAAGTAGACGCTAGTGACTCCAAGAGGGGGTATTTATGCTAGATAGTGGGTTCATGCCTCTATTTCATCTAAGGGAAGTGACAGAAATCTCTAAGGTTGTAGATGTGATGTTGCCACTAGGGAGAAAACAACGGTCTCTTGTTCATGGAACAAGTGGATTGTTTACCTTACACACTTTGCTTAAAGCAGTTATCTGTTGCTTGCAACTTAATACTGGAGGGGGTTCGGATGATAACCTGAAGGTGGATTTATAGTCATAGATGTAGTTGGATGGCCGTCTATGTATCTTGTTGTATTTCCCAATCGAATCTCATAGGATCATGAATGTCTAGTATTGCATTGTTATGCCTTGCTCAGTCCTGTCAATTGCCCTATTGTAATTTTTTTACCCAACATGCCATGTTTGTTTATCTTAAGGAGAACACCTCTAGTGAACTATGGACCCCGGTCCAATATTTACCATTGATACATCTTCCACTGTTACTGTTTACTTTCTACAAACCAGTATTACCTTCCACACCATACGGTTAATAGTTTTTTAAAGCAACCGGTGAGATTGACAACCTCAGTGTTCATTAGAGCAAATTCCTGAGTTTGTGTTGTGTAGGTCTCCAAGTTGCTAGCAACACCTTTGAGAAGTTTCCTTCCTCCTACTGGTTCGATAACCTCGGTTTCTTACTGAGGGAATACTTGATGTTGTGCTCATCACACCTTGCTCTTGGGGTTCCCAACAAAGTGCTACCATGTGCCATCAACAAGTTTTTTGGCGCCATTGCCAGGGAGGCTAAGGATGTATTCACAAAGGGAGTCCTTCACAACCTTTCTCTTTACTTTGTGTTTTGCTTAGTTTTGTTTGCTTGGTTTTGTTTGCCTCTTCCTTTCAAAAACTCCAAAAAAATATTTTAGTTTGGTTTGCTTTCTTTTATCAAAAAACAAAAAAAAAATTAGCTCCTACTCTAGTTGTCACCTTGCTCTAGCTCACCATGTTGATTCCCAAGTTCACCCTGAAGGACCTTTCATTAGGTAGTGGCTCTATAATTGGGGAAGAAAATATTGAAGAATTCTTTAATCATGTTAGAAAACATTAGGATATTGAGGATAGATCTATAGCAGAACTTGCTCCTAATTATGAAATTGCTGCAGGTTCTTTTGGTCATATGTTGTAGGCTAGGTTTGTTAACCTTAAACCCATGATGCAAATTTGGTTCTCAAACTAAAAGAACAAAAGGATCCTGAAAAGAGAGATTTTATCCTAGAAACTCTACTAAAAGAGTTCAATGATGTTGCTAAGGAAGCCAAAAAGGTCTTTGAACGTTTTTATATGCTAGTCTCATGTGTAGATGTTATGGGTACTTTAGATAAAACCAAACCCAGAAAGGAAATTAAGATACCCATACCTTTTAAACTTGTAGGAATGCATGAAGCCTTAGAAAAGAATTTTGATTGGATTGTTCCTGAAAATCCTTTTGATGAAAGTATGGAACCAAGGAGAGATGAGAAGGGATCCTCCAAAACGCATTTGGATGAGATATCTTCCTAGTTGAAGATATTGCAAGTATTGATCTTAATTCTTCATTTGAAAACATTTGATTCTTGCTTCTTGTGCCTAAATTAAGGCGTTAAAGAAAAGTACTTATTGGGAGATAACCCAAAAGTTTTCTTGAGTCTTGGAAGATATTACTTCAGTAATGAACTCTCCTTATCCTTTTTATTTGCTTTTTGTGCCAAGAATGCCCTATAATGAGAGGGAAGTAAGATTTGGGGAGTTGCTGTCCCGAAACAGATTTTTGTCCTCCACCGTAAAAATTCGTGAGGAATCTATGTAATTAGGATTGAGCTTATATTTCCTGAATACATCCCCCAATATGTTATCTAACTTTCTTTAGTTCAACACTTTTTTATTTGAGCAAGAGAAGATCTTCGAAAAAATCGGTTTCTACCTGCTGGTCTGTTTTGACAGATTTCTGCCATTATTTGCATTTGCTTCTTATTGATTCCTATTTGGGTTCTTTTTGGAAATTGAGCTTTTTGAGGGAATTTCTGCAGTAGCTTGTGTTTTTAGTGAAAGTTTTTCTGTTCTAAAGCTAAACCCAAGGTCTATTACCTTTTGAATACACTAATTTTGCTAATGAAGATTGTGTGAAGTTTTGTATGAAGGAAAATTTCCATGTGTAGAGAGAGAGAATTATGTAATGAGATGAAGAATGTACAAAATCTCAATCTTAGGGATGCCACCCCGTGTCACCCCAAGAAATATTCAAGAGGTACAAGCGTCAAAGCTTGGGGATGCCCAAGGCATCCCCTTCTTCATCAATAAAAAGATCAGGTCTTTCTAGACACTTTGTCTTTATTGTTTCATGCACTATTGTGTTATTCTTGGAGCATATTAGTTTTATTTTAGTTTGCTTGAATAAATTAGTTTGGACCCCCATTCTCGCTGTGTTGTTTTAAATAAGTTGATTGGTGTTGGAGAGGAGTAGAAAGTTCTTCCTTCAATAGTGAAAGAGGAGCTTGCTTTGACTATGACTTAGACTTTAGCATGTCATGCTAGGTGTTGTTTTGACCTTATGCTTAGTAATTATTGCTGCAGTATGACTTGTTACAAACAATTAGGATTTCGTAGTGTGCCTTGAAGGAATCATGCATTGTTTAGCAGAAAAAAGCATAGTATTGTGGTATTCTCCTTTGATGCTTTGTTTGGGTTGACTTGGCACATGATCACACCATGTTATGACTATGATCTAGTCACCATAGCCTCTATAATCATTTAGTCCTTGACTTGGTACCACTTTATGCTTTGATTAGTAATGTTTTGTCGCTCTGCATGATTATGGCCATTATTGCTCTCTTAGTTGGTCGATCCCAGTCTTTTGCTAGCTTCCACTCATATGAGTAAGCTCGACTCATGCATCCAACTCCCAAGAAACCAAGTTATTCCAAAGTGTCCACTAAAAATTCCTATGCATGGTGTGTTACACCATTCCAAGTATATTCTTGTTTTCATCTATCTTCCAATTAAAAAGTATTTTTTTATGTGAAAACTTAGTGATTAAAGCTCTCACAAACTTGATGGCACACTTTATTTTTCTTGCCCCTAATAAACTTGAACCATTGTGTCATATATGTTGTATATGCTTGCACTTATACGTTGGAATTAGCAGAACCGTGATGTCACGGGGAACGCTTTCAACATTGCACTTGTACTTTGTACACAGTTGATATCATGCTCTTTTGTCTATGAATGTCGCCGGTGTGAATAAAAAGGGAGCTTGTAACTCCATGGAGTTATGTATGTGTTAGAGAAACGCCTGGGCCGCTAGCCTAAGCCATGCCTAATCATGGTGGAAACTTGCAGCATCACCATAATGACATCTATGAAGCTTTCTTCTTATAAAAAAGAGAGACATATTGAAAATAGGAAAGAGAGAAAAAAAGCACCATTTTTGCATGGTAAATAAGAAGATTGCTGAGATGTTCATTGTCTAGTTTCCTTGTCATTTTCATTATGAGATAGCTCCTGTATCATGTGCAAGGGGGTACCCCGTTGGCGGTTCTCTATGATACACATGTACTTACTATGACAAGAACTTACAGGTGACTAAAGTTGAGTAGCATGAGGTGAGGCCCTCGTATTCAAGGGACATGAGATTGCCAACTTATACTTTGTCAAGCATATACTCCATAGTTTGTTCACTTTAACCTTAATCACTTCAAGATGCTTATGATAGGGGCAATGAGGGCTGAAAGATAACAAGTACCATAATTTTTGGAAGCTCTTCTTGAGACTTGAAATCCATGCTTCCCTTATGAAGTGCCCTTCTTCCACTATTATATTGAGTCTCCACCTTCTATCCTTAGGCACCAGCTAAGAGAGCATAGTTTCCATTCTTAGTTCTATGTGCATTGTCCCAAAACTTATTGGTTGATGCATATTGTCGATATTACTTGTTCTTGTGCTATTTGTATCTAGTCACTCTTATGAACTTTGAAGGTGTCCTATGCATCTATTTGCTACTCCATGAGGGACAAGCTAAATGCCACTATGCTATGTTTTCTGTATGTGAAACAAACAAACGTTCTTCAATGCATGTTATTCATTGTCTTTGTTTGTAACATTTCATGTTGCATGCATAGTTACTTTGTCTTACTGTTAGAACTCCATTTTCATGCTCATGTTTAGAATTCTTTGATCCCAGCTTCCAATTCTTGCAAATGGATTGATATTGATTTTGATGGTGCATGTCACCTCAAAAATTATTCTTTTTATCACTTACCTACTCGAGGACGAGCAGGAGATAAGCTTGGGGATGCTTGATACATCGGAAACGTATCTATAATTTTTTATATTCCATGCTTGTTTAGTATCTATTTTGCTTTGCTTTGTGTACACTTTGAGGTGTTTTTATAGGTTTTATGGTACTAACCTATTAACAAGATGCCAGAGTGCCTGTTGCCTGTTTTCTTCTGTTTTTGGTTCCAGAAAGGCATAAAATCAATATTCTCGAAATTGGACGGGACAAAAGCCAAAGTCAATATTTTACCGTGGGGAACACAGAGCCAGATTACGAGACGGAGGGGAGGCACCAGGGGGCCACACCCCCTAGCGGAGCGGCCTAGGGTTAGTCACGCCTGGGGGTGACCACCCTGGACGCCTCCCTGCCACGCCTCTTCGCCTATAAAGACCCATCGATGCCAAAACCCTAAGTACCCGATCAATATTCCACGAAACCGTCTGTAGCCGCCGCCACCATTATCCCTAGATCGGGGGGATCTGAAGCTCTTCCTAGCACCCTACCGGAGGGGAGATCATCCCGGAGGCCTTCTTCTTCATCATGACAGCCTTCGGTATGAAGTGTGAGTAGTTCCAACTTGAACTACAGGTCCATGTAGTATCTATATGGTTGTATATCCTCCTTTGTGCATGTTTAGATCTTGTGAGCTTCGTTCATGATCAAGATCATCTATTTGTAATCATGCATGCTGTGTTTGGAGGGATCCGATGGATATTGAGATTACTATGTCAGATTGATTAATGGTTTTGTCTTATTGATTCTATCATGTCTGTATTGTTTGTGATCTTGCATGCTCTTCGTTTCTAGTAGCTATCTTGGCCAAGTAAACGCTAGTAACTCCAAGAGGGGGTATTTATGCTAGATAGTGGGTTCATGCCTCTATTTAATCTAAGGGAAGTGACAGAAATCTCTAAGGTTGTAGATGTGATGTTGCCACTAGGGAGAAAACAATGGTCTCTTGTTCATGGAACAAGTGGATTGTTTACCTTACACACTTTGCTTAAAGGAGTTATCTGTTGCTTGCAACTTCATACTGGAGGGGTTCGGATGATAACCTGAAGGTGGATTTATAGTCATAGATATAGTTGGATGGCGGTCTATGTATCTTGTTGTATTTCCCAATCGAATCTCATAGGATCATGAATGTCTAGTATTGCATTGTTATGCCTTGCTTAGTCCCGTCAATTGCCCTACTGTAATATGTTTACCCAACATGCCATGTTTGTTTATCTTAAGGAGAACACCTCTAGTGAACTATGGACCCCGGTCCAATCTTTACCATTGATACATCTTCCACTGTTACTGTTTACTTTCCACAAACCAGTATTACCTTCCACACCATACAGTTAATACTTTGTTACAGCAACCGGTGAGATTGACAACCTCAATGTTCGTTAGTGCAAAGTCCTGAGTTTGTGTTGTGTAGGTCTCCAAGTTGCTAGAAACACCTTTAAGAAGTTTCCTTCCTCCTTCCGGTTCGATAACCTCGGTTTCTTACTGAGGGAATACTTGATGTTGTGCTCATCACACCTTGCTCTTGGGGTTCCCAACGAAGTGCTACCATGTGCCATCAACAAGTTTTTTGGTGCCATTGCCAGGGAGGCTAAGGATGTCTTCACAAAGGGAGTCCTTCACAACCTTTCTCTTTACTTTGTGTTTTGCTTAGTTTTGTTTGCTTGGTTTTGTTTGCCTCTTCCTTTCAAAAAATCCAAAAAAATAGTTTAGTTTGGTTTGCTTTCTTTTATCAAAAACACAAAAAAAATTAGCTCCTACTCTAGTTGTCACCTTGCTCTAGCTCACCATGTTGATTCCCAAGTTCACGCTGAAGGACCTTTCATTAGGTAGTGGCTCTATAATTGGGGAAGAAAATATTGAAGAATTCTTTAATCATGTTAGAAAACATTAGGATATTGAGGATAGATCTATAGCAGAACTTGCTCCTAATTATGAAATTGCTACAACTTCTTTAGTTCATATGTTGGAGGCTAGGTTTGTTAACCTTAAACCCATGATGAAAATTTTGTTTCTCAAACTAAAAGAACAAAAGGATCCTGAAAAGAGAGATTTTATCCTAGAAACTCTACTAAAAGAGTTCAATGATGTTGCTAAGGAAGCCAAAAAGGTCTTTGAACGTTTTTATATGCTAGTATCATGTGTAGATGTTATGGGTACTTTAGATAAAACCAAACCCAGAAAGGAAATTAAGATACCCATACCTTTTAAACTTGTTGAATGCATGAAGCCTTAGAAAAGAATTTTGATTGGATTGCTCCTGAAAATCCTTTTGATGAAAGTATTGAACCAAGGAGAGATGAGAAGGGATCCTCCAAAACACATTTGGATGAGATACCTTTCCTAGTTGAAGAGATTGCAAGTATTGATCTTAATTCTTCATTTGAAAACATTTGATTATTGCATCTTGTGCCTAAATTAAGGCGTTAAAGAAAAGTACTTATTGGGAGATAACCCAAAAGTTTTCTTTAGTCTTGGAAGATATAACTTCAGTAATGAACTCTCCTTATCCTTTTTATTTGCTTTTTGTGCCAAGAATGCCCTCTAATGAGAGGGAAGTAAGATTTGGGGAGTTGCTGTCTCGAAACAGATTTTTGTGCTCCACCATAAAAATTCGTGAGGAATCTATGTAATTAGGATTGAGCTTATATTTCCTGAATACATCCCCCAGTATGTTACTAACTTTCGATAGTTCAACAATTTTTTATTTGAGCAACAGAAGATCTTTGAAAAAATCGGTTTCCACCTGCTCGTCTGTTTTGACAGATTTCTGCCATTATTTGCATTTGCTTCTTATTGATTCCTTTTTGGGTTCTTTTTGGAAACTGAGCTTTTTGAGGGAATTGCTACAGTAGCTTGTGTTTTTAGTGAAAGTTTTTCTGTTCTAAAGTGTCACATCCCAAGATTTTCCAAATCTTGTAATGTGAAAATAAATGAATAAAATAAAACTTTATTTGATTTTCAGGGCCAGAAGAAACTTTTTGAATTCAATTGGAACTCCAAACCTATTTGAATTAAATAAAATCCTAAAGGGAGTTAAAAAGATAAAAAAATTAAATAAAGGAAAACAAAATATTTTGGAAATACTATTTTGGATCTTTTAAATAAAAGGATTTGGTTTTCAATTGAAATAAAAGTATTATAGATAAAGATTATTTTATAGAGCCAAATTAAACCTTGGCCAAGCTTTTGAAATAAAAATGTTTTGTTTTGATTAAAAATAGTAAAGGTTTATCTAAATAAAATAATAAGGATTTAATATCTAATTTTATTTAAAGAAAAAGCTTTTCCCATTTTAAATAAAACACTAAAACTTATTTATTTATTTTAAATAAGTTTTCTAAAGTATTTTATTTTCTCCAATAAAACCTACTGAAGTGTTTTTGTTTTATTTATATTTCAAAATAAATATTTTAATAAAACAAATCCTATTTGATTTAATAACTAAGGTCCATTCTATTTAATTATTAATGGACCCTAAAATAAAAATGTTATTTGGTTTTAAAACAAGTTTCCAAGTATTCTTTATTTCCAAATAAAACCTATTGATTTGGTTTTGAAAATATTTGGATTTTAAATGAGGTTTTTATTAAATAAATCAAAACCCTATTTGATTAATAAACCATGGTCCATTTTATTTAATTAATAAATGGATCCAAAAAAAATATTATTTTTATTTTGGAAATTTGGTTTATGTTGATAAACAGAACCAAAAACACAA
Organism: Avena atlantica; assembly: GCA_910589765.1. Classification (NCBI taxonomy): domain Eukaryota; kingdom Viridiplantae; phylum Streptophyta; class Magnoliopsida; order Poales; family Poaceae; genus Avena; species Avena atlantica. The sequence goes on from OU342733.1 coordinate 424,640,906, forward strand.
TAGAAAGTTTAGTGATTGTTTGAATTGTTTGAATGATTGAATAGTTGATTGAAATTCAAAACAGAAATTGTTTTGGAAAAAGAAAAAGGATTCAGACAAAAAAAATAAAGCAGCCCAATCATCTAGCCCAACTCAGCCCAACAGCCCAGCTCCTCCCCCCCCCGAACCGTTTTTTCTTCACCGCTGACGCAACCCGCTAAGTCACTGACTGGTGGACCTTATTCCCTCTCTCTCTATCTCACTGACAAAGAGGACCCACAGCCACGTGGGAATCGTCTTCAAACCGCGCGACCTCTTCTCCTTCCCTCGTCGCCGTTACCTGCAGAGACTCCGCGGCCTTAATTCGTCTTAACGCGGCCACCATCACTCACCTTGACCACACACCTTAAAGCGCTCGCCCCTCCTCTCCGTTTCCCCTCTGTCACCCCGCAGTAGCACGCCCCCAGGCCGCCTCAATTTCTCCCCGAGCAACTCTGTCTCCGACGAACAACTGTAACGATTCCGGCGAGCCCAGCCACCGCCTAGACCCCTCGACCACCCGAGCGTGATCCCCATCTCCCTACGCATCTCCCAGAACCAACCCCTCGTCCGCGCGTGCTCTAGAACGCCGACAAGGAACACGACTGAGCGCCGCCGTCTTCTGCCGTTCTCCGACGACGTCACCCCGGTAAAACCCGATCACCCCTCTCTTCCCCGTGGATACGATGATGACCGCCATGCTCTTGCGGACCTAATGGTAGTATTCGTTTGTCCTAGGGTTCCCCTTATCCTCACCCTCTACGACCTCCAGTACCGCCGAGACCCAGCTCATCTCCAGCGAGCAATCACAGCTGCCCCGAGCGCCCCTCGACGAACGAGCCACACGTTGAGAATCAGCACGACGCCACGAACACAATGAGCTTACTCCCTCCCCTTCTCGCTTCCTGCTTCGCCAGCGCCGCCGCCATCTGACTGTGCGCCGCCACCATCCGCCGTCAGCGCCGCCCGAGTAAGGTCAATCAGTTTGACACCGTTAGATTTTAATCCTGCGGTTATAATTAGAATAGAGCGAAGCGGTAAGAGCACGCCTGAGCCACGCGATATCAATTAAATCCAACGGCCTGCGTCGCCTGATCCGCGCGAACCGTTTTCGACGAATCAGAATGTGCCGCGTGTCACTGGATGATTTAGAATAGAGTTTGAAATCAGATTTAGATGCCATTTTGAAACCCTTGTAACTTTCAAACCACACGTCCAAATTTTACAAATTTTATATCAATGGATTCAGTGGAACAAGCCCTAGCCAACCATGCCCTTTGTTTAGCAAAAAGCTTCTGGAAAATGGTTGTTTTTGCAGAAACAATTGTATGCTTGTTAAGGATGTGAAAATTGTTTAAAAATGAATTTGGGGATGAAATCTTGGGAAAATGGTGTAATTTGAACCTACTAACATTGGGAACCACTTTGTGGATTCAAAAATGAATTTTATGAAACAAAAATATGATTCTTTGATTTAAAACCATTTCTAGTCAAATAGAAATGTGGTTTATTTATTAAAATTGGTTTTGGTAGAAAACCTTTGGAAAATGTTTTGTTTTAAACTCTCTGACCCTAAACACCAAGTTTTGTGGTTTGAAAACATATTTTGTGAACCCTATGGATAAATTCCTTAGTAAAAATATTTCTACACCACATAAAATGATACTTTGTTTTGAAAAATGGTTTTTAAAGTGAAACCTTTTACAAATGACTTTGCCACTTTATAAAATGACCATTAGGTGTTTTCAAATGTTCATGACCCATTAGGAACCACTTTTTCAAACAAAACAAAGCTTGGCATGCTTGCATGCATTACTTTGACTTAATGATTTGGTGTGTTGTTTTGTTTTATTATTTTATGTGATGTTTTGCTTGTTTGGTAGATTGAGTTTGTGCCTTGCTTGATTGATTTGTAGTGACTTGAAGAGTGTGATTGTTGCAAGGACAAGGAGTGAACCTATACCCTCTACCAAAAAGGCAAGTGATGCTTCATACTTTTTTTCCCATTACTTTCACTATGCATTAGTGATTTTTCTCTAAGTAAAACTTGCATGGATTTTGCTAAGTATAAACCTTGCTATAGGAAAACCTAGTAGATGAAACCTTAGTGGAAATCTTCCTAAGTTTAGATTCCTACTACTATCAAGCTTAGCCTAGCTAATAGAAAACATGGGTGGAATATATATTCACACTATTGAAAAATATTCTAAGTCTGAGGACTTGTGTTTTGTATAATAAAACAACTAAGTTAATGAATCACCTAGGTGGAATGGGACTTGCTTGGTGGTTTTTGGTTGAGTGCTTCACAAGGCCCATGTTTATGGTTGACCTTGTGTATCTCACTTGTGGATAGCCACCCAGGAACAAAGAGATTTGAGAGGTCAAATGTTGAGAAGCTTCAAGTTCAACCACTTGGCAATATGGGCTCTGCCATGATCATATAGGTTGCAAGAACTTAGCCATATGGACAGAGGGTGGTAGTGTTTGATAGGTTGGAACGCTTCCATTTTGGTCTAAGGGAAGGCTTCTGAAAGATCTTGTCTTGGGAAACCAAGTCTTGTGGGGAAAGTGCACCACCTCTGCAGAGTGTAAAATCTAAGTACTTAGCCATGTCCCTGGTAAAGGACAATTTGAGCATCAAAGCATGGAAGCAATCAAGAATCTCATCATTCAAATTTCTAAGTTAAAACTTGTGGTTTGAACAAGGGTTGTTTGAAATCTTCAATCTTTGATTGGGAGATGCCTTGGTTAAAGGATCTTCAAATCTTTGATTGAGAAAAATGATTTTGCCAAGCAAAACTTAGTATTTTCAAATGTTAAAGAAAAATCTATTTTGAGCAATGCAAGCCTCAACCCCACTTAGCCAAATGCATATAGATGTTATACTCCACTATACTACCATAGTATCACTTGCCAATACAATTCAAATGTATTGACCCTTTGTGGCTGTAACTTGTATGTTGCAGGTTTGATTGATTTTAGTGAAGTTTGATTGATTAGGATTACAAAGTCTACAACCAGCATTTGCCTGTGGCACTATGAAGATGAAGGACCCATGACTATAGTTATTCTGCTGCAATGTAATGTAATAGCCAAATGAGCTATGTAAGATGTAATAAAATTATGTTATTCCTGGTTATAAAGTTATATTATGACCTTTGTTTCTTGATATTACATCTTAACTGTGGATTCTAGCTATTGATCCAGGGACTAGCATTGTAAACACAGGGGGCTCTATCTTATTAAAGATTGGAACCTCTACATAAAGCTAAACCCAAGGTCTATTACCTTTTGAATACACTAATGTTGTTAATGAAGATTGTGTGAAGTTTTGTATGAAGGAAAATTTCCAGGTGTAGAGAGAGAGAATGATGTAATGAGATGAAGAATGGACAAAGGCTCAATCTTAGGGATGCCACCCCGTGTCACCCCAAGAAATATTCAAGAGGTACAAGCGTCAAAGCTTGGGTATGCCCAAGGCATCCCCTTCTTCATCAATAAAAAGCTCAGGTCTTTCTAGACACTTTGTCTTTATTGTTTCATGCACTGTTGTGTTATTCTTGGAGCGTCTTAGTTTTATTTTACTTTGCTTGAATAAAGTAGTTTGGACCCCCATTCTCGCTGTGTTTTTTTAAATAAGTTGATTGGTGTTGGAGAGGAGTAGAAAGTTCTTGCTTCAATAGTGAAAGAGGAGCTTACTTTGACTGTGACTTAGACTTTAGCATGTCATGCTAGGTGTTGTTTTGACCTTATGCTTAGTAATTATTGCGGCAGCATGACTTGTTACAAACAATTAGGATTTCTTAGTGTGCCTTGAACGAATCATGCGTTGTTTTAGCATAAAAAAGCATAGTATTGTGGTATTCTCCTTTGATGCTTTGTTTGGGTTGACTTGGCACATGCTCACACCATGTTATGACTATGACCCAGTCACCATAGCCTCTATAATCATTTAGTCCTTAACTTGTAGTACCACTTTATGCTTTGATTAGTAATGTTTTGTCGCTCTGAATGATTATGGCCATTATTGCTCTCTTAGTTGGTTGCTCCCAGTCTTTTGCTAGCTTCCACTCGTATGAGTAAGCTCGACTCATGCATCCAACTCCCAAGAAACCAAGTTATTCCAAAGTGTCCACTAAAAATCCCTATGCATGGTGTGTTACACCATTCCAAGTATATTCTTGTTTTCATCTATCTTCCAATTAAAAAGTATTTTGTTATGTGAAAACTTAGTGATTAAAGCTCTCACAAACTTGATGGCACACTTTATTTTTCTTGCCCCTAATAAACTTGAACCATTGTGTCATATATGTTGTATATGCTTGCACTTATACGTTGGAATTAGCAGAACCGTGATGTGTAACATCCCAAAAATCATAGTTTCAAAACTCATTCATAGCATTCTTGCATCATTCATCCATTTAGGGTTTTTCTCAAAATCACTTAGAGACAGAAGTTGAGCTATGATTTCATGTGTACAAATTCAACTCAATTGGCCATCACCCTTTGAGGTTGGATTGTTTAAGAACTTGATTGCTTGCCTCCATTGTTGGAATGATTAGGTGTAACATTTTAACCCAAGTTTTCAATTTAATAGAATATTCTAAATCCTATTTTAATCATTCACAAACTAGAGACAAGTCTCTATTTGTTTCAAACCCAGGCTTGACCAGGCCTTTACAAGGTAACCACTTGGTTAAGTGACTGTATTTGAAACCACAGAACCCTGCAAAAATCCTCATTTTTATTTGAATTCAAAAGGATTTGAATTCATATAAAAAATCATTCCAGAAAATAGAAATAGAAAAAGAAAAGAAGCAAACAAAAGAAAAGGGCCAGGCGCCAGGTTTCTGGCCCAGCAACGAACCAAGCCCAGCAAGCCCACCCGGGGATTTCTTTTTCTCCTCTCACGCGCGAGCACACGTGTTCAGTCGCTGACAGCCAGACCCCACGCTCCCTCCGATTATTTCGCTGACCAGCGGGCCCCGTCCACGTAGCCCTCGTCCTCCCCAAACCGCGCCCGCGACCACGTCGCTGCTACAGTCAAGTCCGGTAATGGCGCGGTGTAATTGACCATTAATCAGCAGACGTTTCCTGTCGCACCTGAGCGTATTTAAACCCTCTCTGCCTCGCGAGCATTCTCCCCCACTCACCTCGCTCACTCCGCCGCCAGGCTGCGCGCAATTGCCTTCGAAGCTCCGCAGAACCGAGAACTCCGGCGACCAAATACGGTGAGCCTCGACCATCCCTCCCTCTCTGGTTCAAACGAGGATGATCAGAATGTTCTTGCGCACCCTCTGATACTTTTATTTTGGCCGCTAGCGACCCAGGTTGTCATCTCCGTCCACAGCCGAAACCACCTGCGCCGCCGACAAACTTCGGCGACCAATTAAGGTAAATCCAGACCGCCCCTTGTCTCCTCCCTCACATGAGCATGATCGCCTGTGACTTGCGCATGTACTGATGCCACTCGTTCGTGCTAGGGCGAAGCCAAACCTCGGCAAGGACCATGTCTGCAAGCTACTGTCGCCGTCCGTAACTCCGACGAGCTCCAGAGACTGTAACACCCTCAGAATCGACCCTATGCAAGTTTGAGCGAAACCCGCCAAACCCGCATAGAAACGATTCAAAGGTGCCCACCAGGCACTTTCGTGCGGGTGGAAAACGAAGTAATAACATTACACAACAGTCCTCGATGGGACCCACAGAACAGGTATATATAACAGCGACGCCATGAGTCAAGAATACAGATATTATATACAAAGTTCCAAATCACCTTTAAAACGATAGAGCGTCCGACTACGGACAAGATGCAAATGGGGCTAAGAGCCCTGAAGAATAACCAATGGCGTCCATAACCCTGCCCAGGCCAAGCCGGAAGGGTAACCCTGCTAACAACGTCGATCTCAGAACCTACTTAACCAAAAGGGGTGCCGACAAAGGGCAAAGGAAAAAGAGGAGCGTCAGTACTGAGGCCAGTACACGGCGAGACTAGAATTCGGCGGTCCTCGTCTACATAGGTATGGTGGACTGAAGCGGCAGTGGCAGCATGCACAAACAACCTATAGAGACTCGATACAACTGGCGGCAATCAGAGAGGGGTAAGAAGGACCTATTCGGAACCAACCTGATACTACCATCAGACAAACCCATCCTGGCGTTTCCCCCTCGAGACCAAACGAGGAAGTCAACCGAGGAACTCACACAGTTGGCAGTTTTATTTATTCAGTTATCGTTGCAGCAATTACTAGTCAGGTATAGGTAATCATCCTGATAAAATAAACAGTGGGCACTTTTAGTTAACCATTCCGTTATAGTTACAACACTTACTAATCAGATATAGATAGCATGAGATAACCCAAAACCCAGCAGTTGTTGGTACTTTTATTTAGCCATTCCGTTGTAGTTGCAAGACTTACTAGTCAGGTACAATGGTCACAAGCGACACTCCAAACAGGCAATGGTGGGCAGTATTAATTAGCCATTCCTTTATAGTGAAGCTGATTACTAGTCATTATAAAGTCGAATTTATAGCAATAAACTTTGGTTGTGCTTGTCTATGGTCGAGATACTGTGCTCCAAGTCGTCCATAACCGCGGACATGGCTTTCAGAAAGTTTTACCCGGCCGGGGTGCACCAATAGCAACACACACTCGATCAACCTCGGAAAAACCAAATCAAAACCCAACGAGGCCTTCACGACAAAGCAATCACAGGATTCAGAAATATTTCAGGGGGCCACCCCTTGGAGTACACCCGCAACGAAGTAAGAAAGATCCGAGATGGACTCAAGGTTTGCGACAATGGCTGTAAACGACAGCAAATCCCCAAACGGGGACTGTCGATACCGCGAAAACACTCCGCTTCCAAAACAGTACAGCGTGCTCCTCACACAATCGTAAATAAGGCAGTAAAGCATGGCATAGGTACAGGATAGTAAATAAAACCTCAAACTAGTTGTGGCCCCAAGAAATAAGACTGAATCAAGCTCTGGCTAAGGGGGGCCCATAATACCCCGTATGTGGATAGCGCGATAAATCAAGGAACATGTATCAAGTACTCGGGGTCCTACGGGACACAAGTGGGCGTTCAGAAACCAAATGTTATCTATCACCCACCGATGCCTCTGCTTACTTACTTCAATTTTAGTTGTTAAACAGGAATTAAATTGAACGAAAAGTAAAGCCGAGATCATCTCCAACATCCAACATGTGGCAATACTCCAACAACTGTGGCACTTGACGACACGCAACAGCGCTTGAGCAAGCGACTACGACGCGCAAGTCCAACTATCTACCAAACAACAGGTAATAGGATGTGTCCAAGGCAATATAAGGCTGCAAGGGATATCACGGGTACGAAAGCTAGAGCATCGCAACACAGATAGCAATAGATCAACAGGAGGGAATAAATACTATAAAAGTAAGATAGGTAGAAAGGGGGAGATGCTCGCCTGAAAACATTGTCGAAGGTTCAACCGAAGATCGGGTCGACACTCGCATCAACTCAATGGCCTTATCCGCGAAGAACCAAAACACTAGAATAAACACCGGATGCAATATTTAATACTACGACAAAAGATCGGCATGGTGCATGTATGATGAATGTCATGACAAAGGTGCGATGCGATTGGGCAATATTAAGAGAAACCGGGGTCCCGACATTTATTATTAGGTTCGAGTTATTTAGAACCCCCGCAATTTAAATGTTGGAATAACAAGGCAAGAGAAGTTACCGGTTCGCTACACCAATTTAAATGAGGCCAATATGAGACTAGATTTGCCCGCATATGGGACCAATATTTAGTTATATGGTGAATCGGCATAAGGCCCCCAAACCACAGACAAGTATGCATGCAAGTATGACATTTAATATGCAACAGGTTTTATTTCATTTATAAAATAAGGCTCGAGAAAAGGGGTCACACATTAGGGTTCGGCGATCTTGGGTTTTCCGGGGTTCGGGGTCGGTCTCAGGGTCCAGGGTTCGGCAGATCTTGGGGATCGAGGGGTTCGACGGGATCGTTCTCGACGGGATCGTTCTCAGACTCCGGGTTCGTTCTCAGATAACGGAGGTAGGTCTTGTCGCATCCGTGGCCTTCGGGTCATGTCGACGGTCCTGGCGTTCGGGCTGAAGTACTTGTCGCGTCGGGGTCTCGGTGTCCTTGGGTCCGATTGTGGATCTCGGCGTCCTCGAGGGGGGGTACTTGCAGTATCCGGGCAGAGGGTCTTGCGGTTTCCGTGTCTGCGGTTCCATGAAGGCGTGCTTGTCATCCGTGATGGCGAACTCGATGTCCCGAGAAGATCTTGGCGTTCCGTGTAGACGACCTCGGCGTTCGGGATCTTGACGGGCTTGGCGTCCTTGTAGAAGATCTTGTCGATGATTCTTCTAGAGATTTTCCGGATTTGCCGGTGCCGGACTTGGGCTTGGCGCCGATGGTCGTTGGCGTTCCTGGATTACATACATGTCTACGGAAGATCTTGGCGAGGCATCGTATCACCGCAATGTGGAACAACTCATCCACCTCACCTCATCGGACCGCAAAAACACGTATGCAGGCAGAACTTGTGGCGGGGCCTACGCTGCTAGGGGCAACGAATCGAAGCAGAGGGCAGAGCGCCGGGGGGGAAGGAGGTGGCCGACGCCGGCGGGCTCGGGCCGCGGGGACGATGGCGAGGGCGAGAGTCGCCGGGCGGCGCGGCAGGACGAGGTGGGGAGAAGGCGCGCGGGAGGCTGCCTCCGGCGCTGGGCGCGGTCGCTGGAGGTCGGCCGGAGAGGGAGGGCTCGGCCCTGGCGGCGGTGGACGGGCCCGGTGGAGGCGCTGGAGGCCGAGGCGGGCCCCTGGTGGCGAGGATGGCGAGCTCGAGGGCGGGGGCAGCGGCGAGGTTGAGCACGCGCGGCACGGCGGCAGAGGAGGCCGGTGACGCGGCTCGCAGAGGGAGGAGGCGGACGGTCGGAGCCGGCGAGGGGATGACCGCGGGCGCGTCGGGGCGCGCGGAGGACAGAGGCTGGCGGCGCGCGGCGAGCGGGAGGTGGTGCGCGCCGGCGGCGGGCGCAGACGAGGCGAGGAGGGGCGCCGACGGAAGGGGCGTGCGGGGCCGCGGCGGCCGGCGGCGCTCGGGGTTGGCGGGCGGCGTCGGGCGCCAGGGGGGAAGCGGGGAGGGAGCCGGAGGCGGGCGAGGAGAGGACCGGCGGCGGGGGGGCCGCGGCTCGGGGACGCGTGGCCGAGCGCGGAGGCGGGAGCCGGCGCCGGAGGAGGCGCAGAGGCGGGAGGTGGCGTGCCGGCGGCTGCGGGCGGTGAAGAGGTGGCGGAGGCGGTTGGCCGCCGAGGCGAGCGCGCGAGGGAGGTCGCCGGCCAGAGAGGTGCGGGTGGCGGGGTCGGAGGGTGCACGCGGAGGAGGGGGAAGCGCGGGGAGAGAGAGAAAGGGAGGAGCAGGCTGGGGACGGGTGGGGCCAGGCGCAGGTTGGGAAGGTGGGTCCGGGGCGGCACATCGCATGCGGGGGAGGGCGGTTCTAGGGATCGGGGGCGGGACGTGGGGCTGGCGGTGGGGCCAGCAGGGTGGCCGACTGCGTGCGGTGTAGTGTGTTGTGTGTGAGTGGGTTGAGTGGGGCCGGTTGGTGGGGGAGAGAGGAGAGAGAGTTGGGTGGGCTTAGCCTAGGTGGCAGCACCGGATTGGGTGAGGGAGAGAGGGGAGATGAGGTGGAGAGGGGCTATTGGTTGGGGTGAGGTGGAGGGGGTGTGTGGGTAGATAGGTTGGTGGCTTTAGGATTTAGGTTGGACCGATTATAATTCCTGGGGGTGGTCGTTCGGGTCGGGTCGGCCCGTTCGACTGCCCCCACTAAAATACTTAAACATTTTATTTGTTTTAAATGGGCCGTTTGCAAACCGATAGCAGCCCAAAACAAAATAATCCGGAGACCCGGGTTTTGCGTTTGAATTAAGATGGGGCGTTTGGAAAACAAATTAGGTTTTTTTTCCGCAAATAGTTTTATGCAAACAAATGCAAGATGATGACGATGCTCAAATGCAATGTGGCATGATGACATGAGCATGCGGTCATGACGATGCAATGCACAAAAACTACGCGATTTTCTAGTAGTGGATTTGCGGGATGCCACAGAGACCGTCTCCGCGCGCCCTTTCGCAAGCCAGCACCACGTCGAGCTTCAGCACGCCACTGCGATTCCGGTAAGCATCTCCCTTCCTCCCCGGGCGACCTAGAACGCCGGCGCCACCGTAGTCAGACGCGCCGCCGCCAGTCAACGCCGCTAGCGCCGCCAGTTTGTGGCTTGATGGTTGTGTCCGTTGGATCCAGATCGTAGGGCTAGGATAGATTGAGAACGAAGGGGTAAGCGCGCATCTGAGCCGCCAGATCCCACTTAGATCCTGCGGTCCGCAGAGCGCGATCCAACCAAAACGGTATGCGCCAGTGAGATTGCGACACGTGGCTAGAGTTTAAATCAAAAACAGAATTTATACCATATTTAGATCCAAACTTCAAACAACTATAACTTTTGATTGCCACGTTAGATTTTTACAAACTTTATACCGTTGGATTCAGTGAAACAAGGCCTTTCAGAATATCCAATTTATTTAGCATATAGTAACAGTTAAAATGATTTTATTTGTAGAACATGTTTTAAGGCTATTTTAAGTAGAAATTATTTTGGTAAATTATAGGGATGCCAAATAAGTTTAGTTGGCAAATTTCGTGTTATGTTAAGCCTCTGTAGTCATGAGCATACTTAGTAGAATTTTCAAAAATCACCACTTAGTAGATTCTTGCATGCATGCATTCATATTATTTTTGGTTGTATGTATTTGTGTGTAATTGTATGCTATTATTTCTTGTGTAGATTTTGCTAGTGATTGTGATTGTGAAGAGTGCTACTCTCCCCACTACCAAGGCAAGTGATATTTTCATGAATATTTCTGTCCTATGTTTTGTACTAGCATTAGATATTTTGCTAAAGTATTGCATGATATTTTGTCTAGTGCTAAGATGGGAAATCCTAAGTAGAGTGGAATAGTAGAATTGCTAGGGAATTATCCTAAGTTAGGATATCATATTTTGCTTAGTCTAGCTACTTAGCAAACAAGGGTGGAGAACATCTATATGGATATGATAAAATATTTTCTAAGTCAAGAGACTTATGATTTCTTAATAAAACAACTAAGTTAAATGAACCTCCTGGGTGGAATGGAATGATTGGGTTATGTTGAGTGGTTACACAAGGCCATGGACTTGGGTTGTGTATCTCACTTGTGGTATGCCACCCAGGCACAAAGGGATTTGGAAGCCAAGTGTTGAGAAAGCTTACAGTGCAACCACTTGGCAATATGGGCTCTGCCATGATCATATAGGTTGCTAGAACTTAGTCACTTGGACAGTTGGTGGTAGTTGGGTTGATAGGTTGGAGCGCGTCCATTTTGACTAAGGAAAAGCTTCTGAAAGGTCCTGTCTTGGGAAACCAAGTCTGGTGGGGAAAGTGCACAACCTCTGCAGATGGAAAACCTAAGTACTTAGCCTAGTCCAAGGAAATGGACACTTTTGAGCATCAAGACATGGAAGCTACAAGAATCTCATCACTCCAACTTCTAAGTAAAAATTTGTGGGTGAACAAGGGTGGAGGACCTCAATGTCTATTGGTGGCTCCTTGGGAATTGTTTTTGACAAAGAAGAACTTAGTGCTTTCAACTAATAGGAAAAAAACTATTTTCAAGCAAAGCAAGCCAAGCTACACTTAGCCAAAATGCATGTAGTAATATAGTCCACTTAAAATATACTAAGGTATCACTTGCCAATACTATTCCAAAGTATTGACCCTCTGTGGCTGTAACTTGTGATGTTGCAGGTTACTCCGATGATGAATAGGAGTCATGAGTCTACACTCAACATGCTTGCCTGTGGCACATGAAGATGAAGACTTATGTTTATTTACTTATTCCAAAAACTCTTGTATTAGGCCTTTGGCCCTGAGTTGTAAAAGACTATGTTTTATCTCTGGAATGAATGTAATAAACGACCTTTGTATCTGTGTACTTCATCTTAAACTGTGGATGCTAGCATTGATCCAGGGACTAGCATTGCAATCACAGGGATCCTTTCCTTTATAAAGGAGGGGTCTAACAGATGGTATCAGAGCACTGTGTTGCCTGTAGGATTATGACCCTAGGATTGGAAAACCACTAAGGAAAAAGTTTTCAACTACTTCTACACTTGTCTATTCTTCTCGTAAAACTTTTCTAATCTCTTTCAACTTCCATTGTAGATGAACTCCATCAACGAAGCCGTGAAGAAGGGACCACTCATGACCATGACCTTGGAGTGTGAAACTGAGTTTCCCAACATTCTCAAGGACCTCATGGAGGCAATGGATGCACAGGGTGAAGCCGTGTACAAGGGCTTTCCAGTGATGGATGAAGGAGTGGAGTATTGGTGGGTGCAACTTCGCTTGTACAAAAACAAGGAAGACAACCACAAAGAAAGAGGATTCTGCATGTACACCAACACTACAATGCACACCACATTCTTTGAGTCAGCCAGGGATGCAGCTTGGAGGACTATCAAAGAACTAAGTGCTAGAGTCAAGTGCAGAATGCTCAACCTCCAAAAGGACTTAGAGAAAGAGAAGGAACTTACTCAAGAGTTGGAAGACACCAACCAAGAGATAAGGGGAGATGTTATAGACTTAGTGATAGAGTCAAGAGAGCAAGATTGGTGGATTGCCTCTAGGAACATTGTGTTTAATAATAGATCCCGTGAGATTGGATTGTAAGGACACTTCGTTAGTTGGACCACCACTTATCACCTTATTTCCAAAAGATATTTTAAATAAGTATGGACCTTGAATGATGTAATAGACTTATGTATGCATGACTTGTGTGACAATTATGTTTCATGGATATGTATGAATGATTGTCTTGATTTACATTTTATTGCGTTGTTCTAACTTTTTCAATCTTATAAATAGATGCCTATTGCCATCAGCACTGTTGAGGAGTTTCGGGTTACTCGTTTTGGTCCCCATATCATTGAGCTTACCACTCTGCTTGATCTCCCTCTTCCTACTATCACGGTGTACCCACTCACCAAGTTCGAGAGGAAGGACCTCTGGGGCTTCAAGGTGAACCAGCCCGGACGCCAGACTGAGCCCACTACGGAGGCCATCGTCTTCAAGCTGATGCACGACGACAGGGAGAGAGGCATGGAGGTAGTCATGCATGATCTGATAGGACGACTGTTAGGCCGTCACTCCCGTCAGGTTAGGGGCACTCACTTCCACGTCTTTGGAAGACGTGATGTTGATGGAGAGTCCATCGACTTTGAGGACGACTCGAGGAGCACTGTGGAGCCGATACGTCTTTATCTTCAGGACTTAGAGACTCTTCTCAGGCACGTAGATACGGACAGGACGAACGTCATGCTAGGTAATGACGAGCTTCAGGTGCAGCTTCGCGAGAAGGACAAGCTTTTTGCGCAGCAGGATGAGATGATCAAGGAAATGGAGACAAAGTTCGAGGCCCAGGACCGCAAGTTCAAGAGTCAGGAGAAACGCGTCCAGGATAGGAACAAGAAGATCCGGGACATGACCGAGGAACTGAAGTCCAAGGACTTCGAGCTTGAGCAGCAGTAGATGGTTATTGAGAGGCTTCGCTCCCAGAAGAGGGCTCTCAAGGCCAAGGTCGATTCCTTGACCACCACGATTGAGGAGAACAAGACCGCGATGGAGAACACAGGTCTTACCTTCGTCGAGGAGGAGATTGACGCTGATGAGTAGACTCGACTACTCGTTTACCTTTCATATTCATACTTGTTATTGTGAACTTATTGGACCATCCGACATGTGGATGGCTTGCCACTTGTGTGTTTTACTTCATGAGCTTATTATGTGGTTGTTGAACCTTTATTCTTATGTTGCTTGTTATGTGTTTGCTTATGTTGTATTGTGCATAAAACATCTATGGGTATCTCATTCTTATCTACTTGAACAAACCACAAATGCCTCCCCGTCGCGCAAACCCCAACCCCAACAACATCACCCCGGAAATGCAACAAATGATGAATGCGCAAACACAGCTTATGCAAATGATGACGACCTTCATCCAGAACCAGAATAACAACAACAACAACAACCCCAACAACAACAACAATAACAACAACAACAACAACCCTCCGGGTTTCGATATGCTCACCAGATTTCTGCGTTTGAGGCCAGCAAAGTTTTCGGGAACAACAGATCCCATGGTAGCCAATGACTGGCTACGTTCTGTGAACAAAGACCTAGTAACCGTGGGCTGCACGGATGCTGAAAAAGTCAGGTTCGCAGCTCATCTGTTGGAAGGACCAGCCGCCACATGGTGGGACAACTTCCAAATCACCACTCCTATTGATGAGGTGACTTGGTCTATCTTTGAAGATGGTTTTCGCACGGCTCATATCTCATCAGGAATAATGAGTCTGAAAAATAAGGAGTTTCACAACCTAAAACAGCGCCACCGCAGCGTGGCAGAATATATAGAAGAGTTCAACAATCTGGCACGCTATGCACCGGATGAGGTTGACACAGATGCCAAAAGAAAGGAAAAATTTCTGGAAGGCTTAAATGATGAGCTGAATCTGCAATTGTCTGTGGCATATGTTCCAACTTATCAGTCTTTGTGTGACAAGGCTGCTATTTTGGAAAGTAAAATGAAGCAAGTCGAGAGTAGAAAGAGGAAGCACTCCGACAAGCACGGCTCGGGATCGTCTCACAAACGATCTCACTATGATGACAGTGGCAGCTCAGGATCCCATAAACATGGGAAATTCAGCAAGCACAACCACAACCGTCATGACAACAAGCATCACCGCAGTCATGACAAGGACAAGTACAAGAACCACAAGGGTGGACATAAGAGTCACTATGGTGGAAATGGTAGTGGAAGTGGAGGCCAACCTCCTAAAAAGGACATCAGTCAGGTTGAGTGCTTCAAATGCAAGAAGCTGGGGCATTATGCTAATGAATGCCCTGAGAAGAAAGTTGAAGGACCTAACAAGCCAAATCCTTTTCAGAAAGGACAGGTTAACCACATCAATGTGGAGGAGGTCTATGAGGAACCTGATGCCGTGGCTGGTAAGTTCAGACTCAATTCAATTTCAGCATTTGTACTCTTTGATACCGGTGCATCTCATTCATTCATATCAAAGGAATTTGTTGATAGAAATGGGTTTGCATTGAAAAACATTGGGTGTCCAATAAAAGTTAGTTCTCCGGGGGGGACACATGATAGTAAGCCTTGGATGCCGGGATCTCACCATAGAGATTGGTAAGCATAAGTTTCCAGTAAGCCTAATAATCCTAGATTCCCAAGGACTAGACGTAATTTTGGGAATGGACTGGATGGCTAAGTATGAAGGAGTATTAGATTGTGCCAATCGAACCGTTACACTCACAACCCCCGAGGGAAAAAGAATAAAATTTAAGTCAAACTTCGAATCCAAAGGAAGTAAGCTGAATTCTCTTAAGGGGGTTAGCATGGTCAGTGTGCCAATAGTATGTGAATATCCGGATGTGTTTCCAGAGGAGTTACCAGGAATGCCACCAGATAGAGATGTGGAGTTTCTGATAGATTTGGTGCCAGGATCCGGACCAATAGCTAAGGGACCGTACAAAATGTCGGTTGATGAATTGAAAGAGCTCAAGAAGCAGCTAGGAGAACAGTTATAGAAAGGGTTTATTCAACCAAGTTCTTCATCTTGGGGAGCCCCAGTTTTATTCGTGGAAAAGAAGGATAGAACACAAAGATTATGTATTGACTACCGTTCTCTCAACGAAGTAACCATCAAGAACAAATATCCTTTGCCAAGAATCAACGACTTATTTGATCAGCTAGAAGGAGCATGTGTATTCTCGAAGATTGATCTCCGGTCAGGTTATTTTCAACTCAAGATAAGGGAACAAGACATACCAAAAACAACATTCACCACAAGGTATGGATTGTATGAGTATACTGTGATGCCTTTTGGATTAACCAACGCTCCAGCATACTTCATGAATATGATGAACAAGGTGTTCATGGAATTTCTTAACAAGTTCGTTGTCGTTTTCATCGATGATATCTTGGTCTACTCCAAGAGCAAAGAAGAACATGAAAGACACTTACGCTTGATACTTGAGAAACTGAGGGAACATAAACTTTATGCCAAATTCAGCAAGTGTGAATTCTGGTTAGAGAAAGTTGGTTTTCTTGGTCATGTGATGACGAAGGATGGTGTGGCAGTTGATCCTGCTAAGGTTTCAGCTGTGACAGAATGGGAATCACCCAAGAATGTGAAGGAAGTTCGTAGTTTCCTCGGTTTGGCAGGTTACTACAGAAGGTTCATTGAAAATTTCTCAAAGGTTGCTAAGCCAATGACAGAATTGCTAAAGAAGGACAAGAAGTTTGCTTGGACTGAAGGTTGCGAAGTCAGTTTCCAAGAGTTGAAGAAGAGACTAGTGACAGCGCTAGTTCTATGTCTGCCAGATTTAGAAAAGGATTTCCAAGTATATTGTGATGCGTCTCATCAAGGTTTGGGTGCCGTACTTATGCAAGATGGTAAATTCGTAGCCTATGCTTCGAGACAACTCAAAACTCATGAAGTAAACTATCCTACTCATGATTTGGAGTTAGCCTCTGTCGTCCATGCACTCAAAACATGGAGACATTACCTTTTGGGAAAGCGTTGTGAAGTGTTCACCGATCATAAAAGCTTGAAGTATATATTCACCCAGAAGGAAATCAACATGAGACAAAGAAGATGGCTAGAACTTATCAAGGATTACGACTTAAGCTTACAATACCACCCCGGTAAAGCAAATGTAGTAGCCGATGCTCTAAGTCGCAAAACATTTGTAAATGGCCTTACAAAAGGGGAATTGCCAGATGACTTCTGTAAGCAATTCAAAGAACTCAGATTGGAGATTGTACCAGAAGGATATCTCATGTCCTTAGATGTTCAACCCACACTATTGGACAAAATCCGAGAAGTTCAGAAGACTGATGAGGAAATTGAAAAGATTAAGGAAAATATTAGTCTAGGGAAGGCTAAGAGTTTCCATGTTGACGAACAGGGTACTTTATGGCACGGGAAACGTATATGTGTTCCACGAGACCCAGAGTTGCGGAAACTGATCTTACAAGAAGGACACAACTCTCCGTATTCTATTCACCCGGGAAATACCAAGATGTACATGGACATGAAGGAAAGGTTTTGGTGGAACAATCTCAAAAGGGACATCGCCGAACATATTGCTTTGTGTGATGTGTGTAGCAGAGTCAAAGCGGAGCACCAGAAACCAGCGGGTTTGCTTCAACCACTGCCTATTCCTGAATGGAAGTGGGAAAATATTGGTATGGATTTCATTACCGGATTACCAAGGACCAGGTCAGGGTATGATTCCATATGGGTAGTAGTGGATCGCCTAACTAAAGTGGCTCATTTTATACCCGTGAAGACAACCTATACAAGTGCCAAGTTAGCTAAAATTTACATGAGCAGAATTGTATGCCTTCACGGTGTGCCAAAGAGTATTGTATCAGATAGAGGAACTCAGTTCACTTCTCACTTTTGGAGACAGCTTCACGAATCCTTAGGAACGAGATTGGAATTCAGCACTGCTTTTCATCCTCAAACGGATGGACAAACAGAAAGAACCAACCAAATTCTTGAAGACATGTTGAGAGCCTGTGCTTTAGACTATGGAGCAAGCTGGGATGAAAGTTTGCCGTACACAGAGTTCTCTTACAATAACAGTCATCAATCAAGTATTGGAATGGCACCGTTTGAGTTACTCTACGGAAGGAAGTGTACCACCCCATTGTTATGGAATGGTGTGGGAGAAAGAAGCTTATTTGGTCCAGATCTTATCAAAGACGCCGAAGAGAAAGTCAAATTGGTCAAGGACAGATTGAAGATAGCACAGTCCCGACAGAAAAGCTACGCGGATTCTAAGCGTAGAGAAGTCACCTACGAAGTTGGGGATAGAGCTTATCTCAGGGTATCACCACTTCGTGGAGTGAAAAGATTTGGAGTCAAGGGAAACTTGGCACCAAGATATGTTGGGCCATTCAAGATTCTAAGTCGCAAGGGAGAAGTTGCATATGAAGTTGAATTGCCAGAATCCCTATCAGCAGTCCATAACGTGTTTCATGTGAGTCAGCTTAAGAAATGTCACCCAGAAATGGAAGAGTCTTCTTTGAAGGATACCATACCTTTGGAAGAAGTTCAACTAGAAAGTGATCTCACTTATGAGGAAAAGCCTGTCAAGATTCTAGAGACCGCAGAAAGAGTTACCAGGACCAAGACTATCAAATTTTGCAAAGTGCAATGGAACCATCACATCGAAGAGGAAGCAACATGGGAAAGAGAAGATGATCTTCGGAAAGACCACCCTCACCTATTTGCTAGCCAACCCGAATCTCGAGGGCGAGATTCATCTTAAGGGGGTTAGATTTGTAACATCCCAAAAATCATAGTTTCAAAACTCATTCATAGAATTCTTGCATCATTCATCCATTTAGGGTTTTTCTCAAAATCACTTAGAGACAGAAGTTGAGCTATGATTTCATGTGTACAAATTCAACTCAATTGGCCATCACCCTTTGAGGTTGGATTGTTTAAGAACTTGATTGCTTGCCTCCATTGTTGGAAAGATTAGGTGTAACATTTTAACCCAAGTTTTCAATTTAATATAATATTCTAAATCCTATTTTAATCATTCACAAACTAGAGACAAGTCTCTATTTGTTTCAAACCCAGGCTTGACCAGGCCTTTACAAGGTAACCACTTGGTTAAGTGACTGTATTTGAAACCACAGAACCCTGCAAATCCTCATTTTTATTTGAATTCAAAAGGATTTGAATTCATATCAAAAATCATTCCAGAAAATAGAAATAGAAAAAGAAAAGAAGCAAACAAAAGAAAAGGGCCAGGCGCCAGGTTTCTGGCCCAGCAACGAACCAAGCCCAGCAAGCCCACCCGGGGATTTCTTTTTCTCCTCTCACGCGCGAGCACACGCGTTCAGTCGCTGACAGCCAGACCCCACGCCCCCTCCGATTATTTCGCTGACCAGCGGGCCCCGTCCACGTAGCCCTCGTCCTCCCCAAACCAAGCCCGCAACCACGTCGCTGCTACAGTCAAGTCCGGTAATGGCGCGGTGTAATTCACCATTAATCAGCAGGCGTTTCCTGTCGCACCTGAGCGTATTTAAGCCCTCTCTGCCTCGCGAGCATTCTCCCCCACTCACCTCGCTCACTCCGCCGCCAGGCTGCGCGCAATTGCCTTCGAAGCTCCGCAGAACCGAGAACTCCGGCGACCAAATACGGTGAGCCTCGACCATCCCTCCCTCTCTGGTTCAAACGAGGATGATCAGAATGTTCTTGCGCACCCTCTGATACTTTTATTTTGGCCTCTAGCGACCCAGGTTGTCATCTCCGTCCACAGCCGAAACCACCTGCGCCGCCGACAAACTTCGGCGACCAATTAAGGTAAATCCAGACCGCCCCTTGTCTCCTCCCTCACATGAGCCTGTTCGCCTGTGACTTGCGCATGTACTGATGCCACTCGTTTGTGCTAGGGCGAAGCCAAACCTCGGCAAGGACCACGTCTGCAAGCTACTGTCGCCGTCCGT
The DNA here is from genome assembly GCA_910589765.1 of Avena atlantica. Classification (NCBI taxonomy): domain Eukaryota; kingdom Viridiplantae; phylum Streptophyta; class Magnoliopsida; order Poales; family Poaceae; genus Avena; species Avena atlantica. Next base: position 424,660,578 of record OU342733.1, read on the forward strand.
AACTCCGACGAGCTCCAGAGACCGTCTCCGCGCGCCCTTTCGCAAGCCAGCACCACGTCGAGCTTCAGCACGCCACTGCGATTCCGGTAAGCATCTCCCTTCCTCCCCGGGCGACCTAGAACGCCGGCGCCACCGTAGTCAGACGCGCCGCCGCTAGTCAACGCCGCTAGCGTCGCCAGTTTGTGGCTTGATGGTTGTGTCCGTTGGATCCAGATCGTAGGGCTAGGATAGATTGAGAACGAAGGGGTAAGCGCGCATCTGAGCCGCCAGATCCCACTTAGATCCTGCGGTCCGAAGAGCGCGATCCAACCGAAACGGTATGCGCCAGTGAGATTGCGACACGTGGCTAGAGTTTAAATCAAAAACAGAATTTAAACCAGATTTAGATCCAAACTTCAAACAACTATAACTTTTGATTGCCACGTTAGATTTTTACAAACTTTATACCGTTGGATTCAGTGAAACAAGGCCTTTCAGAATATCCAATTTATTTAGCATATAGTAACAGTTAAAATGATTTTATTTGTAGAACATGTTTTAAGGCTATTTTAAGTAGAAATTATTTTGGTAAATTATAGGGATGCCAAATAAGTTTAGTTGGCAAATTTCGTGTTATGTTAAGCCTCTGTAGTCATGAGCATACTTAGTAGAATTTTCAAAAATCACCACTTAGTAGATTCTTGCATGCATGTATTCATATTATTTTTGGTTGTATGTATTTGTGTGTAATTGTATGCTATTATTTCTTGTGTAGATTTTGCTAGTGATTGTGATTGTGAAGAGTGCTACTCTCCCCACTACCAAGGCAAGTGATATTTTCATGAATATTTCTGTCCTATGTTTTGTACTAGCATTAGATATTTTGATAAGTATTGCATGATATTTTGTCTAGTGCTAAGATGGGAAATCCTAAGTAGAGTGGAATAGTAGAATTGCTAGGGAATTATCCTAAGTTAGGATATCATATTTTGCTTAGTCTAGCTACTTAGCAAACAAGGGTGGAGAACATCTATATGGATATGATAAAATATTTTCTAAGTCAAGAGACTTATGATTTCTTAATAAAACAACTAAGTTAAATGAACCTCCTGGGTGGAATGGAATGATTGGGTTATGTTGAGTGGTTACACAAGGCCATGGACTTGGGTTGTGTATCTCACTTGTGGTATGCCACCCAGGCACAAAGGGATTTGGAAGCCAAGTGTTGAGAAAGCTTACAGTGCAACCACTTGGCAATATGGGCTCTGCCATGATCATATAGGTTGCTAGAACTTAGTCACTTGGACAGTTGGTGGTAGTTGGGTTGATAGGTTGGAGCGCGTCCATTTTGACTAAGGAAAAGCTTCTGAAAGGTCATGTCTTGGGAAACCAAGTCTGGTGAGGAAAGTGCACAACCTCTGCAGATGGAAAACCTAAGTACTTAGCCTAGTCCAAGGAAATGGACACTTTTGAGCATCAAGACATGGAAGCTACAAGAATCTCATCACTCCAACTTCTAAGTAAAAATTTGTGGGTGAACAAGGGTGGAGGACCTCAATGTCTATTGGTGGCTCCTTGGGAATTGTTTTTGACAAAGAAGAACTTAGTGCTTTCAACTAATAGGAAAAAAACTATTTTCAAGCAAAGCAAGCCAAGCTACACTTAGCCAAAATGCATGTAGTAATATAGTCCACTTAAAATATACTAAGGTATCACTTGCCAATACTATTCCAAAGTATTAACCCTCTGTGGCTGTAACTTGTGATGTTGCAGGTTACTCCGATGATGAATAGGAGTCATGAGTCTACACTCAACATGCTTGCCTGTGGCACATGAAGATGAAGACTTATGTTTATTTACTTATTCCAAAAACTCTTGTATTAGGCCTTTGGCCCTGAGTTGTAAAAGACTATGTTTTATCTCTGGAATGAATGTAATAAACGACCTTTGTATCTGTGTACTTCATCTTAAACTGTGGATGCTAGCATTAATCCAGGGACTAGCATTGCAATCACAGGGATCCTTTCCTTTATAAAGGAGGGGTCTAACATGATGTCACGGGGAACGCTTTCAACATTGCACTTGTACTTTGTACACAGTTGATATCATGCTCTTTTGTCTATGGATGTCGCCGGTGTGAATAAAAAGGGAGCTTGTAACTCCATGGAGTTATGTATGTGTGTTAGAGAAACGCCTGGGCCGCTAGCCTAAGCCATGCCTAATCATGGTGGAAACTTGCAGCATCACCATAATGAGATCTATGAAGCTTTCTTCTTATAAAAAAAAGCGAGACATATTGAAAATAGGAAAGAGAGAAAAAATCACCATTTTCGCATGGTAAATAAGAAGATTGCTGAGATGTTCATTGTCTACTTTCCTTGTCATTTTCATTATGAGATAGCTCCTGTATCATGTGCAAGGGGTACCCCGTTGGCGGTTCTCTATGATACACATGTACTTACTATGACAAGAACATAGAGGTGACTAAAGTTGAGTAGCATGAGGTGCGGCCCTCGTATTCAAGGGACATGAGATTGCCAACTTATACTTTGTCAAGCATATACTCCATAGTTTGTTCACTTTAACCTTAATCACTTCAAGATGCTTATGATAGGGGCAATGAGGGCTGAAAGCTAACAAGTACCATAATTTTTGGAAGCTCTTTTTGAGACTTGAAATCCATGCTTCCCTTATGAAGTGCCCTTCTTCCACTATTATATTGAGTCTCCACCTTCTATCCTTAGGCACCAGTTAAGAGAACATAGTTGCCATTCTTAGTTCTATGTGCATTGTCCCAAAACTTATTGGTTGATGCATATTGTTGATATTACTTGTTCTTGTGCTATTTGTATCTAGTCACTCTTATGAACTTTGAAGGTGTCCTATCCATATATTTGCTACTCCATGAGGGACAAGCTGAATGCCACTATGCTATGTTTTCTGTATGTGAAACAAACAAACGTTCTTCAATGCATGTTATTCATTGTCTTTGTTTGTAACATTTCATGTTGCATGCATAGTTACTTTGTCTTACTGTTAGAACTCCATTTTCATGCTCATGTTTAGAATTCTTTGATCCCAACTTCCAATTCTTGCAAATGGATTGATATTGATTTTGATGGTGCATGTCACCTCAAAAATTATTCTTTTTATCACTTACCTACTCGAGGACTGTAAGGTTTCCAACCTATCATAAGGTAGAGATTCCTGTGTTTACAATGCTAGTCCCTGGATCAATAGCTAGCATCCACAGTTAAGATGTAATATCAAGAAACAAAGGTCATAATACAACTTTATAAACAGGAATAAAATAAGTTATTACATCTTACATAGCTCATTTGGTTATTACATTACATTACAGCAGAATATCTATAAACATGGGGTCCTTCATCTTCAAAGTGCCACAGGCAGACATGTTGGTTGTAGGCTTTGTAATCCTAATCAACACACTTCACTAAATCAAACGATCCTGCAACATAACAAGTTACAACCACAAGGGTCAATACATTTGAATTGTATTGGCAAGTGATACTATGGTAGTTTAGTGGAGTCTATCATCTATATGCATTTGGCTAAGTGGAGCTTAGGCTTGCATTGCTCAAACTAGATTTTCCTTATCATTTGAAAACACTAAGTTTTGTTTGGCAAAAATCACCCAAGGCATCTACCAATCAAAGATTGAAGATCCCTTAACCCTTGTTCAATCCACAAGTTTTTAACTTAGAAATTTGGATGATGAGATTCTTGATAGCTTCCATGTCTTGATGCTCAAATTGTCCTTTGCCAGGGACATGGCTAAGTACTTAGATTATACACTCTGCAGAGGTGGTGCACTTTACCCACAAGACTTAGTTTCCCAGGACAAGATCTTTCAGAAGCCTTCCCTTAGACCAGAATGGACGCGTTCCAACCTATCATTTCCCCTACCACCAACTGTCCATTTGGCTAAGTTCTTGCAATCTATATGATCCAGGCAGAGCCCATAATGCCAAGTGGTTGCACTTGAAGCTTCTTAACATTTGACATCTCAAATCTCTTTGTTCCTGGGTGGCCATCCACAAGTGAGATACACAAGGTTCACCAGTCCCCTGGCCTTGTGTAACCACTCAACACAAACCATTCCTTCCATTCCACCCAGGTGTTTCATTCACTTAGTTGTTTTATTAAACAAAACACAAGTCCTCAGACTTAGAAATTTTCCATAGCATGAATATATATTCCACCCTTGTTTTATATTAGCTAAGCTAAGCATGATAGTAGTAGGAATCTTAACTTAGGAAAATTCTACTAAGGTTTCATCTACTAGGTTTTCCCATAGCATGGTTTATACTTAGCAAAATTCCATGCAAGTCTTACTTAAAAATATCACTAATGCATAGTGAAAATAATGGGACAAAAGTATGTAGCATCACTTTCCTTTTTGGTAGAGGGTATAGGTTCACTCCTTGATCTTTGAAATGTTCACACACTTCAAGTCACTACAATTCAATCAAGCAAACAATATTTCAATCTACCATTCATAGCAATTCATCACATAAAATGATAGAATCAAAGTAATGCATGCAAGCATGAAATAGGTTGTTTTATTTTTAAAAGTGGTTTCTAGTAGGTTGTAAACATTTGGAAACACCTATTGGTCATTTTATAAACTGGCAAAGTCATTTGCAAAAGGTTTTACTTCATAAACCATTTTTAAAACATGGTATCATTTTATGTGGTGTAAAAATGTTTTCAATAAGGCATTAATATATAGGGTTCACAAAATATGTTTTCAAACCTGTGTTTAGGGTCAGAGAGTTTATTTCCAAAACATTTATCAAAGGTTCTCTTCCAAAACCACTTTTAATAATTAAACTATATTTTTATTTGACTAGAATTGGTTTAAATCCAAGATTCATTCTTTTGTTTCACCAAATAGATTTCTGAATCAACAAAGTGATTCCTATGGTCAGTAGGTTCAAAACAAACCATTTGCCAAAGATTTTATCCCCAAAATCATTTTAGAACAATTTTTATAACATAAACAAGCATACATAAGTTTCTGCAAAAACAAACATTTTACCAGAAGCTTTTTACTAACAAAGTGTATGGTTGGCTAGGGCTTGTTTTTCTGAATCCATTGATATAAAGTTTTCAAAATTTGGACATGTAGATCAAAAGTTATGCAATTTAAAAAATCTTGTATCTAATGGATCAAATCTGTTTTAAAACAAATCAACAAAGACACGTGTCCTATTCCTATTCGCCCATACCGTTTCGTCTGGATCACGCGCTGTAGGCCGTTGGATTTAAATTGGATCGTGCGGCACAGAGGCGAGCGTACCCCTTCGTTCTCGTTCTAATCTCATCCGTCAGATCTAGATCCTATGGACCCTATTTCCTTGACCATTTGGCAGCGGCGCTGGCGGCGCCAGGTGGCGGCGCGTGGTCATTCGGCGACGGATTTGGCGATGCAGGAAGCGAGGAGGAGACGGAGGAGGCTCACCGAGTTCGCCGAGGCGTGGGGGTGCTCAAGGTGCTTCCCGTTTGCCGAGGGGCGCGCTGGAGCTATGGGGATTCCTCGCCGGAGCTTCTACTAGCGACGGCGTGCTCTGGTGCTGTCGGAGACGATCCTACAAGGTGCGATAGGACGCGAAACAGGGGGCATTAGAAGCGCGAAAGAACGCAGGGTGTAGTGGTGTCCTCTAGAGAAAGGGGGAAGGACGGGGCTTACGGGGAGGGTCACCGAATCTGATGTAGTTGACGGTGGTGCTCAGTCGAAGATGTTGCCGAGCTTGCAGGGCATGCGCGGGCGAGCTGCGGATGCAGAAAGATGCGCCAGGGCCTGGGGAACTTGCCTGTGTGCTCGGGGAGGCAAGGGGTGGCGCGGGGTCGCCGGAATCGGCAGGGAAAGCCGTCGGTGACAGTGAGGTTCGGAGAGGAATTAGGGCGGCCTGGGGGCATGCTAAGGTGGGGCGACAGAGGGGAAGGAGAGAGGAGGGGGAGACTCTTTAACGTGCGTGGTCGCTGAGGGTAAAGGCAGCAACAATGCCGCGAATTAAAGCGAGCATTCATCGGCGGAAACAGCCGGCGTGGTCAGCGGCGGGTGAGGAAGAAGGTGAGCTGGCGGTGGGGCCTAGCGTCAGCGAGATAGGGAGGGGTTTGGTGGGGCCTACTCATCAGTGGTTGCGCGGGTTCAGACACGGGTGAGGAAAACGCTTCGGGAGGGGAAAGAGCAGGTGGGCTGTTGGGCTTAGTGGGCCAGGTTGGGTTGGGCTGCTTCCAAATCATTTTTTTATTCTGTTTCTTTTTCTTTTTCTATTTCTTCAAATTTGTTTTGATTTTGTTTAATTGATTCAAACACCCATTTGAATTCAAACTTTTTCCAACTTTTGGGTAGGTTTAAACACTGATTAGTATTGTATTCTGATGTCAATTTTTGAATAAAACCTTATTCATTTTGGGGTCTTTTATTTATTCAAAATAGGCTCTAGTTTTTAATTAGATAGGATTTAATAATAATTTTAAACCTCCATTTAAATTCTTTAAACTTTCCAAATCCTTTCAGTAGGTTTTTATTTGTTTAGTTGGTTCAAATAATTCATCTTGAATTATTTGGAAAGTATTTTAATATGATTTATTAATCATTTAAGATTGGGTATTTGTTTTAATTCCAATGGAATTTAATATAGTTTTAAATCCCAAATTTTTATTTGGAGGTTTTATTTTATTTAAGTTGGTTAAACAACTTTTATTCCACCTGGGTAAATTCCAATATCATTTTCTCATGTATTCTTATTAAGAGATTTGTCTTTATTAAGATAGGGATAGAGTGGTTATTGCCATTTTATTTTATTTGGAATATTCTTTATCCTTTTATTTTATTTGGATTGGGATTATATTCATTCCATTTGCTTAATGGATTAGGCCAAGATTTGATTTGGTCTTTAAATATTCTTTATTTAATTACTCTTTCTTTTCTTATAAAATCCATATCTTTTTATTTAGAGATCCAAACTTGGTGATTCCAATTTGTGAAATCTTGTTTGATATTTACTTATCCTTTTAAATCCCTTTAGGATCAATTTCTCAACATTTGGTATGGGTTTCTAGATATTTTCTTTATTAGCTTTGGGGATTCAATTTCTTATCTTGTTAGATTCATAAGATTTTATTTATGGTTCCAAATTGAGTGAAACTTATTTATATGGCTTTATTTTTTTCTATTTGTCTTTCTTGATAATTTGTAAATGTTTGTTGACAAATTTTTATATGGATCAAATCCATAGACTTGGAGATAACTTTGGAAATGATTTTATTTCCATTAGGGTTTTAGGGTTTGGATTTATTTTTTCCAAGTGTTTAAATTTCCAGATACATTCATTGAGGAATGCAATTCCCTTGATTTGGATTTTGTTGAGTTCAAACTTTTACCAAAGTTTGTTCAATATGGGATTTTAAGTTTCCTTTTTGAAACAAAAAGTTTCTTTTCACCCTGATTTTCAACAAAATTTTATTTTGTTTATTTTATTTTTCACATTACAAGATTTGGAAAATCTTGGGATGTGACAGGCTACCACCCTTAAAATAAATCTCGTCCCTGGATTTGGGGAGGCTAGGGGTTACAAGTTGGCTCAAAAGCATCTAGGGCACTACCACCCTTAAAATTTCCAACTATATTACATCTTGTCTTACTTGGGATCTTGATGTAACTTTTCTAGAGAGAGGTTTGCATAGTGGCCTAGCTCCTTGCATTTGAAACATGTGATAAGGTTGAGGTCTTGAGGTGGCTTCTCTGAACAATATGATGCATAATGTCCTAAGTTTTTGCAGTGGTTGCACCACACTTGGCTAATATCCTTCCTCATCTTGGGTTTAACTAGCTTTTGTTTGTCTTCTTGGCTCTTCTTATTTTCTGGACATTCACTGGCATAGTGTCCCATCTCTTTGCAATTGTAACATTGCGACTGGATTTTGTCCTTCTTCTTCTTTTTGGGTCTCTCCAAAGCTAGGAGTTCTTCTAGTTCATGCTCTTCATACCTCACCTCAAAGGTGGGAAATCTTTCTTTCTTCTTGGGGCAGTTACTAGAGATATGACCTTCTTCTTCACAAGAGTAGCAACACTTTATGGTCACTTTAGATTTGGCCTTATGTGGCATGGTTCTGACTTTGCCTTCATCCATCTTGGTAGAAGTTGTTCCCTTATGGAGGTTTCCAAACATTTGATGCATTCCATCTTGCTTCATTTGTTGAACTATAGGTGTCGTGGTGGTGGCACGACAGATGCCATGGGTAGGCTAAAGTATGGGGTCAATGGATGCTAGAGGGATCTGGGGAGGGAAGATGCAGTTGATTCTGCACACGGAAGGCAAAGGTAAAGATCTTATTTCTCCTTCCTTGGGCTACAAGTGCTCCTTGAGCTGTGTTCGAGAAGGAAGAACTATACCAGCCTAACGGTACTAAAAATGAGTCGATCCCCTCCTCAGGGTCCAAGCCTCCCCTTATAAAGGAGAGCCTTGGGTTCCTTTAGGGCTGATGTGGCAAGCATATTCGAGGAATATGCTTGTCCCAATATAGTAGTTCGGCGCCCCCCTTTCCCTGTCGCTCCCCTAACGATGACAAGGTTCCAGAGGGCCCCTCCTGTGCGCCTCGGGCTTCAGGACTGTCACCTCCGTGACCTCCTTCTGCCTCTCTGTCGCTCTGCGCCTTTGTCCGTAGTGCTTGGCTCCGCTCAGATTCTCCCTAGCCTGCGGCTAGAGTTTGACTTCAGGCTTCTCCTTCTCCTGCAAGCTTCGTATCATTCGGCCCTGCCTCGCGTAACTCGGCTTGTCCTTCACCTGCATCAAGATTACTCGGGCTAACCCAGCCGACTTACGCAGTATCTCGGCCGGGTAATGCCTTGCCATTACAATAAGGGTCCTGCTCTTTCCTATCTCGGCCGACCTCTACAGGATTCGGCCGACTCAGACTGTAACTCGGAAACTAGACGGGGAACATCCTTTCGTCTTTCCCCGTCTTTACCCTATCCGGGGTTACCTCCCCAACATTAGTCCCCGAAGCTGGTATGGCCCCGCCGATAACCTCGGCCGGGTCGTATCAGTTTCATGACACTCGTTCTGTATTGTTTCTGAGTTATATCTTTCTCGTCCGAGGTATCTTCGTATCTTCTCGCGTACGCCTCGTCCTACGTGTCATACCCATCATTATTTCTCTAGTTTTTTGTTCCTCTACAGTATTTACTACTGCGCCTACCGCGCCAGTGCTGCGACGCCTCGTGTGCCGTTTCCGTTGGGGATCATGACCTTCTTTGCCACCGTGTGGTCCTTGGTGTGGTTCCGCTCAACAACGTGCGGTCGTGCGACGCACACGATCTACACGGTCAACCGCCACACCCACGGTCCCACTACCCCGCTTGCGGCTCGATTATAAAGAGGGGCGCGGCGCTGGGGAACTCACTTTCCCCTTTTTGCTCGCCCACACCCTTCTTCTCCCTCTCGCTTCTGCGCCCGTTCGCGGCTTCGCCGCCGCGCGTTCATCTGAATCTCCGACGGCGAGGACTCCGCCGCGTTGCTCCGTCTGCCTCGTCCTTGTTCGCTAGCTCCGGCGTCGTCGCCGGTGAGTTCTCTCCGGTCCCGTCGCCTAGGCTTTCCTCTAGATTCCACTGTTTCCCTTTCGTTTTCGCGCGGTGGTTCCTTTGCTGTTCAACCGCCGTTTCTGTGTAGAATCACGACGGGGCCTTGTAGTTCTAAACTTTCCTCCGCCGCTAGTTCTTCCTCCGCTGATTTATCCGGCGAGCCCATGTCTAGCTCCTTCAGCGGTGCCCTGATAGAGGATGACGATGCTGGTTCTAGGCCCAAGCGAGGCTCGTGGCAGGGCTCCTCCGTTACTCGCCGCGAGATCGAGTGGCTTATCCGGACTCGGAGGATTCCCGCCGAGGTCTCCTGTCGCTTACCCGGCAGCGAGTCCTCTCCGGATCTTAGGGAGGGCGAGTATGTAGTTTTCATGTCACATTTCTCGCGCGGCTTTGGTCTCCCTCTTAGCGATTTTACTAGGGAATTTCTCGACTACTTCGGCCTTCAGCCGCATCACCTTCCTGCAAATGCCATCACCTCTCTCTCTGCTTTTATCTCTGCCTATGGCCGTCCGTGCATGTCTGGTCGAAGCTCTTCCAGATTCGTTCTAACGTTATCCCTGACAAGTCTCTGCACCCTTCCGAGAAACTTCTTACTCAATGTGGAGCAGCGTCCATTACACCTCGGAGGAAGTCCGTATTTCCTCGTGTTACGGGGCTAGAGTCGTGCAAGAAGTGGCACAAGTCCTTCTTCTATGTCAAGAACACGGGAACGGAGGACAAGATTCGGCTCCCTGCATTCTCCATTGGTACGCCCTCCAAGGTGAATTGGACTTATAATCCGAGGAAGACTCACGCCTTGGCCAAGGCTTTTGAGATTCGGCTTAAGGAGCTGATCCGCGCCGGTTACGCGGTGAGGATTTGATGGCTACCTTTATCAGTAGCCGAATCTGCCCATTCCAGAAACGGATGCACAAACTCTGCTACATGAGCGGTCCTCTTGACCCCAACCGAGTATCGACCGTGGAGCTGGACAACTATCTCATCTTTAAGCGTGTCCGAGCTATCTTCAAGACGGAGATGCCTGAGGACTGGGCTTGGGGATTGAAGCCGTTCACCCGCGAGCGTCCCCCTCCCGAAGTAAGCTTAACCACTAACGCTTTGTTTTCCAATTGTTTTCGTAATTGTTTTCTCTAATTTTCCTCTTTCTTGTCTTACAGAGGTTCGCAGAGCAGAAGGACGAGGATGCCAAGGTTTTGTCGCTTTCGTGGCCTGCGGACCGGAATACCCTGGACATGGGGGAGCCGAACTCGGAAGAGTTTGTCCCCAAGTCGGATCCCGCCCCGGCTCGTGCTCATGGCAATACCTCGGCCCACGAGGATGAAGGTGATTCGAACGAGGTCCAAGTTCTAGAGGTAGTTGCCGCAATGCCCATTTCTTATGCATTTCCGGCTTCTACTTCCCCAGCTAATCCGGCCGGTCAGGTTCACGATGCCGAGCCTATTTCTTCCCGGCCCCTGTTACCTCGGGGAAACGTGGGGCTCCTGCTGGTGCCTCAGAGGCGGCCCCCAAGAAACGGATGAAGAAATCCGCACCGAATCCTCCCAGGCGCAAGACTATGCCTGGAGTCGCAGGGTAAGTTCCTTTTGCTCGTATTTCTTGTTTCTCTCTTTCTGTTTTTCAACCTGACTCCCTTCTTTCTTTTTTATTTTCGCAGTGCTCCACTTTCTGTTAAGCCCGGCGGTCCTAGCATGACTAGCCGTGCGACTCGGCAGCCGTCTCCTCCGCCTGCCGAAGATACTAGGATTCCCAGTCCTGCTCGTGTTGCATCTCCTCCAGTTCCGAATCGATCGCCCCCTCGCCACGATGTGCCTGAGAATCCTCTTGTTGACGTTGATTCCACTCGGCCCTCCGAGATTTCCACCAAACCAGTTGCCTCCTCTGTGAATCCGAGCGTCTATACCGAGCCTCTTTCTACCCCCGTGGTTTCTATAGTAACTCCAGCCCCGGCCGAGGACGTCAATATCTCGGCGCCCTCTGCGACCGTGACCCCTCCGGCTCCTAAAGACACTATTCCCATTGCCGAGGTATCAGCTCCTGCCGATGCCTCTTCTAAAGCAAGAAAAGCTGTCGCCGCCAAGGCTTCCACTTCCCAGAAAGGTCTTGTCGGCTCTTCTCAGCCGAGTATCGCCGATGTGCTGCGCAAAGGAACTGCCTCCACCAAAACCTCCATTACTCCGGCCTCCGGTACCCAGCTTGCTCTTCATAAAAGCCCTGCGGCCGCGGTGGGAACAACCTCGGCTCACTGGTGGAATATGCCAATAACTGGAATGCTGCCGATCAATTTGAGGGTAATCCCAGCAGTCAGCCGTTCCAGCTTTCCGACATTAGCAGCCGCTTGGATCAAGCCGCCAAGATCGTCCTTGATAGTAACAGGATGAATGAGGTAATTGTTGTTTTACGGAATTTTGATTAATTCTCCAGATGCTACTATATATATTCTAGTCCCCGAAACTTGCAAGCGAATAACTTGTTATTCGCTTGGAAGTTTTATGATGCTCTACTTAATTCGATTTAACTTTAGGGTTCGAACCTATATCCGACTAGATTTGCCTTAAACTTTGCTTGATTTTTGTCTAGATGATCTTTGAATATCCAGCCACCTAGATCTGGGTTAAGTTTTGCTTGACTTGGATCTTTTTTGGCTTTGAATATCCAACCACCTAGATCCAGGTTAAGTTTTGCTTGACTCGGATCTGTTCTGGCTTTGAATATCCAGCCACCTAGATCCGGGTTAAGTTTTTCTTGACTCAGATCTGTCCTGGCTTTGAATATCCAGCCACCTAGATCCGGGTTAAGTTTTGCTTGACTCAGATCTGTTCTGGCTTTGAATATCCAGCCTCCTAGATCCGGGTTAAGTTTTACTTGACTCGGATCTGTTTTGGCTTTTAATATCTAGCCACCTAGATCCGGGTTAAGTTTTGCTTGACTCGGATCTGTTCTGGCTTTGACTATCCACTCATCGTTTGCTCTATTGCTCAGGTTGCACATGACCGGCGGACTGCTGAATTTCAAAGATTGCTTTTTTGGCACAGAAAATTGGAAGAAAAATATGAGAAAGTTATTCCTATGGTGAAAAAAGCTGGTAAGTCGACAATTCTTTTCGTCATCTCCGACATTCTTATTGTTTTGTATGCGAGATGTCGGCTCACTTTGTTGGTGAACATGTAACATCAATAATCTCAACATCCGTCTTGAGAAGAAAGTCAAGAACCTGGAAGGTTAGTTTCCCTTTTACCTTGTACCTTTCCCTCTTTAAAATGTGCGCTAAGTTTCTTTTATCTCGTTTGGCTTTGGTAAAGCCGAGTTACAAACCTTTGCAGCATCTCACCAAGATTGCACGCCCATGCCTGATGTGATGCTGCATTTTTTTAGAACAAAGCGCTACTCATTCGGCGTAGTTAAAGGAAAAGGACGATGAAATAGCTCGCCTGCGCGCCGAGGTGGAGGCCCTTAAGCTCTCTCAGAAGTCCAAACTAGAAAAGGTCGACCAGGAGTTCTCCGAGGAGAAAAATCGGCTAGCTCTGCAACTGCAGAAAAATAAAGAGCTCCTCGAGGCTGCTGAACTGAAAACTCGGGGAATGAGCGAGGAGATCGCTCGCTTTGAGAAGAGCAAGATTGACTGGGCTAAAGACCTTCAGATAATGATGAGTTATATTCATCGTAAGATTCTTAGCACGGCCGGATTATCTTTTTCTTTTTTCCTGCTGCTCCCTGACGCATTCGTGTTTTGCGCAGATCATTTTCCAGAAGCTAAGCCCGTGAGCTCTAAAGCGGTTCTTGCTGCTCGTGTGCGCCGAGGTGTCCCTGTTGACGCAGATTCAGAGTACTCGATGGAAGATTTCCTGGTTGCTGTCGGCGCTGCAGTTGGTCCGATGAATATTATGGGCAGGGATTTGGTGCAGGCAGCTATCCGAGCGTACCATGTTCTCTGGCCGAATACTTCTGGGACTCCTGATATCAATGAGGTCCAATTTCTGTTGAAAATATTAATGGCGTCCAAGAGGCAAATAATTCTTTGGAGGGAATCAGCCGGACGAGCTGGCGCTGATATGGCTCTCACTGTTATCATGTCATGGTATGAAGATATTTCTCTTGATATCTTGAGAAATTTGCACACTGGTTCCCGTTGGGTTGAGGACCCCACCTTCGTCGCTCTTCGGCAAGCTCGCGCCTTCCAGCTCGTTGAGTATGCCGACGTGCATACCTGGAATGAAGGTCCGAGTTTCCTTCCGAACCCGGACGACGAGGTCGTAGTCGAGGATGCATCGGAGAACGATTCAGCTGAACAAGGGGAAGATGAGGATGACTCGGCTACTTCTGGTGATTCCAATTCGAGCTCGGATGACAACGGCGACGCGCGATCTTCCTCCAAAGGTACTGGGCATTCAACTGCACAAACTGATGCTCCTCAGCAGCCTCGGGCTTCCGCCGAAGTCGCACCTGGGTCTGTGGAGGGCGAGGCAACCTCGGCCAAAGCTCCGCCTACCTTGGAGTGCCCAGCCCCTGACCGAGTTATTGCCTCTCCAGCTAAAAACCTTTAAATCATTTCTTATCCCTGGTATGCCGGGCGTACGATGTATGTGGAACATTTGTCCGTCTTCTATATGGCATGAATTTCTTTTGCCATGTGCTGCTGAGACATATATGTTTGTAATTGTTATCACTTTGTTTAAGTGGTCTTGTTCGTCCGAACCCTTGCTTTGGTGGCCTGCGATTTCTTGATTTTGGGATATATCTTTGCCTTTGCATTCCCGTGGTTTAGCCAATTAATCTGGGTGTGAGCTTCGAATATCATACGAGATTGAACTGTTCTTACTTTGAGTGTCGAAGTTTTATACCTTCCTTGTATCAAAGGATAACCACTACTTTGGAACAATATATGGCAGTCCCCGAGTCGCTGCCTATAGCACCGAAGTCTAGTGTGTAAACCAAATTTCAGAAATAATATAAGACGGTTGCCGAGTCGCTGCTCAAGGTGCCGAGGTTTAGTACATAACATAAAATTGGAACAACATATGGCAGTCCCCGAGCCATTGCTCTGGATGCCGAGGTTTAACACAAAATATAATTGAAATAACATATGGCAGTCCCCAAGTCGCTGCTCTGGATGCCGAGGTTTAATACATAATCCAAAATTGAAATAACACATGGCAGTCCCCGAGTCACTGCTCTGGATGCCGAGGTTTAATACATAATTGGTGCTTGATCTTGAGATACTATGCTACGAGTAAAATGGACGAAGTAAAGCTACGTTCCATGGCCTTTTCGTTTCTTGGCCGGCTTTGTCTGCCCTGTTCTTTCCAGGGGATTGAGCATCGATTAGGTAATAGGCATCATTGTGCAATGCTTTGCTTACGACGAATGGTCCTTCCCATGGAGGTGACAGCTTGTGCATGCCGGCCGTGCGTTGCACCAGTCGGAGAACTAAATCCCCTTCTTTGAACACTCTTGGATTCACCTTCTTGCTGTGATATCGTCGCAAGTTCTGCTGATAAATAGCTGATCGTGATAGCGCCAGCTCTCTATCTTCTTCTAGAGATCAACAGTATCTTGCCGAGCTACTTCATTTACCTCTGAAGTTGTATATTCAGTAACTCTTGGCGAGTCATGTATTATGTCGGCTGGAAGCACGGCCTCTGCCCCATATACCAGAAAGAATGGTGTATAACATGTTGATCTGTTCGGAGTAGTTCTGAGGCTCCATAATACTGCTGGTAATTCCTCAATCCAACATCCTGTCGACCTTTGCAATGGTTCGACGAGTCGTGGTTTTATTCCGGACAATACTAGTCCATTAGACCTTTCTACTTGCCCATTAGATGCTGGGTGAGCCACCGAGGCAACATCTAATCTTATGTGTTTCTCTTGGCAAAACCTAGCGAAAGCTCCTTCTGCAAAGTTTGTGCCGTTATCTGTAATAACACTGTGTGGGTACCCATATCTTAAGATAATATCTTTGAGGAATTTCACTGTTGTGGGCCCATCGCATTTTTTTATTGGTTTCACTTCAATCCACTTTGTGAACTTTTCCACCATAACCAATATGTGGGTCATCCCCCCTCGGGCCGGCTTAAATGGTCCCACCATATCTAAGCACCACACGGAAAACGGCATGTGTATCTTGGTTGCATATCTCTGACAACCATTGCATTTTTCAACCAGCTCTTTGGCTTCCTTCAATGTTGTTGGCCAATAAAACCCATGCCTGAATGCTTTGGCCACTAAGGGACGAGATGAGGCATGGTGTCCACATTCTCCTTGATGTATATCTAGGAGGATCTCCTGGCCTTCTGCCGAACTCACGCACCTTTGCAATACACTTGTGACGCTTCTTTTATATAGCTCATTATTTATGATTGTATAAGCTTTAGCTCTCCTTGCTATCTGTCTTGCTAACACTTCATTATTCGGAAAAATAGCATCTTTAAGGAAAGAGAATATGGGTTGCGCCCATACCGGTGTGATTTTCTCTGGTGTGGTCTCACTGTCTATTTCCATGTTTTCCGCCGACATAACTACCTCGGCTTTCTCCATAGTTATGCATACCTCTGCTGTCCTCCTCTTGGGGAGTTCCGGGTTATATTGCTGGTCTATTTCCATCGGCACCTTATCTTCTACTGAATTTGCCGGAATAAAGATGGATTCGGACTCTGGTGATGGAGTTATTGATGGTTTCCTGAGGTGCTCTAGGGCAATACCTGGGGGAATTGACTGCCTGGTTGATCCTAGTTTTGACAACGTGTCTGCGGCATCATTTTCTGCCCGAGGTACGTGGTGAAATTCACACCCTTCAAAGTATCCACTGATCTTTTGCACATGAAATCTGTACAAAGCCATATTATCATCTAATGCATCCCAATCGCCTGAGACTTGCTGTACTACTAGATCCGGGTCCCCATAGCATAAGATTCGGCGTATGCCAATCTCTTTTGCCACTTTCAATCCATGGACCAGTTCTTCATATTCGGCTACGTTGTTTGACGCGGCAAAATGTATTTGCAGCACATATTTCAGCTGATCTCTTTTGGGCGAGGTTAACACTATTCCTGCCCCCAAACCATTTCTTAGTTTGGAACCGTCGAAATGCATCGTCCAATAATTTGGGTCTGGTAATGGTGGCTCATACTGCACCTCAGCCCAATCTACGAAGTAGTCGGCCACCGCCTGAGATTTGATTGCATCTCTCCTATCGAATTGTGGAGCATATGGTGACAACTCAATTGCCCATTTGGCTATTCGGCCACTTGCATATTTGTTGCTCAATATGTCGGCTATGGGTGCTTCACAGATCACTTTGATGGAGTGCTCTTCTAAGTAATGTTTAAGTTTCTTTGCCGACATGTACACTCCATAAGCCATCTTCTGATAATGTGGGTAATTTTGCTTTGAAGCGGATAACACCTCGCTCAAATAATACACCGGCCTCTGTACCGACTTATCATCTTCGAGTCGTTCTACGACGACTACAGCACTCACTACTCTGTTGGTAGCCGCTATATAGAGTAACATAGGCTCTTTTGATAGTGGAGAAGCCAAAATGGGTGCTGTGACCAACATCGTTTTCAACTCATGAAATGCATTGTCTGCTTGTGGAGTCCAAATGAACTTATCTGATTTCTTCATCAGTTGATAGAGTGGTAGTGCCTTATCTCCCTGCCGACATACAAACCGGCTGAGCGAGGCTAAACATCCCGTGAACTTTTGCACGTCATTTAGACACCTTGGCAACTCCATTCTCTCTACTGCCTTTATCTTCGTTGGGTTGGCCTCTATACCTCGGCTAGAGAGTAATTTTCCTGCTGGCACGCCAAATGTGCATTTTTCCGGGTTAAGCTTCATTCGGAACCTTCTCAGGTTCGCGAAAGTCTGCCGTATATCATCCAGTAGCGTTTTGCTTTCCTTGGTTTTGATGACCACGTCATCTACATATACTTGTACATTTTTTCCTATCTGGTCGTGTAGACATTTTTGCATGCATCTCTGATACGTTGCTCCTGCGTTTTGCAGGCCGAATGGAATTGTGCGATAGCAATAAGCCCCATACGGGGTAATAAACACAGTCTTTATTTGATCGGCCGGATTTAACGGTATCTGGTGAAAACCAGAATACGCGTCTACAAATGACAATAACTCACAACCAGCGGTCGAATCAATGACTTGGTCTATTCTAGGTAATGGAAAGGATCTTTTGGACACGCCTTGTTCAGGTTCGTGTAATCGATACACATTCACCATACAATGGCTACATTCGGATCATCTTTCTTCTTTTCTACTAGCACCGGATTTGACAACCAATCTGGATACAGCACCTCCATGATGAACCTGGCCGCGAGGAGCTGAGCTATTTCATCCCCTATTATTTTTCTCTTGTCTTCGGCGAAGCGACGGAGAGGTTGCTTCACCGGCCTTGCTCCTGGCCTTACATTCAGAGAGTGCTCAGCCAACTCCCTCGGAACACCTTGCAGATCCTGAGTTGACCATGCAAATATGTCCCGATTCTCACGGAGGAAGTTGGTGAGCTCGCTTTCCTATTTAGCATCTAGGCCTGCACCAATAGTAACAATACGCTCTGGGAATTGCTCATCTATTTGAAACTTCTTCGTTTCTTTAGTCGGCTGAAAGGAGACACTTCCATGTGGATTGGCTAGTGCCGGCATATTCAGCTGTGCCGACTGAGCGAGGGCTGCTACCTCCTGAATCCCTCTTTTTTCTCTTGCTATAACCAATGATTCGGCCAAATTCGACCCGGCTGAAGCACATCCCATTGACTTCTTGTAATCCCCTGCTACTGTTATCACTCCTTGTGGTCCGGGTAGCTTCATTTTCAGATAACTTACATGACAGCTGCCCATGAATTTGGCCAACGCGGGCCGTCCGAGTAAAGCATGATAACAACTCTCTAGATCCACCACTTCAAACTCTAAGTTTTCTGCTCTCCAGTTATCTCTTGTGTCGAATAACACATCCACTCAGACCTTACCAATGGGTTCGCATGAAAGCCCTGGCACTATCCCATGGAAAGTGGTCCTCGTGGATTGCAGCATGTTCTGTGATATTCCGAGTTTATGCATGGTATCTTTGTACATGATGTTGATACTGCTCCCATTGTCAATGAGAACCTTTGAAAATTTCACATTAATGCTTGGTCCAACAAATGTCGGATCCAACACGACTGCATACGACCCCGGATTTGGCATTATCTTGGGGTGATCCTTTATGCTCCAAGTTACTTCCTGATCTGACCAAGGAACATATCTTGGCACTGCCGGCATAACTGCATTTACTTCCATATGTCGGCGTTGCACACTCTGCTTGTCTTGCTGTTCCGTTGTGAACACACAATAATACTTCTGGTAATTCCTCAATCCAACATCCTGTCGACCTTTGCAATGGTTCGACGAGTCGTGGTTTTATTCCGGCCAATACTAGTCCATTAGACCTTTCTACTTGCCCATTAGATGCTGGGTGAGCCACCGAGGCAACATCTAATCTTATGTGTTTCTCTTGGCAAAACCTAGCGAAAGCTCCTTCTGCAAAGTTTGTGCCGTTATCTGTAATAACACTGTGTGGGTACCCATATCTTAAGATAATATCTTTGAGGAATTTCACTGTTGTGGGCCCATCGCATTTTTTTATTGGTTTCACTTCAATCCACTTTGTGAACTTTTCCACCATAACCAATATGTGGGTCATCCCCCCTCGGGCCGGCTTAAATGGTCCCACCATATCTAAGCACCACACGGAAAACGACATGTGTATCTTGGTTGCATATCTCTGACAACCATTGCATTTTTCAACCAGCTCTTTGGCTTCCTTCAATGCTGTTGGCCAATAAAACCCATGCCTGAATGCTTTGGCCACTAAGGGACGAGATGAGGCATGGTGTCCACATTCTCCTTGATGTATATCTAGGAGGATCTCCTGGCCTTCTGCCGAACTCACGCACCTTTGCAATACACTTGTGACGCTTCTTTTATATAGCTCATTATTTATGATTGTATAAGCTTTAGCTCTCCTTGCTATCTGTCTTGCTAACACTTCATTATTCGGCAAAATAGCATCTTTAAGGAAAGAGAATATGGGTTGCGCCCATACCGGTGTGATTTTCTCTGGTGTGGTCTCACTGTCTATTTCCATGTTTTCCGCCGACATAACTACCTCGGCTTTCTCCATAGTTATGCATACCTCTGCTGTCCTCCTCTTGGGGAGTTCCGGGTTATATTGCTGGTCTATTTCCATCGGCACCTTATCTTCTACTGAATTTGCCGGAATAAAGATGGATTCGGACTCTGGTGATGGAGTTATTGATGGTTTCCTGAGGTGCTCTAGGGCAATACCTGGGGGAATTGACTGCCTGGTTGATCCTAGTTTTGACAACGTGTCTGCGGCATCATTTTCTACCCGAGGTACGTGGTGAAATTCACACCCTTCAAAGTATCCACTGATCTTTCGCACATGAAATCTGTACAAAGCCATATTATCATCTAATGCATCCCAATCGCCTGAGACTTGCTGTACTACTAGATCCGGGTCCCCATAGCATAAGATTCGGCGTATGCCAATCTCTTTTGCCACTTTCAATCCATGGACCAGTTCTTCATATTCGGCTACGTTGTTTGACGCGGCAAAATGTATTTGCAGCACATATTTCAGCTGATCTCTTTTGGGCGAGGTTAACACTATTCCTGCCCCCAAACCATTTCTTAGTTTGGAACCGTCGAAATGCATCGTCCAATAATTTGGGTCTGGTAATGGTGGCTCATACTGCACCTCAGCCCAATCTACGAAGTAGTCGGCCACCGCCTGAGATTTGATTGCATCTCTCCTATCGAATTGTGGAGCATATGGTGACAACTCAATTGCCCATTTGGCTATTCGGCCACTTGCATATTTGTTGCTCAATATGTCGGCTATGGGTGCTTCACAGATCACTTTGATGGAGTGCTCTTCTAAGTAATGTTTAAGTTTCTTTGCCGACATGTACACTCCATAAGCCATCTTCTGATAATGTGGGTAATTTTGCTTTGAAGCGGATAACACCTCGCTCGAATAATACACCGGCCTCTGTACCGACTTATCATCTTCGAGTCGTTCTACGACGACTACAGCACTCACTACTCTGTTGGTAGCCGCTATATAGAGTAACATAGGCTCTTTTGATAGTGGAGAAGCCAAAATGGGTGCTGTGACCAACATCCTTTTCAACTCATGAAATGCATTGTCTGCTTGTGGAGTCCAAATGAACTTATCTGATTTCTTCATCAGTTGATAGAGTGGTAGTGCCTTATCTCCCTGCCGACATACAAACCGGCTGAGCGAGGCTAAACATCCCGTGAACTTTTGCACGTCATTTAGACACCTTGGCAACTCCATTCTCTCTACTGCCTTTATCTTCGTTGGGTTGGCCTCTATACCTCGGCTAGAGAGTAATTTTCCTGCTGGCACGCCAAATGTGCATTTTTCCGGGTTAAGCTTCATTCGGAACCTTCTCAGGTTCGCGAAAGTCTGCCGTATATCATCCAGTAGCATTTTGCTTTCCTTGGTTTTGATGACCACGTCATCTACATATACTTGTACATGTTTTCCTATCTGGTCGTGTAGACATTTTTGCATGCATCTCTGATACGTTGCTCCTGCGTTTTGCAGGCCGAATGGCATTGTGCGATAGCAATAAGCCCCATACGGGGTAATAAACACAGTCTTTATTTGATCGGCCGGATTTAACGGTATCTGGTGAAAACCAGAATACGCGTCTACAAATGACAATAACTCACAACCAGCGGTCGAATCAATGACTTGGTCTATTCTAGGTAATGGAAAGGATCTTGTGGACACGCCTTCTTCAGGTTCGTGTAATCGATACACATTCGCCATACAATGGCTACATTCGGATCATCTTTCTTCTTTTCTACTAGCACCGGATTTGACAACCAATCCGGATACAGCACCTCCATGATGAACCTGGCCGCGAGGAGCTGAGCTATTTCATCCCCTATTATTTTTCTCTTGTCTTCGGCGAAGCGACGGAGAGGTTGCTTCACCGGCCTTGCTCCTGGCCTTACATTCAGAGAGTGCTCAGCCAACTCCCTCGGAACACCTTGCAGATCCTGAGTTGACCATGCAAATATGTCCCGATTCTCACGGAGGAAGTTGGTGAGCTCGCTTTCCTATTTAGCATCTAGGCCTGCACCAATAGTAACAGTACGCTCTGGGAATTGCTCATCTATTTGAAACTTCTTCGTTTCTTTAGTCGGCTGAAGGGAGACACTTCCATGTGGATTGGCTAGTGCCGGCATATTCAGCTGTGCCGACTGAGCGAGGGCTGCTACCTCCTGAATCCCTCTTTTTTCTCTTGCTATAACCAATGATTCGGCCAAATTCGACCCGGCTGAAGCACATTCCATTGACTTCTTGTAATCCCCTGCTACTGTTATCACTCCTTGTGGTCCGGGTAGCTTCATTTTCAGATAACTTACATGACAGCTGCCCATGAATTTGGCCAACGCGGGCCGTCCGAGTAAAGCATGATAACAACTCTCTAGATCCACCACTTCAAACTCTAAGTTTTCTGCTCTGCAGTTATCTCTTGTGTCGAATAACACATCCACTCAGACCTTACCAATGGGTTCGCATGAAAGCCCTGGCACTATCCCATGGAAAGTGGTCCTCGTGGATTGCAGCATGTTCTGCGATATTCCGAGTTTATGCATGGTATCTTTGTACATGATGTTGATACTGCTCCCATTGTCAATGAGAACCTTTGAAAATTTCACATTAATGCTTGGTCCAACAAATGTCGGATCCAACACGAGTGCATACGACCCCGGATTTGGCATTATCTTGGGGTGATCCTTTATGCTCCAAGTTACTTCCTGATCTGACCAAGGCACATATCTTGGCACTGCCGGCATAACTGCATTTACTTCCATATGTCGGCGTTGCACACTCTGCTTGTCTTGCTGTTCCGTTGTGAACACGCAATAAGACTGATGATGTTCTCTGTAATCATTGCGTCCAGTATTTCCTGGATTTGTCCTTCCATCCTGGCCTTGGTTCATCACTTGATGTACCGCATCTCTCCGGTCCGAGTTATCGTATCTCAGGGGAGGAGGTGGTAACATCAGTTGTCGTGCATTTGCTCCAGTCAACTGTGGCTGATGCTGTTGATGTACTTGAAGGGGCGCTGCCTGAATGCCTGCGGGGTTTCCCATTGCATTTTTCATCCATGCACATTGGCGGGTCATATGGTTGGCTGGCCAGGATGGGTTTGACGTGTGAAATTTACACGGCTGATCTAACATAGATTCGAACGTGTACTTCGGCATCTCCTGCCATTGCTTCTTTTGTTCTGGGGTCCACTGTCTTTTTCCTTCATTCCTTGGTGTCCACTGTTGAGGACCATTCTTTTGCCGTTGAGTCGTTCTGTGACTCGGCTGATCATGCGCTACCGCTGCCACTTGGGCCGAATTATATCTATAATCCGGCCTTTCTTCTCTTCTTCCTATAAAGTCATTGCGCCTGGATGACCCGGCCAAATCTCTTGCATATTGGTATTGTTGCTCCCGATGATCTACCGACATTAATTCTGGTTGCGTTGGATCTACTAATGCATAGGAGTCCGCTATTCTGATAGTTTCTGCCAATGTGGTTGGCATATCTCTCAGCAGTCGTTGCCACAATACACTAGCATAACGGCATCCTTGAGCGAACCAAGCTATTGCTTGCGACTCTATAACTCCTTCACACGAGTTTCTCAGGTTACACCATCGAGTTAAAAACTCTCTATCTGTTTCATTCGGCCTCTGCTTGCACATGGCTAACTGTTGCGGCATGTTTGGCCTCTTGTATGTGCTGGTAAAGTTGCTGACGAACATTTCTTCAAAATCTAACCAACAGTTGATACTGCCTGCCGGTAGATTATTCAGCCATACCCTAGCTGGTCCTTCCAACATTTGTGGGACATACCTTACTGCCCATCGTAAGTTTCCACCCGCTATTTTCACAGCAGTGGCATAATCAATCAACCAGTCTTGTGGTTTGGTACTCCCATTATATGTTTTCGTGCCTCTCGCTAGCTGAAAGTTCGGCACAGGTGGTTCGCCCATGATCCGTGGTCCAAAGCACGTCGGACCTTGTGGACCCTGTTCTTCCAGCAACTCGGACCGGTATAGCCGGTCTAGCTTTACTCTTGCATCATTTGATGGCAAATCTCTGTACAGAACTCTGTCTTGCATTCCATAGTGGTTATTTCCACCATGGATCGCATATTCCATCTCGGAATAACCATCATTGTACCTTTCATTCACTTGATTGTGGCGAGCTGGTCTCGCTTCTCTTTCCTGTCGGGGTTCATGTCTTGGCTGTGGGTTGAGCGGCAGTTCTCTCCTTACTTCAACCGGGGTATTTTTCTCATGATTGCCTCTTCCGAGTTCTCTTCTGCTGAGGTCTACATTGCCTCGGCTTCCACCGTCTTTCTCAATACGGCCGGGATTCCTCTCACCACTGTTACCTCGGCTTCCATTGCCTCTGTTCTCGTTTTCCTTCCCGGCTATTGCCGGATCATACGGAACAATTTGCTTGTTTCTCTTTCCTGAAGTTACTGCTTTGTCCTTTCGTGCATTATTTCCGGGTGAGGACGCTGCTGCCACGGACAAGGCAGGTGCTGCTCCAGCCGAGTGAACCATTCGCGAGGCCCCCGGCCTCGCCGGGTCTGCCCTGAGCATTTCTTCGTTTTGCTGGTTCGCGATGCGCACCAGCTCATTCACTCTTTCTTGCTGTTTCTGCCGGGCTTCGCCGGTTAACCCCTCTAACTCTAATGCCACGGCATTTGCCGCTCTTAGGTTCTTTGCCGGGGTACTGTACCTCGGCAAGCCCAAATCAACTGATTATGCCTTATGAGCATCATGCTCCTTGTTGATATCATCTATGAGTTTTTTCCCTCTCAATCTTAGCTCGTCCACCCGTTCGGGCGCGACGTCAAGCTTATTAGCTTTGGCATATTCTCGCAGGGTCCTGTTTAAGGACTCCCGCAAGGCCGACACCTTTTTTGCCTCTACCAGCACCTTTTTGCCTGGTTTCCTCTAATTCTGCCTGAGCATTGGCCGGATCAAGTATCGGCGCTACAGGTGTAGTCAAGTTTTCTATGGTTGCCTGAAGAATGTTTTCTGGCCTTTCCAGAGGTGGCCCTCTTACTCTTGGTGATTTTGGGGTAGTTTCCTGTACCTCGGCTTGGTTGGTCACTAGAGGGATTACCTCGGTGGGTAGTGGTGTCGTCTGCCTGGGCGCGCCCTGCACGCCTGTGGCGGGGTATCTGGTCGAGCCGGCAGCCGCTACTCCCGCTTGCACTCCGGCCGCGATCATCACCTCGACGCTGCCTGCGGGACGCGCTCCGCGTGGAAAGCTCGCATCGCTAAGGGGTGGCTCTCCTGCAACAACAACTTGGTGAGGATAAATGTCGGAGATGTCGACGCCGACGTAAACCCTATGCCCGCCCAAGCTGATGAAGACACCATTGCGCGGGGGAGTTTTTCCCCTGAAGCTGCCCGCATTGTCGCTGACTTAGTCACAGAGATCAAACCTCCGGACCAAGCCAGAAACGACGCGCTCGCCAGTGTTGATGAAGTTTCCTGTCCGGATCATGAGTCCAGCTAGCACCGCTGCTGGCCCCACGGTGGGCGCCAACTGTCGTGGTGGTGGCACGGTAGATGCCATGGGTAGGCTAAAGTATGGGGTCAATGGATGCTAGAGGGATCTGGAGAGGGAAGATGCAGTTGATCACACGGAAGGCAAAGGTAAAGATCTTATTTCTCCTTCCTTGGGCTACAAGTACTCCTTGTGCTGTGTTCGAGAAGGAAGAACTATACCAGCCTAACGGTACTAAAAATGAGCCGATCCCCTCCTCAGGGTCCAAGCCTCCCCTTATAAAGGAGAGCCTTGGGTTCCTTTAGGGCTGATGTGGCAAGCATATTCGAGGAATATGCTTGTCCCAATATAGTAGTTCGGCGCCCCCCTTTCCCTGTCGCTCCCCTAACGACGGCAAGGTTCCAGAGGGCCCCTCCTATGCGCCTCGGGCTTCAGGACTATCACCTCCGTGACCTCCTTCTGCCTCTCTGTCGCTCTGCTCCTTTGTCCGTAGTGCTTGGCTCCACTCAGATTCTCCCTAGCCTGCGGCTAGAGTTTGACTTCAGGCTTCTCCTTGTCATGCAAGCTTCGTATCATTCGGCCCTTCCTCGCGTAACTCGGCTTGTCCTTCACCTGCATCAAGATTACTCGGGCTAACCCAGCCGACTTACGCAGTATCTCGGCCGGGTAATGCCTTGCCATTACTATAAGGGTCCTGCCCTTTCCTATCTCGGCCGACCTCTACAGGATTCGGTCGACTCAGACTGTAATTCGGAAACTAGACGGGGAACATCCTTTCGTCTTTACCCTATCCGGGGTTACCTCCCCAACAATAGGATAGATGGGGCATTGAACAGGGGCATGATCATTTCCTTCACATAGGAAACAAGTCACTTGAGATGTGGGGCATTGATTAGTTGGATGTCTCTCTTCACAATTAGGGAATTGATCTTCATGCTCCTTGGATGTATGATCCTTGTCTCCACAAATATTGCATGCTTGGGTTCCTTCTAGGATAACATCTTTGTCATCCTTGTTGTCATTAACTCCTTGGGAAAAGTTTTCTCCCATGTTGATCATTTGAATAGCCAATCCTTGCAACAATTGGGATTGAAGTTTCAAAATCCTTTGTATGGCTGGGTCTAGTCCATTGTTGTTGGATAAAAGCTGAGATGTCACTTGGCTCAACTGGGTTTGGTTTTCTAGTAGTTGTTCTCTCATGTGCATCTCTTGGTTGGTGTTGTTGTCATCAACCTTGATGTTGGAGTCTCTTGGAGTAGTCATCTGTTTGGGTTGGATTGGGATTAGAATAGGTAAAGTATTTCTAAGGAAATAATTCTAATCACACACATCACAATTCACACAAGCAATGTGCAAGCAATCACAACCAAACATTCCACTCAAACAACAAAGTTCAAGCACATTTTTAAGCAACCAAAAGTATTTTTTTTACACCACATAAGTTGGTGGGTTTGACTTAAACAAAATATGGTGGTCCATCTACATGGTTCACTTGTGATCTTTCCATCCTTCTTGGTTGATTCTTCTTGAATGAGATATTTTTCTTCTTGAGAAAATTCTTGGTCACAAAACTTCAAAGGGATGATGGTTCCTTCTAAGTTGTGTTTCCTTACTCTTCAAGTCTTGAGCAACATTTTTTGTCTCAATTGTAGTCCTTAGTGATATCTAAGGTTGAAGTTCCTTGGTGAAAATGTTGAAGATGTTGAAGTCATTAGAGTTGATATCCAAGGTTGAAGATGTTGAAGTCATTAGAGTTGAAGAAGTCCTTTGCACATGATGAAGTCTTTAGCCATGGGGTAGGCTTTATCCATCAAGTTTGAAATAGAAGAGATGTAGAATCAAAAACCAAAATGGTTGAGGGAAGAGTTTACAAGATTGTTTGTAAATAAGTTTTGGAACAAATACAACTCCTATTTTTTAAGGGGTTTTGTCCAATCCTAGGTTTACAAATTCTACAGGCAACACAATGCTCTGATACCATATGTAAGGTTCCCAACCTATCATAAGGTAGAGATCCTTGTGTTTACAATGCTAGTCCCTGGATCAATAGCTAGCATCCACAGTTAAGATGTAATATCAAGAAACAAAGGTCATAATACAACTTTATAACCAGGAATAAAATAAGTTATTACATCTTACATAGGCCATTTGGTTATTACATTACATTGCAGCAGAATATCTATAAACATGGGGTCCTTCATCTTCAAAGTGCCACAGGCAGACATGTTGGTTGTAGGCTTTGTAATCCTAATCAACACACTTCACTAAATCAAACGATCCTGCAACATAAGAAGTTACAGCCACAAGGGTCAATACATTTGAATTGTATTGGCAAGTGATACTATGGTAGTGTAGTGGAGTATATCATCTATATGCATTTGGCTAAGTGGAGCTTAGGCTTGCATTGCTCAAAATAGATTTTCCTGATCATTTGAAAACACTAAGTTTTGTTTGGAAAAAATCACCCAAGGCATCTACCAATCAAAGATTGAAGATCCTTTAACCCTTGTTCAATCCAGAAGTTTTTAACTTAAAAATTTGGATGATGAGATTCTTGATAGCTTCCATGTCTTGATGCTCAAATTGTCCTTTGCCAGGGACATGGCTAAGTACTTAGATTTTACACTCTGTAGAGGTGGTGCACTTTCCCCACAAGACTTGGTTTCCCAAGACAAGATCTTTCAGAAGCCTTCCCTTAGACCAGAATGGACGCGTTCCAACCTATCATTTCCCCTACCACCAACTGTCCATTTGGCTAAGTTCTTGCAACCTATATGATCCAGGCAGAGCCCATAATGCCAAGTGGTTGCACTTGAAGCTTCTCAACATTTGACATCTCAAATCTCTTTGTTCCTGGGTGTCCATCCACAAGTGAGATACACAAGGTTCACCAGTCCCCTGGCCTTGTGTAACCACTCAACACAAACCATTCCTTCCATTCCACCCAGGTGTTTCATTCACTTAGCTGTTTTATTAAACAAAACACAAGTCCTCAGACTTAGAAATTTTCCATAGCATGAATATATATTCCACCCTTGTTTTCTATTAGCTAAGCTAAGCATGATAGTAGTAGGAATCTTAACTTAGGAAAATTCTACTAAGGTTTCATCTACTAGGTTTTCCCATAGCATGGTTTATACTTAGCAAAATTCCATGCAAGTCTTACTTAGAAATATCACTAATGCATAGTGAAAATAATGGGACAAAAGTATGTAGCATCACTTGCCTTTTTGGTAGAGGGTATAGGTTCACTCCTTGATCTTTGCAATGTTCACACACTTCAAGTCACTACAATTCAATCAAGCAAAACAATATTTCAATCTACCATTCAAAGCAATTCATCACATAAAATGATAGAATCAAAGTAATGCATGCAAGCATGCAATAGGTTGTTTTATTTGTAGAAGTGGTTTCTAGTAGGTTGTAAACATTTGGAAACACCTATTGGTCATTTTATAAAGTGGCAAAGTCATTTGCAAAAGGTTTTACTTCATAAACCATTTTTAAAACATGGTATCACTTTATGTGGTGTAAAAATGTTTTCAATAATGCATTAATCTATAGGGTTCACAAAATATGTTTTCAAACCATAAAATCTTGTGTTTAGGGTCAGAGAGTTTATTTCCAAAACATTTCTCAAAGGTTTTCTTCCAAAACCACTTTTAATAATTAAACTATATTTTTATTTGACTAGAATTGGTTTAAATCCAAGATTCATTCTTTTGTTTCACCAAATACATTTTTGAATCCACAAAGTGATTCATATGGTCAGTAGGTTCAAAACAAACCATTTGCCAAAGATTTTATCCCCAAAATCATTTTAGAACAATTTTTATAACCTAAACAAGCATACATAAGTTTCTGCAAAAACAAACATTTTACCAGAAGCTTTTTACTAAACAAAGTGTATGGTTGGCTTGTTTTTCTGAATCCATTGATATAAAGTTTGCAAAATTTGGATGTGAAGATCAAAAGTTATGCAATTTACAAAATATTGTATCTAATGGATCAAATCTGTTTTAAAACAAATCAACAGAGACACGTGTCCTATTCCTATTCGCCCATACCGTTTCTTCTGGATCACGCGCTGTAAGCCGTTGGATTTAAGTTGGATCGTGTGGCACACAGGCGAGCGTACCCCTTCGTTCTCGTTCTAATCTCATCCGTCAGATCTAGATCCTATGGACCCTATTGCCTTGACCATTTGGCAGCGGCGGCAGGTGGCGGCGCGTGGTCAGTCGACGACGGATTTGGCGATGCAGGAAGCGAGGAGGAGAGGGAGGAGGCTCACCGAGTTCTCCGAGGCGTGGGGGTGCTCAAGGTGCTTCCCGTTTGCCAAAGGGCGCGCTGGAGCTACGGGGATTCCTCGCCGGAGCTTCTACTGGCGACGGCGTGCTCTGGTGCTGTCGGAGACGATCCTACAAGGTGCGATAGGACGCGAAACAGGGGGCATTAGAAGCGCGAAAGAACTCAGGGTGTAGTGGTGTCCTCTAGAGAAAGGGGGAAGGACGAGGCTTACGGGGAGGGTCACCGGAGCTGATGTAGTTGACGGTGGTGCTCAGTCGAAGATGTTGCCGAGCTTGCAGGGCACGCGCGGGCGAGCTGCGGATGCAGAAAGATGCGCCAGGGCCTGGGGAACTTGCCTGTGTGCTAGGGGAGGCAAGGGGTGGCGCGGGGTCACCGGAATCGGCAGGGAAAGCCGTCGGTGATAGTGAGGTTCAGAGAGGAATTAGGGCGGCCTGGGGGCATGCTAAGGTGGGGAGACAGAGGGGAAGGAGAGAGGAAGGGGAGACTCTTTAACCTGCGTGGTCGCAGAGGGTAAATGCAGCATCAATGCCGCGAATTAAAGCGAGCATTCATCGGCGGAAACAGCCGGTGTGGTCAGCGGCGGGTGAGGAAGAAGGTGAGTTGGCGGTGGGGCCTAGCGTCAGCGAGATAGAGAGTGGTTTGGTGGGGCCTAATCATCAGTGGTTGCGCGGGTTCAGACACGGGTGAGGAAAACGCTTCGGGGAGGGGAAAGAGGAGGTGGGCTGTTGGGCTTAGTGGGCCAGGTTGGGTTGGGCTGCTTCCAAATCATTTTTTTATTCTATTTATTTTTATTTTTCTATTCCTTCAAATCTGTTTTGATTTTGTTTAATTGATTCAAACACCCATTTGAATTCAAACTTTTGCCAACTTTTGGGTAGGTTTAAACACTGATTAGTATTGTATTCTGATGTCAATTTTTGAAGAAAACCTTATTCATTTTGGGGTCTTTTATTTATTCAAAATAGGATCTAGTTTTTAATTATATAGGATTTAATAATAATTTTAAACCTCCATTTGAATTATTTAAACTTTCCAAATCCTTTTAGTAGGTTTTATTTGTTTAGTTGGTTCAAATAATTCATCTTGAATTATTTGGAAAGTATTTTAATATGATTTATTAATCATTTAAGATTGGGTATTTGTTTTAATTCCAATGGAATTTAATATAGTTTTAAATCCCAAATTTTTATTTGTAGGTTTTATTTTATTTAAGTTGGTTAAACAACTTTTATTCCACTTGGGTAAATTCCAATATCATTTTCTCATGTATTCTTATTTAGATATTTTTCTTTATTAAGATTGGGATAGAGTGGTTATTGCCATTTTATTTTATTTGGAATATTATTTATCCTTTTATTTTATTTGAATTGGGATTATATTCATTCCATTTTCTTAATGGATTAGGCCAATATTTGATTTGGTCTTTAAATATTCTTTATTTAATTATTCTTTCTTTTCTTATAAAATCCATATCTTTTTATTTAGAGATCCAGACTTGGTGATTCCAATTTGTGAAATCTTTATTGATATTTACTTATCCTTTTAAATCCCTTTAGGATCAATTGCTCAACATTTGGTATGGGTTTCTAGATAGTTTCTTTATTAGCTTTGGGAATTCAATTTCTTATCTTGTTAGATTCATAAGATTTTATTTATGGTTCCAAATTGTATGAAACCAATTTATATGGCTTTCTTTTTTTCTATTTGTCTTTCTTGATCATTTGTAAATGTTTGTTGACAGATTTTTATATGGATAAAATCCATAGGCTTGGAGATAACTTTGGAAATGATTTTATTTCCATTAGGGTTTTAGGGTTTGGATTTATTTTTTCCAAGTGTTTAAATTTCCTGATACATTCATTTAGGAATGCAATTCCCTTGATTTGGATTTTTTTGAGTTCAAACTTTTACCAAAGTTTTTTCAAGATGGGATTTTAAGTTTCCTTTTTGAAACAAAAAGTTTCTTTTCACCCTGATTTTCAACAAAATTTTATTTTGTTTATTTTATTTTTCACATTACAAGATTTGAAAATCTTGGGATGTGACAAGGACGAGCAGGAGATAAGCTTGGGGATGCTTGATACGTCGGAAACGTATCTATAATTTTTTATGTTCCATGCTTGTTTAGTATCTATTTTGCTTTGCTTTGTGTACACTTTGAGGTGTTTTTATATGTTTTATGGTACTAACCTATTAACAAGATGCCATAGTGCCAGTTGCATGTTTTCTTCTGTTTTTGTTCCAGAAAGGCATAAAATCAATATTCTCGAAATTGGACGGGACAAAAGCCAAAGTCAATATTTTACCGTGGGGAACACAGAGCCAGAGTACGAGACGGAGGGGAGGCACCAGGGGGCCACACCCCCTAGCGGAGCGGGCTAGGGTTAGTCACGCCTGGGGGGTGTGACCACCCTGGCCGCCTCCCTGCCACGCCTCGTCGCCTATAAAGACCCCTCGATGCCAAAACCCTAAATACCCGATCAATATTCCACGAAACTGTCTGTAGCCACCGCCACCATTGTCCCTAGATCAGGGGGGATCTGAAGCTCTTCCTAGCACCCTGCCGGAGGGGAGATCATCCTGGAGGCCTTCTTCTTCATCATGCCAGCCTTCGGCATGAAGTGTGAGTAGTTCCATCTTGGACTACGGGTCCATGTAGTATCTATATGGTTGTATCTCCTCCTTTGTGCTACCATGTTTAGATCTTGTGACCTCCGTTCATGATCAAGATCATCTATTTGTAATCATGCATGTTGTGTTTGCAGGGATCCGATGGATATTGAGATTACTATGTCAGATTGATTAATGGTTTTGTCTTATTGATTCTATCATTTATGTATTGTTTGTGATCTTGCATGCTCTCCGTTTCTAGTAGCTATCTTGGCCAAGTAGACGCTAGTGACTCCAAGAGGGGGTATTTATGCTAGATAGTGGGTTCATGCCTCTATTTCATCTAAGGGAAGTGACAGAAATCTCTAAGGTTGTAGATGTGATTTTGCTACTAGGGAGAAAACAACGGTCTCTTGTTCATGGAACAAGTGGATTGTTTACCTTACACACTTTGCTTAAAGAAGTTATCTGTTGCTTGCAACTTAATACTGTAGGGGGTTCGGATGATAACCTGAAGGTGGATTTCTAGTCAAAGATGCAGTTTGATGGCGGTCTATGTATATTGTTGTATTGCGCAATAGAATCTCATAGGATCATGAATGTCTAGTATTGCATTGTTATGCCTTGATCAGTCCTATCAATTGCCATACTGTAATTTGTTTACCCAGCATGCCATGTTTGTTTATATTAAGGAGAACACCATTCATACATTTTTCACTGTTACTGTTTACTTTCTGCAAACCACTATTACCTTCCACACCATACAGTTAATCCTTTGTTACAGCAATCGGTGAGATTGACAACCTCACTGTTTGTTGGGGCAAAGTCTTGAGTTTTTGTTGTGCAGGTCTGCAAGTTACTAGCAACACCTTCGAGACGTTTCCTTCCTCCTACTGGTTCGATAACCTCCATTTCTTACTGAGGGAAGACTTGTTGTTGTGCTCATCACGCCTTGCTCTTGGGGTTCCCAATGAAGCGCTACCACACGCCATCAGCTAGCCAAATTCAAAGTCTCAATCGAGCGGCAATATCACACATCGACCGTGAAGCATTTCACGCTCCTCTGTTTCTAAAATTTTTGACCATAAAATTCCCATTCTACCCTTTGTTCAGACAACAAATCGGCAGGCTATAGTCGGTATCTTGGGGGCACAATCATAATTTGTATCATGTTCACCTCTATGGTCCCTATTCACGCAGTTTCTCCCGTTGGCCGTCCAAAAAATCCCAAGCTCATCTGTCCCCTCCACGACCACCGCGCGCACCGGCATGCAGCAATTCCACGGTTGCCTAAGCCGCTTGAGCCGAAGTCTTGTGCACCTCCGCGGATCCGCTTCACCGGCAACCACTGCGGTGACCCAGCATACCACTGCATGACTTAGTATACTATAGTCGTTGACATAACACCAATGAAACACCATTCACTAGTATTACATCCCTCATAGTGGTACAACAGAGACACAACAGGCCCAATACTTGGCTAAAGGTTACAACTCGAGTCCTTACATAAGATCCAGATAACACTCTAGGTTAAAAGAGAGAAAAATAAATTTCTTTCAAAGAAGAATCAGAAATAAACAACTCAAATTTTTTATATTAATAAGACTAGTATCTAAACTATTGGTCTAGCATTGCTGCTATAGCAATACCCTATAGAAGTTGGTTCCAGGGTTAGATATTGTATTCCTATCAAATCAGTAACTTCGTCTTCACTTGAGTTGATGTATATATTGACTTCCTTAACTCCATTGAAGGGATTAAGCTTTTAATGGTGATTCCTAGAGCATAACTTGATATTGATATCGTATTTATGGCTCTAGAGTCTAGCAAGGGTTAAGAAGATACGTTGAGTACGAGCGTACTCAGCAAGTTCACTAGAAAAGGAGTGTTTGATGCACTATATCTACATACACAGACCATAGGTCATAAGCAATGCAAGTTTTTGTAAACATTTCTTCAAAGGTTACTTTTATTCTGAAAAGCTATGTTCGTCAGCCTTCACGGGTTTACCAGAACTTTCATGGAGTTCCTTTCCTGCCGCGTTCACAGCTCCTTCCCGGAACAGGGAGTAATAAGTTACAGTTCTGACACTCTGCAAAGGTGCGTTAGTTTACCCATGAGAGATCAACTCTTTGTTGCAAAACCGGGCAGCTTATTCCCATCCACAATTCCATGATGTGGGGCCTAGAAGATGATCCAAGCCAATCACTGCCCCCTTCGCGACCCCGCATGCCTCCTTGGTGTACACCATGCCCACCCATTGAATTATGGAAATGGTTTGTACAGACTGTTAGATGCCAGAACTATCGTAGGACTATGAGGGTTCCCACCCATATGTTGCATATCCTCTACGAATTACCAATTAAATGCACGCTACGAGGATAACAGTCACTACCTGCACATCCGGCTACATGCGAGAGGAATAAGATACAGCTGACTTCTCTGTCCCATTCCAAATCTCATGGTTAACGCGTGATATACAGCACAAGAATCACAGGCAACATTGGGGTTGTTAAGTCCTAGATAATATGTTCCTTTATCACCGGAACTTTCATAGTAGGTTATTAGCTCATGGTAAATAACCTATAATCATATTATTATGAAAATAGTGTTTCATGATTTTTTTTTAAATGCGGGTGATGAAAATTCTGGATTTGCAAAATACTTTACAGAAAATAATCAAAGGACATGAGCAAGTGTGAACTTGCCTTTTGTGATTGCAAGATTATGCACTCACGGTCTTCAAGACAATATAAGATCCAATATCTGAAATCAGCATCATTGGTCTGGTAAGGACTAATGTTTAAAGAAGCAGGATGCTATTATGCATAAATAATGTAATGCAATTTGATAAGTTTGTATCCCTGGAATGAGCGTTAATCTAGGGTCTGGAAACTGGAAATGATTCCTTTAGTATGTGTTATACTTTCAGATAAGTTCCACACTTGTGCTTTTTGTTAAGGCTGTTAAGTGTGTGTGAAACAACATGTAATCACAATATTATACTATACTTAGATCCACGAGTGTGTAATGCTACTCAAATACTACTTATATAAGAATTGCCTTATCTTCAAATCTTACTTTACAAGTATTAGCATTTATAAGTAACTTAGTGTTAACAATCCTAAGTAAGTAAAGCACACGGTAATGTGATTATTATTAATTGTCATTTGTTGTTTGAAGTGGAAAAAAAATAACATTTGAAGAAAAGATTTCTTTTCTAAGGTTTAAACAATCTTTGTGTTTAATCGAAGATGGTCGATGTTATTTGCTCTTGCTTGAATAGTTTGTATTTGATATGCCTTACGACTTAATTATATCAGACCAAAGTTAACTACAAAATACATCATAAAGTCTCTAGCATTATATTAAAATTCTTGTAGACTAAAGTTCACTTTAAAACATAGATGAGTTTAAAGTGTAATGCTGATGATATTTGTACTTTGTTTACCTCATAATGTTTCTTTATAATTACTTAAGAGTGATATTACTTTTATTTGAATAATAGTTTATTATTATTATCATGGATTAAGAACATTTATCTTTTTATAAAAGTATGGTTATCGTTTTGATTAAGGAATTAATATTACTTAGATAATTTATTAATTCATTGTAGTGTCTTGGTATGTTAATTACTTGTAGTTAAAATAAAGAAATAAATTTTATTTAGCCACAATTATTCTTGGAAGGTCTAATATTAGAATAAGATTTATTTAGAGATATCTTACACTTATAGTTGAATGATAATTCAATAATATTATATTTAAAATGTGTTGAACCATTTTGACTTCATACTATCAATATTTAAGACCAATATTATTTATTAGGCCTTAATTGACTCATTTTTAAAAATATTAGCAATTTTTATTTACCCTTAAATGAATTATTAAGTAAGGAAACTAGATTTAAATCCAAGTTTTTAGAGTATTAAGTTTTTATTTCCTTTAAAAGTGGAATGTTATATTTTTAACATGTAAATATTTTTTTTTGATTATTTTGGTATATTATATTTATTTTTGTGATATCTAAATAATAAGATATGATTTCTATAAAATTTAATATGGTATAAACACTTAATAAATAATAAATACTCAATTAAGTGGAATAATAATATATGATTATAATATTAAATTTTAGTTCTTATTTTTCTAAGAATTTTAGTTTATTATTTATATTTTTATCATTTACCATTATTAAAATATGAATTATCAAAGTTTTATTACTTTAAAATCTTTATTAAATAAATATTATTTAAATAACTAACATAATAATGTTTGATAATAGTTTTAAGTTATATATTTTACTTTTCTAAACATTTCATATATTACACATATTTTTCTAAATTATAAAATAAAAGTTATTAATTTAACAAGATTTAATGATTTTATTTCATTTCTGGAATATTTAAATTTGGAATATAACATTTTATTTATTTCCTAAATAGAAAATAACTTTTTACACAACAGCCAGAGCTACCCTAGGTCACTGACCAGTGGGGTCAGGGCCACGTCGGTATACCACCTAGGCGTGGACTGGTGAACTGGTGGACTGGGTCAAGGTGTGACGCGAGCAGGGCATCAGGATGACGTCAGCGCAGCCACCACCGCCAGTTGATGGTCGTTGGCGACGATCTACGGTGCCCCAGCAAGGGAAACTATTCTAGTTTGAATCAGCGCGATATGTTGAACCATATAGTGGAGGCGCTGCTCGTAAATGGTCATCGAAGCTACTAGAACGACGACGACTGACCGCGGCGTATGGCGGTGCTACGGCGTGAGCATGCTAGAGAGCGCGATAGGAAGAGAGGGTCGATGCTTGAGCATCAGTTACTCACCCTAGTTGCAGTGGTGGTGTTGGTGAGGGCTGGTGCGGTCGGAGACGAGCTCTCCGACAAAGATTCCGACAAACCTCCACGAAAAGGAACGACAAAATTTGCCCTCCCCAGTGCTCCGCTTGATGTTGGACTCCACCCAGAGGATCTACAGAGCACGGGGCGTCTCCATGGCTACTTGGAAAGGAGTGGGGAGGTGCAACACGACGGCTAGGTTAGCTAGGGTTTCTGCCCTAAGGAAGAAATCGCGCGAGAGAGAGAGAGAGATTCAGGGGGAGAGGGAGTGGATGAGGACGAGGCAGCGCGGCATCGTCGTGGCCTCCTTATCCCCTTTGGCGGTCGGCAGAACAACTCTCCACGCTGACGAGCGGCAGCGCTGGCGGTCGGCAGAACAAATCTCCACCTCGGTGAGCGGCGGCGCTGGCGCCAGCAAGCTGCTTTGGCGGCTGCGCAAGGTGGACGATGACGATAGAATGTACAAAGGGGTATGCAGGCTTGGGCCAGTTTTTGGCTTCGAAGAATCAAGCGGAAAAAAACTGGCTACGGCCTATGAGCGACGAATAAGCAGAGGAAATGTTGAGCCAGCCTGCTGCTCGACCAGATCCTCCTTTTCTTTCTATTTTCTTTTTCTATTTTCTGTTTTGATTTCATATTTGAATTTGGTCATTTGATTTGTATTTCCTTTATAGGATTTATTTTCTGGATGGTTACAGCAATAATAAAGTATAGTTAGGGTTCTTTTATGGGCTTTCTCATATAATGATATCATTTCTTTATTTTCTTTATATAGGTACTTTTTGTTATGAATCTTCATTTTCATGCAGACCTTAATTCTATTAGTAAATCTGTTTTAAAATTTCTTGTTTTAAAATTTAAATTTATTTTACAATTAAGGACATAAGATTGGACTTTTAGTAATGGAAAACAATTAACCAATATTCTGGAGAAAACAATTAAGGCACTTATATGTCTTCTTCATGGTTATCCTATATTTCTATGATTGTTTTATCAAGGCATACCATTAGTAGGAATGGTTCATTCTAGAGTTTATATTAGTGTTTTATAAATGTGTATGAATATTATGGCTGAAGACATATTGCCCGCATACTAGTGATCATCAATGATATCCCCTTTTAACCTAGTGAAGTTATTCTTTGGATTGACTTAGGAGATAGAATTTCTCAATATGGTTCCTAAGCACATGTGATTAGGATAGTTGGAAAAGACAAGGATGTTCTTAAGTGATTTGCTATAGGAAAATCATTCCTATAAAGAATTGTGGAAATGGGATGATAAATTAATAAGATCATATGGGTATTATGTTTGGTTAAGGATTTAAAGTTGAGTGTTTACCAAGAATTCCTAGGTTCTATCCTTCATAATTTTAGACTTTTAATTAAGGAATTCCTTTCCTAGATATACTACTTCTTCATATCAATCATCATGTGTTAACATGATGAGCTTTACTTCACAAGAATACTATTATCAACAATTCCTACTTCTAAATCCATTTGTAAATGCAATGAGCTTGACACTAAATCTCCATATAATCTTCTCATAGAGATACTCTCATCCCTAGAGTACTTCTTATGAATCTAATTCCACTAGACTAATTACTCTTTTACTTCACACATTACTTTGTAATCTCACTTATAAATCTCATAAACTTGTCACTAAAGCTTTTCATAATTATCACATATATCCACTTGATTATATCAACTACTCTACTATTGATAACCTCTAATCCAACAAGTAATTACTACTAAATTTATTCACACACTTCCTTCATCATCCATCACTAACATTACTACAAGAGATATATCTATATATCAAACCCTACTTCACCTCAAGTGTTTAATATTTCCTAAGATGAATATCCTACTCCTCTAACTTAATGCTTCTTTAATATGAGCTTGGTTATACTATATTAACTTTAGCTACCTCAGTAATTCATACTCCAGCTTCACATTGTAGCTTTGTGACTAGTCATGACTAACCTAGGATAACATAACTATACTAGGGTTTAATCATGTTCTATCCACCCATCTCACTTATATATGATATAATCATTCACTCTTAGTGACATGAGCATGATCACTATAATCATTTGATCATTTATGGCTTAGGTTTCCAGTTGGCTAATCAAGGCTTCATCAATTCCATATTATAAGTGTATTATACCTATTTTCTTAGTGACCATAAAATTATATATATTCCAAATAACTATTCTATCATTTCAGGGGTGAGTTAACGCCATCAATTATCACACTGTTCTTGTTCTCTTCTGTCTTGGTGGTGGCACGGCAGATGCCATGGGTAGGCTAAAGTATGGGGCCAATGGATGCTAGAGGAATCCGGGAGGGAAGATGTAGTGACTTCTACACTCAAATGACTAACAAGTAGATCTTGATTCCTCCTCTCAAGATCTACAAATGATCCTAAAGCTGTATCAAAGAGAGGAAGAGAACTACTACGCGAGCCCTTCGGTATGGAATGAATCGATTCCTCTCCCAGGAGCCTGTACCCCTCCTTATAAAGGGATTCCTTGGCTCCTTCTAGGGCTGACGTGGCAAGCATATTCTTGGAATATGCTTGTCCTAAAGTGGTAACTCGATGGTGTAACATCCCAAAAATCATGATTTATAAAGTTTGCATATCATTCATGCACTCATAAGCATTTGGATCATTTTCAAATAAGATTTCAAAACAGAAGAAAATTGCTGCCTATTATTTTATGTAGGAAAGGCAATGGCTCTATTTTTCACTCTCAAATTATGAGAATACTTTGTTTCAACCAGAATGGTTTGAATGTAAGTTTGAAGGATGATTTCAAAAATTGCTCAAATTTTCAAAGACAAGAATTTAAATTAAAACCAATTTCAATGCCTAATATAAATAAATATTTAAGGCATGGTTTTATTTTAATTTCATTGGGCCATTGTACTTTTGAGTGAACAACAATGTTTTATACTCAAATATGTGCATGGTTCACTTTACAAAAATCTAGAAAAAGTTTGAATTCAAACTCATTTGAAAAACATTTGAAAAGGATTCCTGAAAAATCAATTAGAAAAAGAAAAATAGAAAAGAATAAGGAAAAGGCCGGCACCACCAATCTGGCCCAGCACCAGAACCAGCCCAATAGCCAGCCCACCCGGGACCCCCTCCCCTCTATGTTTCTCACCCCGCCCGCGCACACCCCCTCGCTGACAACTGGACCCCGCAGCCACATCACCTCTTCGTCCCTAAATCACGCCCGCGACCAGCTCCGCCGCGGCAGTTTCTTCCCGACGATCTCGCGCTTGATTACGCGTTACTGCGGGAATAACTCAGCCTCTCGCCCCGGCTACTTAAACCCCTCCCCACTCCGCTCCTTTCCCCTCACTCACCAACCACAAAGCGTCGCTAGGCTATCCACAATCAAGCTCGCGCCGCCGTGGTACCGAGCATCTCTGGCGGAAAATTCTGGTGAGAACTCTCCGCCCCTTGCCTCCTGGTCTTGCCAGCATTTTCACTGCATCCTTGCGCATCTTTTAACATCGCGGGTGTGTGCTAGGACAACCCAGAACGTCGCCAACGTCAACGACCACGCGTGCCCGACGAAGCACTCAACTCCGACGAGCACACACTGTAAACCTAGCCTTTCCCTTCCTCTCTGGTTCATGCTCACACACTCGCAACGTCAGTACGCATCTAACGTTGACCCCCATTTCCTCTCCTGTGACCTGTAGCGCCCCTAGCGACGATGATCGAGCACACCCGAGGCCGCCCGCAACTCCGACGAGGAATCCTCGCCGCGTCTGTGCGCCCCGACCCCGTCCAACTGCACGTCGAGCTTCGCCGTGTCTCCACAATCTCGGTAAGCACCAGCGCCCTCGCGTTTACTCTATGGTCTCGCTGGAACATCACCGTCAGACGCGTCGCCGCTGCTCTGGCCATTTGCGCCGCCAGTTCTTGGCCGAAACGATTAGATCCGCTGGATCTAGATCCAGCAGTCTAGATTAGGCGCCAGCCCGAAAGGGTACGACATATCTGAGCCGCTAGATCTCATTTAGATCTGACGGTGCGCGTGCGTGATCCGCGCGAAACGGTACCATCCAATCAGGAAGCGCCGCGTGTCACTAGAATAGATTTAAAATCTGAAATTAGTTCTATTAGATATTTAAACTTGTAAATTCAATAACTTTTGTTCTTTTTATCCAAAAAATACAAATAATATACCATTGGAATCACAAAAATAAATCCTACACATATATGGGCTTAGTTTTGTATTTTGTTTCTGTTAAAATGGAATTTTATGCAGAGACATTTGTAGGCCTATTTTGTGTATAAAAATTAATTGGAAAATGTTTTAAAGGCCAAATAAAGTGTATTTGGTGTATAAATGTTTAGTTTATTGATCAGTACTGTTTTACTTGTCTTAGTTGGTTTAGAAAAACATCACATGGAATTTGCATGCATTCATATATTTTTGTTTGGAGATTTGAAATATGAATTTGGTGCTATCATTTTATGTGTAGATTTTGGTGCAAGTGGTGATTGTGACTGTGAGGATTGTTGTTACTCCCCCAACTACCAAGGAAAATGGTGCTTCATATTTTTGTCCCAATATTTTTACTATGCATTAGATATATTTTGTACATGGCTTGCATGATAATTTTTGCTAAGTATCTATATGCTATGCTTGGGAAATCCTAGTAGTTGTAGAATTGTTAGATTTTCTCTAAGTTAAGATACTTACTATTGTCATGCTTAGCCTAGCTAGTAGCAACCAAGGGTGGATTATATACATGTTATGGAAAAATATTTCTAAGTCTTTGACTTATGGTTTTGCTTAATAAAATAACTAAGTGAATGAAACACCTGGGTGGAATGGTAATTGCTTGGTTGGATTTTTGTTGAGTGGTTACCAGGGCCCATTGTTCAAATGGTTTACCCTGTGTATCTCACTTGTGGAATGCCACCCAGGAACAAAGGGATTTGAGATGCCATATGTTAAGAAGCTTCTAGTGCAGCCACATGGCATTATGGGCTCTGCCTGGATCATATAGGTTGCAATAACTTAGCCAAATGGACAGTTGGTGGTAGGGTGATA
Source organism: Avena atlantica (assembly GCA_910589765.1). NCBI lineage: Eukaryota > Viridiplantae > Streptophyta > Magnoliopsida > Poales > Poaceae > Avena > Avena atlantica. The sequence goes on from OU342733.1 coordinate 424,702,656, forward strand.
GGTTTGGAACGCATCCATTTTGGTCTAAGGGAAGGCTTCTGAAAGGTCATATCTTGATGAAAGTCAAGTCTTGTGGGGAAAGTGCAGCACCTCTGCAGAAGGAATAATCTAAGTACTTAGCCGTGTCCCCGGCAATGGACAATTTGAGCATCAAGACATGGAAGCTATCAAGAATCTCCTGATCCCAATTTCTAAGTTAAAACTTGTGGTTGAACAAGGGTAAAGGTTCACCAATGTCTATTGGTGGTTCCTTGGGAGTTTTTTGCCAAACAAAAACTAAGTGTTTTCAACTAATAGGTAAAACCTATTTTGAGCAAAGCAAGCCTAAGCTACACTTAGCCAAATTCATGTCGAAGCTAGATACTATTATTTTACTAAGGTATCACTTGCCAATACTATTCCAATGTATTGACCCACTATGGCTGTAACTTGTGATGTTGCAAGTTACCCTGATAAGGATTAGGGTTATGAGTCTACACTCAACATGCTTGCCTGTGGCACATGAAGATGAAGACCTTTATTTATATTGTTAAGTTAAACTCTTGTACTAGCCTAGGCTATGGAGTTGTAAAAGACTATGTTATCTCTGGAATGACGATGTAATAATGACCTTTGTTTCTGTGTACTTCATCTTAAATTGTGGATGCTAGCAATTGAACCAGGGTCTAGCATTGCAATCACAGGGACCTTTAACTTTACAAAGGTTGGGGTCTTACATATGGTATCAGAGCACTGTGTTGCCTGTAGGATTATGACCCTAGGATTGAATTAGAAACCACTAAGGAAAAAATTTCAACACTTTGAAAATTTTCCACATTTGTCTTTTTCTTCTCGTAAAATTTTTAAATCGTCTTTCTCATCTCTATTTGTAGATGAACTCCATCAACGAAGCCGTGAAGAAGGGACCACTCATGACCATGACTTTGGAGTGTGAGACTGAATTTCCCAAGGCACTCAAGAACCTTATGGTTACCATGGGGATACATGGTGTAGCAGTGTACAAGGGATTCCCTGTGATGGATGAAGGAGAAGAGTATTGGTGGGTGCAACTTCACTTGTACAAAAACAAGGAAGACAACCACAAGGATTCAGGATTCTACATGGTCACCAACTCTGAAATGCACACAAAATTCTTTGACTCTGCAAGAAATGCAGCTTGGAATGCTATCAAGGATCTTGGTGATAGACTCAAGTGTAGAATGCTCAACACCCAAAATGACCATAGAGAAGAAAAGAACCATATCCAGGACTTAGAGGCTGCTAACCAACGTTTAAGAGAAGACATCATAGACTTAGCAATAGAATCATGTGATCAAGATCGACAGATTGCCTCTAGGGATGCCCTAATAGCTAACTTGGCAAGTGAGTGGGGATTGTAATGTACTCTGTTAGTTGGACCACCACACTTATCGTTTTTACTTCCAAAACTTTGTCTAAGTCATGTTGAACCTTTGATGTTGTAATGGATTTGTGTATGCCATGACTTGTGTGTTTGTTGCTAAGTGATGTGCTTGTGTTATTTTGTCTTGTGAATTTTCTCTACTTGTGTTGATTCTAACTTCCTCTATCTTATAAAATAGATGCCTAACGTTGTTATCAGCACGGCCGAGGAGTTCAAGGGAACTCGTTTTGGTACTCGTCTCATTGAGCTCACTAGTGTGCTTAACCTTCCACTTCCTAGAATCATGACACTTCCACTCACGAAGTTTGAGAGGAAGGACCTATGGGGCTTCAGAGTCACACAGTCGGGACGCCAGACAGAGCCAACCACGGAGGCCATCACTTTCAAGTTGATGCATGACGACAAGGAGAAAGGCTTAGATGTAGTCATGCAGGAGTTACTTGGGTGCCTGGTAGGGAGGCACTCCACCGAGCTTAGAGGTCTTTACTTTCACCCCTTTGGGAGACGCAACGAGGAGGGTGAGGCTATAGAGTACGAGGATGCTGCTAGAGAGTCGATGGATCCGATTCGTCTGTACCTTCAGGACCTAGAGGGTCTTATTATACACCTTGATACTGATAGGACCAACGTCATGCTTAGCAATGACGAGCTCCAGGTTTAGCTTCGAGAGAAGGACAAGCTCTTCGCGGAGCAAGACGAGATTGTCAAGGAAATGGAGGCCAAGTTTGAAAGCCAGGACAAGAAGTTCCAGAGCCAGGATAAAAGAGTCCAAGATAGGAACAAGAAGATCCGGGAGATGAAGGAAGAGCTAGAGGCCAAGGACTTCGAGCTTGAGCACCAGCAGGGAGTGATCGAGAGGCTTCACTCACAGAAGAGGACTCTTAGGGAAAGATTGAGGCCTTGACTTCTAGTGTTTATGAGTACAAGACCGCCATGGAGAATGCAGGTTTTACCCTCGTTGATGTAGAGATTGATGCGGAGGAGTAGTGTAGACTACTCGATTATCTTTATCTACCGTACTTTGATTATTGAGTCACAATGACCATCCAACATGGGGGTGGCTTGCTATGGTTTGTTTGCATTTCCAAAACTTGTTGTTTATGTCGTTAAAACTCTATGTTATTTTGATGCTTGGTTATTGTGGTTGTCTATGTGATGTATTGTGCATGTTAAGCATCTATGGGTATCTCATTCTTATCCTTATTAAAACCACAGATGCCTCCTCGACGTGGCAACCCCAACCAAAATAACAACAACAATGTCACTCCCGAGATGCAGTAGTTGATGATAGCATAAGCTCAACTGATGCAGATGATTACAACCTTCATGCAGAACCAGAATCAGAATAACAACAACAACAATAACAACAATAACAACAACAACAACTAGAATAATCCGCCAGGATTTGACATGCTCACCAGATTTCTAAGACTGAGGCATGCAAAGTTCTCGGGAACCACTGATCCAATGGTGGCCAATGACTGGTTACGTTCAGTGAACAAGGACTTAGTCATGGTAGGCTACACCGACGAAGAAAAAGTCAGGTTCATAGCACATCTGCTAGAAGCGCCAGCAACAACCTGGTGGGACAACTTTCAAATCACCACTCCCATTGAGGATGTGACTTGGGCTATGTTGGGGAGGTGACCCCGGATAGGGTCAAGACAGGGGAAAGACGAAAGGAGTCTCCCTTATCATGAGCCGAGTTACTGTTTATATCGGCCGAGTCATGTAAGAGTCGGCCGAGATAAGCAAGGCCATGACAGCTATAGAAGGATAAACACCTTATCCAGCTGACATAAGAGTTAAGTCGGCCGAGTAAGTCTGACTAACTTGAATACAGGTGAAGGCCGAGCCGAGTTATGCGAGACAAGGCCTAGTAACACGAAGCTTGCAGGAGAAGGAGGTGCCTATAGTCAAACCCTAGTCGCTAGCTAGGGAGAATCTGAACAGAGCCAAGCATAAGGGACAAGGAGCAGAGCAGCAGAAGGGCAGAAGAAGGTCACGGCTGTGACAATCAGGGAGCCCGAGGCACGCATGTGGGGCTCTCTGGAACATTGCCGTCGATAGAAGGGGGACACGGAAAGGAGGTCGCCGAGTTACCATATTGGGACAAGCATATTCCTCGAATATGCTTGCCACGTCAGCACTAGGAGGAACCAAGGCACCCCTTTATAAGGGGAGACGTGGGCTCCTGAGAGGGGATCGATTCATTCTACGCGGTAAGGCTCGTGTAGTAGCTCCCTTCTTCCTGCAAACAGCTCAAGGAGCAGTTGTAGTTCTTAAGAGGAGAAATAAAGATCTGCATGTTAGTCATTTTGAGTGTAGAAATCACTACATCTTCCCTCCCCGGATCCCTCTAGCATCCATTGGCCCCATACTTTAGCCTACCCATGGCATCTGCCGTGCCACCATCATGACAGTTGGCGCCCACCGTGGGGCCAGCAGCGGTGCTAACTGTAGTCAAGATCCGGACGGGAAACTTCATCCACACCGGCGAGCGTGTTGTCTCTGGCTTAGTCCAGAGATTTGACCTCTGGGACTACGTCAGCAATAACGCAGGCAGCTTCAGGAGGAAAGCGCCTCCGCGCAACGGCGTCTTCATCAACTTGGGCATGCACAAGGTCTACGTCGGCGTCGACACCTCCTGCATTTATCTTCACCAAGTTGTTGATGCAGGAGAGCCTCCCCTCAGTGCCTCTAACGGTCCGCGTGGATCACGCCCCGCCGGCAGCATCGAGGTGATGGTCACAGCCGCGGTACAGGCGGCAGGAGCAGGTGTCGGATCAAGCAAGGACCTAGCGGCAGGGGGATAGGTGACCACGAAGCAAGCAGCTCCACAGCCCACCGAGGTAGATCCATCAGCAGCCAAGTCAGCCGAGGTGCAGGAGACAACCCCAAAGGTAGCAAGGGTAAGATGGCCACCTCTAGAAAGACCATAAAATATTATCCAGGCAACTATAGATAATCTGACCACGCCTGTAGCGCCGATACTTGATCCAGCTAATGCTCAGGCTGAGTTAGAAGAGACTAGGCAGAAAGTACTGGTAGAGGCAAAAAAGGTGTCGGCCTTGCGGGAGTCCTTGAACAGGACCCTGCGAGAGTATGCCAAGGCAAATAAGCTAGATGTTGCCCCCGAGCGGGTAGATGAATTAAGATTGAGAGGAAAAAACCTCATGAATGATATCAACAAAGAGCATGAGACTCATAAGGCAGACTCAGTTGATCTAGGCTTGTTGAGGTATAGCACCCCGGCAAAGAACCTAAGGGCGGCAAATGCCGCTGCATTGGAGTTAGAAGGATTAACTGGCGAAGCCCGGCAGAAACAGCAAGAAAGAGTGAATGAGCTGGTACGCATTGCGAACCAGCATAATGAAGAAATGCTTAGGGCTGACCCGGAAAGACCGGGAGCCTCGCGTATGGTTCATTCAGCTGGAGCAGCGCCCACACTATCAGTGGCAGTAGCATCCTCACCCGGAAACAACACACGAAAAGATAGAGCAGTAACTTCAGGAAAAAGAAATAAGCAAATTGTTCCATATGATCCGGCAGTAGCCGAAAAGGTCAATGAGAACATAGGCAATGGAAGCCGAGGTAACAGTGGCGAAAGAAACCCCGGCCATGCCAACAAAGGCAATGGAAGCCGAGGTAATGGACACCTCGAAAGAGGAAATCATGAGAACAATAACCCGGCAGAGGGAAGGAGAGACCCGCCGCCTGATCCTCAGCCGAGGTATGATCCTCGGCAAGAGTGAGAAGTAAGGCCAGCTCAGCACAATCAGGAGAACGAGAGGTACAATGATGGTTACTCAGATATGGACTATTTAGGACATGGTGGAAATAACCATTATGGAATGCAGGAGAGAATCATTTACAGAAAGTTGCCATCAAATCATGCAAGATTAAAATTAGACAGGTTGTATCGGTATGAGTTTTTAGAGGAACAGGGTCCGCCTGGTCCGGCGTGTTTCGGACCTCGGATCATGGGCGAGCTACCAGTGCCTAACTTTCAACTGGACAGAGGCACGAAAAAATATAATGGGAGCACAAAACCACAGGATTGGTTGATTGACTATGCCACTACAGTGAAAATAGCTAGTGGAAACTTGCGATGGGCGGTGAGATATGTCCCGCAAATGTTGGAAGGACCAGCCAGAGTATGGCTGAATAATCTGCCAGCAGGCAGTATCAACTGTTGGCTAGATTTTGAAGAGATGTTTGTCAGCAACTTCACCAGTACCTACAAAAGGCAAAACAGGCCACAACAGCTCGCTATGTGCAAGCAGAGGCCGAATGAGACAGATAGAGAATTCTTGACTCGGTGGTGCAACCTTAGAAACTCATGTGAAGGGGTTATAGAATCTCAAGCGATAGATTGGTTTGCTCAAGGATGCCGATACGCCAGTGTATTGTGGCAGAGGCTGCAAAGATATATGCCGACCACCTTGGCAGAAACCATCAGGATAGCAGATTCGTATGCATTGGGGGATCCGACACAACCAGAACTAATGTCGGCGGAACATCGGGAGCATCAAGATCAATATGCAAGGGATGCAGCCGGATCATCAAGGCGACGAGTTCAGAGGTAGAAGAAGAGAGGAAAAACCACAGTACAGATATGCATCCAATAAGGTGGCAGCGGTAGTGCAAGATCAGCCGAGTCACGGGAACAGTCAGCGACAGAAAAATGGTCCACAGCAGTGGACACCAAGGAACGAAGGGATGAGACAGTGGACACCAGAACAGAAGAAGTGGTGGCAGGAAAGGCCGAAATACACGTTTGAGTCCATGTTGGATCAACCGTGTAAGTTCCATACTCCAAATCCGGCCAAGCCGGCTAATCATACGACTCGGCAGTGTGCTTGGATGAAAAACGCAATGGGGAACCCGACGAGCATGCAAGCTCCTCCTCATCAAGCGCATCAACAGCAGCAGCCACAGTTAACTGGAGCACATGCGCCGCAGTTAATGTTACCCCCACCTCCTCCGAGGTATGATAACTCGGACCGGAGAGATGCAGTGCATCAAGTGATAAATCAAGGTCAGGATGGAAGGGCAAACCCCGAAAATAATGGACGTAATGATTACAGGGAGCATCATCAGTCGTATTGTGTGTTCACAACAGAACGGCAAGACAGGCAAAGTGTACAACGCCGGCATATGGAGGTAAATGCGGTTATGCCGGCGGTACCAAGATATGTGCATTGGTCAGATCAGGAAATAACCTGGAGCATAAAGGATCACCAGAAAATAATGCCGAATCCAGGGTCGTACACACGCGTACTAGATCCGACATTTGTCGGGCCCAGCATTAATGTGAAATTTTCAAAAGTACTCATTGACAATGGGAGTAGCATCAATATCATGTATAAAGATACGATGCATAAACTCGGAATAGCGCAGAATATGCTGCAATCCATAAGAACCACATTCCACGGAATAGTGTTGGGTCTTTCATGCGAACCCATTGGGAAAGTTCGAGTGGATGTATTATTCGGCACAAGGGAGAATTGCAGAGCGGAAACTTTGGAGTTTGAAGTCATGGACCTAGAAAGTTGCTATCATGCTTTACTCGGACGGCCGGCATTGGCCAAATTCATGAGCAGCTGCCACATTACTTACTTCAAAATGAAGTTACCCGGACCACAAGGGGTGATAACAGTAGCCGGAGATTACAGGAAGTCGATGGAATGTGCTTCGGCCGGATCAAATGTCACATCCCAAAATTTTCCAAATTTTGAAATGTGAAAAATAAATAAACAAAATAAAATTTTGTTGAAATTTAGGGTGAGAAGAAACTTTTTGATTCCAATTGGAAACATCAAAACCTATTTTGATCCAATAGAATCCTAAAGGGATTTAAAAGGATAAATAAATAATAAAGTTATAATAGTTGGAATCACTATTTTTGGATCTTTAAATAAAAATATATGGTTTTTATAAAGCAAAGGTAGAATTATAAATAAGGATTATTTTATAGAGCCAAATTAAATCTTGGCCAACCTTTTGAAATAAAATATTTCTATTTGATAAAATAGAGTAAAGGTTTATTTAAATAAAATAATAAGGGATTATTAATATCCAATTTTATTTAAGTAAAGGCTTTTTCCTTTTTAAATAAACACTAAAACTTGTTAAAGTATTTTTTTAAATAAGATTTCCATGTGTTTTGTTTTTCAAATGAAACCTACTGAAAAGGTTTTGATATTGTTAAAATTTCAAATAGAGTTTTTAAAAATATATTAAATCCTATTTGAATTAAAGACTAAGGTCTATTTATTTAATTATTAATAGATCCTAAAAGAATAAAAGATTTATTTTATTTTTGACTTTGGATTATGTTGTTAAACAGAATTAAAATCAATACAAAGTTTGGTGGTGGTTTGAATTGATTTGTTGTTTGAATTGTTTGAATGAAAATCAAATCAGGAAATTCAAAACAGAAAAAGAAAAAGGTTTGGTATAAAAAAATGAATCAAACCCAACCCAGCCAACAGGCCCAGCAAGCCCAGTCCAGCCCAACTAGCTCCCTCCCCGCAGTGAACCGTTTTCACTCAGTTTCTCACACGCGAAGTCACTGACGACTGGACCCCATGCCCCCTCTCTCACTCTCGCTAACGGCATGACCCCACCGCCAGCACATCGTCTTCAACCCCGCGACCACGTCCCCCTCGCCATTGCTGCCCTTGAATGCGGCGATCAATTCGCGTTATTGTGGCCATCACTCCCCCTGTGACTACGCCGTACTTAATCGCCCACGCTCCCTCCTTCTTTCCCCTCAACCCTCACACGACCAGAGCCACCAGGCTGCCTGGATTTCTGCCGGCAATGCCACTGCTCCGACGAGCTTCCCCGACCGATTCCGGCCACACCTCGCCACGCCTCGCCTCCCACTGCACGCAAACTTTCTCCCCACCTCCTGGCGCATCTCCCAGTGCCGCTCGTTAGCCCGCACGAGCACCATAGCCTCGGCTTCGTCATCACCCGAGCGCCATCGTCGTCTGTCTCGTCTCCGTTGAGCTCTCCAGGTAAACTCTGACCAAGCCTTTCCCTCTCACTGATGCTCCCAGACTCGCGACCCTCATGCGCACCTAACAGTGCCTCCACTTTGTCTTTGCGTGGTCCTAAACATCGCCAGCGATGACAACCCGAGAGCACCGCCGCCCGCAGCAAATCCGGCGAGCAATCCCTCTGGAATCCGTGCGCCCCTTGACGAACAACCGCTATGTTGAGCTTCACCACAACCACGCGAGCACGGTGAGCACCTCCGTTCCCCCTCTTGCTTCCTGGTTCGTCGGCAATGACACTGACAGATCACGCGCCGCCGTCCGCCGCCACTAGCGCCGCTGGTTTTTAGTCAAACACGCTGAGCCCACTGGATCTGAATCTTGCGGCTGAGATTAGATTTAATCGAAGAGGTATCGTTGCTTCTATGCCGCACGATCTCACTTAAATCCTGCGGTCCACAGAGTGCAATCCGCATGAACAGGTACTGGCGAATAGGAACAAGACACGTGGCCTGTCTGTTTTAATAAAAACAGAATTGATCTATTAGTTGTTCAATTTTGTAAAATTCATAACTTTAGTTCTACACGTCCAAAATTTTCTAATTTTATATCAATGGAATCAGAAGAACAAGTACTTTGCAACCATGCACTTTGTTTAAAGTTTTGCTTCTGGAAAATTGGTTGAATTTGCAGAAACTTGTGTAGGCTTATTTTGAATATAAAAATTGTTCTAGATATAATTTTAAGATGAAATCTTTGCAAAATGATTTGTTTTAAACCTACTGACCATAGGAACCAACTTATGGATTTAAAAATGTATTTTGTAAAGCTAAATAGTAAATCTTTGATTTAAAGCATTTCTAGTCGAATAAAAATAATGTTTATTTATTAAAAATGCTTTTTGAGTAAAGCCTTTGGGAAATGTTTTGATTCAAACCTTCTGACCCTAAACACCAAGTTTTGTGAATTAAAAACTTATTTGATAAACCATATAAAGTTATTACTTTGCTAAAAGATATTTTCAACTACATAAAAAATCACCTTAGCATATTATATGGTTTATGAGTTAAAACCCTTTGCAAATGGTTTTACCTCTTTTGTAAATGACCAATGTGAGCTTGAAAATGTTTAGAGCCTAGTAGAAACCACTTTTGCAAATAAAACTATCTTTTGCATGCTTGCATGCATTGCCTTGTTTCTATTATTTTATGTGTGATAATTTGTTTGAATGCTAGTTGAATTTGTGTTTGCTTGATTGAATTGTAGTGAAGTTAGAAGAGTGTGTACCAACATTCTCTACTAAAAAGGCAAGTGACACTATCATCCATGTCCTACTATTTTCATTACACTTAGTGGATTTTTGTAACATGCATGACAAGGACTACTATATTTGATGCTATGCTAAATCCTAATAGGATACCCTTATATCTCCCTTAGTGGAAACAATGTAGTTGTAGTATGCTTAGCCCCGCTATATATTTGGGATGGAATACATGTTATGATTATATGAAGTGTTGAAAAGATATATGTTTTATATAATAAAACAAGTACTCAATGAACCACCTGGGTGGAAAAGGATACTCAAGTTTTGGACAAGGTGGCAACAAAGGAACCATGTTTATATGGCTATGTTTTTGTATGTGCACTAGAAGAAAACCACCCAGGGACTTAGAGATTGAACATGTTTCTCGTAAAGTGGCTTCCGTGTACAGCGACATGCTAAATGGGCTCTGGCTTAGTCAACTACATAGTAGAAGACCCATGCATTGGCATCTTCAGGTTAACTAGAATTGTGTATGGGAAATTTATCCCTACATTGGTGCCTGGTTGACAAGCTAGCATTGTGTATTGGGAGGACTTCTATGGAAAGACTTTGTCACATTATCGATCTGCCAGTACTCCATTTTGGTGAGTACTTATCCATCGGCCACTGGTGGCGTCAAGACGAGATTGTGTCATGTGGGTAAAGTGTACAACTTCTGCAGAAGACCAATTCTAAGTACTTAGCCGTGTCCCCGGTTATGGACAATACTGAGCAACTAAGGCCTGAAGCTATGGAAGATCTCGACATTCCAATTTCTCAAAGTAAAACTTGATGGTGACAACAAGGGATTTGAAGCACTTAGAGTTTTTCCAAGGAATTTCAGAAAGATTTGACAAAAGATCAAAACTATTTTGAAAAGATAGGATAAAACTATATTGCCTTCTGCAAAAGAGCCTAAACCCTACTTAGCCAAATATGCATGTAATGATAGGATCCACTTATTTCTACATAGTAGTGAAACTTGCCAATACAATTCAAATGTATTGACACTTGTGGCTGCAACTTATTATGTTGCAAGTTTGTTTGATGTTAGTTAAGTGTGTTGAATAGGATTACAAGTCTACAACCAACATGATTGCCTGTGGCACTTTGAAGATGAAGGACTCCATGCTTTATAGATATTCTGCTGCATTGTAATGTGATAGCCAAATGAGCTATGTAAGATGTAATGAATTATTTTATTCCTGGTTATAAAGTTGTATTATGACCTTTGTTTCTTGATATTACATCTTAACTGTGGATGCTAGCTATTGATCCAGGGACTAGCATTGTAAACACAGGGATCTCTACCTTATTAAAGGTTGGGAACCTTACATCAAACCTGGCCGAGTCTTTGGTGATTGCAAGAGAAAAAAGAAGGATTCAGGAGGTAGCGGCTCTCGCTCAGTCGGCACAGCTGAATATGCCGGCATTAGCCAACCCACATGGAAGTGTTTCTTTCCAGCCGACTAAAGAGACAAAAAAGGTCCAGATAGACGAGCAGTTCCCAGAGCGCACCATCACGATTGGTGCCGGCCTAGATGCCAAATATGAAGGAGAGCTCACCAACTTCCTCCGTGAGAATCGGGATATCTTTGCATGGTCAACTCAAGACCTGCAAGGTGTGCCGAGGGAGTTGGCTGAGCACTCTTTGCATGTAAGGCCAGGAGCAAGGACGGTGAAGCAACCTCTCCGCCGCTTCGCTGAAGACAGGAGAAAAATAATAGGGGATGACATAGCTCAGCTCCTTGCGGCCGGGTTCATCATGGAAGTGCTTCATCCGGATTGGTTATCAAATACGGGGTTAGTACAAAAGAAAAAGGATGACCCAAATGTAGCCGTCGTATGGCGAATGTGTATCGATTACACGAACCTAAACAAGGCGTGTCCCAAAGATCCTTTTCCTTTACCTAGGATAGACCAAGTCATTGATTCGACCACTGGTTGTGAGCTGTTGTCATTTGTATATGCGTATTCTGGTTTCCACCAGATACCGTTAAATCCGACCGATCAAATAAAGACTGCGTTTATTACCCCGTATGGGGCTTATTGCTATCGTACCATGCCATTCGGCCTGCGTAATGCAGGAGCAACATACCAGAGATGCATGCAAAAGTGTCTACATGACCAGATAGGGAAAAATGTACAAGTATATGTGGACAATGTGGTTATAAAAACCAAAGAGAGCAAAACACTCCTGGATGATATTCGACAGACGTTCGCAAACCTGAGAAGGTTCCGAATGAAGCTTAACCCAGAAAAATGTACCTTCGGTGTGCCGGCTAGGAAATTACTCGGTTTTCACGTATCCAGCCAAGGTATAGAGGCAAATCCAACTAAAATACGAGCAGTTGAAAAAATGGAATTGCCGAGGTGCCTAAATGAGGTACAAAAATTCACGGGCTGTCTGGCCTCGCTTAGTCGATTTGTATGTCGGCTGGGGGAAAAAGCATTACCTTTGTATCAACTGATGAAAAAGTCTGATAAGTTCATTTGGACACCGCAAGCAGATAACGCATTTCATGAATTAAAAAAGATGTTGGTCACGGCACCAATCCTGGCCTCTCCACTATCAAAAGAGCCTATGTTACTTTATGTAGCTGCCACTAATAGAGTGGTAAGTGCGGTGGTTATGGTGGAACGAAATGAAGGTGATAAGTCAATACAAAGTCCGGTATATTACCTAAGCGAGGTACTATCGGCCTCAAAACAGAACTACCCGCACTACCAAAAGATGGCTTATGGAGTATACATGTCGGCAAAAAAACTTAAACATTACTTCGAGGAACATCCAATAAAAGTGATTTGTGAAGCACCCATAGCCGAGATATTGAGCAATAAAGATGCCAGTGGCCGAATACAAAATGGGAAATCGAGTTATCACCTTATGCTCTGCAATTCGATAGGCGAGATGCAATCAAATCTCAGGCGGTGGCCGACTTCTTTGTGGATTGGGCCGAGGTACAATATGAGCCACCATTACCAGATCAGAATTATTGGACAATGCATTTTGACGGATCCAAGCTGAGAAATGGCTTGGGGCAGGGATAGTGTTAACTTCGCCAAAAAGAGATCAGCTGAAATATGTGCTACAAATACATTTCACCGCATCAAACAATGTAGACGAGTATGAAGCACTCGTCCACGGGTTAAAGGTGGCAACAGAGATTGGTATACGTCGGATCCTATGCTACGGGGATTCGGATCTAGTAGTACAACAAGTATCAGGCAATTGAGACGCATAAGATGCGAATATGGCCCTATATAGATTCCATGTGGAAAAAATCAATGGATACTTCGATGGTTGTGAGTTTTATCATATACCTCGGGCAGAAAATGACACTACAGACACGCTGTCAAAACTCGGATCAACTAGGCAATTCCCCCAGGTATCGCCCTAGAGCACCTGAGAAACCATCGATAACACCATCACCAGAGTCCGAGTCCATTCATATCTCGGCAGAATCAAGAGAAGGAAGTATGCCAATGGAAATTGACAAAGAATGCAACCCGGAATTTCTGAAAGTGAACCCGGCCATCGCACGAGTGAATATAGAGAAATCCGAAGTTGTTATGTCGGCAGAAAATATGGAAATCGATAGTGAAATTATCTCAGAGAAAATCATGCCGACATGGGCGCAACCCATATTTTCCTTCCTTAAGGACGCAATCTTGCCGAGTAATGAGGTACTGGCTAGACAGACAGTAAGAAGAGAAAAATCTTATACAATCATAAACAATGAGCTATATAAAAGAAGCGTCACAAGCGTGCTGCAAAGATGTGTTGACTCGGCAGAAGGCCAGGAAATACTCCTAGATATACATTAGGGAGAATACGGGCATCACGCCTCGTCCAGAGCTTTAGTGGACAAATAATTCAGGCATGGATTTTATTGGCCGACGGCGTTGAAAGAGGCGAAAGAATTGGTAGAAAAATGTAATGGTTGCCAGAGATACGCCAGCAAGATACATATGCCATCGTCCGAGTTTAAGACGATACCAACTACTTGGCCATTTTCTGTATGGTGCTTGGATATGGTGGGTCCATTCAAGCTAGCCCGAGGCGGAATGACTCACATTTTAGTCATGGTGGATAAGTTCACAAAGTGGATCGAAGTAAAACCAATAAAAAAATGTGATGGACCAACAGCAGTAAAATTCCTCAAAGATATTATCTTGAGATATGGTTATCCACATAGTGTTATTACAGACAATGGCACAGACTTTGCTGAAGGGGCCTTTGCTAGATTCTGCCAAGAAAAACACATAAGACTAGATGTTGCCTCGGTGGCTCACCCAGCATCAAATGGGCAGGTAGAAAGATCAAATGGACTAGTATTGTCCGGAATAAAACCCCGGCTTGTCGAACCTCTGCAAAGGTCGGCAGGATGCTGGATCGAGGAACTACCAACAGTACTATGGAGCCTTAGAACTACCCCAAACAGGTCAACAGGGTATACCCCATTTTTTATGGTATATGGGGCAGAAGCTATGCTTCCAGCCGACATAATACATGATTCGCCAAGAATAACCCAGTATACAACTGCTAAGGTAAATGAGGTAGCTCGGCAAGACGATGTCGATTTGCTAGAAGAGGCCAGGGAATTGGAATTATCAAGATCAGCTATTTATCAGCAAGATCTCCGATGATATCACAGCAAGAAAGTCAATCCAAGAGTTTTTAAAGAAGGAGATTTGGTTCTTCGACTAGTGCATCGCACAGCCGGCATGCACAAACTTTCACCCCCATGGGAAGGACCATTCATCGTGAGTAAAGCATTGCACAATTATGCATATTACCTAATCGATGCTCAGTCACCAGAAAAGAACAAGGAAAACAAAGCCGGTGACGAATCAAAAAGACCATGGAACATATCTTTACTTCGCCCATTCTATACTTAGGAGCTATATGTTGTACGTCATGATGTGACGCATCAAGTTGGAGTATCAAGCGTGTATTTGACCTCGGCACCTCGAGCAGTGACTCGGGGACTACACAATGTTGTTTCTATTTCTTGAGACTATGTAGTAAACCCCGGCACCTCGAGCAGTGACTCGGGGACTGCACCATGTTATTTCTTATTTTGAATTATGTGTTAAATATTCGGCACTTCGAGCAATGACTCGGGGACTGCACTGTGTTATTTCTTATTATGAATTATGTGTTAAATTTCAGCATCCCGAGCAGTAACTCGGGGGCTGCACCGTGTTATTTATTATTTTGAATTATGTGCACCTCGATCAGTGACTCGGGGACTACACCGTATGATCCCTTATTTCTGATTATGCATTAAACTTTGAAGCCTTGCGCATTGACTCGGGGACTTCCCCATGATTGTTTTTTGTTCTAAAAATATGCATTAAACTTCGGCACCTTAAGCAATGACTCGGGGACTACCCCGTAGTATTCTCTGCATTGAGCCATGAATTATATCTCGGCAACCCAGTTTGTAACTCGAGGACTGCCGCATGGTCCAAGCTAAGTATTTGAGCAGACGCAAGAACTCGATGACCCCGAGTGATAACTCGGGGACTAACTTGTATTACCCACTGTTTGTCGCCAAACACATAAAAGCTCCATAGCTCAGCTACAGGCTCGGGGACTCCCCAAAATTGATGATCATAATTTACAAGATATTATATAAATTTGTCTCAATAATCAGAGGAATATCAAAGCGAAAACAAACAAAGATTTCTAGGGATAATGCAAAAAAGAATGACAAACCCAGCAAACCGAAGTATGATAAGGGATGCAACCTATTTTATCACTTTACCAGATATGGGCTTCGGGCTTTGTACTTCAGATAGAAGTTGAAAACACAACAACTACGCTATCAAGTTTATAAAGGGCAGGCAGGATAAATGCCGAACTAAGGTCAACCACATGGAAAAATACAATCCGAACCTACGAAATAAAAGTTCGCCAAAGCAAAGATGTAAAGCAATGAAACTTGCTTAAACAAAGTAATAATAATTACCATCACCCATGCCTTAGTGGCGAAAAGCAAAAAGGTTAGCACCACACAAAAAGCCGGACAATTGTTCCACAGACATTATACGCCTGGCATACCGGGGACTAGAAATAACTTAAGAGTCTTTTAAACCTCAATAGCGAAAAGGGTCAGAGCATCCTTAAGGGGCAGCAGCATGATTAGGAGCATCGGGAATGGGTATCTCGGATGATGGCTGGGCGACCTCGGTCTCCTGCGCAGGGATATTTTCAGGAACTGGGCGCTCTGAGGTAGCCAGCGGCTCAACCGAAGTTACTTCGCCCTCAACAGAAGCAATAGTAACCTCGAGGGCAAGCCTCGGCTGCTGAGAAACATTATCTTGAGCTCGAGAATTCTCAGTCCCTTTAGAATATGATCGCGCGTCGCCATCCTCATCCGAGCTTGCATTTGAATCACGAGAGTTGTCCAAGTCACCCTCTACTTCATCCTGATCGGCCGAATCATCATCAGACGCATATTCAACTTCGACATCATCCGCCAGATTGGAAAGAAAACTCGGCCCTTCAATCCAATTATACACGTCAGCATACTCAATAAGCTGGAAGGCACGAGCTTGGCGGCGAGCGACGAATTCTGGATCCTCAACCCAACGAGAGCCAGTACGCAGATTCATAAGAGTATCGAGGGAGATATCCTCGTACCATGACAAAACGGCTGTAAGTGCCATATCAGCACCATCCCTCCCAGCACCCAGCAGATTCCCTCCAGATATTTAGCTGGTTCTGAGATTCCATTAATCTCTCCACAAGTATTTTGACTTCGTCGATATCAGGTGTCCCTGACGTGTTCGTCCAAAGAACATGGTAGGCCCGAATGGCCGCTTGTACCAGATCTCTGCCCATAATCTTCATTGGCCCAACTGCAGCGTCAACGACAATCAGGAAGTCTTCCATTGAGTATTCTGGACTCGAGTCTGCGGGGACACCTCGGCGCTGGCGAGCAGAAATCACTGCCTTAGAGCTCACTGGTTTAGCTTCCGAAAAATGATCTACGCGAAAGGAAAACATATCAGTTGAAAATAAGAAAGAGAAAAATATAACTCGGCCACGGTCGGAAACTTACGATGAATATAACTCAACATTTTCTAGAGATCCTGGGTCCAGTCGGCCTTATTCTTCTCAAAGCGAGTGATTTCCTCACCCATCATGCGGTTCTTCAGCTCGGCAGCATTGAGGAGTTCTTTTTCATTCTGCAATTGCAGACTTAGTCGATTCTTTTCTTCAGAGAACTCCTGATCAAATTTTTCCAATTCGGATTTCTGTGAGAGCTTGAGAGACTCAACCTCGGCACGTAACAGGGATATCTCATCATCCTTTTCTTTAAGCTGCGTCGAATGAGTGGCAGCTTGTTCTAAAAAATGCAGCATCATATCAGGCAGGGATATGCATTCTTGATGCGACGCTGCAAGTGATTGTAACTCGGCAATACCAAAGCCAGAAGGTTATAAGAAACCTAGGATTAGTCTCGAACGAAAAACAATAGACGAGAAGAATAACTAACCTTATAGAGCTTTGACCTTCTTGGTAAGGCGGATATTAATATTATTGATATTACTTGCATACCAGCAAAGAGTGAATTAGCAGACCAAGTCGAAAATATTAAGAACTTAAGGAACAATACAAAGATTTATTAAATTACCAGTATTCTTCACCACGGGGAGAACTTTATCATATTTATCCTCCAATTTCTTGTGTGCAAAGAGCAACCTTTGAAATTCGGTTGTCCGCCGATCATGGGCAACCTAAGTACCAAAATGAATTACACAGCTGGATATTCAAAGCAAAGTAAGATCTGAATCAAGAAAAACTTAACTCGGATCTAGGTGGCTGGAAATTCAAAGCTAAGACAGATCCGAATCAAGCAAAACTTAACTCGGATCTAGGTGGCTGGATATTCAAAGCTAAGACAGATCCGAATCAAGCAAAACTTAACTCGTATCTAGGTGGCTGGATATTCAAAGCTAAGACATATCTGAATGAAGCAAAACTTAACTCGGATCTAGGTGGCTGGATATTCAGAACTAGAACAGAGCCGAATCAAGTAAAACTTAACTCGGATCTCAGTGGCTGGCAAAGCCGAAATAGATCCGGATTAAGCAACGCTTAATTCGAAATATGGATGAACCACAATCAATCCAAGGTATACAAGAAATTGTTGGTCCACGCAGAGATAAAACAAAACTTTTTCCTCTAACGTGGTGATCCCAAGATCTAGCTGAGGTAGAAGGCCACGAGGTTTACCACTAGACGCGCGGTTGCGGATTACTGATGAAGCGCGTCAGTTGATGCAGTGCAGTCCTTACGATCCGATCGTCCTGGTGCTGATCGTACAGCACCTCTGCTGGTATCCACACGTACAAGGAGGAGCGCCGGCGGCGAACTGCTAGGTTCGTTACGGCGGCTGGACTGCTGTGGAGCTAGGGTTTCCAACACATGGAATAACCTAACCGAACAACGATTAACCTTTCTGGGTTACTGTGCTCCACTATATATAGGGAGTGAACGTGGGCTCTGCTCGCGCGACCCATTCACTAAAGCCCATATAACATTAGTCACCGTGAGTCCAACTCACTAACTCAGTCCTAATCTGGTTTAGGTCCAACCCAACCAGATTATGTGTTCAGATCCAATCCGAACTTACTCCCGCTCTTAAGTGTGTGACCCCGCAGGCTCATGGTTACTTGGACACGATTTGAGTCCAACTCACAATCGATCAATCGGCATCGGCTCCTAGCAGAACGTACCGATTCCCAAGTACCAAAGAGTCATGACGACTTGCCTTTCCAATGCGACTTACGTCCGAGTCCCTTTTGCCTCACGATATACCTTGTCAGACTATAGGCGAATATATGTCATCCCTTAAATAGTCCGACTCTCTTCTCGATCCGAGATAAGTGATTCACCCGACTAACTCTTAGCCGATCGCCTCGGTTAACACTTAACCGAGTCATGCATGGCCATGCTTTCCGAATCATATCTCACGAGAGGGCCCAGAGAATATCTCTCCGAGTGGAGGGGCAAAATCCCATCTTGGTTATTCACATCACGCATCTTGATTCTCAGTCGACCCGAACTCTGCCTTTATAACTGCCCAGTTACGGATCAGCGTTTGACAGAACCTAAGTCGGTGATCCTCAACTCGGACTATGCAACAACCTCAGGTCTAAGGATTACATTGATTGAGATATACAAATGACAGCTTAGTTCGTTGTACCTCAATATGGGTCCATCCGACTCGCTAAACTCTTTAGCCTAGTCTGTGTAAGTTGGAATAGCATCTCCATGCCCATGACAAGTGGAACCGAGTCATCAAGCCAACTTTCACATTGGTCTAAGTTGTGTGTCCAGCACAACCTTAATGACCAAGGATATTTAGTACAAACAACATGAATGCATAGTTCCACAACTGAATCACATATTCAATGATACACATCAGATGTTTATACAAGGACTACTTAATAACTTTATGAATACAATGGGAAATATCATCATACATGATTGCCTCTAGGGCATATTCCCAACAGAAATTAACTTAGCAAATAACACATTTGAAGCCTAACAAAGCTTCCAAACGAACAAAAAGTTATTCGGTTGCAAGCTTCGGGGACTAGTGTATATATACTATCATTTGACTAACAGACAAAATATCAACAGAAGCGCTTACCTCGTTCATCTTATCACTTTCGAGAACAATCTTAGTAGCCATATGCAAACGACTACTGATGTCGGAAAGCTGAAATGGCTGGTTACTCGGATTGCCCTCAAGCTGATCGGCGGCGTTCCAGTTGTTGGAATATTCCACCAGAGAGCCGAGGCTGTTCCCACTCTCAGTACGGGTTAGCACTTTACCTCGGACCCATTGGGTAACTACTGCCGCCGTGGGACTCTTGTGGAGAGTAAGCTGAGTATCAGCGGCCGGGGTGACAACGGGCTTAGCAGAGGAAGCCCCTTTGCGGAGTGCATCAGCTACGTTGGGCTGAGAGGAGCTGGCCGACCCCTTTTGAGATGCTGAAGGTTTGGTCTCAACAACCTTCCTAGTCTTAGAAGAAGTTTCGGCAAGGGCAGCAACCTCGGCACTAGGAGTGGTATCCTTGGATGCAGGAGGAACTATGGCTTCCAAGGGGGCCGAGATGGTGATATACTCGGCTGGAGTTGGGATAGCAGCTGGAATTGTGGTGGTCAAAGGAATATCGGGGGAAACTTCAGTGGTCATAGCAGGGGCAATAGTTTCAACATGGTGATCTACTGGCAGAGTTATGTCGGCGTCGACGGTAGGAGCTGTGGGTACATCTCGCCGAGGCGTTGTCTGAGTTAGCACAGGAGGAGAGTCAACGCGAGAGGGACTAAGAGCCCGAGTATCTTCCGGGGGCGGAGGAGAAGGCTGCCGAGTTGTATGGCTTGTCATACTCGGACCACTCGGTTTGGCAGAGAGTGGAGCTCTGCAAAGGACAAAAGGTCGAATCAAAAGACAAAATGAGAGAAACAAGAAATACGAATGAAAACAAACCTACCCAGTCACTCCAGGCATGGTATTACATCTCGGAATATGCTGGGAAGACTTCTTCATTCGCTTCTTGGGAGCAGCATCGGAGGGACCTGCCAGAGCGTTGCGCTTCTTCGAGGTAGCAGGAGCTCGAGAAGCAAGGGGCTCGGCGTCGTGCACCTGACCGGCTGGATTAGCTGAGAGAGTGGGAGCCAGAAATGCGTAAGAGATAGGAATTGCGGCAATTGCCTCAAGAATTTGGATGTCGTCCGAATCACCGTCATCCCCGTGGGCCGAGGTCTTGCCACGGGTGCGGGCCGGAGCAAGATCCGACTCAGGGACAAACTCTTCCGAGTCAGGTTCCCCGCTGTCTGGCGTATTCCGATCCGCAGTCCACGGAAGAGGCAGGACCTCGGCATCCTTGGCCTTTTGCTCCGTAAACCTCTGCGAGAGACGAAACAAAGTAGAATTAGCAAAAGAACAGTCACAAACACGACTCGGAAACAAACAACAATGCGTAAACTTACCTGAGGAGGGGGATTCCCGCGAGTGAACGGCTTCAGTCCCCATAACCAATCCTCCCGCATATCAGTCTTGAAGATAGCTCGGACATGCTTGTAAATATGATAGTCGTCGAGCTCAACCATCGAAACTCGGTTGGGATCGAGAGGGCCACTCATATAACAAAGTTTGTGAGTGTGAAGGTGGAAAAGGCAAATTCGGCTGCTGACGAATGTGGTCATCAGATCCTCGCCCCGGAGCCCGGCACGAATGAACTCCTTGAGTCGAATCTCAAATTCCTCGGCCAGAGCATGGCTCGTCCTAGGATTGAAGTTCCAATTCTTCTTGGAAGGGGTGCCAATAGAAAAGTTGGGGAGCCGAATATTGTCTTCCTTTCCAGTGTTTTTGACATAGAAAAATGATCTATGCCATTTCTTGCAAGACTCGAGGCTGGCAACACGAGGGAACTCGGAGTTTCTCCAAGGTGTGATGGATGCGGCCACGCATTGGGTGAGGGACTTCTCGGAAGGCTGAAGGCATTTTTCCGGTACGACATTAGATCGTATCTGGAAGAATTTAGACCAAATAGGTACGGCTGGCCAGAGGCTGAAGTACTCCTCCGAGGCCGAGATATAAGCTGACAAGGAAGCAATAGCATTGGCAGGAAGGTGATGCGGCTGGAGGCCGAAGTAATCGAGGAACTCCCTGGCGAAATAACTAAGGGGGAGGCCAAACCTGCGAGTGAAATGGGACATGAAGACTACGTATTCTCACTCCTTGAGCACGGGAGAAGATTCATTGTCGGGCAAGCGACAGCTTACCTCGGTAGGGATTCGGCGTGTCTTAATTAGCCACTCTACCTCACGGCGAGTGACAGTGGAACCCTTCCATGAGCGTCGTTCTGGACCAGATGCGAAATCATCCTCCTCTACGAGATCTCCACTCACAGAACTAGACATGGGCTCATCGGAGGAATCGACGGAGGAGGAACTAACGGCGGTGAGAGGCCTGGAAGTGCAGGGCTCCGTCGTGGTTCTAACGAGTGTGGCAGGCAGCGAGGAAGAACCGCCGCGAGAAATATAGGGGACAGAGGGATTGCCTAGGGCAGAAATCTGGCAGCGACGCCGTGTGATGACTCACCCGCGGAGGCGGCGAAGAAGCGCACGGCGGTGAGGTCGTCGGAGCAGAAGTACTACAGCGTTGCCATCGAGGATATCGACAATGGCGAAGCCACCAGCGCACGAACAGAGGCAGGGGCGCGAGAAGGAAGAAGAAGTGCGGTGAGCGAAGGGGGAAGTAAATCCTCTAGCCCCGCACCCCTCCTTATAACCGCGCAGTCCTGGCAGTAGTGGGATCGTGGGTGCGTGCGCTAACCGTGTAAATCACGTGTGCGGAGGAACCGCTCGCATCTGAATGGATCCACACCAAAGGCCACACGGCGCAGGAGAGGATCGGGCCTCCTGACCGATGCGGTGCACGAGGCGTCACTGCGCCGACGCGACGGGCGCAGTAATCACTGTAGCTTGTCAGTGGGCACTTTAGAGGAACAAAAAACTAGAAGAATGATGATGAGTGGTACACGTAGGACGAGGCGTGCTCAGGAAGCTGCGCGGATAGCTCGAACGGGAAAAAGTAACTCGGAAATAAGGAGAGACATATGTTGGGAAACTGATGTGGCCCGGCCGAGGTAATAGGCAGGACCACACCAGCTTCGGGGACTAATGTTGGGGAGGTGACCCCGGATAGGGTCAAGACAGGGGAAATACGAAAGGAGTCTCCCTTGTCATGAGTCGAGTTATTGTTTATATTGGCCAAGTCATGTAAGAGTCGGCCGAGATAAGCAAGGCCATGACAGCTACAGAAGGATAAACACCTTATCCGGCCGACATATGAGTTAAGTCGGCTAAGTAAGTCTGGCTAACTTGAATACAGGTGAAGTTTGAGCCGAGTTATACGAGACAAGGCCGAGTAACACGAAGCTTGCAGGAGAAGGAGGTGCCTATAGTCAAACCCTAGTCGCTAGCTAGGGAGAATCTGAACAGAGCCAAGCAGAAGGGACAAGGAGCAGAGCAGCAGAAGGGAAAAAGAAGGTCATGGAGGTGACAGTAAAGGAGCCCGAGGCACGCATGTGGGGCTCTCTGGAACATTGTCGTCGATAGAAGGGGGACACGGAAAGGAGGTATCCGAGTTACCATATTGGGACAAGCATATTACTCGAATATGCTTGCCACGTCAGCCCTAGGAGGAACCAAGGCTCCCCTTTATTAGGGGAGACGCGGGCTCCTGAGAGGGGATCGATTCATTCTACGCGGTAAGGCTCGTGTAGTAGCTCCCTTCTTCCTGCAAACAGCTCAAGGAGCACTTGTAGTTCTTAAGAGGAGAAATAAAGATCTGCATGTTAGTCATTTTGAGTGTAGAAATCACTACATCTTCCCTCCCCGGATCCCTCTAGCATCCATTGGCCCCATACTTTAGCCTACCCATGGCATCTGCCGTGCCACCACCACGACAGGCTATCTTTGAGGATGGATTCCGTACAGCTCACATCTCATCCAGAGTGATGAATTTGAAGAAGGAGTTCCACAACCTGAAACAGCGTCACCGCAGTGTGGCTGAGTACATTGAGGAATTCAACAATCTGGCGCGTTATGCACCGGATGAAGTTGATACAGATGCTAAGAGGAAGGAGAAATTCCTCGAAGGACTGAATGATGAGTTGAACCTCCAACTGTCTGTTGCCTATGTCCCAACCTACCAATCACTTTGTGACAAGGCTACCATCTTGGAGAACAAGATGAAACAAGTTGAGAGCAGGAAACGGAAGCATAGCTTTGATAAGCACAACTCAGGATCGTCTCACAAGCCTTCCCATCATGATGATAGTGCGAGTTCTGGATCCCACAAAGTGGAAAGTACAACAACCACCACAGCCACAACCACCATCATGACAACAAGCATCACCGCAGTCATGATAATGACAAGTATAAGAACCACAAGAGTGGACACAAGAGCCACCACAGTGGAGGTGGAGGTGGACGTGGAAGTCGGCTTGCAAAGAGAGATATCAGTCAGGTTGAGTGTATCAAGTGTAAGAAGATGGGACACTATGCTAATGAGTGCCTAGAAAAGAAAGTCGAAGGTGCCAACAAGCCCAATCCCTTCCAAAAGGGACAAGTGAACCACATCAATGTGGAAAAAATATATGAGGAACCAGATGTTGTGGCTGGTAAGTTCAAACTCAATTTTTCTTTTTGATACTGGCGCATCGCATAGCATTTTTTGATAGAAATGGACTTCCAGTTGAAACTATTGGGTGTCCTATAAAATTAAGTTCTCCTGGTGGAGAAATGATAGTGAACTCGGGATGTCATGACCTAGTGATAGAATTTGGGAAGTATAAGTTTCCCGTAAATTTGATAATCCTAAATTCCCAAGGATGGGATGTCATTTTAGGAATGGATTGGATGACTAAGTACAAGGGAGTGCTAGACTTTGCCAACCATACTGTCACACTCACAACCCTGGATAATAAAAGGATTAGATTCAAGTCTAACTTTGAATCAAAAGGGAGTAAGCTAAATTCTCTTAAGGGGGTTAGCATAGACAGTGTTCTAATTGTGAGAGAATATCCGGATGTGTTTCCGGAGGAATTGCCGGGAATGCCACCAGATAGAGATGTAGAATTTCTGATTGACTTGCTGCCATGATCTGGACCAATAGCAAAGAGACCTTACAAGATGTCAGTTGATGAGTTGAAATAACTCAAGAAACAACTTGGAGAACAGTTGCAGAAAGGATTTATTCAACCAAGTTCTTCATCTTGGGGAGCACCAGTTTTGTTTGTTGAAAAGAAAGATAGAAGTCAAAGGTTATGCATAGATTACCGTTCCCTCAATAAGGTGACTATCAAGAACAAGTATCCTTTTCCCAGAATCAATGACTTGTTTGATCAGTTAGAAGGAGCCCGTGTGTTCTCAAAGATTGATCTTCGATCAGGCTACTTTCAGCTAAAAATAAGGGAACAAGGCATACCTAAGACTGCTTTCACCACTAGGTATGGATTGTATGAGTACACTGTGATGCCATTTGGTTTGACCAATGCACCAGCCTACTTCATGAATATGATGAACAAGGTGTTCATGGAATTTCTTGACAAATTCATTGTTGTTTTCATCGATGACATTTTGATCTATTCCAAGAGCAATGAAGAGCATGAGGAACATTTGTGATTGATACTTGAGAAGCTTAGAGAGCATAAGTTGTATGACAAATTCAGCAAGTGTGAATTCTGGTTGAATGAAGTTGGATTTCTTGGACACATTGTGTCAGGAGATGGTGTAGCAGTTGATCCCGCAAAAGTGTCAGCTGTAACTGAGTGGAAATCTCCTAAGTCAGTGAAAGAAGTTCGTAGTTTCCTTGGTTTGGCAGGATACTATAGAATATTCATTGAGAATTTCTCAAAGGTAGCTAAGCCAATGACGGAGTTACTAAAGAAAGATAAGAAATTTGATTGGACTGAAGGGTGTGAACTCAGTTTCCAAGAATTGAAGAAGAGACTAGTGACATCACTAGTTTTATGTCTGCCAGACTTGGAGAAACATTTTCAAGTGTATTATGATGCATCTCACCAAGGATTAGGTGCAGTTCTGATGCAAGAAGGGAAAGTTGTGGCTTATGCCTCGAGACAACTCAAAAATCATGAGGTGAATTATCCTACTCATTATTTGGAGTTAGCCTCTGTTGTCCATGCACTCAAAACATGGAGACATTATCTTTTGGGAAAGCGATGTGAAGTGTTCACAGATCACAAGAGTTTGAAGTATATCTTTACTAAGAAAGAAATCAACATGAGACAAAGAACATGGCTAGAACTCATCAAGGACTATGACTTGAGTTTGCAATACCACCTCGGTAAAGCAAATGTTATAGCGGATGCATTAAGTCGTAAGGTTTATGTGAATGGCCTTACTATGGGAGAATTGCCAGATGATCTGTGTGCCCAATTTAAAGATCTCAGGTTGGAGATAGTGCCAAAAGTACATCTCATGTCATTGGATGTTCAACCCACCTTGTTAGACAAAATCAAGGAAGCCCAAAAGATAGACAAGGAAATTGAAGAGATTAAGGAAAAGATTGGAAAAGGGAAAGCCAAAGGATTCCATTAAGACGAATAGGGTACTTTATGGTATGGAAAACGTATCTGCATTCTGCAAGATCCGGAGCTTCGGAAACTGATTTTACAAGAAGCACACAACTCACCATATTCCATTCATCCAGGTAACACCAAAATGTACATGGATGTGAAGGAAAGATTTTGGTGGAATAATCTCAAGAAGGACATCGCTGAACATATTGCTTTGTGTGATGTATGTAGTAGAGTAAAAGCGGAACATCAAAAACCAGCAGGATTCTTACAACCAATACCTATTCCTGATTGGAAGTGGGACAAGATTGGCATAGATTTCATCACTGGACTGCCAAGGACTAGATCAGGATATGATTCTATTTGGGTCGTAGTAGATCGCCTAACTAAAGTGGCTCATTTCATACCCGTGAAGACAACCTATACAAGTGCTAAGTTAGCCAAGATCTATATGAATAGGATTATGTGTCTACATGGAGTACCTAAGAGTATTGTGTCTGATAGGGGAACTCAATTCACTTCCCATTTTTGGAGGCAACTACATGAGTCATTGGGAACGAGATTGGAATTCAGCATTGCTTTTCATCCCTAGACTGATGGACAGACAGAAAGGACCAACCAGATTTTAGAGGATATGTTGAGGGCATGTGCCCTAGACTATGGTGCAAGTTGGGATGAAACTCTGCCTTACGTAGAATTCTCATACAACAACAGCTATCAAGCCAGTATTGAGATGGCACCATTTGAATTTCTCTATGGGAGAAATTGTATTACACCATTGCTATGGAATGGTGTTGGAGAAAGAAACTTGTTCAGGCCAGAACTAATCAAGGAAGCTGAAGAGAAAGTCAAGTTGGTAAAGGACAGATTGAAGATAGCACAGTACCGATAAAAGATCTACGCAGATCCAAAGCGTAGAGAGGTCACTTATGAGGTGGGTGATAGAGCTTACATTAGAGTATCACCACTTCGTGGGGTGAAGAGATTTGGAGTCAAAGGAAAATTGGCACCAAGATATGTTAGAACATTTAAGATTCTGCGTAGATCTGATTCTAAACTGTCGTGGTGGTGGTACGGCAGATGCCATGGGTAGGCTAAAGTATGGGGCCAATGGATGCTAGAGGGATCTGGGAGGGAAGATGTAGTTGATTCTACACACAAAAGACTAAGGCAAAGATCTTTATTTCTCCTTCCTTGGGCTACAAGTGCTCCTTGAGTTGTTTACCAAGAGAAAGGAAGAACTTTACCAGCCTAACGGTACTAAATGAGCCGATGCCCTCCTCAGGGTCCAAGACTCCCCTTATAAAGGAGAGCCTTGGGTTCCTTTAGGGCTGACGTGGCAAGCATATTCGAGGAATATGCTTGTCCTAATATAGTAGTTCGGCGGCCTCCTTTCCCTGTCGCCCTTCTAATCATGGCAAGGTTCCAGAGGGCCCCTCTTGCGTGCCTCCTTCTGCCCGTGACCTCCTTCTGCCCGTCTGTCGCTCTGCGCCTTTGTCCCTTGTGCTTAGCTCCGCTCAGATTCTCCCTAGCCTGCGGCTAGAGTTTGACTTTAGGCTTCTCCTTCTCCTGCAAGCTTCGTATCATTCGGCCCTGCCTCGCATAACTCGGCTTGTCCTTCACCTGCATTAAGATTACTCGGGCTAACCCGGCCGACTTACTCAGTATCTCGGCCGGGTAATGCCTTGCCATTATCATAAGGGTCCTGCCCTTTCCTATCTCGGCCGACCTCTACAGGATTCGACCGACTCAGACTATAACTCGGAAACTAGACGGGGAACACCCTTCCGTCTTTACCCTATCCGGGGTCACCTCCCCAACATTAGTCCCCGAAGCTGGTATGGCCCCGTCGAAAACTTCGATCGGGCCGTATCAGTTTCACGACTTTCGTTCTGCATTGTTTCTGAGTTATCTTTTTCTCGTTCGAGGTATCATTGTATCTTCTCGTGTACGCCTCGTCCTACGTGTCATACTCATCATTGTTTCTCTAGTTTTTTGTTCCTCTACAGTATTTACTGACAGGCTACAGTTACTACTGCGCCTGTCGCGTCGGCGCTGCGACGCCTCGCGTGCCGTTTCCGTTGGGGATCGTGACCTTCTTTTCCATCGTGTGGCCCTTGGTGCGGTTCCGCTTAGCGGCGTGCGGTCATGCGGCGCACACGAACTACACGGTTAACCGCCACACCCACGATCCCACTACCTCGCGGGCGGCTCGGTTATAAAGAGGAGCGCGGGGCTGGGAGATTCACTTTCCCCCTCCGCTCACCTGCGCCCTTCGTCTTCCTCTGGCTTCTGCGCCCGTTCGTGACTCCGCCGCCATGCGTTCATCTGGATCTCCGACGGCTAGGACCCCGCTGCACTGCTACGTCTGCCTCGTCCCAGTTCGCTTGCTCCGGCGTCGTCGCCGGTGAGTTCTTCCGGTCCCATCGCCTAGGCTCTCCTCTAGACTCCTCTGTTTCCCTTCCGTTTTCGCACGGTATCTCCTTCGCTGCTCCGCCGTTGTTTCCGCGTAGAATCACGACGGGGCCGTGCGGTTCTAAGTTTCCCTCCGCCGCTAGTTCTTCCTCCGTAAATTTCTCCTGCGACCCCATGTCGAGCTCTGTCAGCGGTGCCTTATTGAGGATGACGATGCTGCCTCTGGGCCCGAGCGTGGCTCGTGGCAGGGCTCTTCTGTCACCCGTCGAGAGATTGAATGGCTAATCCGAACTCGTTGGATTCCTGCCGGGGTAGCTTGTCGCTTACCCGGCAGCGAATCCTATCTCGTTCTTAGGGAGGGCGAGTATGTAGTCTTCATGTCACATTTTGCTCGCGGGTTTGATCTCCCTCTCAGTGATTTTGCTAGGGAATTCCTTGATTACTTTGGCCTGCAGCCGCATCACCTGCCTACTAACGCCATTGCCTTTCTTTCTGCCTTCATCTGTGCCTCTGAGGGATACTTCGGCCTATGGCCGTCTGTGCACGTTTGGTCAAAGTTTTTCCAGATTCGATCCAACGTGCTCCCAGACAAATCTCTTCATCCATCCGAGAAGCTGCTTACCCAATGTGGTGCCGCGTCAATCACACCTCGGAGGAAATCCGAATTTCCTTGCATCGCAGGTTTAGAATCATGCAAAAAGTGGCACAAGTCATTCTTTTATGTCAAGAACTCTGGGAATGAGGATAGGATTCGGCTTCCTGCCTTTTCCATCGGCACCCCTTCCAAGCAGAACTGGACCTATAATCTGAAGAAGAGTCATGCTCTGGCCGAGGCTTTTGAGATTCTGCTGAAGGAAATGATCCGCTCCGGCCTACGCGGTGAGGATCTGATGACTACCTTCATCAGCAGCCGGATCTGCCCCTTCCAGAAACGCACATACAAGCTCTGCTATATGAGCGGTCCTCTTGATCCCAACCGAGTCTCAATGGTGGATCCGGACAACTACCTCATCTTCAAACGTGTCCGGGCTATCTTTAAGACGGAGATGCCAGAGGACTGGGCCTGGGGGTTAAAGCCGTTCACCCGCGAGCATCCCCCTCCCGAGGAAAGTTTATGTCTTTGTGTTTTGCTTCCTAATCGCGTCCGTGACACTTTTTGCTAATTTTTCTATTTCTTGTCCTGCAGAGGTTTGAGGAGCAGAAGACTGAGGACGCCGAGGTTTGGACACTCCCGTGGCCTGTGGATCGGAATACACCGCACAGCGGGGAGCCGGACTCAGAAGAGTTCGTTCCAAAGTCGGATCGCGCTCTGGATCGCAGTCGCGGCAAGGCCCCGGCCCAGGAGGAGGAAGGTGATTCGGACGAGGTCCAACTTCTAGAGGTAGTTGCCGCAATGCCAATTTCTTATGCATTTCCGGCTTCTATTTTATCATCTAATCCGGCCGGTCAGGTTCACAACGTCGAGCCTCTTGCCTCCCGGCCTCCCGTTACCTCGGGGAAACGCAGAGCTCCAGCTGATGCCTCAGAAGCTGCTCCTAGGAAGCGAACAAAGAAGTCAGCCCAGCACCCTCCGAAGCGTAAAACTATGCCCGGGGTTACTGGGTGAGTTACTTTTGTTTGTATTTCTTGTTTCTCTCTTTCTCCCTTCTAACTTGACCTCTTCTGTCTTTGAAGGGCTCCTCTCTCTGTTAAGCCCAGCGGTCCCAGCATGACGAGTCGTACGACTCGGACGCCTTCTCCTCCGCCTCCTGAGGATACCAGAGTTCCGAGTCCTGCTCGCGTTGCTTCTCCTCCTGCTCCGAATCAGACGCCACCTCGCCATGATGCGCCTGAGATTTCTCCTGTTGATGCCGATACATGTCGGCCCACAGATATTCCTACCGAACCTGCTGCCTCCTCCGTGAACCCCGATGTTTCTGTTGAGATTCCTCCGACCCCCGCGGTCTCTACTGTGACACCAACTCCAGCCGAGGATATCGATATCTCGGCGCCCTCTGCAACCGTAATTCCTCCGGCTCCCAAGGACGCTACTCCAAGTGTCGAGGTATCGTCTCCTACTGATGCCTCTCCTAAGGCAAGAAAGGTCATTGTTGCCAAACCTTTGCCCTCTCAGAAAGGACTTGCCAGCTCATCTCAGCCTACAATTGCTGATGCGCTGCGCAAGGGGGTTTCTTCTGCCAAGAGCACTATTACCCCGGCCGCTGATAGACAGCTTGCTCTTCATAAGAGTCCGGCGGCGGCGGTTGTTACCCAACATGTCCGAGGTAAAGTTCTGACTCGCACGGAGAGTGGGAACAGTCTCGGCTCGTTGGTCGAGTATGCCAACAATTGGAACGCCGCCGATCAGTTCGAGGGTAATCCCAGCAGCCAGCCGTTTCAACTCTCCGATATCAGCAGCCGCCTACATCAGGCTGCCAAGATCATTCTTGAAAGTGACAAGATGAATGAGGTAATTGTTTTTATGGGGTTTTGATTAGTTCTCCGGATGCTATTATATATACTCTAGTACCCGAAGCTTGCAACCGAATAACTTGTTAT
Organism: Avena atlantica; assembly: GCA_910589765.1. Lineage (NCBI taxonomy): Eukaryota > Viridiplantae > Streptophyta > Magnoliopsida > Poales > Poaceae > Avena > Avena atlantica. The sequence continues at coordinate 424,733,458 of OU342733.1, forward strand.
TCGTTTGGAAGTTTTATGATGCTTTACTTAGTTCAGTTTTATCTTAGAGTTCGAACCTCCATCCAACTAGATTTGCATTAAATTCTACTTGAGTTGGGTCTGTCTAAACCTTGAATATCCAGCCACCTAGGTCCGAGTTAAGTTTTGCTTGACTCGGATCTGCTTCGAATATCCAGCCACCTAGAACCGGGTTAAATTTTGCTTGACTCAGATCTGTCTTAGCTTCGAATATCCATCCACCTAGATCCGGGTTAAGGTTTTGCTTGACTCGGGTCTGTCTTAGCTCTGAATATCCAGCCACCTAGATTCGGGTTAAGGGTTGCTTCATTCGGATCTGTCGTAGCTTCGAATATCCAGCCACCTAGATCCGGGTTAAGTTTTGCTTGACTCGGATCTGTCTTAGCTTTGAATATCCAGCCACCTAGATCCGGGTTAAGTTTTGCTTGACTCGGATCTGTCTTAGCTTCGAATATCCATTTACTATTTGCTTTATTGCTTAGGTTGCGCATGACCGGCGGACCGCCGAATTCCAAAGGCTGCTTTTTGCGCATAGAAAATTGCAAGAAAAGTACGAGAAGGTTATTCCTGTGGTGAAGAAAGCTGGTAAGTCGACAAACTCTTGCGTCATCTCCGAAGCTCTTATTGTTTTGTACATGAGATGTTGGCTCACTTTGTTGGTAAACAGGGAACATCAATAATCTTAACATCCGTCTTGAGAAGAAGGTCAAGGCCCTGGAAGGTTAGTTACTCTTTTGCTTTATATACTCCCCTTTGAAATGTACACTAAGTTTCTTTTAACTCTTTTGGCTTTGGTAAAGCCGAGTTACAAACCCTTGCAGCATCTCACCAAGATTGCACGCTCATGCCTGATGTGATGCTGCATTTTTTAGAACAAAGCGCTACTCACTCGGCGCAGCTGAAGGATAAAGATGACGAGATAGCTCGCTTGCGTGCCGAGGTGGAGTACCTTAAGCTCTCTCAGAAGTCTGAATTAGAAAAGGTCGACCAGGATTTCTCCGAGGAGAAAAATCGGCTAGCTCTGCAATTACAGAAAAATATAGAGCTCCTCGAGGCTGCCGAACTGAAGACACGGGGGATGAGCGAGGAGATCACTCGCTTTGAGAAGAGCAAGATTGACTGGGCTAAAGATCTTCAGATAATGCTGAGCTATATTCATCGTAAGCTTCTGACCGCGGTCGAGTTATCTTTTTCCCTTTCTTACTGCTGACTGATGCAGTCGCGTTTTGCACAGACCATTTTCCAGAAGCTAAGCCCGTGAGCTCTAAAGCGGTGATTAGTGCTCGTGTGTGCCGAGGTGTTCCCGTTGATGCGGACTCGGAGTACTCGATGGAAAATTTCTTGGTTGCTATTGGCGCTGCAGTTGGTCCGATGAAGATTATGGGCAGGGATTTGGTGCAGGCAGCTATCCGAGCCTACCATGTTCTCTGGCCGAATACTTCTGGGACTCCTAATATTGATGAGGTCAAATTGTTGGTGGAAAGATTAATGGCATCTGAGAGGCAGCTAAGTCTTTGGAGGGAATCGGCCGGACGAGCTGGTGCTGATATGGCTCTCACTGTCATCATGTCATGGTATGAAGATATTTCTCTTGATATTTTGAGAAATTTGCGCACTGGTTCCCGTTGGGTTGAGAACCCAGAGTTTGTCGCTCTCTGGCAAGCTCGTGCCTTCCATCTTGTTGAGTATGCCGACGTGCATAACTGGAATGAAGGTCCGAGTTTCCTTCCTAACCCGGAGGATGAGGTCGAAGTTGAGGATGCCTCGGATAACAACTCGGCTGAACAGGGAGAAGATGAGGGTGACTTGGCTACTTCTGGTGATTCCAGTTCGAGCTCAGATGGTAACGGCGACGCGCGATCCTCCTCCAAAGGTACTGGGCATTCCACTGCGCAAGCTGACGCTCCTCAGCAGCCTCGGGCTTCGTCCGAAGTCGCTCCTGGGTCTGTGGAGGGCGAGGCAACCTCGGCCGAAGTTCCACCTACCTCGGAGTGCCCAGCCCCTGACCAAGTCACTGCCTCTCCAGCTAAAAACCTCTAAGTCATTTCTGACCCTGGTATGCCTGGCGTATGATGTACGTGGAACATTTGTCCGTCTTTTGTGCGATATGAATTTCTTTTGCTGTGTGCCGCTGAGACATATATGGTTGTAATCGTTATTACTTTGTTTTAACTGGTCTTGTTTGTCTGAATCCTTGCTTTGGCGGCCTTCAATTTCTTGAGATATATAAACTTTGCCACTTGACCACTGTGGTTTGGACTGTTAATCTGGGTGTAAACCTTGAAGACCGTATTTGGGGGGAGCAAAATAATATCACTCTGGGAGCCGAAGTTTGATACCCACTCTTGCGACAAAGGATAACCCATACTTAGAAATAACGTAGGGTAGTCCCCGAGCCACTGCTCAAGGCAACGAGGTTTAATATATAAACCAAACTTAGAAACAATATAGGACAGTCCCCGAGTCACTGCTCAAGGTGCCGAGGTTTAATATGTGTCAGTCCCCGAGCCACTGCTTTGGTGCCGAGGTCCAATACCTGAATCAAACTTAGAAACAATATGGGGTAGTCCCCGAGTCACTGCTCAAGGCAACGAGGTTTAATATATAAACCAAACTTAGAAACAATATAGGACAGTCCCCGAGTCACTGCTCAAGGTGCCGGGGTTTAATATGTGTCAGTCCCCGAGCCACTGCTTTGGTGCCGAGGTCCAATACCTGAATCAAACTTAGAAACAATATGGGGTAGTCCCCGAGTCACTGCTCAAGATGCCGGGGTTTAATACATAAACCCTAATTAAAAACCATATAGTGCAGTCCCCGAGCCACTGCTCAAGGTGCCGAGGTTTGATACATAACATGAAATTAAAAACAACATGCGGCAATCCCCGAGTTACTGCTCTTGGACGCCGAGGTTTAATACATAAACCATACTTAAAAATAACATAGTGCAATCCCCGAGCCACTGCTCAAGGTGCCGAGGTTTGATACATAACATGAAATTTAAAAACAACATATGGCAGTCCCCGAGTCACTGCTCTGGACGCCGAGGTTTAATACATAGTTGGTGCTCCCTCCTGAAGCACCATTTTACAATATGTCATGGATGACTCCTACGAGTAAAATGGACGAAGTAAGGCTACGTTCCATGGTCTTTTCGATTCTTCGCCGGCTTTGTCTGCCCTGTTCTTTCCTGGTGATTGAGCATCGATTAGGTAATACGCATCATTGTGCAATGCTTAGCTCACAATGAATGGTCCTTCCCATGGAGGCGACATCTTGTGCATGCCAGCCGTGCGTTGCACCAGCCGGAGAACTAAATCTCCTTCTTTGAACACTCTTGGATTCACCTTCTTGCTGTGATATCGTTGCAAGTCCTGCTGATAGATAGCTGATCTTGATAACACCAGCTCTCTGGCTTCTTCTAGCAGATCGACATCATCTTGCCGAGCTACCTCATTTACTTCAGCGGTTGTATACTGGGTAACCCTTGGCGAGTCATGTATTATGTCGGCTGGAAGCACAGCTTCTGCCCCATACACTAGAAAGAATGGTGTATAACATGTTGATCTGTTTGGGGTAGTCCTGAGGCTCCATAGTACTGCTGGTAGTTCCTCAATCCAACATCCTGCCGACCTTTGCAGCGGTTCGACGAGTCGTGGTTTTATTCTGGATAGTACTAGTCCATTAGATCTTTCTACTTGCCCATTGGACATTGGGTGAGCCACAGAGGCGACATCTAGTCTTATGTGCTTTTCTTGACAGAATCTAGCGAAGGCTCCTTCTGCAAAGTTTGTACCATTGTCTGTAATAACACTGTGTGGGTACCCGTATCTTAAGATAATATCTTTGAGGAATTTCACTGCTGTGGGCCCATCACATTTCTTTATTGGTTTCACATCAATCCATTTTGTGAACTTGTCCACCATGACTAATATGTGGGATACCCGCCTCGGGCTGACTTAAATGGTCCCACCATATCTAAGCACCATACAGAAAATGGCCAAGTAATTGGTATTGTCTTTAACTCGGACGAAGGCATATGTATTTTGCTGGCATATCTTTGGCAACCATTACATTTTTCGACCAGTTCTTTGGCCTCTTTCAACGCTGTTGGCCAATAAAACCCATGCCTGAATGCTTTGGCCACTAAAGCTCGGGATGATGCATGATGTCCGCATTCTACTTGATGTATATCTAGGAGGATCTCCTGGCCTTCCCCGAGCTCACACATCTTTGTAACACACTTGTGACACTCCTTTTATACAGCTCATTGTTTATGATTGTATTGGCTTTAGCTCTTCTCACTGTTTGTCTTGCCAATATCTCGTTGTTCGGCAAAACCGCATCTCTAAGGAAAGAGAATATGGGTTGCGCCCATGTATGTGTGATTTTCTCTAGTGGAGTCTCACTATCTATTTCCATATTTTCTGCCGACATGACTACCTCGGATGTCTCCATACTCATCCTTGCATCGGCTGGCTTTATCTTTGGAAATTCCGGGTTACATTGCTTGTCAATTTCCATCGGCACATTATCCTCTCTTGATTTTGCTGGAATAAAAATGGATTCGGACTCTGGAGATGGTGTTATTGATGGCTTCCTCAGGTGCTCTAGGGCGATACCTGGGGGAATTGACTGTCTGGTTGATCCGAGTTTTGACAATGTATCTGCGGTGTCGTTTTCTGCCCGACGTATATGATGAAATTCACATCCATCGAAGTATCCACTGAGTTTTTGAACATGAAACCTATACAAGGCCATATTATCATCCAACGCATCCCAATTGCCTGAGACTTGCTGTACTACTAGATCTGAATATCCATAGCACAAGATTCGGCGTATGCCAATCTCTTTCGCCACCTTCAATCCATGGACCAGTGCTTCATATTCGGCTACATTGTTTGACGCGGAAAAATTTATTTGCAGCACATATCTCAGCTGGTCTCTTTTTGGCGAGGTTAACACTATTCCTGCCCCCAAACCATTTCTTAGTTTGGAACTGTCAAAGTGCATCGTCCAATAATTCGGATCTGGTAATGGTGGCTCATATTGTACCTCGGCCCAATCTACGAAGAAGTCGGCCACAGGCTGAGATTTGATTGCATCTCGCCTATCAAATTGCGGAGCATAAGGTGACAATTCAATTGCCCATTTTGCTATTCGGCCACTTGCGTCTTTGTTTCTTAATATGTCGGCTATAGGTGCTTCACAAATCACCTTGATGGGGTGCTCTTCAAAGTAATGTTTAAGTTTCTTTGCTGACATGTACACCCCATATGCCATCTTCTGATAATGTGGGTAATTTTGTTTTGAGGCTGATAACACCTCGCTTAGGTAATACACTGGCCTCTGTACTGAGTTATCATCTTCAATTCATTCCACCACGATCACAACGCTCACTACTCTGTTGGTGGCTGCTATGTAAAGTAACATTGGCTCTTTTGATAATGGAGAAGCCAAGACCGGCGCTGTGACCAACATCTTTTTCAATTCATGAAATGCATTGTCTTCTTGTGGAGTCCAGATGAACTTATCCGATTTTTTCATCAGCTGATAAAGTGGTAGTGCTTTCTCTCCCAGCCGACATACAAATCAGCTGAGCGAGGATAAACAACCTGTGAACTTTTGTACGTCATTTAGACATCTTGGAAATTCCATCCTTTCCACTGCTTTTATCTTAGTTGGGTTGGCCTCTATACCTCGGCTAGATACGAGAAAACCGAGCAATTTTCCCGCTGGCACACCAAATGTGCATTTTTCTGGGTTAAGCTTCATTCGGAACCTTCTCAGGTTCGCGAAAGTCTGCCGGATATCATCCAGTAGCGTTTTGCTTTCTTTGGTTTTGATAACCACATCATCTACATATACTTGTACATTTTTTCCTATCTGGTCATGTAGACATTTTTGCATGCATCTCTGATACGTTGCTCCTGCGTTGCGCAGGCCGAATGGCATGGTGCGATAGCAATAAGCCCCGTACGGGGTAATAAACGCAGTCTTTATTTGATCGGCCGGATTTAACGGTATCTGGTGAAAAGCAGAATACGCGTCTACAAATGATAATAGTTCACAACTAGCGGTCGAATCAATGACTTGGTCTATTCTAGGTAAAGGAAAAGGATCTTTTGGACACGCCTTGTTCAGGTTCGTGTAATCGATACACATTCACCATACAATAGCTACATTTGGATCATCCATCTTCTTTTCTACTAGCACCGGGTTTGATAGCCAATCCGGATACAACACCTCCATGATGAACCCGGCCGCAAGGAGCCGAGCTATTTCATCCCCTATTATTTTTCTCCCGTCTTCGGCGAAGCGGCGGAGAGGTTGCTTCACCGGCCTTGCTCCTGGCCTTACATTCAGAGAGTGCTCAGGCAACTCCCTCGGCACACCTTGTAGATCCTGAGTTAACCATGCAAAGATATCCCGATTCTCACGGAGGAAGTTGGTGAGCTCGCTTTCCTATTTAGCATCTAGGCCGACACCAATAGTGACGGTGCGCTCTGGGAATTGCTCATCTATCTGGAACTTTTTTGTTTCTTTAGTCGGCTGAAAGGAGGCACTTCCATGTGGGTTGGCTAATGCCGGCATATTCAGTTGTGTCGACTGAGCGAGGGCTGCTACCTCCTGAATCCTTCTTTTTTCCCTTGCTATTACCAATGATTCGGCCAAATTTGACCCAGATGAAGCACACTCCATTGATTCCTGTAATCCCCTGCTACTGTTATCACCCCTTGTGGTCCGGGTAACTTCATTTTTAGATAACTTACATGGCAGCTGCCCATGAATTTGGCCAATGCTGGCCGTCCGAGTAGAGCATGATAACAACTCTCTAGATCCACCACTTCAAACTCTAAGTTTTCTGCTCTGCAGATATCTCTGGTGCCGAATAACACATCCACTCGAACCTTACCAATGGGTTCGCATGAAAGCCCTGGTACTATCCCATGGAAAGTGGTCCTCATGGACTGCAGCATGTTCTGCGATATTCCGAGTTTATGCATTGTATCTTTGTACATGATATTGATACTGCTCCCATTGTCAATGAGTACCTTTGAAAATTTCACGTTAATGCTTGGTCCGAAAAATGTCGGATCTAACACGAGCGCATACGACCCCGGACTCGGCATTATCTTGGGGTGATCCTTTATGCTCCAAGTTACTTCTTGATCCGACCAAGGCACATATCTTGGTACTGCCGGCATAACTGCGTTTACTTCCATATGCCGGCGCTGCACACTCAGCTTGTCTTGCTGTTCTGTTGTGAACACGCAGTACGACTGATGATGTTCTCTGTAATCATTGCGTCCATTATTTCCTGGATTTGTCCTTCCATCCGTACCTTGGTTTATCACTTGATGCACCGCATCCCTCCGGTCCAAGTTTTCGTATCTCGGGGGAGGTGGTGGTAATATCAGTTGTTGTGCATTTGCTCCAGTCAACTGTGGCTGATGCTGCTGATGTGCCTGGAGAGGCGCTGCCTATATGCCTGCGGGGTTACCCATTGCATTTCTCATCCATGCACATTGGCAGTGCGTATGGTTGGCCGGCCTGGCTGGGTTTGACGTGTGAAATTTACACGGCTGATCTAACATAGACTCAAACGTGTACTTTGGCCTCTCTTGCCATTGATTCTTTTGTTCTGGTGTCCACTGTCTTTTTCCTTCATTCCTTGGTGTCCATTGCTGAGGACCATTCTTTTGTCGTTGAGTATTTTTGTGACTCGGCTGATCTTGCACTACTGCTGCCACCTGGACTGAACCATATCTATAATCTGGTCTCTCTTCTCTTCTTCTTCCTCTGAAGTCATTGCGCCTGGATGACCCAGCCACATCTCTTGCATATTGATCTTGATGCTCCCGATGATCTGCCGACATTAATTCTGGTTGTGTCGGATCTCCCAATGCATAGGAATCCGCTATCCTGATGGTTTCTGCCAATGTGGTTGGCATATCTCTTTGCAGTTGTTGCCATAACACACTGGCATAGCGGCATCCTTGAGCGAACCAAACTATTGCTTGTGATTCTATAACTCCTTCACACGAATTTCTTAGGTTACACCACCGAGTTAAAAACTCTCTGTCCGTCTCATTCGGCCTTTGCTTGCACATGGCTAGCAGCTGCGGCCTGTTTGGCCTCTTGTAAGTACTGGTAAAGTTTCTAAAGAACATTTCTTCAAAATCCAACCAACAGTTGATGCTGCCTGCTGGCAGATTATTCAGCCATACTCTAACTGGTCCTTCCAACATTTGTGGGACATACCGCACTGCCCATCGTAAGTTTCCACCTGCAATTTTTACAGCAGTGGCATAATCGATCAACCAATCCTGTGGTTTGGTGCTCCCATTATATGTTTTTGTGCCTCTTGCCAACTGAAAGTTTGGCACAGGCGGTTCGCCCATGATCCGTGGTCCGAAGCATGTCGGACCCGGAGGACCTTGTTCTTCCAGCAACTCGGATCGGTATAGCCGGTCTAGCTTTACTCTGGCATCATTTGACGGCAAATCTCTGTACAGAACTCTATCCTGCATTCCATAGTGGTTATTTCCACCATGGATCGCATATTCCATCTCGGAATAGCCATCATTGTACCTTTCATTCACCTGATTGTGACGAGCTGGTCTCGCTTCTCTTTCCTGCCGACGTTCATGCCTCGGCTGTGGGTTGAGCGGCGTTTCTCTCCTTCCTTCGACCGGGATATTGTTCTCGTGATTTCCTCTTCTGTGTTCTCCTCTGCCGAGATCTCCATTGCCTCGGCTTCCGCCGCCTTTCTCAGCACGGCCGAGATTTCTCTCGCCACTGTTACCTTGGCTTCCATTGCCTCTGTTCTCGTTTGCTTTTCCGTCTATCGCCGGATCATATGGGCCAATTTTCTTATTTCTTTTTCCAAAGTTACCGCTCTGTCCTTTCGTGCATTGTTTCCGGGTGAGGATGCTGCTGCCACAAATAAGGCAGGTGCTGCTCCGGCCGAGTGAACCATTCGCGAGGCCCCTGGCCTCGCTGGGTCTGCTCTGAGCATTTCTTCATTCTGCTGATTCGCAATGCGCACCAGCTCATTCACTCTTTATTGCTGTTTCTGCCGGGCTTCGCCGGTTAATCCTTCTAACTCTAATGCTGCGGCATTTGCCGCTCTCAGGTTCTTTGCCGGGGTACTATACCTCGGCAAGCCTAAATCAACTGATTCTGCCTTATGAGCATCATGCTCCTTGTTGATATCGTCTATGAGGTTCTTTCCTCTTAACCTCAACTCGTCGACCCGCTCGGGGGCGACGTCAAGCTTGTTTGCTTTGGCATACTCTCGCAGGGTCCTGTTTAAGGACTCCCGCAAGGCCGACACCTTTTTTGCCTCTACCAGCACCTTTTGCCTGGTTTCTTCCTACTCTGCCTGAGCATTTGCCGGATCAAGTATCGGCGCTACAGGTGTAGTCAGATTATCTATGGTTGCCTGTAGAATGTTTTCTGGTCTTTCCAGAGGTAGCCCTCTTACCTTTGGTGCCTTCGGGGTTGTCTCCTGCACCTCGGCCTGGTTGGCCACTGAAGGGATTACCTCGGTGGGTGGTGGAGCCGTACCTGCACGCCCGTCGCCGGGTCTCTGCTTGATCCTGCGCCTGCTACTCCCGCCTGCACCCCGGCCGCGACCATCACCTCGACGCTGCTGACAGGGCGCGCTCCACGCGGACTACTCGCGGCGCTAAGGGGAGGTTCTCCTGCAACCACAACCTGGTGAGGATAAACGCAGGAGATGTTGACGCCGACGTAAATCTGGTGCATGCCCAAGTTGATGAAGACGCCGTTGCGCGGAGGAGTTTTTCCCTTGAAGCTGCCTGCGTTGTCGCTGACTTAGTCACAGAGATCAAATCTCCGGACCAAGCCAGAGACAATGCGCTCGCCAGTGTTGATGAAGTTTCCCTTCCGGATCATGACTCCAGCTAGCACCGCTGCTGGCCCCACGGTGGGCCCCACGGTGGGCGCCAACTGTCGTGGTGGTGGCACGGCAGATGCCATGGGTAGGCTAAAGCATGGGGCCAATGGATGCTAGAGGGATCTGGGGAGGGAAGATGTAGTTGATTCTACACACAAAAGACTAAGGCAAAGATCTTTATTTCTCCTTCCTTGGGCTACAAGTGCTCCTTGAGCTGTTTACAAGGAGAAAGGAAGAACTTTACCAGCCTAACGGTACTAAATGAACCGATGCCCTCCTCAGGGGCCAAGCCTCCCCTTATAAAGGAGCCTTGGGTTCCTTTAGGGCTGACGTGGCAAGCATATTCGAGGAATATGCTTGTCCTAATATAGTAGTTCGGCGGCCTCCTTTCCCTGTCGCCCTTCTAATGATAGCAAGGTTCCAGAGGGGCCCTCTTGCGTGCCTCGGGCTTCAGGACTGTCACCTCCGTGACCTCCTTCTGCCCGTCTGTCGCTCTGCCCCTTTGTCCCTTGTGCTTGGCTCCGCTCAGATTCTCCCTAGCCTGCGGCTAGAGTTTGACTTTAGGCTTCTCCTTCTCCTGCAAGCTTCATATCATTCGGCGCTGCCTCGTGTAACTCGGCTTGTCCTTCACCTGCATTAAGATTACTCGGGCTAACCCGGCCGACTTACTCAGTATCTCGGCCGGGTAATGCCTTGCCATTATCATAAGGGTCCTGCCCTTTCCTATCCCGGTCAACCTCTACAGGATTCGGCCGACTCAGACTTTAACTCGGAAACTAGACGGGTAACACCCTTCCGTCTTTCCCTGTCTTTACCCTATCCGGGGTCACCTCCCCAACAGTGATAGAGCTTACCTTAGAGTATCACCACTTCGTGGAGTGAAGAGATTTGGAGTCAAAGGAAAATTGGCACCAAGATATGTTAGAACATTTAAGATTCTGAATCGGAAAGGAGAGGTAGCCTACGAGATTGAATTGCCAGAATCATTGTCTGTCGTTCACAATGTATTTCACGTAAGCCAGCTAAAGAAATGCCATCCGAAGATGGAAGAGACTTCTTTGAAGGATACTATACCTTTGGAGGAGGTCCAATTGGAAAGTGATCTCACCTATGAGGAAAAGCCTATCAAGATCCTGGAGACTGCAGAAAGAGTTACTCGGACTAAGACTATCAAATTCTGCAAAGTTCAGTGGAACCATCATTCTGAGGAAGAAGCAACATGGGAAAGAGAAGATGATCTTCGGAAAGACCACCCTCACCTATTTGCTAGACAATCCGAATCTCGAGGGCAAGATTCACCTTAAGGGGGTTAGATTTGTAACATCCCAACAATCATGATTTATAAAGTTTGCATATCATTCATGCATTCATAAGCATTTGGATCATTTTTAAATAAGATTTCAAAACAGAAGCAAATTGTTGCCCATTATTTTATGTAGGAAAGGCAATTGCTTTATTTTTTACTCTCAAATTATGAGAACACTTTGTATCAACCATAATGGTTTGAATGTAAGTTTGAAGGATGATTTCAAAACTTGCTCAAATTTTCAAAGACAAGAATTTAAATTAAAACCAATTTCAATGCCTAATATAAATAAATATTTAAGGCATGGTTTTATTTTAATTTCATTGGGCCATTGTACATTTGAGTGAACAGCAATGTTTTATACTCAAATATTTGCATGGTTCACTTTACAAAAATCCAGAAAAAGTTTGAATTCAAACTCATTTGAAAAACATTTGAAAAGGATTCCTGAAAAATCAATTAGAAAAAGAAAAATAGAAAAGAATAAGGAAAAGGCCGGCACCACCAATCTGGCCCAGCACCAGAACCAGCCCAATAGCCAGCCCACCCGGGACCCCCTCCCCTCTATGTTTCTCACCCCGCCCGCGCACACCCCCTCGCTGACAACTGGACCCCGCAGCCACGTCACCTCTTCGTCCCTAAATCACGCCCGCGACCAGCTCCGCCGCGGCAGTTTCTTCCCGACGATCTCGCGCTTGATTATGCGTTACTGCGGGAATAACTCAGCCTCTCGCCCCGGCTACTTAAACCCCTCCCCACTCCGCTCCTTTCCCCTCACTCACCAACCACAAAGCGTCGCTAGGCTATCCACAATCAAGCTCGCGCCGCCGTGGTACCGAGCATCTCTGGCGGAAAATTCTGGTGAGAACTCTCCGCCCCTTGCCTCCTGGTCTTGCCAGCATTTTCACTGCATCCTTGCGCATCTTTTAACATCGCTGGTATGTGCTAGGACAACCCAAAACGTCGCCAATGTCAACGACCGCGTGTGCCCGACGAAGCACTCAACTCCGACGAGCACACACGGTAAACCTAGCCTTCCCCTTCCTCTCTGGTCCATGCTCGCACACTCGCAACGTCAGTACGCATCTAACGCTGCCCCCATTTCCTCTCATGTGCCCTGTAGCGCCCCTAGCGACGACGACCGAGCACACCCGAGGCCGCCCGCAACTTCGACGAGGAATCCTCGCCTCGTCCGTGCACCCCGACCCCGTCCAACTGCACGTCGAGCTTCGCCGTGTCTCCACGATCTCGGTAAGCACCAGCTCCCTCGCGTTTACTCTCTGATCTCGCCGGAACATGTGGCCATTTGCGCCGCCAGTTCTTGGCCGAAACGATTAGATCTGCTGGATCTAGATCCAGCGGTCTAGATTAGACGCCAGCCCGAAAGGGTACGGGAAGATCTGAGCCGCTAGATCTCATTTAGATCCGACGGTGCGCGTGCGTGATCCATGCGAAATGGTACCATCCAATCAGGAAGCGCCGCGTGTCACTAGAATAGATTTAAAATCTGAAATTAGATCTATTAGATATTTAAACTTGTAAATTCAATAACTTTTGTTCTGTTTATCCAAAAATACAAATAATATACCATTGGAATAATAAAATAAATCCTACACATCTATGGTCTTAGTTTTGTATTTTGTTTCCCTTAAAATAGAATTTTATGCAGAGACATTTGTAGGCCTATTTTGTGTATAAAAATTAATTGGAAAATGTTTTAAAGGCCAAATAAAGTGTATTTGGTGTATAAATGTTTAGTTTATTGATCAGTACTGGTTTACTTGTCTTGGTTGGTTTAGAAAGACATCACATGGCATTTGCATGCATTCATATATTTTTGTTTAGAGATTTGAAATATGAATTTGGTGCTACATTTTATGTGTAGATTTTGGTGTTAGTGGTGATTGTGACTGTGAGGATTGTTGTTACTCCCCCAACTACCAAGGAAAGTGGTGCTTCACATTTTTTTCCCAATATTTTTACTATGCATTAGAAATATTTTGTATAGGGCTTGCATGATAATTTTTGCTAAGTACCTATATGCTATGCTTGGGAAATCCTAGTAGCTGTAGAATTGTTAGATTTTCTCTAAGTTAAGATACTTACTATTGTCATGCTTAGCCTAGCTAGTAGCAACCAAGGGTGGATTATATACATGCTATGGAAAAATATTTCTAAGTCTTTGACTTATGTTTTTGCTTAATAAAACAACTAAGTGAATGAAACACCTGGGTGGAATGGTAATTGCTTGGTTGGATTTTTGTTGAGTGGTTACCAGGGCCCATTCTTCAAATGGTTTACCCTGTGTATCTCACTTGTGGAATGCCACCCAGGAACAAAGGTATTTGAGATTCCATATGTTAAGAAGCTTCTAGTGCAGCCACATGGCATTATGGGCTCTGCCTGGATCATATAGGTTGCAATAACTTAGCCAAATGGACAGTTGGTGGTAGGGTGATAGGTTTGGAACACGTCCATTTTGGTCTAAGGGAAGGCTTCTGAAAGTTCCTGTCTTGATGAAAGTCAAGTCTTGTGGGGAAAGTGCACCACCTCTGCAGAAGGAAGAATCTAAGTACTTAGCCGTGTCCCCGGCAATGGACAATTTGAGCATCAAGACATGGAAGCTATCAAGAATATACTCATCCCAATTTCTAAGTTAAAACTTGTGGTTGAACAAGGGTAAAGGTTCACCAATGTCTATAGGTGGTTCCTTGGGAGTTATTTGCCAAACAAAAACTTAGTGTTTTCAGTTAATAGGTAAACCTATTTTGAGCAAATCAAGCCTAAGCTACACTTAGCCAAATTCATGTAGAAGCTAGATACTATTATTTTACTAAGGTATCACTTGCCAATACTATTCCAATGTATTGACCCACTATGACTGTAACTTGTGATGTTGCATGTTACTCTGATGAGGATTAGGGTTATGAGTCTACACTCAACATGCTTGCCTGTGGCACATGAATATGAAGACTTTTATTTATGTTGTAGTTAAACTCTTGTACTAGCCTATGGCTATGGAGTTGTAAAAGACTATGTTATCTTTGGAATGACGATGTAATAATGACCTTTCTTTCTGTGTACTTCATCTTAAACTGTTGATGCTAGCAATTGATCCAGGGACTAGCATTGCAATCACAGGGACCTTTACCTTTACAAAGGTTGGGGTCTTACAGGCGGGCTCCTTTCCGTGTCCCCCTTCTATTGATGGCAAAGTTCTAGAGGCCCTCGCATATGTGCCTCGGGCTTCCTCACTATCACCTATGTGACGCTCGTCTGCCCCTCTGCTGCTCTGATCTTTGTCCTTAGCGCTTGGATCCTTCTAGATTCCTCCTAGCCATCAACTAGGGTTTGACTATATGCTCCTCCTTCTCCTGCAAGTTTCACGTTACTCGGCCTCATCTCGCATAATTCGGCTCGGCCTTCACCTGCATACAAGTCAATCAACCTTATTCGGCTGACTTAGCTTATACGTCCGCCGAGTAATGTGGTACTCTGTCACATCCCAAGATTTTCCAAATCTTGTAATGTGAAAAATAAATGAATAAAATAAAACTTTGTTGATTTTCAGGGTGAGAAGAAACTTTTTGAATCCAATTGGAAACCTTCAAACCAATTTGGATCAAATAAATCCTAAAGGGATTTAAAAAGATAAACATTTAATAAAGGAAAATAAAAATATTTGGAATTACTATTTGAATCTTTTAATAAAAAGATTTGTTTTCAAAAGAAAAGGATAGAAATAAAATAAGTATTATTTTAAAGAGCCAAATTAAAACTTGGCCAAGCCTTTAAAATAAAATATTTCTACTTGATAAAAATAGTAAAGGTTTACTCAAATAAAATAATAAGGATTTAATATCCAAGTTTATTAAAAATAAAAGGTTTTACTATTTTAAGTAAAACATCAAAAACTTATTTATTTGTTTTAAACAAGTTTTCCAAATATCTTATATTCTCAAATAAAACCTACTATTTTGGTTTTGGAAATAATTAGTTTTCAAATGGAGATTTTAAATAAAACAAATTCTATTTTGATTTATTAAACAAGGTCTATTTATTTAATTAATAATGGACCCTAAAATAAAAATATTATTTTATTTTTGAGAATTGGCTTATGTTGTTAAACAGAACCAAATTCAAATGAAAAGTGTGATGAATTTTTTAATTGATTTGAATGTTGATTTGTTGTTTGATTTTCAAAACAAGAAATAGAATTGGAAAAAGATAAAACAATCAGGAAGAAAAAAACTGGACTCAGCCCAACTGGCCAAGCCCAACATCCCAGCAAACAACCCAGTTCCTCACTCCCGCAGAAAACGTTTTGCACTCGCTCACTGACCCACAGAGACGCTGACCAGTGGACCCAACTCCCCTCTCCTCTCTCTCGCTGACCAACCGACCCCACCCCTCCATCTCATCTTCTTCCTCGCGCAGACGACGCCCGGCCGTTGCAGCAGGTTACGCCGACGATCAATTCGCGTAAATGGCCGCATTAATCCACCCCGCGACCACGCCCATTTAATCGCCTGCGTCTCCTCTTCGTCTCCCCTCACACTCCACGCCCTGAACGCCACCAGGCTGCCCTGAATCGAGCTCGCAGCACTACTGCTCCGACCACCGTCCCCAGTCAATTTCGGCCCAACCTCGCCACCCCTTGACTCCCCGAGCACACGAGCACACTCCCCACTACCAGACGCTTCTCCCTGTACCTCCCATTCAACCGCGGGCGCTCCAGAACATCGGCTCCGTCTTCAACTGAGCATCGTCGCGTCTGCAAGCAACTCCGGCGAGTTCCCCAGGTAGTATCCGACCGCCCCTCTCCTTATCTTTCACGCACACGTCATCGCCTCAACCATGCGCATCTAACCATGCTCTCGGTTTGCCCCCTTGTAATCTATAGCATCGACCCCGACCACGAACAGGACCATCTGACGCCGACGATGACTCCGGCGAGGAATTGCTGCTGTCCCTGAGCACCCCTTGCCACGCCGACCACACGTCGAGCACCACCTCGACCTCGCGAACACGGTGAGCACCCCCCTGTCTTCTTTAATTCCTAGAACCGCCGCTAGCCCACCGCCTGACCGTCGCCGCCGTCTACCGCCGCGCAGCACCGCCAGTTAGTGGCCTGTTGATTATGTCCGTTAGATCAAAATCGTGTGGCTGTGATAGAATATAAACGAAGAGGTATCGTATGCCTCTGCGCCTCTCGATCTAAGTTATATCCTACGGTCTGCATCAGTCGATCCGAGCGAACCGGTACCGGCCAGTCATATCACGCCGCGTGTCACCAATTTGTTTAAAACAGAAATTCGGAAACAGATTTAGATGCAGATTTGAAAACCCCATAACTTTTGATCCACACGTCCAAAAATTACAAATTTTATGTCAATGGAATCAGTGGAACAAGCCCTAGCCAACCATGGATTTTGTTTAGTAAAAATCCTCTGGTAAAATGTTTGTTTTTGCAGAAACATTTGTATGCTTGTTTAGATTAGAAAAATTGTTCAAAAATGTTTTTGAGGTTGAAATCTTGGCAAATTAGTTTGTTGTGAACTTACTG
Organism: Avena atlantica; assembly: GCA_910589765.1. Taxonomy (NCBI): domain Eukaryota; kingdom Viridiplantae; phylum Streptophyta; class Magnoliopsida; order Poales; family Poaceae; genus Avena; species Avena atlantica. The sequence continues at coordinate 424,750,273 of OU342733.1, forward strand.
ACCCTAGGAACCAACCCATGGTTTTGAAAATGGATTTGGTGAAGTTTAGGAATAAAAACTTGATTTAGCCATTTCTAGCCAAATAAAAATATTGATTTTGTTATGAAAATGGTTTTTGGAGTAAAAACTTTGGGAAAATGATTTGAATCAAACCTAATGACCCTAAACACCAAGTTTTGAGAAAACAACAACTTATTTGGTGAACAACTTAAAGTTGTTGCTTTGATAAAAGTATTTTCCACCACATAAAAATAATGAAAGGAATTAAAAAGGGTTTATAGATAAAACCCTTTTGCAAATGACGTGCCACTTTGGAAAATGACCACCTTGGACTTTACAAAGATTAGAGCCTAGTAGAAACCATCTTTGCAAATAAAACTACCTCTTGCATGCTTGCATGCATAACTTAGATCCCATTGTTTTATGTGTGTGAATTGTTTGATTGATTATTGGCTTGGAATGCTAGTTGATATTGTGTTTGCTTGATTGATTGTAGTGAAGTTAGAAAAGTGTGAGACTAGCAAGATCAAGGAGTGAACCAACATTCCCTACCAAAAGAAAGGCAAGTGACACTATCATCTAAAGTCCTACTATTTTCATTATACTTAGTGGATTTTGAAACATGCATGAAAAGAATTTCTATACTTATGCTATGCTAAATCCTAATAGGATACCCTATACATTCCTTAGTGAAAACCATGTAGTTGTTACATGCTTAGCCATGAAATAATTTGAAAAGAGTTACATGTTGAGATTTTATGAAGTTGAAAAAAAGACTTGTGTTTTATATAATAAAACAAGGACTCAATGAACCACCTGGGTGGAGAAGGATACTATGAGTTTTGGAGAAGGTGGAAACAAAAGGAACCATGTCTATGGCAATCTCTTTGTGTTGTGCTCCAAAAGAAAACCACCCAGGAAACTTAGAGATTGAATATGTTTCTCCAATTGTGGCTTTCGTGTGCAACCACATGCTATTTATGGCTCTGGCTTAGTCAACTACATTGGGAAGACCCATGCATTGTCTTCAGGTTACTGAAAATGGGGACCTGGAATCCTACATGGGTACTGAAGACAAGCTAGCAATGGTGTATGGGAGGACTCTCTGGAAAGACTTCATCACATTCTCAAGCTGCCGGTACTCCATCTTGGTGAGCACCAATCCAGTGGCCACTGGCCGGTGGCAACAAGATGAGATTGTGACATGTGGGTAAAGTGTGCAACTTCTGCAGAAGATAATAAAAATCTAAGTACTTAGCCGTGTCCCCGGTTATGGACAATACTGAGCAACTAAAGCTTGAAGCTATGGGAAATCTCGACATTCTAATTTCTAAAAGAAAAACTTTTAAGTGGTAACAAAAGACTTGATGCACTTGGGGGTACCAAGGAGCTCAAGAGATTTTGATAAAACTTGATGCACTTGGGGTTACCAAAGAGCTCAAGAGATTTTTGACAAGGACTTGAATACTTGGGGTTACCAAGGAGTTCAAGGGATTTTGATAAAGAGATTTTACAAAAGATCAAAACCATTTTGAAAAGATAGGATAAAGTATTGCTTTCTGCAAATGATCCTTAAAACCCTACATAGCCAAATATGCATGTATTGATAGGATCCACTCATATTATACTTAATAGTGAAACTTGCCAATACAATTCAAATGTATTGACCCTTGTGGCTGTAACTTGTAATGTTTCAGGTTTGATTGATTTTAGTGAAGATTGATTGATTAGGATTACAAAGTCTACAACCAACATGCCTGCCTGTGGCACTTTGAAGATGAAGGACCCCATGCTTATAGTTATTCCGCTGCAATGTAATGTAATAGCCAATGAGCTATGTAAGATGTAATAAAATTATGTTATTCCGGTTATAAAGTTATATTATGACCTTTGTTTCTCGATATTACATCCTAACTGTGGATGCTAGCTATTGATCCAGGGACTAGCATTGTAAAAACAGGGGACTCTACCTTATTCAAAGGATGGGACCCTTACAGATGGTATCAGAGCATTGTGTTGCCTGTAGGATTTGTAAACCTAGGATTGGACAAAAACCCTTAGAAAAATAGGAGTTGTACTTGTTCCAAAAACTTATTTACAAACACACTTGTAAACTCTTTCCTCAACCACTTTGATTTTGATTCTACATCTCATCTATTTTCAACTTGATGGAAAAACCTACCCATGGCCAAAGACTACACCATGTGCAAAGGACTTCTTCAACATCTTCAACTCTAATGAATTCAACATCTTCAGCATATTCGCCAAGGACTTCCAACTTGGATACCACTAAGGATTACAATTGAGACAAGGAAATCTTGCTTAAGATTTAGAGACTGAGGAAATGCAAAATTAGAAGGAGTTCACTTCACTTGAAGTATTGAAACCAAGAGTTTTTCTCAAGGAAACCATGATCTCATACAAGAAGAATCATGAAGGAAGGAAATATCACAAGTGAACCATATAGATGGACCACCATATTTTAGTTAAGTCAAACCCACCAACTTATGTGGTGTAACGAAAATATTTTGTTGTCTACGTATGTGCTTGAATCTTTTTTGTTTGAGTGAAAAGTTGTTTGTGATTGATTGTACCTCGCTTGTGTGAATTGTAATGTGTGTAATTAGAACTATTCCCTTAGAAATATTTTGTCTGTTCTAATCTCCATTCAACCCAAACAGATGACTACTCCAGGAGACTCCAACATCAAGGTTGATGACACCAACACCAACCAAGAGGAAAGCATGAAAGAGCTCATAGCAACCCAACACCAGTTGAACCAAATGGCAGCTCAATTCATAGCCAACTCCAGTGGGGAAGATCCAACCCTGCAAGGATTTTTGGAAACTCAAGCCCAATTGATGATTAAGGTGACTGATCAAATGATCAATATGGAGGAAATCTATTCCAAAAGAGTTTGTGACAACAAAGATGACAGAAATGTTATTCTAGATGGAGCACCAGTTTGCATTATTTGTGGAAACAAGGATCATACTTCCAAGGAGCATGGAGATCAATGCCCCAATTGTGAAGAGAAACATCCAGTTGGACCATGTCCCACTTCTCAAGATACTTGCTACCTATGTGAAGGAAACAACCATGTTCCTATCCAATGCCCCATCTATTCCATTGTGGAACAAAGGAAACAAGGTGGAGTGCAACAAATGATTGCAAACCATCCAGAAGGATCCAAGTCTACCAAGAAGGTTGATGACAAAGGAAAAGGTCCACTTATACCTCCAAGCAAAACAACTCAATTTAAAGGACCAAAGAAAAAATTTCCAAAGAGCAATAGAAGGCCCAGGAAACATGTAGACATTCCTACCTACCAGATAACATATGAGCAACATGAACTAGATGCACTCCTAGCTTTGGAGAAACCCAAAAAGCAAAAGAAGGACAAAAGCCATGTGCAATGTCATAAATGTAAAGAAATGGGACACTATTCCAGTGAATGCCCAGAGAACCAGAAGAATAAGGAGATTGGCCAAGTGATGTGCAACAACTGCAAAGAGCTAGGCCATTATGTGGCAACTTGTTCACAAGAGACACGTAAAGAACTCAAAGATATCAACTGTTTCAATTGCAAAAACCCAGGACATTATGCAAGCAATTGTCCAGAAAAGATGAAGAACAAGTTAAACAAGCCTATGAAGGATCTCAGCCTTGGCCCATGAGTCAAGTGTGGAAACAAAGGACACAATGCAAATGTTTGCCCAAAGGAGTTTCCCCAGAATCCCAAGAAGGCCAATATGTAATTTTGTTTGAAATTTTTAAGGGTGGTGTAGTTCCCTAGTTGTTTTGAGCCTACTTGTAACCCTAGCTTTCCCAAATCTTGGGACGAGATTTATTTTAAGGGTGGTAGCCTGTCACATCCCAAGATTTTCCAAATCTTGTAATGTGAAAAATAAATGAATAAAATAAAACTTTGTTGATTTTCAGGGTGAGAAGAAACTTTTGAATCCAATTGGAAACCTTCAAACCAATTTGGATCAAATAAATCCTAAAGGGATTTAAAAAGATAAACATTTAATAAAGGAAAATAAAAATATTTGGAATTACTATTTGAATCTTTTAATAAAAAGATTTGTTTTCAAAAGAAAAGGATAGAAATAAAATAAGTACTATTTTAAAGAGCCAAATTAAAAATTGGCCAAGCCTTTAAAATAAAATATTTCTACTTGATAAAAATAGTAAAGGTTTACTCAAATAAAATAATAAGGATTTAATATCCAAGTTTATTAAAAATAAAAGGTTTTACTATTTTAAGTAAAACATCAAAAAATTATTTATTTGTTTTAAACAAGTTTTCCAAATATCTTATATTCTCAAATAAAACCTACTATTTTGGTTTTGGAAATAATTAGTTTTCAAATGGAGATTTTAAATAAAACAAATTCTATTTTGATTTATTAAACAAGGTCTATTTATTTAATTAATAATGGACCCTAAAATAAAAATATTATTTTATTTTTGAGAATTGGCTTATGTTGTTAAACAGAACCAAATTCAAATGAAAAGTGTGATGAATGTTTGAATTGATTTAAATGTTGATTTGTTGTTTGATTTTCAAAACAGGAAATAGAATTTGAAAAGGATAAAACAATCAGGAAGAAAAAATACAATCTGGACTCAGCCCAACTGGCCAAGCCCAACAGCCGAGTTCCTCACTCCCGCAGAAAATGTTTCGCACTCGCTCACTGACCCACAGAGACGCTGACCAGTGGACCCAACTCCCCTCTCCTCTCTCTCGCTGACCAACCGACCCCACCCCTCTAGCTCATCTTCTTCCTCGCGCAGACGACGCCCGGCCGTTGCAGCAGGTAACGCCGGCGATCAATTCGCGTAAATGGCCGCATTAATCCACCCCGCGACCACGCCCATTTAACCGCCTGCGTCTCCTCTTCCTCCCCCCTCGGACTCCACGCCCTGAACGCCACCAGGCTGCCCTGAATCGAGCTTGCAGCACTACTGCTCCGACCATCGTCCCCAGTCGATTCCGGCCCAACCTCGCCACCCCTTGACTCCCCGAGCACACGAGCACACTCCCCACTCCCAGATGCTTCTCCCTGTACCTTCCATTCAACCGCGGGCGCTCCAGAACGTCGGCTCCGTCTTCAACTGAGCACTGCCGCGTCTGCAAGCAACTCCGGCGAGTTCCCCAGGTAGTATCCGACTGCCCCTCTCCTTCTCTTTCACGCACGCGTCATCGCCTCGACCATGCGCATCTAACCATGCTCTCGGTTTTCCCCCTTGTGATCTATAGCGTCGACCCCGACCACGAACAGGACCATCTGACGCCGACGACGACTCTGGCGAGGAATTGCTGCTGTCCCTGAGCACCCCTTGCCACGCCGACCACACGTCGAGCACCACCTCGACCTCGCGAACACGGTGAGCACCCCCCCTGTCTTCTTTACTTCCTAGAACCGCCGCTAGCCCACCGCCTGACCGTCGCCGCCGTCTACCGCCGCGCAGCACCGCCAGTTAGTGGCCTGTTGATTATGTCCGTTAGATCAAAATCGTGTGGCTGTGATAGAATATAAACGAAGAGGTATCGTATGCCTCTGCGCCTCTCGATCTAAGTTATATCCTACAGTCTGCATCAGTCGATCCGAGCGAACCGGTACCGGCCAGTCATATCACGCCGCGTGTCACCAATTTGTTTAAACAGATTTAGATGCAGATTTGAAAACCCCATAACTTTTGATCCACACATCCAAAAATTAAAAAATTTATATCAATGGAATCAGTGGAACAAGCCCTAGCCAACCATGGATTTTGTTTAGTAAAAAGCCTCTGGTAAAATGTTTGTTTTTGCAGAAACATTTGTATTCTTGTTTAGATTAGAAAAATTGTTCAAAAATGTTTTTGAGGTTGAAATCTTGGCAAATTAGTTTGTTGTGAACTTACTGACCCTAGGAACCAACCCATGGTTTTGAAAATGGATTTGGTGAAGTTTAGGAATAAAAACTTGATTTAGCCATTTCTAGCCAAATAAAAATATTGATTTTGTTATGAAAATGGTTTTTGGAGTAAAAACTTTGGGAAAATGATTTGAATCAAACCTACTGACCCTAAACACCAAGTTTTGAGAAAACAACAACTTATTTGGTGAACAACTTAAAGTTGTTGCTTTGATAAAAGTATTTTCCACCACATAAAAATAATGAAAGGATTTAAAAAGGGTTTGTAGATAAAACCCTTTTGCAAATGACTTGCCACTTTGGAAAATGACCACCTTGGACTTTACAAAGATTAGAGCCTAGTAGAAACCATCTTTGCAAATAAAACTACCTCTTGCATGCTTGCATGCATAACTTAGATCCCATTGTTTTGTGTGTGTGAATTGTTTGATTGATTATTGGCTTGGAATGATAGTTGATATTGTGTTTGCTTGATTGATTGTAGTGAAGTTAGAAAAGTGTGAGACTAGCAAGATCAAGGAGTGAACCAACATTCCCTACCAAAAAAAGGCAAGTGACACTATCATCTAAAGTCCTACTATTTTCATTATACTTAGTGGATTTTGAAACATGCATGAAAAGAATTTCTATACTTATGCTATGCTAAATCCTAATAGGATACCCTATACATTCCTTAGTGAAAACCATGTAGTTGTTACATGCTTAGCCATGCTATAATTTGAAAAGAGTTACATGTTGAGATTTTATGAAGTTGAAAAAAGACTTGTGTTTTATATAATAAAACAAGGACCCAATGAACCACCTGGGTGGACAAGGATACTATGAGTTTTGGAGAAGGTGGCAACAAAAGGAACCATGTCTATGGCAATCTCTTTGTGTTGTGCTCCAAAAGAAAACCACCCAGGAAACTTAGAGATTGAACATGTTTCTCCAATTATGGCTTTCGTGTGCAACCACATGCTATTTATGGCTCTCGCTTAGTCAACTACATTGGGAAGACCCATGCATTGTCTTCAGGTTACTGAAAATGGGGACCTGGAATCCTACATGGGTACTGAAGACAAGCTAGCAATGGTGTATGGGAGGACTCTCTGGAAAGACTTCGTCACATTCTCAAGCTGCCGGTACTCCATCTTGGTGAGCACCAATCCAGTGGCCACTGGCCGGTGGCAACAAGATGAGATTGTGACATGTGGGTAAAGTGTGCAACTTCTGCAGAAGATAATAAAAATCTAAGTACTTAGCCGTGTCCCCGGTTATGGACAATACTGAGCAACTAAAGCTTGAAGCTATGGGAAATCTCGACATTCTAATTTCTAAAAGAAAAACTTTTAAGTGGTAACAAAAGACTTGATGCACTTGGGGGTACCAAGGAGCTCACGAGATTTTGATAAAACTTGATGCACTTGGGGTTACCAAAGAGCTCAAGAGATTTTTGACAAGGACTTGAATACTTGGGGTTACCAAGGAGTTCATGGGATTTTGATAAAGAGATTTGACAAAAGATCAACACCATTTTGAAAAGATAGGATAAAGTATTGCTTTCTGCAAATGTTCCTTAAAACCCTACATAGCCAAATATGCATGTATTGATAGGATCCACTCATATTATACTTAGTAGTGAAACTTGCCAATACAATTCAAATGTATTGACCCTTGTGGCTGTAACTTGTAATGTTTCAGGTTTGATTGATTTTAGTGAAGATTGATTGATTAGGATTACAAAGTCTACAACCAACATGCCTGCCTGTGGCACTTTGAAGATGAAGGACCCCATGCTTATAGTTATTCTGCTGCAATGTAATGTAATAGCCAATGAGCTATGTAAGATGTAATAAAATTATGTTATTCCGGTTATAAAGTTATATTATGACCTTTGTTTCTCGATATTACATCTTAACTGTGGATGCTAGCTATTGATCCAGGGACTAGCATTGTAAACACAGGGGACTCTACCTTATTCAAAGGTTGGGACCCTTACATACTCACTCCATATTTACCAAGCCTCAACTTACCTCGGCCGGATCTTGCATGATTCGGCCGACTTAGTTAGTAATTCGGCTTAAGGTAAGGGAGATTCCTTTCTTCTTTCCCCTATCTTGACCCTATCCGGGGTCAACCCCCCCCCCCCCCCCAACATTAGTCCCTGAAGCTGGTGCGGTCCTGTTGGAAACCCCGGCCGGGCCACATCAGTTTCCAGACATTTATCCATTCTCACTTTTATCCGAGGTATTTCATAGCTGACGTTCTTTTTCTATTATCCTCTTCCTCATTTCCTCCTTTTCCCTCTATTAACTACATTCCGAGTTATTTTCGTTTGTTTGGGGTATTTGCTTGGCTTCCTGTGTAAGCCTCATCCTACGTGTACCAATCATCATTGTTCCCTAGTTTTTTGTTCCTCTATAGTGTTCACTGACGTGCTACAGTGATTACTGCGCCCGTCGCGTCGGCGCAGTGACGCCTCAAGTACCGCAGCAGTCAGGTGGCCCGATCTATTCCTGCGCCATGTGGCCTCCGCTGTGGCTCCAATACATGTGCGTGGTTTAGGCGATACACGCGATTACTCGGTTAGCATGGGACAGCCACGATCCCACTACGGTTTACCCCATGTGGTTATAAAGAGGGGAGCGGGGTACGCTGGTTCACTTTCCCCCTTCTTACTCCCTTCGTCTTCTTCCTCACGCCGCCGCCACCGTTTGTACTCCAGTGGCCGCGCCACCTCCGTTCCCCCTCGACGGTCATGTTGCGGTTTCCTGGCTCCTGCGACCTCGCCGCAGCGCCCCCTCTTTGGCGTTCTCTCCGGTGAGTTTCTCTATAGCACCACCGCTAGGTGTTCTTCTGGTTTTCCTAGATTTCTCGCGGCGGTTATTTCTCTGTTCCGCCGCTGCGTTTGTCACCGTCGCGATGGGGCCCTGCACCTCTAGGCCTCTCTTCGCCACCAGTTTTTCTTCGGTTGATTCCTCTGACGAGCCTATGTCTAGCTCCGCTAGCGGCGCTCTCGTCGGGGAAGAAAACCTTGCGGCCGGTCCAGAGCGTGGTTCATGGCAAGGTTCCTTAGTTACTCTCCGGGAGATAGAATGGCTGATCAAGACACGTCGAATTCCTACCGAGGTAAGTTGCCGCTTACCCGGCAAATATTCCTCCCCCGTACTTAATGAGGGTGAGTAGTAGTTTTTATGTCCCATTTTGCCCGTGGATTCAGCCTTCCTCTTAGCGACTTTGCTAGGAGCTTCTTAGATTACTTCGGCCTTCAGCCGCATCATCTGCCAGCTAATGTCGTTGCCTCTTTGTCTGCCTTTATCTCGGCTTCGGAGGGGTACTTCGGCCTTTGGCCCTCCATAGACGTTTGGTCCAAATTCTTTCAGATCCAAGCTAACGTGGTGCCGGATAAATATCTTCATCCTTCTGAGAAATCTCTCACCCAGTGTGGGGCTGCCTCCATTACACCTCGGAAGAACTCCGTGTTCCCCCGCGTTGCAGGCCTCGAGTCTTGTAAGAAGTGGCATAGATCATTTTTCTATGTCAATAATACGGGGAAGGAAGACAATATTCGTCTCCCCACTTTCTCTATTGGTCCTCCATCAAAGAAGAATTGGCTTTATAACCCGAGGAAAACTCATCCCCTTGTCGAGGCGTTCGAGCTCCGACTTAAGGAACTGACGCATGCCGGGCTCTGAGGTGAAGACTTGATGACTGCGTTTGCTAGCAGCCGAATCTGCCCTTTCCAACTTCTCTCCCACAAGCTTTGCTACATGAGCGGTCCTTTGGATCTGAATCGAGTTTCTACGGTTGAGCTCGACGACTATCAGATTTACAAACGTGTTCGGGCTATTTTCAAGACCGAGATGCCCGAGGAATGGCAATGGGGGATGAAGCCATTCTCCCGCGAGAATACTCCACCTCAGGTAAATTGTACACATGTGGCTCGACCCGAGTTATTTTCCCTCTATCTCTGTTAATCCTTTTCCGCTTTTTTCGCAGAGGTTTCCTGAGCAGACCGCAAAATATGCCGAGGTTCTGGCCCTTCCTTGGCCCACTGACCGCAATACCCCGGATAATGGAGAACCAGATTCGGAGGAATTCGTTCCTAAGTCGGATGCTGCTCCTGTTCGTGCCTGGAGCAAGACCTCGGCCCGCGCTGATGAAGGTGATTCGGACGACGTCCAAATTCTCGAGGTAGTTGTCGCGGTGTGTATCTCTTACGCATTTACGGCTCCTTCTTTCCCAGCTAACCAAGATGGCCAGGTGCACGACGCCGAACCTCTTGCTTCCAAAGCTCCTGTTGCTTCGAAGAAGTGCACCGCTTCGACGGATCCTTCTGGTGCTGCCCCCAAGAAGCGAGTCAAGAAATCTGCTCAGCATATCCCGAGGCGTAAGACCATGCCTAGGGTTACTGGGTGAGTTTATTTTCATTTGTATATCTTGTTTCTCTCTTTCTGTTTCTGACTCAGCTTTTTCTCTCTTGCAGAGCTCCTCTTTCCGCAAATCCAAGCGGTCTGAGTATGACAACCCATACTACCCGGCCGTCTTCTCCCCTACCTCCGTAGGATACTCGGGTTCCCAGTCCCTCTCGTGTTGATTCTCCTCCTGTGTCGTCTAATGTATCGCATCGACAAGATGAGCCATTGCTCCCACCGTTGTTGCCGACAAAAACCCTACGCCGGATCACCCTGCCGACCCTGTTGTCCCTCTTAAGACCCCCGAGGTTTCCCCCAATGATCCTTTGATCACCGCAGCTCCAGTTCCTACTCCAATTCCTACCAAGGATACCACTACTTCGGCCCCTTTGGAAACTATAGTTCCTCCTGCCGCCAAGGACGTGATCCCTAGTGCTGAAGTTGTTGCCCCTGCCGAAGTCTCTACTAAGAGCAAGAAAGATGTTGTTACTAAACCCTCGGCCTCTCAGAAGGGGTCAACAAGCTCTTCTTAGCCCAGCATTGCTGATGTACTTCGTAAAGGAACTTCCACCGCTAAACCCGGTGTCACCCTTGCCGCCAACACTCAGCTTATTCTTCATAAGAGTCCGACGGCGACTGCAGTTACTCAGCAGGCCCGAGGTAAAGTGCTGACCCGTACCGAGAGCGGGCATAGCCTCGGCTCACTGGTGGAATATGCAAACAACTGGAATGCCGCCGATCAACTTGAGGGCAATCCAAGTAACCAACCATTTCAGCTTTCCCACATCAGTAGTCATTTGCATATGGCTGCTAAGATTGTTCTTGAAAGTGATAAGATGAACGAAGTAAGCGCCTTCGTTGATACTTTGTCTACTATTTAGATGATACTATACATACACTAGTCCCCGAAGCTTGCAACCGGATAATTTGTTGTTCGTTTGAAGCTTCATCCTGTTTTAAATGCATTACATGCTAAGTCAATTTGTTTCGTGATTCGGATTAACCGTGTTCTAGAATATCAAACCATCTAGCTCCGAGTCAAATTTTACTTGATTTAGGTCTGCCTTTCTTTTGAATATCCAGCCACCTATATCTGTGTCAAGTTTTACTTGATTCGGATCTGTTTTTCTTTTGAATATCCAGCCATCTAGATCCCAGTCAAGTTTTACTTGATTCGGATCTGTCGTACTTGTGAATATCCAGCCATCTAGATCCGAGTCAAGTTTTACTTGATTGGTATCTGTCTTACTTTTGAATATCCAACCATCTAGATCCGAGTCAAGTTTTAATTGATTCGGATATGTCTTACTTTTGAATATCTAACCATCTAGATCTGATTCAAGTTTTACTTGATTCGGATCTGTCTTACTTTTGAATATCCAGCCATCTAGATTTGGGTCAAGTTTTACTTGATTCGGATCTGTCTTTTGAATATCCAGCCATCTAGATTTGAGACAAGTTTTACTTGATTCAGATCTGTCTTTTCTTTGTGTAACTTGTTGTCATTTTCAGGTTGCCCATGATCGGCGGACAACCGAATTTCAAAAGTTGCTCTTTGCGCACAAGAAACTTCAAGATAAATATGAGCAAATTGTCCCTGTTGTAAAGAAAGCTGGTAAACTGTCTAGTCCGTTTAGTTTATCTTACCCTTGTAAAAGATTTAGTTTTTTGTGCTAACTTGTATCTTGCTGGTACGCAGCTAGTATCAACAACCTGAATGCTCGCCTTACCAAGAAAGTTGGCGTTCTTGAAGGTTAGTTACTCCTTTTGCCTTTCAATTTGTCGACTTTTTGTTCGAGGTAAATCTTGGGTTTCTTACGACCTTCCGGCTTTGTATAGCCGAGTTACAAACACTTGCAGCGTCGCATCAAGAATGCATATCTATGCCTGATATGATGCTGCATTTTTTAGAACAAGCTGCCACTCATTCGGCGCAACTCAAGGAAAAAGATGATGAGATAACCCGGTTGCGCGCCGAGGTTGAATCTCTTAAGCTTTCCCAGAAGTCTGAGTGAGAGAAAGTTGATCAAGCGTTCTATGAAGAAAAGAATCGACTAAGTCTGCAGCTGCAGAAGGACAAGGAACTTCTTGATGCTGCCGAATTAAAGAACCAGGCGATGAACGAGGTAATCACTTGTTTTGAGAAGAGTAGGACCGACTGGTCCCGGGATCTCCAGCAAATGTTGAGTTACATTCATAGTAAGTTTTTGTCTCTCGTCGAGTTGTTCTCCTTCTTTTCTTATTTTAACTCATATGACGTCCTTTCGTGTAGATCATTTTCCAGAAGCTAAACCTGTGAGCTCCAAGGCTGTGATTTCTGCTCGCGAGCGCCGAGGTGTTCCCATTGCTTCGAGTCAAGAGTATTCCATGGAAGATTTCCTGATTGCCGTCGGCGCTGCTATTGGACCAATGAACATTATGGGAAGAGATCTAGTGCAAGCAGCTATTCGAGCCTACCATGTTCTCTGGCCGAATGCGCCGGATATTGATGAAGTAGAAGTTCTTGTGGCGAGGCTGATGGAATCTCAGACTCAACTTAACCTCTAGAGGGAATCTCCTGGAAGGGCTGGTGCGGATATGGCACTTATAGCTATTTTGTCCTGGTACGAGGATATCTCCCTCGATATTCTGATGAATTTGCGCATTGGCTCTCCTTGGGTTGATAATCTGGAGTTCGTTACTCGCCGTCAAGCCCGTGCCTTCCAGCTTGTCGAGTATGCTGACGTGCATCATTGGATCGAGGGGCTGAGTTTTCTTCCCATCCCGCCAGATGATGCTGAAGGTGAAGATGCATTTGGAGGTGATTCGGCTGATCAAGATGAATCATAGGATGGCTCTGATAATGCCGTTGATTCCAACAATAGCTCTAGGGGGGACGGCGACGCTCGATCTTCTTCCAAAGGAACCTAAGCTTCTCGAGCCCAAGGTGATGTCTCCCAGCAGCCCAATCTTGCCCTATGCACTACTACGGCTTCCGTCGACACCGAGCTAACCTCCGCACAGGCCCGAACAACCTCGGAGCGCCCAGTTTCTAAGGATACACCTCTGAAGGAAACCGAGGTCATCCCGACTGCATCTGAGATACCCATGTCGGGAACTCCTGGTGCTGCTACTGTTCCTCCCACGGGTGATTCGGCCTCTGCCGATGTTTAGGTTCAAAAACTCTTACTCGTTTAAGTCCCCGGTATGCCGGGTGTATGCTGTCTTTGAAACAATTATCCACCTTTTGGTATAATGTGAACCGTTTTGCTTTTGGCCTCTGATGCCCTGGTAATTGTTGTTACTCTATCTAATTGAGTTTATGTGAATCGTATCTTTGCTTTGCCAAACTTTAACTTCGTAAATCCGGATAATTTTTTTTATATGACTGATTTTCGTTCGGCATCCATCTTGTGTTTCTTATGTAAGCTTGGTTGTAGAATTTTTGTTTTCGCAATTTCTCCTTGAAGGACTATGTTCTAGGTCCACAGATTGACTTACTCCCCTCCCCGAGGTATTCATTGGTAAAATGATATAGATAGGGTACTTTCCTCATTATACCTCGAATTTCTGACGTTGTCATTCTTTTTACTATGATTTTAGAAATCGTTAGTTGTTTCCCCCGTGTTATTTCTCCGATGGACGAGGAAAGCTTATATCACATCTTGTGATTTATGACTGATTAATCAGGGAAGTCCCCGAGTTATTGCTTGAGTTACCGAACTTTTATATGTATGCCAAAAATCAGCGGCCCATATGAGGCAGTCCCCGAGTTATTGCTTGGGTTGCCGAAGTTTCACACATGCTCAAAAAATATCAAACAACATGAGGCAGTCCCCGAGTTATTACTCGGGTTGTCGAAATGTAATACATAATTCAAAACAAAGAATATCATGGGGTAGTCCCCGAGTCACTGCTCGGGGTGCCGAAGTGTTATACATAGTTCAAAATAAGAAATATCATGGGGCATTCCCCGAGTCACTTCTCGGGGTGTCAAAGTTTGATATATAATTCAAAATAAGAAATAATATGGGGCAGTCCCCGAGTCACTGCTCGGGGTGCCGAAGTTTGATACATGATTGATACTCTGATTTGGTGCATCATATCACAATATGCAATATAGGGCTTCTAAGTGTAGAACGGGCGAAGTAAGGCTATGTTCCATGTTCTTTTTGATTCATCTCCGGCCTTGTTTGCCTTGTTATTTTCTGGTGTCTGAGCATCGATCAGGTAGTATACATCATTGTGTAATGCTTTAATCATGATAAATGGTCCTTCCCATGGGGGTGAGAGCTTGTGCATGCCGGCTGTGCATTGCACTAGCCGAAGAACTATATCTCCTTCTTTAAAAACTCTTGGACTGGCATTTTTGCTATGATATCGTCTGAGCTCTTGCTGATAAATAGTTGATCTTGATAATGCCAATTCCCTTGCTTCCTCCAGCATGTCCACATCGTCTTGTCGTGATATTTCGTTTACCTCGGCAGTTGTGTATTGGACCACTCTTGGTGAGTCATGCATTATGTCGACTGGAAGTACAGCTTCTGCCCCGTATACGAGAAAGAACGAGGTATACCCCGTCGATGTATTTGGGGTGGTCCTGAGGCTCCACAGCACTGCTAGAAGTTCCTCAATCCAGCATCCTACCAACCATTGAAGCGGTTCAATTAGCCGAGGTTTTATTCCCGATAATACTAGTCCATTTGATCTTTCTACTTGCCCATTCGATGTTGGGTGAGCCACCGAGGCGACATCAAGTCTTATGTGTTTCTCTTGGCAAAATCTATCAAAAGCTCCTTTAGCGAAGTTTGTGCCATTATCTGTGATAATACTGTGTGGGTATCCATATCTCATATCTTTGAGGAATTTCACCGCTGTGGGTCCGTCACATTTTCTTATCGGTTTTACTTCTATCCACTTTGTGAATTTGTCCACCATGACCAGAATATGAGCCATTCCGCCTCGGGCAGGCTTGAATGGACCTGGAACATAGCTATGTATTGTTTGGTATTGTTTTTAACTCGGACGAAGGCAGATGTATCTTGCTGGCGTATCTATGTCAACCATTACACCTCTCTACCAATTCCTTAGCTTCCTTCAACGCAGTCGGACAATAAAATCCATGCCTAAATGTTTTGGCCACTAGGGCTCTATACGAGGCGTGATGCCCACATTCTCCTTGATGTATATCCAAAAGGATTTTCTGCCCTTCTGCCGAGTCAACGCATCGTTGCAGTACGTTCGTGACACTTCTCTTATACATCTCATTGTTTATGATTGTGTAGGCTTTTGCTCTTCTCACTATCTGCCTAGCCAGGATCTCATCACCCGGCAAGATTTCTTCTTTAAGGAATGAGAATATGGGTTGTGCCCAGGTCGGCGTGACTTTTTCCGAGAAAACTGCATTGTCAATTTCCATAGTTTCCACTGACATAACATCTTTGGGCTTTTCCCTGTTCACCTGTGGGTCGGCCGAATTAATCCTTAAATAATTCGGGTTGTATTCCTCGTCAATTTCCATTGGGACACTTCCTTCTATCTGTTCTGCCAAGATACGAATTGATTCGAATTCTGGCGAAGGTGTAATCGATGGTTTTTCCAGGTGCTCCAGAGCTATGCCTGGTGGAATTGACTGCCTAGTCTATCCGAGTTTTGACAGTGAATCCGCGGCATCATTTTCTTCCCGAGGTATGTGATAGAATTCACATCGATCAAAATAACATCTTCTGCACATGAAACCTATACAGGGCCATATTCGCATCTAGTGCGTCCCAATTCCCTGATACTTGCTGTACCACGAGATCTAAATCCCCGTAACATAAAATCCGACGTATGCCAATCTCTTTCGCCATTTTTAGGCCATGCACAAGTGCTTCATACTCGGCCACATTGTTTGATGCAGCGAAATGTATCTGCAACACGTATTTCAACTGATCTTTTTTCGGTGAAGTTAGTACTATTCCTGCTCCTAGCCCATTTCTTAACTTGGACCCATCAAAATGCATTGTCCAATAATTCAGATCTCGCAATGGGGGCTCATACTGTACTTCGTCCCAATCCACAAAGAAGTCGTCCACTGCCTGAGACTTAATTGTCGCTCGCCTATCAAAATGCGGAGCATAAGGCGATAACTCAATTGCCCACTTTTTCTATTCGGCCACTTGCATCTTTGTTGTTTAATATCTCGGCTATGGGTCCTTCACAAATCACTTTTATTGGATGTTCTTCGAAATAGTGTTTGAGTTTTTTCGCCGACATGTATACTCCATAAGCCATCTTCTGGTAGTGCGGGTAATTTTGTTTTGAGGCCGATAATACCTCACTTAGGTAATATACCGGCCTTTGTACTGACCTATCCTATTCGCTCTGTTCCACACCAACTACCGCACTTACCACTCTGTTAGTAGCTGCTACGTAGAGTAGCATAGGCTCTTTTGACAATGGAGAAGCCAAAATTGGTGCCGTGGTCAGCATATTTTTTAACTCATGAAATGCACTATCAGTCTGCGATGTCCAGATGAACTTGTCAGACTTTTTCATCAGCTGATATAGAGGTAATGATTTTCCACTAGCCGACATACGAATCGACTTAAAGAGGCAAGACACCCTATAAATTTTGTACATCATTCAGGCACCTTGGTAATTCAATTCTTTCAACTTCTTGTATCTTAGTTGGATTCGCCTTTATACCTCGCTGGATACGAGGAAACCGAGTAATTTTCCAGCCGGCACACCAAAGGTACATTTTTCCGGGTTAAGTTTCATTCGGAACCTTCTCAGGTTGGCGAATGTCTGCCGAATATCTTCTAGGAGCATTTTGCTCTCTTTGGTTTTTATAACCACATCATCAACATATACTTGCACATTTTTCCTGATTTGGTCATGCAGACATTTTTGCATGCATCGTTGGTATGTTGCTCCTGCATTACGCAGGCCGAATGGCATGGTGCGATAGCAATAAGCCTCATACGGGGTGATAAATTGTAACATCCCAGCATTAGAGCTTAGAAATAAGCTGAACACAGAAGTGTGCATTGCATTCATGCATAGAGAATCCGAATAATTTTTGCGCTTTTGAACAAAACTTGTCAAAGTGATTGAAGCTTCTCTCAACTTGATGGAATTGAAGTAGATCATCAAGTTGACTGCGATAAGTTTCTATATGACCTTTGCTAAATCCTTATTTTGGGTAAACATGAATTGATCTAAGGGTAGATCAAATATAATAAAACTAAACCAAATACATTACTTAATGATTTATATCTGATCCCTATGTAATTATATCCTAATATTCATTACACACTCATGAATACCAAGTTATAAGCATAACTTAAGTAATAGGAATGTAACAATTAAATCTTGGTCTATTTTAATCTCATCTACTTATACCATGAGTGTCATGGTAATACCTATCCTTAACTCTTCAGTGAGATTGAGTAGGAAAGAAACCAAGTCAAGATCATTCACCATATATCCTTCTTTACATATCAATCTTTATCATATCTAATGAATCTTATCTGAATATCTGTTGTTAATCAATGTTGAGTAATCAACTATTGATTCACCAATTCTTCATCTATCAATTATTGACCTGTCAACTCTTGTCCTTATAGTAATGCTAGAATTGAATATCATCTATAGGATAGAAGAGTTTGGAGTGAATGAAATCATTATGATAATTGATGGAGTTAACTCACTCCTAAATGGATAGAAGAGTTATCTGGAAGACATCACTATATGAGGTAACAAAGAAGATTATAAGGATGAATTCTGAAGATAGTTACCAAGGAGTAATCCTATTGGATGAAGTAGGTATAGTCAATGAGTAATATCTCATAGATAGATAGATAGAGATACTAAGAAGATAACTATAATACAATTGTAATGTTGTAATGATGAGGCCTTGATTAGCCAACTGGAAACCTAAGCCATAAATGATCAAAGGATTATAATGATCATGTTTAAGTCACCAAGATTGAGTGCCTATATCATGTATAAGTGACATTGGTGGATAGAACATGATTGAACCCTAGTATAGATATGTTATACTAGGTTAGCCATGACAAGTCACATTAATATAATGTGAAGTTGGAGTATGAGATAGTGGAGTTAAGTAGAGACCAGATAGTATGATCAAGATGATACTAGAGCAACATTGGATTATAGAAGTAGTAGTTTCCTCCTGGGAAATACTAAGCACTTGAGGAGAGTAGAATTTGATATATACATCTACTAGAGTAGTACTAGTGAAGGATCATAAAGGAAGTGTATGAATGGAGTTATAAGTAACCACTTGTTGGATTGGAGATCTTCAGCAGTAGAATAGTGGATATAACCAAGTATGGATCTGAGAAGATTATGAAAATCTTTAATGCCAAGCTCATTGGATTTATAAATGGAATGAGAAGAATAAAAGGTGGATAATAAGATTCTGTAAAGCAAATCTCATCCTGTTAGCACATGATGATGGATATAGAGAAGTAATATATCTAGGAAAGGAATTCCTTAATTAGAAGTCCAGGATTTGTGAATAATGGAAGATAGGAATTCTTGGTAAACACTAGACCCTAAATCTTTACCAAACATATTATGCATTTCATCTGATTGATCTATCATATTATTTACACAAAGCTTCATAGAAATATTTTCCTATGGAAAATCACTTGAGCACATCTTTGTCATTTTCAATCATCATTATCATAGGTTCTTAGGAACTATCTTTATCAATTATTTCTCATAAGTTAGCCTAGAAAACAATACCACCATTTTATTCTGAATGGTGATATCATTCAAATTCTTTAACATAAAGATAATATATCTTAACCATTCACCCTTATTCACAATTATCAAAGGTTATAAAAAATATTAAAACTCCCATAATTCATGGTAGCCATTTATAATCTCAAATCTTTAACTCTTAAGTTAGTAATAATAAAATATTTATATTGCTATTTCCTAAATTCATAGGAATAATATTAACCCCATTAGTACTTAGAACTTTATGTACCAAAATACTTATGAAGAATCACTAAATATAAAAGTTTCCTTAATATTATGTATTAATGAGAATAAAATCTCATTAGTTAGTAATAATACAATATTTGATAAGTTTATGGATATTAGATAAATTAAAAATTCATATTTAAAGGCCCTCACAAATAATAATAGAAAAAGTATATATATAAAGGAAATAAATAAAATATCACAATATATAATAAAAGTTCACAAATTGATTCTTAATAACTTTATTGTTGCTTCAAGTATTCAGCCAATAAAATTCCATAAAGAAAAGTTCAAACCAAATATAAAAAATACAAACCTGAAAATAAAAAAGAAAACAGGAAAGAATAAAAAAAGGAACTCACACCAGAAACTGGCCCACGGCCCACATCCTCACTACCTTACCCGTCGCTCACACGCAACACCCTACAGCCCAAACGGCCCAACACCGGCCCACCACAAGCCCACATACCCCTTCGATATTTTTCCCTTTCTTCTTCCTCGTGACAGTGGGCATCGTCTGTAGGGTTCGCAGCATAGAAAACAAAAAATTTCCTACGATGGGAACTATGTACCAAGATCTATCGACTAGATACAAACAACGGGCGGATGTATATCCGTAGAGAACATACCCTTGAAGACCGACAAAGCTTAACGAGTCCAAACTCGTGGTTGATGTAGATGATCTCTTGCCGATCTCAAGATCGAGAGGAAGTCCTAGCGCCGCAAAACGGCAGCGCATCCGTGCTCGCACACACGTTCGAGGCACCGAGCAACCTCCGCCTCCTCGCTCCAGCGATGCAGCGGAAGCACAACTCTTTCTTGCCGAAAAGCCACCGGGAACATGTATCTCGCTAGTCCGAGACCATGGGGAATAAATTCTAGAGGGGGAGAGAGATCCTTCACGAGGAGGTGTGGTGTGAGAGAAGGAGAGGGGGGCCTTTTATAGGGAGAGGGGGGGCACCCAAGGGGCATGGCGCCCAGCCATGGGGCTTCCCCCACCTCTTCCACATTCATGTGGGTGGAGCTCCCACTCAAAATGAAAAGCCTCCACTCCCATTAAAAAGCCTCCACTCAAAAATCCACTCACATGCATTAAATTTCCACCAAATTTTATGCAAGCTCTCATTTAAATAAAACTCTTTTATTTATTTATTCAGAATTTTGTTAATTACTTTAATTAACAAACATTCACATAAAACCCCTTGCTAGTATTCCATTTCACATGCAGAACCAGTTTCAGCAATTTCAACCGAAACAGTTTCGGTGTCTAGTGAAATAAATTCCTGCGCTTTCCTTTTCTTTTCGGCATGAAACTTTTGCTCCAATTGGATGTCGGTGTCTCTTAAGTGTGTCACCCTACGGTTCACTAATAATGTGGACATGATCGAGACCCCTCTCAGATCAATAATCAGAAGCGGGATCTAGAGACCCATACTGACTCCCACACATTCAACGATGACTTTCTTGTGATCGTCGGAACCTTTTACGCTGTATCTTAATCCCTTTGTTTCACGATATATTACATGTCCGAGATTCGATCATCGGTATCTCCATACCTAGTTTGATCTCGTTACCGACATGCACTCTTTTCTCGTTCCCGTGATATAACATTCTAGTGATCAAATCACTTGCTTGCAAGCTAACCAATGTGATATCACCGAGAGGGCCCAGAGTATAACTATCCGTCATCGGGATGAACAAATTCCACTCTCGATCCATGGGCCTCAACATAACACTTTAGTAGTTCTGAATCCATCTTTATAATCACCATGTTATGGTGTGACGTTTGATGTTATCAAGAAACTCTTCCGGTGTTAGTGATTGACATGATCTCATGGTCTAAGGATTAGGATCACTTCGTAAGTTGTTATAGCAACATAAACTGAATGACTTTGATCGTAATGCTATACTTCGGATGAATGTTCATCACACCATTACACTAATGTTGTGACCTCGTATTTAACAACATCCAATGTCCATGATCAGGAAACCTATGATCATCTTGTTAATCAACGAGCCAGTTTATAAGAGAGGCATAACTAGGAACTTCCTTTTGTTTATTAAACACACATGTATTAACGTTTCCGTATTAATACAATTATAGCATGTAAAATAAACATTTATCATAAACAGGAATACGATAATAACCACTTTATTATTGCCTCTCGGGCATATTCCCTTCAGTCTCCCACTTGCACTAGAGACAACAATCTAGTTTGAAAAAACTTTGCGTATTGAACACCTATGGCTTTCTGGTGTTCCATATACGCAACTGCAAGTGGTTAACATAATCTACGGATCTAACGCTTCAGGTCCGTGTGTATTTGCATGTCTTTGCGTCTCCACGCATCACTCATTCTCCAATGAGATGGCATTGTATAAATTTGGTCTTTCGGTGAGACCTTTAGTTCCTTGGGGTTAAAACACGTCGATACTATTGTCATACAATATATCTTTAGTGTTAGCCCGTTGCGAACCACATCTTAGTTTGATAACAAACTACTTGACACAAATTCCCTCCTTTGCTGCTACTATAGCAGTCATATACTTAGCCTTTTGTTGTAGTATTCGTCACAATGTCTTAACTTTGGAACTCTTCCAAATCCATCATGGAATCTCCTTTCCATTACATTGTGCCACCCATAGTTTAAATTGAGATAAACTTAATTTGTATCTTGTGACAAAACTAGTATCAATGTAACGCTTTACAATGAACTATTTGTAATTGTTTGTCACCTCTACACAAATATATTCTTAGTTCTTCCAAAAGATCATAAGAATATCCTCACTATCGTCCAATGATCATTTTATGATTCATTCTGGTATATGCTCATAACACTTAGAGCATAGGACATATCTGGATGTGTACATATCATGGTATGATTGATCAAAACATTCTCGTGATTGCACTCATCAAGTGTCAAAGCACTTGAATCTTGTTTCACTTATCAAGTGTCAATACACTTGAATCTTGATTCAATTACTTTCCATGCAACAAGAACTGTTTCTTGTCGTTTCTATATTGAACTCCTTCAATATCTCATATATGTATATTTGGCACAACCATATTGGCGTCACAGTCTATCCACTATATACATTCACGCTAAATATTCGGGTTTTGCCTAAGTCTTTCATAGAAATGAAATTCTTAACCTTTGTCAATAAAAGATACATCATTTCCAATCAACAAGATGTCCTCCACATAATGCATTAGAAATATGTCTCAGCGCTCCCACTTAATTTCTTGCAAATGCAAGCATCTTCATTGTCTCCTGATGAAAAACTCATTTTTCATCATGGTGAAGATTCCAACTCCGCGATGTTTACTTCAACCATTGAAGTTTGCATGCCCTTTTAGCATCCTTTGAATTTAACAAAACCCTTTGGACCGTGTCATGTACACGTCCTAGGTAACCATTCTATTAGAAGAACTTTGTTTTGTTTATTCATCTACCATATACCAAATTATATGTAGTGGTTGCTACTTTAATCCGTTCAGACTAAATATCGCTACGAAAGATCAAATCTTGTCATAGTCAACTCTTTGAACATTGTAATAAAATACTTTACGACATGTCGAATATTTCATAGATGTGAGACATCCATGTCTGTTTCTTTATAGATCCAAATACGACCGATAGGTTTTTACACCTTTCCGGAGGGTCTTCCAAGTTCAAAACTTGATTTCTCGTATATGGAACTATCACGGATTTTATGGCTTCAAGCCATTTGACGGAGTCAGGGCCCATCATCGCTTCTTTGTATGTATTCGGTTCATCATTGTCAAACAATAATGATTTATTCTCAAATCTTAGCATTTGATTGTTTAACCAACCTTCTTGGTTCAATAGGAACTTTAGACCGCCGTGACCACAACCTTTGAGGCACATAAGCTATGAGCATTATGGCAGCCTCCAGAACGATTTCCGGCACTGTGCAACTCAGCACATTTAGCTAAGGTTTGTTAACCTTATCAAAGTTCTATTGTCCTCCCACTTAACATTTGCGAAAAATTCCTTTTTCAAGAAACTTCACATTTCAAGCGACAAACCCTTTTGTCCTCGGTGTTATGGAGGAATAACCATTTGTTATTCGGAATAACCTACAAAGACATGCTCATCCGAATTCGGTTGTAAACATCTTACTTATGTTTAGCATACCAAAATTTAAGAAATGACAACTTGGGTTTTACCCCAAACCATAACTTCCATGGTGTCATTTCAACGGATCTAGATGGAGCTCTTTTCAGTGTAAAAGCGGTAGTCTCTAAAGCTTTAATCTTTTAAAACATAATGGCAGTTTTATAAATAACACCTTTGATCCAACCATGTCTCACAAGGTTTCATTACAAATCTCAAACACTCCATACTCCTATGGTGTTTCGGGAGATGTAAATCTAGGTGTTTTGCTAAACTTGCAACTCAAATAAATCCCTTTATGATAAAATCATAATTCATTTATTTTCTTGTTACACTTGTAACTCAAATAAATCCCTTTATGATCAAATCATAATTCATTTATTTTTCTTGTTACAATGATTTTCCACTTCATCTTGAAATTCTTTGAACGTTTTCAAATATTTCATACTTCTTTCTCATTAAGTGAACATTCACTCAAATTTCCGAAGAAAGTATATGAAGTTGAAACCCATCACTTACGACTATACATAATGGACTACATACATCAATATGTATAAATTCCAATATTTTAGTCGATCGTTCTTCTTTGGCCTTTGAACGAAGTTTTAATTATCCCGAGGAAAGTCTCACAAGCGTCACTTGATCAAATCAAAGACTCCAAAAATCCATGAAAATGGAGATTCTTCATGTTTTATTTCCAATATAATTTAAACAGCGATGTCACTTCATAAGTGATCTTTCAATCATTTGTCTTGCGACATTTTAGCATTAGGTTTTATGGATGTGATTTCTCCAACTAGATTTGTAAATCATCCATCTTATATGGAATACGGTAATTATTTGAACAACCTTTGTTCTCATAATACCAGATTTAAATAACAATTATTAAAACAAATCTTAAAGTCAAGCTTTGATATCAACGAGAAATACAAACAACAGTTTGTTTGTTTTCAATGAACATCATCACATATTCTCTTGCTAGTTACTTAGGCCATTATGGTTCATGAATTGCGTTGTTTCGTATGAAATTTCATACCAACCAATTCGGTATCCAATACCCAAGAACCACATTGTTTAACAAGCAAAGAATACAACCATAACATGTATATCATATATATACCTAAATTGGATATTTCCAATCTTTTCTTTTCTGCCAAATATATTTTATAGATTCTCTTTCAGCATTTCCTTTTCCTTTTTAAAAGAATCTATCAACATCAAAAGTGGCGCCATATACATGACACATAGTCCAAAGCGTGTATATTCAAATAATAATACCTTTGGACTTGCACTTTGAAGTAGATCACCATCATCAAAATGATCGGTATTCTTTCAAAATCCATTCTTTAGTAATCTTTTAGTGTAGTAAACACTTTACATACATCTTCTATTCATCCTTATCATGACGACTTTCATGATCAAGCTACTGTAGCTTATAAAGGCGAATCATGAGTATAACATTACTTTCCAAAACCCTTTTGGATGATTAGGATGTCTAGCATCTCCAACCTTTGTAAATTCTCATCCAATATGAGAACATATATTATACTCTATCATATGGCAACCAAAACATTGTTTCAGATATCGTTATATCTGCCACACATGATGGTTTCTGAAACAATTCTTTCAGCTCCTAGATAAACTTGATATTAAAAGATCAAGTATCATGGAGGCAAACATGATACTTAAGATACTAACACTGGAATTGTTACTCTCGATTTAATACCAACTATTAAATTTCACGGAGTAAATTGAGTTTGCTGAAAGTTTGCAATAGGACTTAAACTTTAGATTGACACTCAACACAATACGTTACCAGTTCGTAAAGTATATATCCAGAATTCTATAGTTCTATTATCTCAATTACAACTAAGCATAAGGTGGTGAACGAATGCCAATAACTACAAGAAATTATGCAAACTCACTTTGATTTAATTTATGATAAATTGAGTTCTACTAATACAAATTAGAAATGAACTCCCACTCAAAAACGACATCCCTCGTGTCTTTTTGGTGATTACATGAACCAAATCCACTACACCAAGTCCGATCATCACGTGAGTCGGTGTAGCTTCAAAGGCGAGCATCCATATGGTCATCATATCAAAACATATGACTCATGCTTAACCTTTCGGTCCGTGTTCCGAGGCCATGTATGTACATGCTAGGCTCGCCAAGTAAGAACCTTAGTATTCGCGTGTGTAACTGTCTTACACCCGAGATATGCTCGTGGATTCAAGTACACCCGATCATCACGTGATGTCTTGAAGCGACGAAACATTGTTGGTGCATACTTAAGGAAGAACACATTCTTATCTTGATATCTAAATGAGGGATCATCTTATTATTCTAATAAAACGCCAAACAAGCAATATAATATGCAATCAAACATCACATGTTTATAAGTGAAATGATATGGTTCCCGCATATGATCTCCATCATGTGCACCATAATATGATCTCTATCATACCTTTATGTGTAAGGCCAAGGTCTATGGAACTTACACGCTATGTGTGTTGTAAGAGTATCATCTCATACTTCTACTTACAACATCACCATATCATAACACTATCCCAGCAACAATCTAAACTAGACGCCTCTAATTTATCCATTGCAAGTTTTACGTGGCTTAGGGCTTTCGAAGATAGAACCATTCTTACCTACGAACATGAACCACAATGAGGATAACAAAATTGTTGACAACTCGTTGCAAATTAGATATTGACTATAGTAGGAGAGAAAGACACCCGCTAGCCACTTATGCAAACTAGTTGCATGTCAAGCGTGGAACAGGTCTCATGTACGAGGACATGTAAAGTTTGTCCGGGCCGCTTCATCCCACTATGCCACCAATATCCAAAGTACAACTAAGAAGCAATAAAATGATCATCATCGCCCACATACTCATATGTGTAGTACCCGTGCAAAGTATCTACGCATAGATCCGGCTCTGATACCACTGTAGGGTTCGCAGCATAGAAAACAAAAAATTTCCTACGATGGGAACTATGTACCAAGATCTATCTACTAGATACAAACAACGGGCGGATGTATATCCGTAGAGAACATACCCTTGAAGACCGAAAAAGCTTAACGAGTCCAAACTCGTGGTTGATGTAGACGATCTCTTGCCGATCTCCAGATCGAGAGGAAGTCCTAGCGCCGCAAAACAGCAGCGCATCCGTGCTCGCACACACGTTCGAGGCACCGAGCAACCTCCGCCTCCTCGCTCCAGAGATGCAGCGGAAGCACAACTCTTTCTTGCCGAAAAGCCACCGGGAACATGTATCTCGCTAGTCCGAGACCATGGGGAATAAATTCTAGAGGGGGAGAGAGATCCTTCACGAGGAGGTGTGGTGTGAGAGGAGGAGAGGGGGGCCTTTTATAGGGGAGAGGGGGGGCACCCAAGAGGCATGGCGCCCAGCCATGGGGCTGGCCCCACCTCTTCCACATTCATGTGGGTGGAGCTCCCACTCAAAATGAAAAGCCTCCACTCCCATTAAAAAGCCTCCACTCAAAAATCCACTCACATGCATTAAATTTCCACCAAATTTAATGCAAGCTCTCATTTAAATAAAACTATTTTATTTATTTATTCAGAATTTTGTTAATTACTTTAATTAACAAACATTCACATAAAACCCCTTGCTAGTATTCCATTTCACATGCAGAACCAGTTTCAGCAATTTCAACCGAAACAGTTTCGGTGTCTAGTGAAATAAATTCCCGCGCTTTCCTTTTCTTTTCGGCATGAAACTTTTGCTCCAATTGGATGTCGGTGTCTCCTAAGTGTGTCACCCTATGGTTCGCGAATAATGTGGACATGATCGAGACCCCTCTCAGATCAATAATCAGAAGCGGGATCTGGAGACCCATACTGACTCCCACACATTCAACGATGACTTTCTTGTGATCGTCGGAACCTTTGACGCTAGTATCTTAATCCCTTTGTTTCACGATATATTACATGTCCTAGATTCGATCATCAGTATCTCCATACCTAGTTTGATCTCGTTACCTACATGCACTCTTTTCTCGTTCCCGTGATATAACATTCTAGTGATCAAATCACTTGCTTGCAAGCTAACAAATGTGATATCACCGAGAGGGCCCAGAGTATATCTATCCATCATCGGGATGAACAAATTCCACTCTCGATCCATGGGCCTCAACATAACACTTTAGTAGTTCTGAATCCATCTTTATAATCACCCTGTTACGGTGTGACGTTTGATGTTATCAAGAAACTCTTCCGGTGTTAGTGATTGACATGATCTCATGGTCTAAGGATTAGGATCACTTCGTAAGTTGTTATAGCAACATAAACTCAATGACTTTGATCGTAATGCTATACTTTGGATGAATGTTCATCACACCATTACACTAATGTTGTGACCTCGTTATTAACAACATCCAATGTCCATGATCAGGAAACCTATGATCATCTTGTTAATCAACGAGCTAGTTTATAAGAGAGGCATAACTAGGAACTTCCTTTTGTTTATTAAACACACATGTATTAACGTTTCCGTATTAATACAATTATAGCATGTAAAATAAAAATTTATCATAAATAGGAATACGATAATAACCACTTTATTATTCCCTCTCGGGCATATTCCCTTCATCGTCGGGGAAGCATCTCGGTGGAGCTCCGGCGACCACCCGATCGTCCGCCTCCGTCCAGATTCACGCCGCCACTAATCAACGCCTATAAAAGCTTCAATGCCGCCGTCAAGAAAAATCCCTAGGCCCCAATTCCCCTTCTCACTCTCAAAATTCCTCTCTGGTGGAAAACCTAGCTTCGAGTTGCCACCGTTCTACACTCCACCGTGTTCCGTTGATCAAGCACACGGCTTCGCCGTGCTCCCCTGAGCCTCCTTGCTGAAGGAATTGAAGTAGGACGCCTTGAGTCGACGTGGCGACCTCGTCTTCCCGATGTCCGGCCGCTGTCGTCCACCTCTATTCCGGCTACCCCGAGTCTTCTAAAGCCCATCAACGGCATGCTGGTGAGCTCATGGTGCTCTGTCACCCCTCTGTTGCCTTCCTCTCTTCCTCCATCGCGCTGCGTCGTGCACATCTGTCCGCCGCCGCAGATGCTCGTCGGAACTAGTGCTCCGGTGACCAAATACGGGCGGCGCGGCCACCAATCGGATCGCCTTAGTCTCCCACATCCGAATCTCCTAACCTCGCAAGCGCGCTTGCGTCCTGTCGCCGGAATCGAGCATCACCTGTGAGCATTGCCATTGCTGATGTCACGCTGACGTCAGGGTGAGGTCACCCTTGACCTGGTTAGCCTTGTGACTGGTCTTTGCTGATGTTCCCTATGATGTGGCCTTGGGCCCAGTAGTCAGTGACCGTGGGTAGATTTAGCTTAGGTACAAAATGAATTTCTGTTTAGGAATTAAATAAAACCATATTAATTCCAATATAAATAAAATAATTAAATCTTGTTTAATTAATAACTTTTGTTTTATAATTCAGAAAAATATGTTTAATATATGAAAATTTTCAGAAAAATAAAATCTACAACTTAAAACTATTATAAAATATTATTATGATGATTATTTAAATAAATATTATTTAATAAAAATTTAATAAGTAATAAAACTTTGATAATTCATATTTTAATAATGGTAAATCTTAAAAATATAAATAAAATACCAAAAATATTATAAAAATAAGAATTATAATTTACAACTATAATCATGCATTATTATTCCTCTTAATTAAATATTTGTTATTTATTAAGTCTTTATAAAGTAATAAGTATTATAAAAATCATATCTTATTATTTTTAAATAACAAAAATAAGTGTAATATACTAAAATGATCACAAAAATAATACCTATATGCTAAAAATATAATATTCCACTTTTGAGTTAAATAAAAAGTTAAACACTTTCATAACTTGAATCTAAACCTATTTCTTTAGTTAATAATTCATATAAGGGTAAATAAAAATTTCTAATATTCAAAAATTAGCCAATTGAGTCTAATAAATAGTATTGGTCTTCAATATTGATAATATGAAGTCAAAATGGTTCAACACATTTTAAATGCAATTTTATTGAATTATCCTTCAACCATAAGTGCAAATTATTTTATAAAAGGATTCTTATTTAATATAAAATCTCCAAGAATAATTGGTAATGAAATAAAACCTATTCCTTTACTTTAATCACAAGTTTATAAAAAAATCAAAACACTATAGTGAGTTCATAAGTAGTAAATAGTATTGTTTACTTATTCATAAACCTTAACCACACCCTTATAAGGAGATAAACCCCTTTATATATTTATAATGTAAAGAAATCATTACCAACTAAAAATAATACCTTTCTTATGTAACTTTAAAGAAACATTATAAAGTGAACAAGGTATAAGTATAACAAGCATTTCACCTAAAGTCCATCTATGTCTTTAAAGTTAACTTTAGTCTATAATACTTTAAATAATGCTAAATACTTTATTATATGATTTATAGTTAACTTTGGTCTATTATAATTAAGTTATAAAGTATCCTGATACCAAACCAACCAAGTTAAAAACCAAGATAGATAAGTCTCAAATACTAATGTTGTCATTAATCAAATGGGGTAATTATTTCTTACTTAAATACTATAACTAGAAAGAACACCTCATAAGGTTAACTTAAAAGCTTAAATGCTTCTGCTTAGTTGAGTAAGATTTTCTTCAAATGTTATTCTTTTTGCCACTTCAAACATCAAATGACAATTGATAATAATCACATTACATTAAGCTTTACTTATATACCTAGAATTGTTAACACTTAAGTTCATTATAAATGTCATCACTTGCAAGGTAAAACTTGAAGATAAGA
The DNA here is from genome assembly GCA_910589765.1 of Avena atlantica. Taxonomy (NCBI): domain Eukaryota; kingdom Viridiplantae; phylum Streptophyta; class Magnoliopsida; order Poales; family Poaceae; genus Avena; species Avena atlantica. The sequence goes on from OU342733.1 coordinate 424,780,562, forward strand.
TAATTCTCATATAAGTAGTCCTTGAGTAGCACATCTCATTAGTATATCTTATTGTTGTATGCCATTATGTATACATGTTATTTCACACATACTCACAAGCCTTAATAAGAAGCACAAGTATAAAACTTATCTAAAAGGACAACACATTCTAAAGTAAACATTTCTAGTATCCAAACCCTAAAACAACGTTATTCTCGGGATTCGCGTTTATTAACTTACATTACATTACTTATGCCTAAAAGCATCTTGCATCTTTAAACATTAGTCCTTACCAGACCAATGATGCTGATTTCAGATATTGGATCTTTTATATTATCTTGAAGACCGTGAGTGCATAATCTTGCAATCACAAAAGGCAAGTTCACACTTGCTCGTGTCCTTTGATTATTTCTTGTAAAGTATTTTGCAAATCCAGTATTGTCATCACCTGCATTTGAAAAAGGTCAGAAACACTATTTTCATAATAATTTGATTATAGGTTATTTACCATGAGGTAATAATCTACTATAAGAGTTCCAGTGGTAAAGGAACATATTATCTAGGACTTAACAATCAATGTCGCTAGTGATTCTTGCGCCATATATTACGCGTTGACCATGAGATTTGGAATGGGACGGAGAATTCAGCTGTATATTTTCCCTCTCGCATGGAGCCGGATGTGCGGGTCGTGGCTATTATCACTCATAGCGTGGATATTAATTGGTAATTCGTAGAGGATATGCAGCATATGGGTGGGAACCCTCATCATCCCATGATAGTTCCGGCATATGAATGGTCTGTACAAACCATTGCCGTAATTCAATAGGTGGGTGTAACATCCCAAAAATATTAAACTAGAATAATCAAACTCTAATCACCAAATTTAGGGTTAACAAAAACTTTTCCAATTAAAATATGAAAGCATTCATATGAGTGTGCATTGAAATTTGGTTTCTTTTGAATTGCCATGATTATGTGTTTATTTTCTTGTAAAATGATTCTTAGGTGAAATAAACATCATCTAAACAATCCCCACACTTTCCCAAATATAAATTGTAGAGGCCTCAACCTGATAAGGTAGATTGCTCCCGTGTTTTACAATGCTAGTCCCTAGATCAATAGCTAGCATCCATAGTTAAGATGTAATATCAAGATACAAAGGTCATAACATAACTTTATAACCAGGAATAACATAATTTTATTACATCATACATAGCTCATAGGCTATTACATTACATTGCAGCGGAATAACAATAATCATGGGGTCCTTCATCTTCATAGTGCCACAGGCAGATGTTGGTTGTAGAATTTGTAATCCTAATCAAACAATCTCCACTAAAATCAATCAAACCTGCAACATACAAGTTACAGCCACAAGGTCAATACATTTGAATTGTATTGGCAAGTTTCACTACTATATGGAATTTAAGTGGATCCTAACATTACATGCATATTTGGCTAAGTAGAGTTTAAGGCTTATTTGCATAATGCAACATTTATCCTATGTCAAATCCCTTTTCCAAGTTCCTTGAACTCCTTGGTAGAAACACAAGTGTTCAAGTCCTTGTCAAAAATCTCTTGAGCTACTTGGTATCCCCAAGTGCAACAAGTTTTATTAAAATCTCATGAGTTCCTTTGTAAACCCCAAGTACATCATGCTCTTGAGCACCTTGGTAACCCCAAGTGCATCAAGCTTATCAAAATCTCTTTGAATTCCTTGGTACCCCCAAGTGCATCAAGTTTTTATATTAGAAATTGGAATGTCGAGATCTCCCATGGTTCAAACTTTAGTTGCTTAGTATTGTCCATAACCGGGGACACAGCTAAGTACTTAGATTTTTATTAACTTCTGCAGAAGGAGTACACTTTACCCACATGACACAATCCCATCTTGTTGCCACCAGTGGCCTACTGGATTAGTGCTCACCAAGATGGAGTACTGGCAGACTGAGAATGCGACGAAGTCTTTCCAAAAGGTCCTCCCATACATCATTGTTAGCTTGTCTTCAGCCCCCATGAAGCATTCCAGATCCCCATGTCCGGTAACTAAAGACAATGTATGGGTCTTCCTAATGTAATTGACTAAGCCAGAGCCATAATAGCATGTGGTTGTACACGAAAGCCACAATTGGAGAAACATGTTCAATCTCTAAGTTTCCTAGGTGGTTTTCATTTGGAGCACAACACAAAGTGATTGCCATAGACGTGGTTCCTTTTGTTGCCACCTTCTCCAAAACTTCAAGTATCCTCCACCTAGGTGGTTCATTGAGTCCTTGTTTTATTATGTAAAACACAAGTCATTTTCTCAACCTTTGTAAAATCTCAACATGTATCTCTTTTCAAAACATAGCATGGCTAAGCATGTACAACTTCAATATTTTCACTAAGGAGAGTATAGGGAATCCTATTTAGGATTTTAGCATAGCATAAGTATAAAACATTTTCATGCATGTGTACAAAATCCACTAAGTATAATGAAAATAGTAGGACTTTTGTATGATAGTGTAACTTGCCTTTTTGGTAGGGAATGGTGGTTCGCTCCTTGATCTTGCTAATCTCACACTTTGCTATATTCACTACAAGTCAATCAAGCAAAACACAAAATCAACTAACATTCTAACCAAAGTCAAACAAACAATTTTTACACACACTAGGTAATGGAATCTATGTCATTCATAAGTATGCAAAGGTTGGTTCTATTGCAAGAATGGTCTCTACTAGGTTTATAACTTTGTAAGGTTCCAAATTGGTCATTTACCAAAATGGCAAAATCATTTGCAAATGGGTTTTATCTCAAGACCATTTTAAAATTCATTCATCATTTTATGTGGTGAAAATTATTCTTATCAAGGTAAAACTTTATGTTTTTCACCAAGTGAGTTGCCCTTGGCAAAGCTTGGTGTTTTGGGTCAGTAAGTTTGGTGCAAAACATTTTCCCAAAGTTTTCCTTGCAAAAACATTTCCATAATAAAATCAATGAGTTTATTTGGCTAGAAAAATGGCTAAGTTAAATAATTCAACCTAAATTTTACCAAAATAATTTTTAACACCAAGGGTTGGTTCCTAGGGTCAGTATGGTCACTACAAATCATTTTTGCAAAAGATTTAATCCTAAAATCAATTTTAAACAATTTTTCTACTCTAAACAAGTACACAAATGTTTCTGCAAATTCAAACAAGCTAACATATACTATTTTCGAAACTAAGGCCATGGTTGGCTAGGGCTTGTTCTCCTGAATTCAACGATATAAAGTTTGCAAAATTTGGACGTGTGGTTTGAAAGTTACAAAGGTTTGAAATTCCTATCTAAATCGGATTTCAAATCTGTTTTAAACAAAATCATAGCCACGCGTCGTTTTCTAACTGGGCGGTACCGGTTCGGGTGGATCGCGCGCGGTAGCCCTTGTATCTAGTTAGATCGTGCAGTACTGAGCGCATACCCCTTCGCGGTTTAAGTGAATCTATCTGATTCGTTCGATCCAGATCTAACGGCTACTACTGCCTGGTCACAGATGGGGCGGCGCTGCGCGGCGGCAGACGGCGGCGTCGCTCTGGCGGTGGAGTTCCGGCTAACACAGGAAGCGAGAGATAGAGGGAAGTGGCTCACCGTGATCGCCGAGGCACGAGGATGCTCAATCTGCTCGCTTTGGTCGAAGGGGCGCACGGGGCTGTCCTAGATTGCTCGCCAGAGTGGAGGACGGCGTCGGGTGCTTCAGGTGGTCGTCGTGGACAGCGCTGTGGATCACCCCAAGGCGAAATGATGACATGGTTAGATGCACGGGACCAAGACAAAGATGCTAGCATAATCGAAAGGTAGAGGGGCGGTCGGTTTCTACCTGGGGTTGTCGTCGAAGAAGAAACAGGCGGCGGCGCTGTCAGAGCTAGTCCAAGCCGAAGTTCTGGGGCGCCCGCGGTCGAGTGAAGGACACGGGGAGAAGCGTCTGGGAATGGGGAAGCTGTCAGTGTGCTCAGGGAGGCTCGGGGTGATGTGGTTTGGCCGGAGTCGGTACTGGACCTCGTCGGAGCAGAGGGTGCTCGAGAAGAAATTGGAGGCGGTCTGGGGCGTGCGAGCGCGAGGTGTCAGAGGGGAAATATAGAGGATGCTTGTGCGTTTCATCCTGCGTGATCAAAGCTGGTAACGGTGGTCGAGTTAAAGCGAATTAAGGCCGCGAAATCATCGGCAGGAGCGGTGTCGAAGGAGGGAGAAGAGGTCGTGCGGGTGGGGAGGAAGAACAGTGGAGGTGGGGTCCACCGATCAGTGGGGAAAGAAAACGAGGAGGAGGCCCACTGTCGGTCTCTGTGTGGGTCGGATGTGAGGCGTGAAATGTTTTCCTGCGGAATGAGGAGCTGGGCTGGTTGGTGGGCTTCCTGGGCTTGGCCGGCTGGGCTGGGTCTAAATCCATTTTTTTTATTCAGTAACTTTTTCTTTTTCTATTTCTGAATTTTGTTTTAAATTTTCAAACAAACAAATATCAATCAAACCAATTCAAATAACCCATACTTCACAATTTGAACTTGGTTCTGTTTGTGAGCATAAATCCAAATTCCAAAATAAAATAATAATTTTTATTGATTCATTCTTTAATTAAATAAAATGGTTCATTAGTTATTTAATAAAATAGGGTTTGATGTAATTAATAGAATCTCCCTTTGAATTCCCAATATTTTCAAAACAAAGTCCGTAGGTTTTATTTGGAAATAAAGAATATTTGGAAAACTTGTTTAACCTCTTTATTTGTGGTCCATCAATAATTAAATAAAATGGGCCTTATTAATAAAATCCTTATTTGAAACCTCAATATTTTCAAAACCAAATCAGTAGGTTTTAATTAATATAATACTTAGAAAACTTATTTAACATAATTTAATAAGTTTGGATATTTTAATTAAAATGATAAATCTTTTTATTTAAATAAAGTTGGATATTAAATCCTTATTATTTTATTTAAATAAACCTTTGCTAATTTTATAAATTGCTTTAATTCCAAAGCTTGGTCAAGTTTTAATTTGGCTTTTTAAAATAATCTTTATTTATGAATCCACCAAATATTTTTTATTTAAAGATTCAAAATAGTAAGTTAAAACATTTTAATTTCCTTTAATAAATGTTTATCTCTATAAATCCTTTTAGGATTTTTATTAATTCAAATGAGTTTGAAATTCCAATTGAATTTAAAAAGTTTCTTCTGGCCCTAAAAATCAAACTAAGTTTTTTTTTATTCATTTATTTTCACATTATAAGATTTGGAAAATCTTGGGATGTGACATAAATAAATCAAAACAAACAAATAAGTGAATGGTCATTTTGGCCAATTTAACTCCCATGCCTAATTTCGCTATCTCTAACTTTCAGAACTTAACAGAAACATGTATGGATCTTTGCACCCCTTGATAGTACTCATAACAAATTACCAAGGCCCACTTTGTGATCATCCAGAAACATTCAAATGCATAGTTTAAATGACAGTTTAAAATTGAATCTATTCCATATGGGAAGATCCCACTTTTTCAAAAACCACTCAAACCAACTCAATTTTCAAAAACCAAGCATCCAAAGTATCACCAGCACATGCCTAGCACACCCACCAAAAATAATTTCAAAATTCAAAACTTGAGTTCATGCGGCCATTTCAGCAAACACCTTGCAGATGCAAATCAAACAAATCCTAAACACTATAGTGTGCAGTGATTCTGGCCTAACTTGTTCCCTCTCTAGACACCACTAGCCTTAGTAGATCAGCTAACAACCTTAACTAATCTCTAGCACCACTATAAGCTGGCCATTTTCATCAATGGTGAGTAGGCCAAGAGCACCCATGTCACCCTAGTGTAGACAGCAAGCTAGGAGAAGAACTAGCTGTGCCAACCTTGTCTGGGAGGTAGCCCATGCCTCACTGCCCGCTCTCGACCAGCCCTAGCTCGAAGACAACGCCCAGAACCGCCAGGAACGCTGCACCCGTGCCGCTGTCGACCATGCCAACGTGCACCGCAGAGCACGCTTCGTTCCCACTGAACCCGACCACCTCGAGCCCTCGCCTCCCGCCAGCATGCACCCCACCATCCCAGGAGACCGCCAGACATGCCCATTTCACCGCCCGTGTCTCGTAGCCACCGCTCGCCGCAGAGTTCGCCGCCTCTGCCTCGCAGAGCAACGTGCGTTCCCGACCGTTTGCCACCGCCCCTGCATGCGCATTTAAACCATAGAGCATCGCCAGGAGACCACTGGTCGATCTCCACCCTCGGCTTCTTTGATAAGATCTGGCCCGAATAAACTTCTTTCTCCCACACCATTCCATAACAATGGGGTGGTACATTTTCTTCCATAGAGAAACTCAAACGGTGCCATCTCGATGCTGGCTTGATAGCTGTTATTATAAGAAAATTCTGCGTAAGGCAGACTTTCATCCCAACTTGCTCCATAGTCTAGGGCACATGCTCTCAACATGTCTTCTAGAATTTGATTAGTCCTTTCTGTTTGCCCATCAGTTTGAGGATGAAAAGCAGTACTGAATTCCAACCTCGTTCCCAATGACTCATGTAGATGTCTCCAAAAATGGGAAGTGAATTGGGTTCCCCTATTGGACACAATACTCTTAGGCACACCGTGAAGGCATACAATTCTACTCATGTAGATTTTGGCTAACTTGGCACTTGTATAAGTTGTCTTCACGGGTATGAAATGTGCCACTTTAGTTAGGCGATCCACTACTACCCATATGGAGTCATATCCTGATCTGGTCCTTGGTAATCCAGTAATGAAATCCATACCAATCTTGTCCCATTTCCAATCAGGAATAGGTAGTGGTTGAAGCAAACCGGCTGGTTTCTGATGCTCCGCCTTTACTCTACTACACACATCACACAAAGCAATATGTTCGGCGATGTCTCTCTTGAGATTGTTCCACCAAAATCTTTCCTTCATGTCCATGTACATTTTGGTGTTACCCGGATGAATAGAATACAGAGAGTTGTGCGCTTCTTGCAAAATCAGTTTCCGTAACTCCGGATCTTGTGGGACACAGATACGTTTCCCATGCCATAATGTACCCTGTTCGTCTTCATGGAAATTCTTAGCTTTCCCCAGCAATATTTTTCTTAATCTCTTCAATTTCCTTATCGGACTTCTGAGCTTCTCGAATCTTGTCCAACAAAGTGGGTTGAACATCCAAAGACATGAGATGTCCTTCAGGCACAATTTCCAATCTGAGTTCTTTGAATTGACTACACAAATCATCTGGCAATTCTCCTTTGGTAAGGCCATTTACAAACACCTTACGACTTAGAGCATCCGCTACCACGTTCGCTTTACCGGGGTGGTATTGTAAACTCAAGTCATAATCCTTGATAAGCTCTAACCATCTTCTTTGTCTCATATTGATTTCCTTTTGGGTGAAGATATACTTCAAACTTTTGTGGTCCATGAACACTTCACAATGCTTTCCCAAAAGGTAATGTCTCCATGTTTTGTGTGCGTGGACGACAGAGGCTAACTCTAAATCATGAGTAGGATAGTTTACTTCATGAGTTTTGAGTTGTCTCGAGGCATAGGCCACAACTTTACCGTCTTGCATAAGTACGGCACCCAAACCTTGATGAGATGCATCACAATATACTTGGAAATCCTTTTCCAAATCTGGCAGACATAGAACTGGTGCTGTCACAAGTCTCTTCTTCAATTCTTGAAAGCTGACTTCACAACCTTCAGACCAAGCAAATTTCTTGTCCTTCTTTAACAATTCAGTCATTGGCTTAGCAACCTTTGAGAAATTTTCAATGAACCTTCTGTAGTAACCTGCTAAGCCGAGGAAGCTACGAACTTCTTTCACATTCTTGGGAGATTCCCATTCTGTCACAGCTGATACCTTAGCAGGATCAACTGCTACACCATCCTTTGTCATACCATGACCAAGAAAACCAACTTCCTCTAACCAAAACTCACACTTGCTGAATTTGGCATAAAGTTTATGCTCTCTTGTCACATCCCAAGATTTTCCAAATCTTGTAATGTGAAAAATAAATGAATAAAATAAAACTTTGTTGATTTTCAGGGCCAGGAGAAACTTTTTGAATTTAAATGGAACTTCAAATCCATTTGGGTTAAATAAAATCCTAAAGGTATTCATGAAGAGTTAAACATTTAATAAAAGTAAAATAAAATGTTTTGGAATTACTATTTTGGATCTTTTAATAAAAGATTTTGTTTTCAAATGAAAAGGTGGATTTATAAATAAAGATTATTTTATAAAGCCAAATTAAAACATTGGCCAAGCTTTGGGAATTAAAACATTTATTTTTAGCAAAGGTTTATTTAAAAATAATAAAGGATTGCTTAAATAAAATAATAAGGAATTAATATCCAAATTTTATTCAAATAAAAGGTTTTACCATTTTAATTAAAACATCCAAACTTATTAAATTATTTTAAAATAGGTTTTCCAAGTATTTTATATTCTCTAATAAAACCTACTAAAGTGTTTTGACTTTATTTAAGTTTCAAATAAAGATTTTATTAATAAAATCAAACTCTATTTGATTTAATAACTAAGGCCCATTTTATTTAATTATTAATGGAGCCTAAAGTAAGAATGTTATTTTGTTTTAAACAAAATTTCCAAATATGTTTTACTTTCAAATAAAACCTACTATTTTGGTTTTGAAAATATTTGGATTTCAAATTAGGATTATAATAAATAAATCAAACCCTATTTTGATTAAATAAACAAAAGGTCCATTTTATTAAATAAATGAATGGATTTTAAAAATAAATAAAAATATTATTTTATTTTTGAGATGTGGTTTATGTGGATAAACAGAACCAAAAACTCATTACAATTGTTTGAGTTGTTTGAATTATTTGAATGCTTGAATAGTTGGATGAAATTCAAATCAGTAAATAGAAATAGAAAAGAATAAAACAAAGTAAACAGAAAAAAAATAAGAGAAAACGACCAGCCCACCATCTGGCCCAACAGCCCAACTCGCAGCCCAACTCCTCTTTCCACCCCGAATCGTTTTCTTTCACCCAGCAACTCACCCACTGAGCGACTGACTACTGACCCCCACCTCCACTCCCTTTCTTTCACTGCCAAGCAGACCCCACACCTCCAGCTCACCGTCTTCAACCCACGACCTGTTCTTCCACCCCCTCTCTCCCGTTTCTGTGATGAATTCGCGGGTTTAATTCTCGTTTATTGGCGCAATAATTCTGCCCTGCGACCACGCAAGATAAAGCGTATTGCCCTCCTCTCCACTTCCCCTCTCTCGCCCGGCTTCCTCGGCCACCAGGCTGCTCGGAATTCTTCCCGAACCACCGCAAATGGTCGAGCACGCTAGCACCGTAGGATCACGATCCGACGCTCCCGATAGATCACTTAACCGCGAAGGGGTACGTGATCTGGACCATGCGATCTAACTTGATCCAACAGCCAGCATCGCCCAGTAAGATAACGCCGCGTGTCACCTGTCTGTTTAAAAACAGAAATTGAAAACAGATTTGTTTGTAATTTTCAAACCCTTATAACTTTTGATCCACACGTCCAAATTTGGAAAATTTTATATCAATGGATTCAGGAGAACAAACCCTAGCCAGCCATGCCCTTAGTTTAGCAAATAGTATCTGTTATCTTGTTTGAATTTGCAGAAACATTTGTGTACTTGTTTAGATTAGAAAAAAATTGTTTAAAAATGATTTTGGATTAAAACCTTTGCAAAATGGTTTGTTGTGATCTTACTGACCCTAGGAATCAACCCTTGGTGTTAAAAATGATTTTTGTAAGATTTAGTTTGGATTACTTGATTTAGACATTTTCTAGCCAAATAAAAAGAATGGTTTTTGGTTATAAAAATGTTTATGGAAAGAAAACTTTAAGGAAATGTTTTGGACCAAACCTACTGACCTAAAACACCAAGCTTTGAAATAGCAACTCATTTGGTAAACAACTTAAGAGTTTTTGCTTTAATAAAAACATTTTCACCACATAAAATGATGAATGGATTTAAAAATAGTTTATGGACAAAACCCTCTAACTAATGACTTTGCCACTTTGGTAAATGACCAATTTAGATCTTACAAAGTTTAGAAACCCCATAGAGACCCCCTTTGCAAAATAAAAACTATATTGTGCATGCTCCCATGCATGAATTGGTTTCCTTTGTCTTGTGTGTGTGAATTTGTTTGAGTGATTATTGGTTGGAATGTAAATTGAATTGGTGTTTTCTTGATTGACTTGTAGTGAAGTGTGAGACTAGCAAGATCAAGGAGTGAACTACCATTCCCTTCCAAAAAGGCAAGTGATGCTTCATACTTTTGTCCCATTACTTTTTCTATGCATTAGTGATTTTGCTAAGTAAACTTGCATGGATTTTGCTAAGTATAGATATTGCTATAAGAAAACCTAGTAGATGAATCCTTAGTAGGATTTCCTAAGTTAAGTCTCCTATTACTACCAAGCTTAGCCTAGCTAATAGAAAACATGGGTGGAATATATATTCACACTATGGAAAAATATTCTAAGTCTGAGGACTTATGTTTTTGTTTAATAAAAACAACTAAGATTAATGAATCCCCTGGGTGGAATGGGCTTGCTTGGTGGAGAATGGTTGAGTGGTTCACAATGCCATGGGCTTGGATTGTGTATCTCACTTGTGGAATGCCACCCAGGAAACAAAGGGATTTGAGATGTCAAATGTTGAGAAGCTTCAAGTGCAACCACTTGGCAATATGGGCTCTGCCATGATCATATAGGTTGAAAGAACTTAGCCATATGGACAGTGGGTGGTAGTGTTTGATAGGTTGGAACGCGTCCATTTTGGTTTAAGGGAAGGCTTCTGAAAGATTTTGTCTTGGGAAACCAAGTCTTGTGGGTAAAGTGCACCACCTCTGCAGAGTGTAAAACCTAAGTACTTAGCCATGTCCCTGGTAAAGGACAATTTGAGCATCAAGACATGGAAGCAATCAAGAATCTCATCATTCAAATTTCTAAATTAAAATCTTGTGGTTGAACAAGGGTTATTTGAATTATTCAATCATTGATGGAGAGATGGCTTGGTACAAGGATCTTGAAATCTTTGATTGAGAAAAATGATTTTGTCAAGCAAAAACTTAGTATTTTCAAATGTTAAGGAAAAATCTATTTTGAGCAATGCAAGCCTCAGCTCCACTTAGCCAAATGCATATAGATGATAGACTCCACCATAATACCATAGTATCACTTGCCAATACAATTCAAATGTATTGACCCTTTGTGGCTGTAACTTGTATGTTGCAGGTTTGATTGATTTTAGTGAAGATTGATTTATTAGGATTACAAAGTCTACAACCAACATCTGCCTGTGGCACTTGAAGATGAAGGAACCATGCTTATTGTTATTCCGCTGCAATGTAATGTAATAGCCATATGAGCTATGTGTGATGTAATAAAATTATGTTATTCCTGGTTATAAAGTTATATTATGACCTTTGTTTCTTGATATTACATCTTAACTGTGGATGCTAGCTATTGATCCAGGGACTAGCATTGTAAAACACAGGAGGCTCTATCTTATCTAAGATTGGGACCTCTACAGATGGTATCAGAGCATTGTGTTGCCTGTAGGATTTGTAAACCCTAGGATTGGACAAAACCTCTTAGAAAAATAGGAGTTGTATTTGTTAAAAAAAAACTTATTTACAAAAAAACACTTGTAAACTCTTTCCTCAACCATTGGGTTTCAACTCTACTTCTCCTCTACTTCAACTTGATGGAAAAACCTACCCCATGGCCGAAGACTACACCATGTGCAAAGGACTTCTTCAACTACTTCAACTCTAATGACTTCAATATCTTCAGAATGTTCTCCAAAGATATCCAACTTGGAAACCACCAAGGACTACAAGTGAGACAAGGAGATCTTACTCAATATTTAGAGACTGAGGGAATGCAAAATAAGAAGGAGCCATCAACAACTTTGAAGTATTGTGACCAAGAGTTTTTCTCAAAGAAACCAAGATCTCATGCAAGAAGAATCAACAAAGAAGGAAAGAAAGATCACAAGTGAACCATGTAGATGGACCACCATTTATAGTTAAAATCAAACACACCAACTTATGTGGTGTAACCAAAAATATTTTGTTGCCTAAGTATGTGTTTGAACTTGTTGTTTGAGTGAAATGTTTGCTTGTGATTGCATGCATAGTGTTTGTGTGAATTGTGATGTGTGTGATTAGAAATAATTCCTTAGAAAAACCTCTGCCTATTCTAATCTTCCTCCAACCCAAACAGATGACTACTCCAAAAGACTCCAAGGTTGATGACACCAACACCAACCAAGCTGACAGCATAAAAGAACTTATAGCAACCCAAAACCAGTTGAGCTAAGAAACAACTCAGCTTTTAGCCAACAACAATGGACTAGACCTAGCCATACAAAGGATTTTGAAACTTCAATCTCAATTGTTGCAAGGATTAGTTACTCAAATGATCAACATGAGAGAAAACTTATCCCAAAGAGCTAATGACAACAAGGTTGACAAAGATGTTATTCTAGAAGGAACCCAAGCTAGCAATAATTTTAGAGACAAGGATCATGCGTCCAAGGAGCATGAAGATCAATGCCCCAAGAAGAGAGAAAGATCTCCCACCTATGAAGAACATGAACTAGAAGAACTCTTAGCTTTGGAGAGACCCAAGAAGAAGAAGAAGGACATAAGCCAGTTGCAATGCTACAATTGCAAAGAGATGGGACACTATGCCAGTGAATGCCCAGAAAAGAAGAAGAGCCAAGAAAGCAAACAAAGGCTAGTGAAACCCAAGATAAAGAAATATATTAGCCAAGTGATGTGCAAACACTGCAAGGAGTTAGGACATTATGCATCATATTGTCCAGAGAAGCCACCTCAAGACCTCAAACTTATAACATGTTTCAAATGCAAGGAACTAGGCCACTATGCAAACAATTGTCCAGAAAAGATGAAGAACAAGTTAAACAAGTCTATGAAGGATCTCAACCTTGGCCCATGAGTCAAGTATGGAAACCAAGGACACCATGCAAATGTTTGCTTAGAGAAATTTTCCCCAGGATCCCAAGAAGGACAATATGTAATTTTCGTTTGAAATTTTTTTAAGGGTGGTAGTACCCTAGTTGTTTTGAACTTGTTTGTAACCCTAACCTTCCCAAATCTCGGGACGAGATTTATTTTAAGGGTGGTAGCCTGTCACATCCCAAGATTTTCCAAATCTTGTAATGTGAAAAATAAATGAATAAAATAAAACTTTGTTGATTTTCAGGGCCAGGAGAAACTTTTTGAATTTAAATGGAACTTCAAATCCATTTGGATTAAATAAAATCCTAAAGGTATTCATGAAGAGTTAAACATTTAATAAAAGTAAAATAAAATGTTTTGGAATTACTATTTTGGATCTTTTAATAAAAGATTTTGTTTTCAAATGAAAAGGTGGATTTATAAATAAAGATTATTTTATAAAGCCAAATTAAAACATTGGCCAAGCTTTAGGAATTAAAACATTTATTTTTAGCAAAGGTTTATTTAAAAATAATAAAGGATTGCTTAAATAAAATAATAAGGAATTAATATCCAAATTTTATTCAAATAAAAGGTTTTACCATTTTAATTAAAACATCCAAACTTATTAAATTATTTTAAAATAGGTTTTCCAAGTATTTTATATTCTCTAATAAAACCTACTAAAGTGTTTTGACTTTATTTAAGTTTCAAATAAAGATTTTATTAATAAAATCAAACTCTATTTGATTTAATAACTAAGGCCCATTTTATTTAATTATTAATGGAGCCTAAAGTAAGAATGTTATTTTGTTTTAAACAAATTTTCCAAATATGTTTTACTTTCAAATAAAACCTACTGTTTTGGTTTTGAAAATATTTGGATTTCAAATTAGGATTATAATAAATAAATCAAACCCTATTTTGATTAAATAAACAAAAGGTCCATTTTATTAAATAAATGAATGGATTTTAAAAATAAATAAAAATATTATTTTATTTTTGAGATGTGGTTTATGTGGATAAACAGAACCAAAAACTCATTACAATTGTTTGAGTTGTTTGAATTATTTGAATGCTTGAATAGTTGGATGAAATTCAAATCAGTAAATAGAAATAGAAAAGAATAAAACAAAGTAAACAGAAAAAAAATAAGAGAAAACGACCAGCCCACCATCTGGCCCAACAGCCCAACTCGTAGCCCAACTCCTCTTTCCACCCCGAATCGTTTTCTTTCACCCAGCAACTCACCCACTGAGCGACTGACTACTGGCCCCCACCTCCACTCCCTTTCTTTCACTGCCAAGCAGACCCCACACCTCCAGCTCACCGTCTTCAACCCACGACCTGTTCTTCCACCCCCTCTCTCCCGTTTCTGTGATGAATTCGCGGGTTTAATTCTCGTTTAATGGCGCAATAATTCTGCCCTGCGACCACGCAAGATAAAGCGTATTGCCCTCTTCTCCACTTCCCCTCTCTCGCCCGGCTTCCTCGGCCACCAGGCTGCTCGGAATTCTTCCCGAACCACCACAGACTCCGGCGAACTCCCGTTTAAAATCCGGCCACCACCGCCAGCCCCACTGCTTCCAGAGCACACTGGCTTGCTCGCCATCATCTCCTGCACCTGCCAGTGCTTTCATCTCGCTTGCGCGTGCTCTGCAGCGACGACTGCATCCTTGAATGAACAACGCTGCCGTCAGCTCTAACTCCGGCGAGTACCCCAGGTAGTTTCCGTCCGCCCCTTTCCCTCTCGTTCACGCACGCATCCTCGCCAGGACTGTGCGCATCTGACCCTGTCTTCCGTTTGCCCTAGTACGCGCTGTAGCCTCGTCCTCGACGACGCCTGAGCAAGCCCGACGCTGACGACGTCTCCGACGAGCAATCACCGCCGTCCCCGTGCGCCCCCTGCCCAACGACGAGCACCTTGAGCATCAGAGCGTCACCGCGATCACTGTAAGCACCCTCACCTCCTCCCTCGTTTCCTGTTTCGCCAGCGCCGCCACTATCTGACCGTCGCCGCCGCTAGCCACCGCCGGCGCCGCTCGCAAATGGTCGAGCACGCTAGCACCGTAGGATCACGATCCGACGCTCCCGATAGATCACTTAACCGCGAAGGGGTACGTGATCTGTACCATGCGATCTAACTTGATCCAACAGCCAGCATCGCTCGATCCGGCCGAACCGGTATCGCCCAGAAAGATAACGCCGTGTGTCACCTGTCTGTTTAAAAACAGAAATTGAAAACAGATTTGTTTGTAATTTTCAAACCCTTATAACTTTTGATCCACACGTCCAAATTTGGAAAATTTTATATTAATGGATTCAGGAGAACAAACCCTAGCCAGCCATGCCCTTAGTTTAGCAAATAGTATCTGTTATCTTGTTTGAATTTGCAGAAACATTTGTGTACTTGTTTAGATTAGAAAAAAATTGTTTAAAAATGATTTTGCATTAAAACCTTTGCAAAATGGTTTGTTGTGATCTTAATGACCCTAGGAATCAACCCTTGGTGTTAAAAATGATTTTTGTAAGATTTAGGTTGGATTACTTGATTTAGACATTTTCTAGCCAAATAAAAAGAATGGTTTTTGGTTATAAAAATGTTTATGGAAAGAAAACTTTAAGGAAATGTTTTGGACCAAACCTACTGACCTAAAACACCAAGCTTTGCAATAGCAACTCATTTGGTAAACAACTTAAGAGTTTTTGCTTTAATAAAAACATTTTCACCACATAAAATGATGAATGGATTTAAAAATAGTTTATGGACAAAACCCTCTAACTAATGACTTTGCCACTTTGGTAAATGACCAATTTAGATCTTACAAAGTTTAGAAACCCCATAGAGACCCCCTTTGCAAAATAAAAACTATCTTGTGCATGCTCCCATGCATGAATTGGTTTCCTTTGTCTTGTGTGTGTGAATTTGTTTGAGTGATTATTGGTTGGAATGTAAATTGAATTGGTGTTTTCTTGATTGACTTGTAGTGAAGTGTGAGACTAGCAAGATCAAGGAGTGAACTACCATTCCCTTCCAAAAAGGCAAGTGATGCTTCATACTTTTGTCCCATTACTTTTTCTATGCATTAGTCATTTTGCTAAGTAAACTTGCATGGATTTTGCTAAGTATAGATATTGCTATAAGAAAACCTAGTATATGAATCCTTAGTAGGATTTCCTAAGTTAAGTCTCCTATTACTACCAAGCTTAGCCTAGCTAATAGAAAACATGGGTGGAATATATATTCACACTATGGAAAAATATTCTAAGTCTGAGGACTTATGTTTTTGTTTAATAAAAACAACTAAGATTAATGAATCCCCTGGGTGGAATGGGCTTGCTTGGTGGAGAATGGTTGAGTGGTTCACAATGCCATGGGCTTGGATTGTGTATCTCACTTGTGGAATGCCACCCAGGAAACAAAGGGATTTGAGATGTCAAATGTTGAGAAGCTTCAAGTGCAACCACTTGGCAATATGGGCTCTGCCATGATCACATAGGTTGCAAGAACTTAGCCATATGGACAGTGGGTGGTAGTGTTTGATAGGTTGGAACGCGTCCATTTTGGTTTAAGGGAAGGCTTCTGAAAGATTTTGTCTTGGGAAACCAAGTCTTGTGGGTAAAGTGCACCACCTCTGCAGAGTGTAAAACCTAAGTACTTAGCCATGTCCCTGGTAAAGGACAATTTAAGCATCAAGACATGGAAGCAATCAAGAATCTCATCATTCAAATTTCTAAATTAAAATCTTGTGGTTGAACAAGGGTTGTTTGAATTATTCAATCATTGATGGAGAGATGGCTTGGTACAAGGATCTTGAAATCTTTGATTGAGAAAAATGATTTTGTCAAGCAAAAACTTAGTATTTTCAAATGTTAAGGAAAAATCTATTTTGAGCAATGCAAGCCTCAGCTCCACTTAGCCAAATGCATATAGATGATAGACTCCACCATAATACCATAGTATCACTTGCCAATACAATTCAAATGTATTGACCCTTTGTGGCTGTAACTTGTATGTTGCAGGTTTGATTGATTTTAGTGAAGATTGATTTATTAGGATTACAAAGTCTATAACCAACATCTGCCTGTGGCACTTGAAGATGAAGGAACCATGCTTATTGTTATTCCGCTGCAATGTAATGTAATAGCCATATGAGCTATGTGTGATGTAATAAAATTATGTTATTCCTGGTTATAAAGTTATATTATGACCTTTGTTTCTTGATATTACATCTTAACTGTGGATGCTAGCTATTGATCCAGGGACTAGCATTCTAAAACACAGGAGGCTCTATCTTATCTAAGATTGGGAACTCTACATCTCTTAACTTTTCAAGTATCAAACGCAAGTGTCCTTCATGTTCTTTGCTCTTAGAGTATACTAAGATGTCATCGATGAAAACGACAACAAACTTGTCAAGGAATTCCATGAACACCTTGTTCATCATATTCATGAAGTATGTTGGAGCATTGGTTAATCCAAAAGGCATTACGGTATACTCATATAATCCATACCTTGTGGTGAATGTTCTTTTAGGTATGTCTTGCTCTCTTATCTTGAGTTGAAAATAGCCTGACCGGAGATCAATTTTTGAGAACACACAGGCTCCTTCTAGCTGATCAAACAAGTCATTGATTCTTGGAAAAGGATATTTGTTCTTGATAGTTACCTCGTTGAGTGAACGGTAATCTATGCATAACCTTTGACTTATATCCTTCTTCTCCACTAACAAGACTGGGGCTCCCCAAGATGAAGAACTTGGTTGAATAAATCCTTTCTGCAACTATTCTCCTAGTTGCTTCTTGAGTTCTTTCAGTTCATCAACTGACATTTTGTACGGTCTCTTTGCTATTGGTCCAGAACCTGGTACCAAATCTATCAGAAACTCCACATCTCTATCTGGTGGCATTCCTGGTAATTCTTCCGGGAACACATCCGGATACTCACACACAATTGGCACACTATCCATGCTAACCCCCTTAAGAGAATTTAGCATACTCTTCTTTGCTCCAAAGCTGGTCTTGAATCTGATCCTTTTATTATCCGGAGTTGTGAGTGAGACAGTATGGCTGGCACAATCTATCACCCCTTTGTACTTAGTCATCCAGTCCATTCCCAGAATGACATCCAAACCTTGGGAGTTTAATATAATCAAGTTAACGGGAAACTTATACTTCCCAAATTCTATGACTAGGTCATGGCATCCTGAATTCACTATCATTTCTCCACCAGGAGAACTTACTTTTATAGGACACCCAATAGTTTCTACCGGCAGTTCATTTCTTTCAACAAATGCTCTTGATATGAATGAATGAGATGCACCAGTATCAAAGACTACAAATGCTGGAATGGAATTGAGTCTGAACTTACCAGCAACAGCGTCAGGCTCCTCATAGACCTCCTCCACATTGATGTGGTTAACCTGTCCTTTCTGAAAAGGATGGGGCTTGTTAGGTCCTTCCACTTTCTTCTCAGGGCACTCATTAGCATAATGCCCCATCTTCTTGCATTTGAAGCACTCCACCTGACTGATGTCCTTTCTTGCAGGCTGACTTCCACTTCCACTACCATTTCCACTGTGGTGGCTCTTATGTCCACTCTTGTGGTTCTTATACTTGTCATTGTCATGACTGCGGTGATGCTTGTTGTCATGACGGTTGTGGTTGTGGTGTTTGTTGAATTTCCCATGCTTATGGGATCCTGAGCTACCACTGTCATCATAGTGAGATCGTTTGTGAGACGACCCCGAGCTGTGTTTGTCGGAGTGTTTCCTCTTCCTACTCTCGACTTGCTTCATTTTATTCTCCAAAATAGCAGCCTTGTCACACAGAGACTGATAAGTTGGAACATATGCCACAGCCAGCTGCAGATTCAGCTCATCATTCAAGCCTTCCAGAAATTTATCTTTCCTTTTGGCATCTGTGTCAACCTCATCCGGTGCATAACGCGCCAGATTGTTGAACTCTTCTATGTATTCAGCCACGCTGCGGTGGCGCTACTTCAGGTTGTGAAACTCCTTCTTTTTCAGGCTCATCATTCCTGATGAGATATGAGCAGTGCGAAAGCCATCTTCAAAGATAGCCCAAGTCACCTCATCTAAAGGAGTGGTGATTTGGAAGTTGTCCCACCATGTGGCGGTTGGCCCTTCCAACAGGTGCGCTGCGAACCTGACCTTTTCAGCATCCGTGCAACCCACAGTCACTAAGTCCTTGTTCACAGAACGTAGCCAATCATTGGCCACCATGGGATCAGTTGTCCCCGAAAACTTAGCTGGCCTCAGACGCAGAAATCTGGTGAGCATATCAAAACCCGGAGGGTTGTTGTTGTTGTTATTGGGGTTGTTGTTGTTGTTATTGTTGTTGTTGTTGTTATTCTGGTTTTGGATGAATGTTGTCATCATCTGCATAAGCTGTGTTTGAGCATTCATTATCTGTTGCATTTCTGGAGTGATGTTGTTGGGGTTGGGGTTTGCGCGACGGGGAGGCATCTGTAGTTTGTTCAAATAGAGATAAGAATGAGATACCCTTAGATGTTTTATGCACATTACATCACAAGCAAACACATAGCAAGCAACACAAGAATAAAAGTTCAACAACCAGATAATAAGTTCATGAAGTAAAACACACAAGTGGCAAGCCATCCACATGTCGGATGGTCCAATAACAAGTTCAAGAATAACAAGTACGATAATGAAAGATAAACGAGTAGTCAAGTCTACTCATCAGCATCAATCTCCTCCACGACAAAAGTAAGACCTGCGTTTTCCATCGCGGTCTTGTTCTCCTCAATAGTAGTGGTCAAGGAATCGATCTTGGCCTTGAGAGCCCTCTTCTGGGAGCGAAGCCTCTCGATCACCATCTGCTGCTGCTCTAGCTCGAAATCCTTGGACTTCAGTTCTTCAGTCATGTCCCGGATCTTCTTGTTCCTATCCTGGACGCGTTTCTCCTGACTCTTGAACTTGCGGTCCTGGGTCTCGAACTTCGTCTCCATTTCCCTGGCCATCTCGTCCTGCTGTGCGAAAAGCTTGTCCTTCTCGCTAAGCTGCACCTGGAGCTCGTCATTGCTGAGCATGACGTTGGTCCTGTCCGTGTCCACGTGCCTGATTAGAGACTCTAAGTCCTGGAGATAGAGGCGTATCGGCTCTGTTGTGTCCCTCGAGTCGTCCTCAAAGTCGATGGACTCTCCATCATCATCACGTCTTCCGAAGACATGAAAGTGGGTGCCTCTAACCTGTCGGGAGTGACGGCCTAACAGACGTCCTATCAGGTCCTGCATGACTACCTCCATGCCTCTCTCCCTGTCATCGTGCATAAGCTTGAAGACGATGGCCTCCGTAGTAGGCTCTGTCTGACGTCCGGGCTGGTTCACCTTGAAGCCCCAGAGGTCCTTCCTCTCGAACTTGGTGAGTGGGTGCACCATGATGGTGGGAAGAGGGAGATCGAGCAAAGTAGTAAGCTCAACGATACGAGGACCAAAACGGGTAACCTGGAACTCCTCAACAGTGCTGATAGTAATAGGCATCTATTTATAAGATAGAAAAGTTAGAACAACACTATTTAAGATAAACAAAGACAAACATCACATACACATCCTTGGTACACAAAATCACACAAGTCATGCATACATGAATCCATTACATCAATCAAGGTTCAAACTTATTTAAGGTATCATTTTGGAAAATAAGGTGATAGGTGGTGGTCCAACTAACGAAGTGCGTTTACAATCCTATATCACTGGATCTGTTGGCTAACACAATGTTCCTAGAGGCAATCCACCTATCTTGTTCACATGATTCCATCACTAAGTCTATAATATCTCCCCTTAAGGTTTGGTTGGTGGCTTCCAACTCTTGGGTAAGCTCCTTCTCTTTCTCTAAGTCCTTTTGGAGGTTGAGCATTCTGCACTTGACTCTAGCACTTAGTTCTTTGATAGTCCTCCAAGCTGCTTCTCTTGCTGACTCAAAGAATGTGGTGTGCATCACAGTGTTGGTGTACATGCAGAATCCTCTTTCTTTGTGGTTGTCTTCCTTGTTTCTGTACAGGTGAAGTTGCACCCACCAATACTCCACTCCTTCATCCATCACTGGAAAGCCTTTGTAAACAGCTGCACCATGTGCTTCCATTGTCACCATGAGGTCCTTGAGAATTTTGGGAAACTCAGTTTCACACTTCAAGGTCATGAGTGCTCCTTTCTTCACGGCTTCGTTGATGGAGTTCATCTACAAATAGAGATGAGAATGAGAAGATTAGAAAAGTTTTACGAGAAGAATAGACAAGTGTAGAAGTAGTTGAAACTTTTTTCCTTAGTGGTTTCCAATCCTAGGGTCATAATCCTACAGGCAACACAGTGCTCTGATACCATCTGTTAGACCCCTCCTTTGTAAAGGAAAAGGAACCCTGTGATTGCAATGCTAGTCCCTAGATCAATGCTAGCATCCACAGTTTAAGATGAAGTACACAGATACAAAGGTCGTTTATTACATTCATTCCAGAGATAAAACATAGTCTTTTACAACTCAGGGCCAAAGGCCTAATACAAGAGTTTATGGAATAAGTAAATAAACACAAGTCCTCATCTTCATGTGCCACATGCAAGCATGTTGAGTGTAGACTCATGACTCCTACTCATCATCGGAGTAACCTGCAACATCACAAGTTCCAGCCACAGTGGGTCAATACTTTGGAATAGTATTGGCAAGTGATACCTTCGTAAATTTTAAGTGGACTATATTTCTATATGCATTTTGGCTAAGTGTAGCTTGGCTTGCTTTGCTTGAAAATAGGTTTTTCCTATTAGTTGAAATTGCTAAGTTTTTCTTTGTTAAAAACTTTCCCAAGAAACCACCAATAGACATTGGGGTCCTTCACCCTTGTTCACCCACAAGTTTTATTTAGAAGTTGGAGTGATGAGATTCTTGTAGCTTCCATGTCTTGATGCTCAAATTGTCCATTACCATGGACTTGGCTAAGTACTTAGATTTTTCCATCTGCAGAGGTTGTGCACTTTCCCCACCAGACTTGGTTTCCCAAGACAGGACCTTTCAGAAGCCTTTCCTTAGTCAAATGGACGCGTTCCAACCTATCATCCCACTACCACCAACTGTCCAAATGACTAAGTTCTAGCAACCTATATGATCAAGGCAGAGCCCATATTGCCAAGTGGTTGCACTGTAAGCTTTCTCAACACTTGGCCTCAAAATCCCATTGTGCATGGGTGGCATACCACAAGTGAGATACACAAGCCAAATCCATGGCCTTGTGTAACCACTCAACCAAAAACCACCATTCAAGTCCCATTCCACCCAGGAAGTTCATTTACTTAGTTGTTTTATTAAGAAAAGCATGAGTCCCAAAGGACTTATAATTATTTCATCATAGCATGTACATTCTTTACCAACCCTTGTTTTCTATTAGCTAGGCTAAGCATGGCATAGTAACTTAACTTAGAAAAATTCCCTAGCAATTCTACAATTCTACACTACATAGGATTTCCCATCATAGCATTTGGCAAAAGTAGCATGCAAGACTTAGCAAAAATAATTCTAAGGCTTATTCAAAATAAAGGGTGGAAATATCATGAATTATCACTTGCCTTGGTAATGGGGAGAGTAGCACTCTTCACAATCACAGTCACTAGCAAAATCTACACAAAAATTTGTAGCATACAATTACACACAATTCATATACAAGCAAAAATACGAATGCATGCATGCAAGAAATCACTAAGTGATGATTTTTAAAACTCTACCAAGCAAGTGCATGATACTGAAACATAACAAGTTCCAAAGTTTGCCAATCAAACTTATTTGGCACTAATACAAATTACTAAACTAAAACTATACTCAAAATAGCCCTAAACTTGTTTCTGTATAAAAAGCCATTTTATCAGATACTATTTGTTAAACAATTTGTAGATTCAGAAAGTCCTTGTTTCACTGAATCCAACGGTATAAAGTTTGCAAAATTCCAACGTGGGAATCAAAAGTTATAGCCAATTGAAAATTTGATCCAAATCTGATTTTGAATTCTGTTTTTGAACTACCCCTAGACACGCGTCGCGTTTCAATTGGTGCGTACCGCTTCGGTTGGATCGACAGACGCGGACCGCAGGATCTAAGTGAGATCTGGCGGCTCAGATGCGCGCGTACCTCTTCGGCCACGTTCTAATCTACACCGCAGGATCTACATCTGACGCTCCTAATTGTCCTGACCATACACGGGCGGTGCTAGCGGCGTTGACTGGCGGCGGCGCGTCTGACTACGGCGGTGCCGGCGTTCTAGGTCGCCCGGGGAGGAAGGGAGATGCTTACCGGAATCGCAGTGGCATGCTGAAGCTCGAGGTGGCTTTGGTTTATCAAGGGGCGCGCGGAGACGGTCTCTGGAGCTCGACGGAGTTGCGGGCGGCGACAGTAGCTTGCAGACGTGGTCCTTGCCGAGGTGTGGCGTCGCCCTAGCACGAACCAGTGGCATCAGGACTTGCACAAGACACAGGAGAACAAGTTCGTGTGAAGGGGGAGGCAAAGGGCGCTCGGGATTTACCTTAATTGGTCGCCGGAGTTTATCGGCGGCGCGGGTGGTTTCGGCTGCGAACGGAGATGACGACCTGGGTCACGAGCAGGTAAAAGGAAGGTATCAGAGGGTGCGCAAGAACATTCTGAACATTCTCGTTTGAACCAGAGAGAGAGGGCTGGTCGAGGCTCACCGTATTTGGTCGCCGGAGTTCTCGGTACTGCGGAGCTTTGAGAGCAATTGCGCGCAGCCTGGCGGCGGAGTGAGCGAGGTGAATGGGGGAAATTGCTCGCGAGGCAGAGACGGTTAAATAGGCTCAGGTGCGACAGGAAACGCTCGCGGGTTAATGGCCAATTACGCCGCGCCATTACCGGCCTTGACTGCAGCAGCGACGTGGCATCGGGCGCGGTTTGGGGAGGAAGAGGACGACGTGGACGGGGCCCGCTGGTCAGTGAAATAAACAGAGGGGGCGTGGGGTCTGGCTGTCAGTGACTGAAGGAGTGCGCTCGCGCGTGAGAGAAGAAAGGAAATGCCCCGGGTGGGCTTGTTGGTCTTGATTCGTTGCTGGGCTAGATCCCTGGCGCGCGGCCTTTTTCTTTTGTTTACTCCTTTTCTTATTCTAATTCGATTTTCTGAATAGGTTTTCAAATGGTTTTAAGTTCAATTTGAATTCAAATCTTTCTGAGGTTTTGTAGTGGTGAATTGGTCTCAGAAATAGGTCAAAACTATCCAACAATGAAGATAAGCATCTAGGTTCCTAAACTTTCAAGCATTCAAATGGTGATGGCCATTTGAATTAAATCTGCTCACATAAAATCATAGCATCAAGTGCTTCTGTTTTCCTGAAATGAGTTTGAATATGATCTCAAATCTATATGCATGCATGAGTGATATGAAAACTTTGAAATCATGATTTTAGGGATATTACAAATCTAACCCCCTTAAGGTGAATCTCGCCCTCGAGATTCGGATTGGCTAGCAAATAGGTGAGGGTGGTCTTTCCGAAGATCATCTTCTCTTTCCCATGTTTCTTCCTCTTCGGAATGATGATTCCATTGTACTTAGCAAAACTTGATAGTCTTTGTTCTCGTGACTCTTTCCGCAGTCTCAAGAATCTTGATAGGCTTTTCCTCATAAGTGAGATCACTTTCTAGTTGAACTTCTTCCAAAGGTGTGGTATCCTTCAAAGAATACTCTTCCATTTCTGGGTGACATTTCTTACATGAAATACATTGTGGACTGTTGATAGAGACGCTGGCAGTTCAATTTCATAAGCAACTTCTCCTTTGCGACTCAGAATCTTGAATGGCCCAACATATCTTGGTGCCAACTTTCCTTTGACACCGAATCTTTTCACTCCACGGAGTGGTGATACTCTAAGGTAGGCTCTATCACCAACTTCGTAGGTGACTTCTCTACGCTTAGGATCTGCGTAGCTTTTCTGTCGGGACTGTGATATCTTCAATCTGTCCTTAACCAATTTGACCTTCTCTTCGGCTTCTTTGATAAGATCTGGCCCGAATAAACTTATTTCTCCCACACCATTCCATAACAATGGGGTGGTGCATTTTCTTCCATAGAGAATATCAAACGGTGCCATCTCAATGCTGGCTTGATAGCTGTTATTATAAGAAAATTCTGCGTAAGGCAGACTTTCATCCCAACTTGCTCCATAGTCTAGGGCACATGCTCTCAACATGTCTTCCAGAATTTGATTAGTCCTTTCTGTTTTCCCATCAGTTTGAGGATGAAAAGCAGTACTGAATTCCAACCTCGTTCCCAATGACTCATGTAGTTGTCTCCAAAAATGGGAAGTGAATTGGGTTCCCCTATCGGACACAATACTCTTAGGCACACCGTGAAGGCATACAATTCTACTCATGTAGATTTTGGCTAACTTGGCACTTGTATAAGTTGTCTTCACGGGTATGAAATGTGCCACTTTAGTTAGGCGATCCACTACTACCCATATGGAGTCATATCCTGATCTGGTCCTTGGTAATCCAGTAATGAAATCCATACCAATCTTGTCCCATTTCCAATCAGGAATAGGTAGTGGTTGAAGCAAACCGGCTGGTTTCTGATGCTCCGCCTTTACTCTACTACACACATCACACAAAGCAATATGTTCGGCGATGTCTCTCTTGAGATTGTTCCACCAAAATCTTTCCTTCATGTCCATGTACATTTTGGTGTTACCCGGATGAATAGAATACAGAGAGTTGTGCGCTTCTTGCAAAATCAGTTTCCGTAACTCCGGATCTTGTGGGACACAGATACGTTTCCCATGCCATAATGTACCCTGTTCGTCTTCATGGAAATTCTTAGCTTTCCCCAGCAATATTTTTCTTAATCTCTTCAATTTCCTTATCGGACTTCTGAGCTTCTCGAATCTTGTCCAACAAAGTGGGTTGAACATCCAAAGACATGAGATGTCCTTCAGGCACAATTTCCAATCTGAGTTCTTTGAATTGACTACACAAATCATCTGGCAATTCTCCTTTGGTAAGGCCATTTACAAACACCTTACGACTTAGAGCATCCGCTACCACGTTCGCTTTACCGGGGTGGTATTGTAAACTCAAGTCATAATCCTTGATAAGCTCTAACCATCTTCTTTGTCTCATATTGATTTCCTTTTGGGTGAAGATATACTTCAAACTTTTGTGGTCCATGAACACTTCACAACGCTTTCCCAAAAGGTAATGTCTCCATGTTTTGAGTGCGTGGACGACAGAGGCTAACTCTAAATCATGAGTAGGATAGTTTACTTCATGAGTTTTGAGTTGTCTCGAGGCATAGGCCACAACTTTACCGTCTTGCATAAGTATGGCACCCAAACCTTGATGAGATGCATCACAATATACTTGGAAATCCTTTTCCAAATCTGGCAGACATAGAACTGGTGCTGTCACAAGTCTCTTCTTCAATTCTTGAAAGCTGACTTCACAACCTTCAGACCAAGCAAATTTCTTGTCCTTCTTTAACAATTCAGTCATTGGCTTAGCAACCTTTGAGAAATTTTCAATGAACCTTCTGTAGTAACCTGCTAAGCCGAGGAAGCTACGAACTTCTTTCACATTCTTGGGAGATTCCCATTTTGTCACAGCTGAAACCTTAGCAGGATCAACTGCTACACCATCCTTTGTCATAACATGACCAAGAAAACCAACTTCCTCTAACCAAAACTCACACTTGCTGAATTTGGCATAAAGTTTATGCTCTCTTAACTTTTCAAGTATCAAACGCAAGTGTCCTTCATGTTCTTCGCTCTTAGAGTAGACTAAGATGTCATCGATGAAAACGACAACAAACTTGTCAAGGAATTCCATGAACACCTTGTTCATCATATTCATGAAGTATTATGGAGCATTGGTTAAGCCAAAAGGCATTACGGTATACTCATATAATCCATACCTTGTGGTGAATGTTGTTTTAGGTATGTCTTGCTCTCTTATCTTGAGTTGAAAATAGCCTGACCGGAGATCAATTTTTGAGAACACACAGGCTCCTTCTAGCTGATCAAACAAGTCATTGATTCTTGGCAAAGGATATTTGTTCTTGATAGTTACCTCGTTGAGTGAACGATAATCTATGCATAACCTTTGACTTATATCCTTCTTCTCCACAAACAAGACTGGGGCTCCCCAAGATGAAGAACTTGGTTGAATAAATCCTTTCTGCAACTATTCTCCTAGTTGCTTCTTGAGTTCTTTCAGTTCATCAACTGACATTTTGTACGGTCTCTTTGCTATTGGTCCAGAACCTGGTACCAAATCTATCAGAAACTCCACATCTCTATCTTGTGGCATTCCTGGTAATTCTTCCGGGAACACATCCGGATACTCACACACAATTGGCACACTATCCATGCTAACCCCCTTAAGAGAATTTAGCATACTTTTCTTTGCTCCAAAGCTGGTCTTGAATCTGATCCTTTTATTATCCGGAGTTGTGAGTGAGACAGTATGGCTGACACAATCTATCACCCCTTTGTACTTAGTCATCCAGTCCATTCCCAGAATGACATCCAAACCTTGGGAGTTTAATATAATCAAGTTAACGGGAAACTTATACTTCCCAAATTCTATGACTAGGTCATGGCATCCTGAATTCACTATCATTTCTCCACCAGGAGAACTTACTTTTATAGGACACCCAATAGTTTCTACCGGCAGTTCATTTCTTTCAACAAATGCTCTTGATATGAATGAATGAGATGCACCAGTATCAAAGAGTACAAATGCTGGAATGGAATTGAGTCTGAACTTACCAGCAACAGCGTCAGGCTCCTCATAGACCTCCTCCACATTGATTTGGTTAACATGTCCTTTCTGAAAAGGATTGGGCTTGTTAGGTCCTTCCACTTTCTTCTCCGGGCACTCATTAGCATAATGCCCCAGCTTCTTGCATTTGAAGCACTCCACCTGACTGATGTCCTTTCTTGCAGGCTGACTTCCACTTCCACTACCATTTCCACTGTGGTGGCTCTTATGTCCACTCTTGTGGTTCTTATACTTGTCATTGTCATGACTGCGGTGATGCTTGTTGTCATGACGGTTGTGGTTGTGGTGTTTGTTGAATTTCCCGTGCTTATGGGATCCTGAGCTACCACTGTCATCATAGTGAGATCGTTTGTGAGACGACCCCGAGCTGTGTTTGTCGGAGTGTTTCCTCTTCCTACTCTCGACTTGCTTCATTTTATTCTCCAAAATAGCAGCCTTGTCACACAGAGACTGATAAGTTGGAACATATGCCACAGCCAGCTGCAGATTCAGCTCATCATTCAAGCCTTCCAGAAATTTCTCTTTCCTTTTGGCATCTGTGTCAACCTCATCCGGTGCATAACGCGCCAGATTGTTGAACTCTTCTATGTATTCAGCCACGTTGCGGTGGCGCTCCTTCAGGTTGTGAAACTCCTTCTTTTTCAGGCTCATCATTCCTGATGAGATATGAGCAGTGCGAAAGCCATCTTCAAAGATAGCCCAAGTCACCTCATCTAAAGGAGTGGTGATTTGGAAGTTGTCCCACCATGTGGCGGTTGGCCCTTCCAACAGGTGCGCTGCGAACCTGACCTTTTCAGCATCCGTGCAGCCCACAGTCACTAAGTCCTTGTTCACAGAACGTAGCCAATCATTGGTCACCATGGGATCAGTTGTCCCCGAAAACTTAGCTGGCCTCAGACGCAGAAATCTGGTGAGCATATCAAAACCCGGAGGGTTGTTGTTGTTGTTGTTGTTATTGGGGTTGTTGTTGTTGTTGTTATTATGGTTTTGGATGAATGTTGTCATCATCTGCATAAGCTGTGTTTGAGCATTCATCATCTGTTGCATTTCTGGAGTGATGTTGTTGGGGTTGGGGTTTGCGCGACGGGGAGGCATCTGTAGTTTGTTCAAATAGAGATAAGAATGAGATACCCTTAGATGTTTTATGCACATTACATCACAAGCAAACACATAGCAAGCAACACAAGAATAAAAGTTCAACAACCAGATAATAAGTTCATGAAGTAAAACACACAAGTGGCAAGCCATCCACATGTCGGATGGTCCAATAACAAGTTCAAGAATAACAAGTACGATAATGAAAGATAAACGAGTAGTCAAGTCTACTCATCAGCATCAATCTCCTCCACGACAAAAGTAAGACCTGCGTTCTCCATCGCGGTCTTGTTCTCCTCAATAGTAGTGGTCAAGGAATCGATCTTGGCCTTGAGAGCCCTCTTCTGGGAGCGAAGCCTCTCGATCACCATATGCTGCTGCTCTAGCTCGAAATCCTTGGACTTCAGTTCTTCAGTCATGTCCCGGATCTTCTTGTTCCTATCCTGGACGCGTTTCTCCTGACTCTTGAACTTGCGGTCCTGGGTCTCGAACTTCGTCTCCATTTCCTTGGCCATCTCGTCCTGCTGTGCGAAAAGCTTGTCCTTCTCGCTAAGCTGCACCTGGAGCTCGTCATTGCTGAGCATGACGTTGGTCATGTCCGTGTCCACGTGCCTGATGAGAGACTCTAAGTCCTGGAGATAGAGGCGTATCGGCTCTGCTGTGTCCCTCGAGTCGTCCTCAAAGTCGATGGACTCTCCATCATCATCACGTCTTCCGAAGACGTGAAAGTGGGTGCCTCTAATCTGTCGGGAGTGACGGCCTAACAGACGTCCTATCAGGTCCTTCATGACTACCTCCATGCCTCTCTCCCTGTCATCGTGCATAAGCTTGAAGACGATGGCCTCCGTAGTAGGCTCTGTCTGACGTCTGGGCTGGTTCACCTTGAAGCCCCAGAGGTCCTTCCTCTCGAACTTGGTGAGTGGGTGCACCATGATGGTGGGAAGAGGGAGATCGAGCAAAGTAGTAAGCTCAACGATACGAGGACCAAAACGGGTAACCTGGAACTCCTCAACAGTGCTGATAGTAATAGGCATCTATTTATAAGATAGAAAAGTTAGAACAACACTATTTAAGATAAACAAAGACAAACATCACATACACATCCTTGGTACACAAAATCACACAAGTCATGCATACATGAATCCATTCCATCAATCAAGGTCCAAACTTATTTAAGGTATCATTTTGGAAAATAAGGTGATAGGTGGTGGTCCAACTAACGAAGTGCGTTTACAATCCTATCTCACTGGATTTGTTGGCTAACACAATGTTCCTAGAGGCAATCCACCTATCTTGTTCACATGATTCCATCACTAAGTCTATAATATCTCCCCTTAAGGTTTGGTTGGTGGCTTCCAACTCTTGGGTAAGCTCCTTCTCTTTCTCTAAGTCTTTTTGGAGGTTGAGCATTCTGCACTTGACTCTAGCACTTAGTTCTTTGATAGTCCTCCAAGCTGCTTCTCTTGCTGACTCAAAGAATGTGGTGTGCATCACAGTGTTGGTGTACATGCAGAATCCTCTTTCTTTGTGGTTGTCTTCCTTGTTTCTGTACAGGTGAAGTTGCACCCACCAATACTCCATTCCTTCATCCATCACTGTAAAGCCTTTGTAAACAGCTGCACCATGTGCTTCCATTGTCACCATGAGGTCCTTGAGAATTTTGGGAAACTCAGTTTCACACTCCAAGGTCATGAGTGGTCCTTTCTTCACGGCTTCGTTGATGGAGTTCATCTACAAATAGAGATGAGAATGAGAAGATTAGAAAAGTTTTACGAGAAGAATAGACAAGTGTAGAAGTAGTTGAAACTTTTTTCCTTAGTGGTTTCCAATCCTAGGGTCATAATCCTACAGGCAACACAGTGCTCTGATACCATCTGTTAGACCCCTCCTTTGTAAAGGAAAAGGATCCCTGTGATTGCAATGCTAGTCCCTAGATCAATGCTAGCATCCACAATTTAAGATGAAGTACACAGATACAAAGGTCGTTTATTACATTCATTCCAGAGATAAAACATAGTCTTTTACAACTCAGGGCCAAAGGCCTAATACAAGAGTTTATGGAATAAGTAAATAAACACAAGTCCTCATCTTCATGTGCCACAGGCAAGCATGTTGAGTGTAGACTCATGACTCCTACTCATCATCGGAGTAACCTGCAACATCACAAGTTACAGCCACAGTGGGTCGATACTTTGGAATAGTATTGGCAAGTGATACCTTAGTAAATTTTAAGTGGACTATATTTCTATATGCATTTTGGCTAAGTGTAGCTTGGCTTGCTTTGCTTGAAAATAGGTTTTCCCTATTAGTTGAAATTGCTAAGTTTTTCTTTGTCAAAAACTTTCCCAAGAAACCACCAATAGACATTGGGGTCCTTCACCCTTGTTCACCCACAAGTTTTATTTAGAAGTTGGAGTGATGAGATTCTTGTAGCTTCCATGTCTTGATGCTCAAATTTTCCATTACCATGGACTTGGCTAAGTACTTAGATTTTTCCATCTGCAGAGGTTGTGCACTTTCCCCACCAGACTTGGTTTCCCAAGACAGGACCTTTCAGAAGCCTTTCCTTAGTCAAATGGACGCGTTCCAACCTATCATCCCACTACCACCAACTGTCCAAATGACTAAGTTCTAGCAACCTATATGATCAAGGCAGAGCCCATATTGCCAAGTGGTTGCACTGTAAGCTTTCTCAACACTTGGCCTCCAAATCCCTTTGTGCATGGGTGGCATACCACAAGTGAGATACACAAGCTAAATCCATGGCCTTGTGTAACCACTCAACCAAAAACCACCATTCAAGTCCCATTCCACCCAGGAAGTTCATTTACTTAGTTGTTTTATTAAGAAAAGCATGAGTCCCAAAGGACTTAGAATTATTTCATCATAGCATGTACATTCTTTACCAACCCTTGTTTTCTATTAGCTAGGCTAAGCATGGCATAGTAACTTAACTTAGAAAAATTCCCTAGCAATTCTACAATTCTACACTACATAGGATTTCCCATCATAGCATTTGGCAAAAGTAGCATGCAAGACTTAGCAAAAATAATTCTAAGGCTTATTCAAAATAAAGGGTGGAAATATCATGAAGTATCACTTGCCTTGGTAATGGGGAGAGTAGCACTCTTCACAATCACAGTCACTAGCAAAATCTACACAAAAATTTGTAGCATACAATTACACACAATTCATATACAAGAAAAAATATGAATGCATGCATGCAAGAAATCACTAAGTGATGATTTTTAAAACTCTACCAAGCAAGTGCATGATACTGAAACATAACAAGTTCCAAAGTTTGCCAATCAAACTTATTTGGCACTAATACAAATTACTAAACTAAAACTATACTCAAAATAGCCCTAAACTTGTTTCTGTATAAAAAGCCATTTTATCAGATACTATTTGTTAAACAAATTGTAGATTCAGAAAGGCCTTGTTTCACTGAATCCAACGGTATAAAGTTTGCAAAATTCCAACGTGGGAATCAAAAGTTATAGCCAATTGAAAATTTGATCCAAATCTGATTTTGAATTCTGTTTTTGAACTAACCCTAGACACGCGTCGCGTTTCAATTGGTGCGTACCGCTTCGGTTGGATCGACAGACGCGGACCGCAGGATCTAAGTGAGATCTGGCAGCTCAGATGCGCGCGTACCTCTTCGGCCACGTTCTAATCTACACCGCAGGATCTACATCTGACGCTCCTAATTGTCCTGACCATACACGGGCGACGCTAGCGGCGTTGACTGGCGGCGGCGCGTCTGACTACGGCGGTGCCGGCGTTCTAG
Organism: Avena atlantica; assembly: GCA_910589765.1. Taxonomy (NCBI): domain Eukaryota; kingdom Viridiplantae; phylum Streptophyta; class Magnoliopsida; order Poales; family Poaceae; genus Avena; species Avena atlantica. The sequence continues at coordinate 424,813,224 of OU342733.1, forward strand.
GTCGCCCGGGGAGGAAGGGAGATGCTTACCGGAATCGCAGTGGCGTGCTGAAGCTCGAGGTGGCTTTGGTTTATCAAAGGGGCGCGCGGAGACGGTCTCTGGATCTCGACGGAGTTGCGGGCGGCGACAGTAGCTTGCAGACGTGGTCCTTGCCGAGGTGTGGCGTCGCCCTAGCACGAACCAGTGGCATCAGGACTTGCGCAAGACACAGGCGAACAAGTTCGTGTGAAGGGGGAGGCAAAGGGCACTCGGGATTTACCTTAATTGGTCGCCGGAGTTTATCACCGGCGCAGGTGGTTTCGGCTGCGAACGGAGACGACGACCTGGGTCACGAGCAGGTAAAAGGAAGGTATCAGAGGGTGCGCAAGAACATTCTGAACATTCTCGTTTGAACCAGAGAGAGAGGGGTGGTCGAGGCTCACCGTATTTGGTCGCCGGAGTTCTCGGTACTGCGGAGCTTTGAGAGCAATTGCGCGCAGCCTGGCGGCGGAGTGAGCGAGGTGAATGGGGGAAATTGCTCGCAAGGCAGAGAGGGTTAAATATGCTCAGGTGCGACAGGAAACGCTCGCGGGTTAATGGCCAATTACGCCGCGCCATTACCGGCCTTGACTGCAGCAGCGACGTGGTCGCGGGCGCGGTTTGGGGAGGAAGAGGACGACGTGGACGGGGCCCGCTGGTCAGTAAAATAAACAGAGGGGGCGTGGGGTCTGGCTGTCAGTGACTGAAGGAGTGCGCTCGCGCGTGAGAGAAGAAAGGAAATGCCCCGGGTGGGCTTTATGGGCTTGATTCGTTGCTGGGCTAGATCCCTGGCGCGCGGCCTTTTTCTTTTGTTTACTCCTTTTCTTTTTCAAATTCGATTTTCTGAATAGGTTTTCAAATGGTTTTAAGTTCAATTTGAATTCAAATCTTTCTGAGGTTTTGTAGTGGTGAATTGGTCTCAGAAATAGGTCAAAACCCACGGGGTTACTTTGTATAGGCTGGGTCAAGCTTGGATTTAAAATAATCAGAGACTTTGCATCTGATTTGCAAATGTTTTTTAAAAAAAAGTTTTGAAATTATTTCTAAGTTGAAAATTTTGGTCCAAATTCTACACACAAACTATCTAACAATGAAGATAAGCATCTAGGTTCCTAAACTTTCAAGCATTCAAATGGTGATAGCCATTTGAATTAAATCTGCTCACATAAAATCATAGCATCAAGTGCTTATGTTTTCCTGAAATGAGTTTGAATATGATCTCAAATCTATATGCATGCATGAGTGATATGCAAACTTTGAAATCATGATTTTAGGGATGTTACATTTCTAGTCACTTTATTTAATTAAAAATAAAAGGTTAAACCTTATTAAATTGTGACACCACTTTAAATCACATTCCCATGGGCTGAAATATGTGGTGATGACATGTGTCAACATGATCCCATGTTTGAGTTGGAGAATATTAAATCTTAAGTAGTTTTTCAATGAGTAGAAATTACTTTTCTAAACAAATAAATAACTAAGACAAATGCTTTAATCTTGTAATGTTAGTGATGATGCTAGATCATCTATAGGACCCTTTGTGTGATGATTGAAAGTAGTTAAGTATTGTTTGGTGATTGTGTACCTTGTATTTATTTATAGACGCTAGTACCTACCAAGGATACAAGGAGGAAGGAGGATACTACGAAAAAGAAGCCAAGGAGAACTTCAACCACTGCTCCGCACAAGGCAAGCCTTACTAACCAAGTGGACCAATGCAAGCTAGCACTTGCAATTATGAAAGTTAGATAACTTATGCCATGCACTAAGCATGCTTGGTTGGACACATTTGATGATACCCAATCCTAGTTTTACTTGCAAGCTTTATACATTGTTTCTTTATCAAAGCTTTCTCTTAGAATTTACATAGTAAATTGTAGATTCTAGGAAGATAATTGAAGGTTGTATAAAGAGCATAAAATTTGGCCTACGGTAGATAATCTTTATGTCATCCTAAGGCATGAGATTGTACTTAGTTGAAACTCCACTTGTTTACCACCCCTCATTAGTACTCACTCCCATTTGTAGATGCTAGTGCTAAGCATAAAACTTGATCAACTTTAGATGGGAATACTTGGTGAAAATGGTTATGAAAACCTTGGAATGATGGATCATTCTATTGAGATGTTTTGACATGTCTTTCCGAACACTAGATGATTTCGATGATGAAAATGTTGAGGCATGAGCCTTAGCCCTTTACAAAACTGATGGTTGTCTCGATGCGATACCATTCCAATTTTATCGTACAACCACAATACCCAAGAATTGGGTAGGGCTTGAATGGAAACTTATATACCTTAGTATTGGTTCCCTCACGGCCAAGGTCTGAGCTGAGGCTACCTTGTGAAGATTGTCCACCTGTGCAGTACCCAAGATGACAGTTGGTCATGGTTGGGAGGCCAAACTCACAGGAGAGGTGCTTATACTAGGGCTTGTAATTGAAAGGTTAGGATTGATTATCCGCATACTAAGTATGGTGAATTCAGGATTTGTTCCTAACGGATGTATCGAATGTTGTGGTGAAAGTGTACAATCTCTGCAGAGTGTTAAACTATTCGAATAGCCGCGTCCGTGGTTATGGACAGTTGGAGTGGCCATACTGTTCCCCCGTCAGATGTTTTCCAAATGACTTATGAAATGAATTGAGACTTTGACTTGACCACAACGGAGTTGTGATATGAAATACAAGTTCCCACTTAGGTGTTATAAAACTTCAACTAGCTTTCTTTGTTTCTAAACTTAGTAGAGGTAAATCTGGATTTTTGCAAAATAACCCTAGAGCTTAGTGTCCTACTACAAAAAATCCCTTCACTTGTTAGTATCAGTTTGCGAGTACTTAAAGAGTACTCATGGCTTTGTCACTGGATATTCCCGTGGCCACACTATGAAGAGGAGTACCTGGAGGATGGAACCCAGGAAGGTTACGACAACTAGGATCATCTCCCATCGTCAGCATTACCTGTGACCCCGAAGATGGAGCTTCGCCTACGCTACCGTTATGATTACGTATTTCCGCTGCTTGAGTTGTATTAAGAACTGGATCATGAGATCCTTATTTTTGTAAAACCTAATGTATGGGTTGTAATGGATGATGTACTGTGGTATCCAAATCTGTTATGTCTCAAAAAAATGGTAATCCTGGGATTGTGATGTATGGCATAACAGGCATCTGGGATTAAAAATCCGGTGTTGATAGTGGGCATGGTGTACACCAAGGAGACATGTGGGGTCGCGGAGAAGGCAGTGATTGGCTTGGATCTTAGTTTGGGACTCAAACCAAGGAAGTTTGAACGGGGACATACTCCCGGCCGTGCAACAAAACCTAAGGTCTCTCATGGGTAAAGTGACGCACCTCTGCAGAGTGTAAGAACTGTAACTTGTTACTCCCTGTTCCGGGAAGGAGCTGCGAACACGGCGGGAAAGGAACCCCATGAAGGTTCTGGTAAACCCGTGAAGGCTGGCGGACATAGCTTTTCAGAATAAAACCAACCTTTAAAGAAATGTTTACGAAAACCTGCATGGCCTACGACCTATGGTCTGTGGCTGTAGATATAGTGCATCAAACACTCCTTTTCTAGCGAACTTGCTGAGTACGCTCGTACTCAAAGTATATTATTAACCCTTGCTAGGTTCTAAAGCCAGTATAGACAACGTCTACATCAAGTTATGCTCCAGGAATCATCATTAAAAGCTAAAGCTCTTCAATGAAGTCAAGGAACTCAACATATACATCAACTCAAGTGAAGACAAAGTTGCGAATTAGATAAGAATAGAATCTCTAGCCATAGAACCTACTTCTGTAGAGTACTGCAATAGCAACAATACAAGCCAAATAGTTAGATGCTAATTTAATTAGCATAATAGTTATGAGTTGTTTATTTCTGATTCTTCTTTGTAAGAAGTTTCTTTCTCTCTCTTTAACCTAGAGTGTTCTCTGGATCGTGTGTAAAGAGTTGAGTTGTAACCTATAGTCATGTCTTGGACCTGCTGTGTTTTTGCTGTACTACTCTGAGGGATATAATACTAGTGAACGGTGTTTCATTGGTGTTATGTCAACGACTATAGTGTACTACATCATGCAGTGGTATGCTGGGTCACCGCATAAATGCAGTCTTTATTTGATCAGCCAGGTTTAACGGTATCTGGTGGAAACCAGAATACGCGTCTACAAATGATAACAGCTCACAGCATGCGGTCGAATCAATGACTTGGTCTATCCTAGGTAAAGGAAAAGGATCTTTGGGACACGCCTTATTGAGGTTCGTGTAATCGATGCACATTCGCCATACGATGGATACATTTGGGTCATCCTTTTTTTTCTACCAACACCGGATTTGATAGCCAATCCGGGTGAAGCACTTCCATAATAAACCCGGCTGCAAGGAGCCGAGCTATCTCATCCCCTATTATCTTTCTCCTGTCTTCGGCGAAGCGGCGGAGAGGTTGCTTCACCGGCCTTGCTCCTGGCCTTACATGCAAAGAGTGCTCAGCCAACTCCCTCGGTACACCTTGCAGGTCCTATGTTGACCATGCAAAAATATCCCGATTCTCACAGAGAAACTTGGTGAGCTTGCTTTCCTATTTGGAATCTAGGCCCGCACCAATCGTGATGGTGCGCTCTGGGAACTTATCATCAATCTGGATCTTTTTCATCTCTTTAGTCGGCTGGAAAGATACACTCACATGCGGGTTGGCTAATGCCGGCATATTAAGCTGTGCCGACTGAGCCAGAGCTGCTACTTCCTGAATTCTTCTTTTCTCGCTTGCAATTACCAATGATTCGGCCAGATTCGACCCGCCCGAGGCACATTCCATTGATTTTCTGTAATCCCCAGCCACTATTATTACCCCCTGAGGCCCTGGCGTCTTCATTTTCAAGTAGGTAATGTGACAACTGCTCATAAATTTTGCCAATGCTGGCCGTCCGAGTAAAGCATGATAGCAACTTTCTAAGTCCACCACCTCAAACTCCAAATTCCCAGCTCTTCAATTCTCTCTTGTGCCGAATAACACATCTACTCGGACTTTCCCAATGGGTTCATAGGAGAGCCCCGGCACTATCCCATGGAATGTGGTCCTTGTGGGCTGCACCATATTCTGCGTTATTCCTAGCTTATGCATTGTATCCTTGTACATGATGTTGATACTACTTCCATTATCTATGAGTACTTTCGAGAACTTCACATTGATGTTAGGCCCGACAAACGTCGGATCCAATACCAATGCATATGATCCTGGGTTCGGCATTATCTTCGGGTGATCCTTTATGCTCCAGGTTATCTCTTGATCGGACCATGGCACGTATCTTGGTACTACCGGCATAACTGCATTCACTTCCATATGCCGGCGTTCTACGCTCTGTCTATCTTGTTGTTCTGTTGTGAACACACAATACGATTGGTGATGTTCCCTGTAATCATTATGTCCATTGTTCCCGGGGTTTCCCCTTCTGTCTTGGTTTTGATTTACCACTTGGTGTACTACATCCCTTCGGTCCGAGTTATCGTACCTCGGAGGGGGTGGTGGTAACATTATCTGTTGCGCATTTGCCCCGGTTAGCTGTGGCTGCTGCTGTTGATGTACTTGATGAGGAGGTGCTTGTATGCCCACCGGGTTTCCCATTGCATTTTTCATCCAAGCGCACTGGAGAGTAGTGTGATTGGCTGGTTTCGCTGGGTTAGGCATGTGGAACTTACACGGTTGATCCAACATGGATTCAAATGTGTACTTTGGCCTTTCCTGCCATTGCTTCTTCTGTTCTGGCGTCCACTACCTTTTCCCTTCATTCCTCAGCATCCACTGCTGAGTACCATTCTTCTGTCGCTGATTGTTCCCATGACTCGGCTGATCCTGCACAACAGCTGCCACCTGATTGGAAGCATATCTGTAATCCGGCCTCTCGTCCCTTCTTCTGCCTCGGTATTCATTGCGCCGCGATAATCCGGCTCCGTCTCTAGAATAATGATCCTTCTGCTCCCGATGTTCTGCTGACATTAACTCTGGTTGAGACGGATCACCTAAGGCGTATGAATGTGCTATCCTGATGGTTTCCGCCAATGTGGTTGGCATATCTCTTTGCATCCTCTGCCATAACACGCTTGCATATCTGCAGCCCTGAGCAAACCAGGCTATCGCTTGAGATTCTATGACCCCTTCGCATGAGTTTCTGAGGTTGCACCACCGAGTCAAGAATTCTCTATCAGTTTCATTCGGCTTATACTTGCACATTGCGAGATATTGTGGCCTGTTTGGCCTCTTATATTTACTGGTGAAATTTCTAACAAACATTTCTTCAAAATCCAACCAACAGTTGATACTTCCTATTGGTAAATTGTTCAGCCATACTCTGGCTGGTCCTTCCAGCATCTGTGGGACATATCTTACTGCCCATCGTAAATTTCCGCCAGCTATTTTCACTGTCGTGGCATAGTCAATTAACCAATCTTGTGGTTTGTAACATCCCAGTATTTAGGAACCTAACGAAGGGTAGATTTAGGAATATGTATTGTTGCATGCATCTATTTGTGAAAATGTGGGAAAAAAATTCGCCAAATAAAAACTTAAGTGATCAATGTTTCTTTCTTACTTTAAGATTAGGTTTAGACTTAAAGAAGGATAGTTATAAAGTTTGATGTGATCTTAAGGGATTTATGGATGTTTTGAAATGGGTTTGAATTTAAAAACTTAAGTGTTTGAATAATCATTTCAATGATTTAGATATAAGATTTGAATCTTAAATTAATTAAGAGAAAAGTATTAAAACTTAAATCTTATCTAAAAACAATATTGTATATGAAATTCATTTCATATACATAAACAAGATACAAAGAATGAACATACTGAAGCTATTCCAAACTTCACAATTTACACTAGAGTAAAAAATAAGAATATTCTTTATTAATAAATAAACTTTATTACAAATGAACCAAATGAAGATCACAAGAATTATAAAATAAAATGATGCAGCCCGTCCTACGTACGCACCTCCATCTACAACACCTAGTCCCCCAAGCAGACCAATGACTCGCGCCCGAGCCAAGCTCCTACAAGCCAAGGTTAACTCGCTCCTCTCCTCATGTGATTTTGGTCTACCTTTGGATGGCTTGCTACTTCATGCAACTACGTTGTGTATCCTCAGATATGAAGCAACATCACCACACCAAGCCACCAAGGAAGAAGAACCAGAAGAAGACGCTACTGGAGCTCTGCACACCGGAGTCTCCGGACCATCCTCCGGTCCGGCCCCAGGAACCAAGCCCGGGACAACCAGAAGGCCTCTCCGGAGACGGGTCCAGAGACTGAACCGGAGTCTCCGGACCCAACACCGGAGTCTCCGGACTGATCGACGCCAGGCATGTCAAGGCCTTTTGGGCCTGGCCCATGTAACCCCCAATTTCTCCCAGACTTCCAGTTTTATTCCTAAACTACCCCTGTTTAAGTGGCTGGCCTATATAAAGCCCCACCCCTCTATTGTAAACCCTAGACTTGGATAATAATAGTTGAGGACACCCCTTTGAGGATCTTTCATCTATTGATCTCATGCTCCTACCAAGGGGCACCCTATTATCCACAACCTCTTGGATCTTGCCTAGTGCGTTCAAGTTGTACAAGGCCTTGGGATCTCGGTTTCTCGTGCCCAAGTAGTCAAGACCTCACCAAGAACCTCGCCCCCGTTGTTGGCCGTGGAGAGAGAGCTTCGCCCAACACCGATCCTAGGGATTATGTTGGACCGGTTGCCACCGGCGTGAGTTATCAGCGTGTATCGTGTTTTGTGTGCGTGAGTTCATCGGGTTCTTCGTGTGCGTGTGTTCGTGGATTTCATCCTCTTTCCCCTTCCACCGTTTTCCCCTCGATTCCCGCGGAATTCGTGAAAGATCGGGCCACCCCAAGGGGTTACCCCATAACATATTGGTATCAAGAGCAAGGTTGATCACGAATTCCCCCTCAATTTTTCTTCTATCCACCATAAATTCGAAAATTTCCCAAAAAACAGCCCCAATTTGCCTTTGGATCGAGCTATCGTTTTGGAGTGATATTTGTGGTTTTGATCCGATCAAATCTTGTCTAAGGTGTTGGTCCAGCTTTTTCCTATGTTCCCCAGCCCAATTTTGGCCAAATTTTCGCGGATTTGAGGACTCTAGGCGTGAATTTCCGCTCAAGAACACGAGCAGATCTTCCACACCGGAGTCTCCGTCCTGTGCACCGGAGTCTCCGGCCTACACCGGATTCTCCGGCCCTGGACGTCGGTTTTGACCTTTTTCCTCTTTTCTGCATTGGCTAATCTGTCCGTTTGTTGTTTGTGTTCCGTGTGCGTGTCACCAACTAACAGATAGCTTCCGCAACATCGCCGTGCTCTTCGACACCATGGACCCCAAACTCTTCCCCGCTCCGTCGAAACAAGATCATCATCAACAACTAAGGTATAACTTGTGTCAACCCTTGTAGCCATATCTTCCTTTGTGTGTACCTATCCTATGAGAGCAACTCATTTTGTGTTTGTCTAAGCATTGTGTACTTGCCATTGGAAAGTGAGAGTGTGAAGGCAAATACAAAAGTTAACATAGTAACATAGAAAGGGAGAAAAAGGAAAAGAAGAAAAAAAAGAAGAAAAAGAAAAATAGGAAGATACATAGTCTCCCAATACAAAGAGAGCATCAAGCTTGTAAGCAAAAGAGAGAGGAAGAAGCGCGCCAAGGCAAGTGCACAAATCCGTTGCTTACCCTCTTTTGGCAAACGAGTTATGGTCTCTCCTTGAGTTGGCACAACAACCGAGCGTAGTCTTCGTTAGGCCATTACGTGCTCATTTTCATAGTCGTGCTAACCCCATTTTTCTCCACGTGTGTGTGTAGTCGTAGGTTCTCGTCACCTTTTGAGTTGACCATTTCCTTTTGACTTGAGTTGTTGGATCTTCTCCACTTTTTACTATCCTTTGCGTTCGATTGGTTCTTTGGCTTTCCCACAATCCTACCCATCCACCAAAATCTTTTGAGAGTTGTACCTTATTTGTGTGTGGGTTTCTTTGCAATTTCACTTTGCACGTTGTTCACTCCTTTGTGTGGCAATTGGTTTGATATAATCTCCAAGGTGAGGTAAAAGGCTAACTCTACGCACCCTTATTCTCCATATACAACCCTTGTCGGCTTTGCATCATGGACAGGAATGGAGAGCCGTCCCAACCAGCACCACCTCCGGAGGACGACACACAATACATGACAAGATGGGACCATTGGAAGGTCCGAGGAGAATTCAACTACCGTTGTGAAGCCCTTGAGCAGCGCCAAGATGAACAATTTAGCGAAGCCCGAGTGGAGTTCAAGAACATCGACAACTTCTTCAAAGAAGTCTGAGGCCAAATGCATGCCATGCAACACAACCTCGGTCATCAAAATAAAGCTCTTGGTCGCGCCCTCGCCTCAACGGATGAGAAGCTTCAACGCCTCATTGATGGGTTAGCAAGGCCACAATCGCGAGACTCAAGATCATCACGGCACTCCTCAAGTGAATCAAGTGCACCTCGTCGTCACGCTTCAAGGCACCGGGATGGACCCGTCCTTCAATCCATGAGCTCTTCTCAAGCGGTACCATCTCCGCGACACGCCGCGACGTCAAGCTATGATGGTGACCTCTCCGCAAGACCTCCAAGATGTGAAGCGGACTGGCCACAACCAAGGGCACTTGTGATTCAACAAGAGCAACCTCACATGGACCACCAAGCCCATCGCCATCGACATGTTCTTTCAACAACAAGTGAAGCATCCGAAGTGGAAGAACAAGACCGCCGTCGGCGTGAAGCACTCGAAGATCCACCAAGGCGTCATCATCGACATGAACGTCAACGTCGACAACATGATCATCATGACGAGCCTCCTCCACATCAAGAAGAAAGAGAGCAGCCCATTGCGCATGCGGCTCGACGTCCTCCTCGGCACATGGCGCAAGACAATGCTCCTCGGCATCAACCACGAAAAGAACAAGAGCAAGCTCCCCAAGCTCATCGTGAGGATCAACAACCTCCTCCTCGTCCTCAACCGCGCCAACAACACGAGCAAGCTCCCCAAGCTCGTCGTCAAAACCAAGTTCCACCACCAAACGAGGCACCTCAACAACCGCAAGAGCAACGCCACCATCACCAAGCAAGACATGAGAGCTCGGATGATGAATATGGCCGCCAAAATCATGGCAACCGTCGCCACCGGAACCGCAATGAAGAAGAAACTTTCGGCAAGCTCAAGTTCACCATGCCCAAGTTCACCGGTTCCAATGAACCCGAAGAATACCTCTCGTGGGAACTCAAGGTTGACAAGATCTTCCGCATGCAAAACTATAGCAATGAGAAGATGATGGCCATGGCATCCCTCGAGTTTGAAGAGTATGCCAACCTTTGGTGGGAACAAGTCCAACTCGCTCATGAATCAAAAGAAGAGCCCCCAATCTCAACTTGGCAAGATACGAAGTCCCATATGAGATCCCGCTTTGTTCCTTCGCACTACACGCGTGACCTTTTCAACAAGCTTCAAACACTTAGTCAAGGACAAAGACCGTGGAAGAGTACTTCAAGCAAATGGAGCTCAACATGATATGTTCCAACATTGAAGAGCGGGATGAACAAACAATGGCACGTTTCCTCAATGGCTTGAACCATCCAATCAAGCGCATCACCGAGTTCCAAAAGTACAACAACATGGTTGAGCCTGTGCACATCGCATCAAAGGTCGAGCGTCAAGTCCAAGAGGACATCAAGTACAACAAGCCAAAGACATACTTCACATACAAGCAAGCCCCAACCACTACTCCTACAACACCAAGTGGAAGCTCATCAAGTACCACCAAGCTTCCCTTCAAGCCAACACTTCCTCAAGGAAAACCGCCCCCAAGTGGCAAATACACAAGGGATGAACAACCATTCAATGGTGAGTGCTACAAGTGTGGAGGCAAAGGACACAAGTCGGCCGCATGTGGGAACAAGAAAGTTTTGTTCATCCATGACAACGGCGATGAAGAATACTTGAGTGAAGATGAGTTTGATGCAAGGGTCAAGGAAGCCATGGCAAGGCAACATTTGGAAGAGGACCAAGAACTACTTGTGTGTGAACATGACGCAAGTCCATCGCTTGTGGTCACAAGGGTCTTAACTACTCAAGCTAATGAGAATGAAGACCAACGATCAAACATCTTCCAAACTCGTGCCGGTATCAATGGGAAGTCCATCAAAGTTGTCATCGATGGAGGGAGTTGCCACAATCTTGCAAGTACAAAATTGTGTGAGAAACTCAACCTCACCCTCCATCCACATAAGCACCCCTACCATATACAATGGCTAAGTGACCAAGGGTCCGTCAAGATCAAGCACACCGTCTCGGTAACGTTCTCAATTGGACCATACAAAGACACGGTGGAATATGACGTGGTCCCCATGACGGTTTTCCATATGTTGCTAGGAAGGCCGTGGCAATTTTACAACCGTGCTTTACATTATGGTCACTCAAACACTTATACCTTCAAATGGCTTGCAAAAACTTGTGTTTTGCAACCAATGACTCCTAGACAAATAATTGCAGACAATGCAAAGGCTTTAGCGAGGGCGCAATGCACAAAAACACCTTGTGAGAAGAGTGGTGAGCGAGAGAACCACACTATAGTGAGTGAGTGCCACAAGCCAAACTCGAGTGGAAAAACTAAGAGTGTTCTTCTTGCCACCAAAAGTGAGATGAGAGAAGTGCGGAACAACCCATCCATCTTGCACTATGTCCTTGTATGCAAGGGACTAGCGCAAGGAACTAATGACTTGACAAATGTTCCTCCTTCTTTGATGGCTATTTTGCAGGAATTCCAAGATATTTCCCGAAGAGCTTCCTCATGGCCTACCTCTTCGTGGAATCGAGCACCGCATCGACCTCATACCCGGCGCCCCACCCCCAAACCGCGCCGCGTATCGCACGAACCCGGAAGAGGCGAAGGAGATAGAACGACAAATCAACCAACTCTTCTCCAAAGGTTTGATCCAAATAAGCACTAGCCCAAGTGCGGTCCCCGTGATTCTAGTTCCAAAAACGGATGATATGTTGTGGTTATGCATGGACTGTCGTCCAATCAATGCTATCACCGTGCGTTATCGACATCCTATACCGCGTCTTGATGACATGCTTGATGAGTTATGTGGAGCCACTATATTTTCGAAAATTGATCTTCGTAGTGGTTACCATCAAATTCGCATGGCCGAAGGTGATGAGTGGAAAACCGCCTTCAAGACCAAGCTTGGTCTCTATGAATGGTTGGTTATGCCTTTTGGCTTATCAAATGCCCCATCTACCTTCATGCGCCTCATGAACCATATTTTGAGATCTCTTATTGGGAAGAGTGTCGTTGTTTACTTTGATGACATCCTTGTCTATAGCAAGTCACTAGAGGAGCATGTTACTCATGTTAAGGAGGTCCTTCAAATCCTTCGTCATGAAAAGCTTTATGCTAATCTCCCAAAGTGCACTTTTGTAAAAGACTAACTGATTTTCCTTGGTTTTGTTGTGTCTTCTAATGCCATTGAAGTTGATGTCTCAAAAGTTAAGGACATACGAGATTGGCCCATACATACCAATGTTAGTGAACTTCGTAGTTTTCATGGGTTGGCTGGCTTTTACCGTCGCTTTGTGAAAGACTTTTCCACCATTGCTTGCCCCCTCAACAAATTGACCAAGAAAAATGTCATGTTCGTTTGGGGAAAAGCATAACAAAAGGCTTTTGATGAGCTCAAAAAGAGGCTCACCAAAGAACCACTTCTTGCATTACCGGATTTCACAAAAACCTTTGAGATTGAATGTGACGCTAGTGGAATTGGCATTGGAGGCATCCTTATGCAAAATGGGCGTCCTATCGCATGCCTTAACTATCCCATTTATGACAAAGAGATTTTTGCCTTGGTTCGTGTCCTTCAGGTGTGGCAACACTACCTTTGGCCCAAAGAATTTATCATCCATTCCGACCATGAGTCGTTGAAATATCTTAAGGGACAAGCCAATTTGAGTAAAAGGCACACCAAATGGGTTGAGTTCATGGAATCGTTTCCTTACATTGTCAAGTACAAGAAGGGCAAAGAAAATGTGGTAGCGGACGCTTTGTCTCGCAAAAACAAAAACCTTCTTACGCGACTCAAAGTAAATGTCTTGGGTCTTGATGACATCAAATCTTTGTACGCGTCCGACCCTTTCTTTGGACCAATTTTTGCAAGATGTTCAATAGACAAAGGGATTGATGATTTCTATTTGCATAAGGGTTTTATTTTCAAACAAAACAAGCTTTGCATTCCGAAGTCGTCTCTCCAAATTTTGCTTCTTCAAGAGTCCCATGGTGGAGGCCTTATGGGTCACATTGGCCGTGACAAGACATATGACATGCTATCCACTCACTAATTTTGGGCAAAGATGAAGCGCGACGTCGAGCGCCACATCCAACGATGCACTACATGTATCCAAGCTAAGTCTAAGTCTAACCCCTTTAGTCTTTATATGCCATTGCCTATTCCTCATGCACCTTGGTCGGACATTAGCATGGACTTTGTGTTAGGATTTCCTAGATCTAAACATGGACATGATTCTATATTTGTGGTAGTGGATCGCTTTTCCAAAATGGCACACTTCATTCTGTGCCATAAGACCGATGATGCTTCACATGTAGCAAATTTGTTTTTTAGGAAAATAATTCGGCTACACGGTGTACCCAGAACAATCGTCTCTGACCGCGACGTCAAATTCATGAGCTACTTCTGGAAGACACTTATGGCCAAGCTCGGCATCAAGATCCTCTTCTCGTCCGCCTCGCATCCTCAAACCGATGGACAAACCGAGGTCGTCAACCGCAGCCTTGGAACACTCCTATGTGTGTTGATAAATAAGAACCTTAAAGACTGGGAGGAATGTATTCCACACGCCGAGTTCGCCTACAACTGCGCCAAGCACTCCACCACCATGAGGAGCCCGTTCATGATCGTCTATTGCTTCGAGCCTCTCACCGCGCTCGATATCCTTCCACTTCCGCTTCATGAACGTGCCAACATGGACGTTGTCAAGAGTTCCCAAGCAATGAAGAAATTCCATGAAGACACAAGGGCTATGATCGAGCAACAAGTCCTTCGCCAAGCATCAAGGCTAAACAAGAACAAGAAAGAGATGATCTTCGAAGAAGGCGACCTTGTGTGGATACACTTGAGTAAAGACCTCTTCCCCAAGGACCGCGACTCCAAACTCAAGCCAAGAGGTGATGGACCGTTCAAAGTACTAAAGAGGATCAACAACAACGCCTACATCATCGATATCCCAACATCCAAGTATCTTGTGATCCCGACGTTCAATGTCAAGGACCTCTCACCCTACCATGGAGAAGATGAAGTTGAGAAGGTTGAAGAGTCGAGGACGACTCTTTCCCAAGGGGGGAGCTGATGCAGCCCGTCCTACGGACGCACCTCCATCTACAACACCTAGTCCCCCAAGCGGACCAATGACTCGCGCCCGAGCCAAGCTCCTACAAGCCAAGGTTAACTCGCTCCTCTCCTCATGTGATTTTGGTCTACCTTTGGATGGCTTGCTACTTCATGCAACTACGTTGTGTATCCTCAGATATGAAGCAACATCACCACACCAAGCCACCAAGGAAGAAGAACCAGAAGAAGACGCTACTGGAGCTCTGCACACCGGAGTCTCCAGTGTACACCGGAGTCTCCGGTCCACACCGGAGTCTCCGGACCATCCTCCGGTCCGGCCCCAGGAACCAAGCCCGGGACAACCAGAAGGCCCCTCCGGAGATGGGTCCGGAGACTGAACCGGAGTCTCCGGCCCAGACCGGAGTCTCCGGACCCAACACCGAAGTCTCCGGACTGATCGACGCCAGGCATGTCAAGGCCTTTTGGGCCAGGCCCATGTAACCCCCAATTTCGCCCAAACTTCCAGTTTTATTCCTAAACTACCCCTGTTTAAGTGGCTGGCCTATATAAAGCCCCACCCCTCTATTGTAAACCCTAGACTTGGATAATAATAGTTGAGGACACCCCTTTGAGGATCTTTCATCTATTGGTCTCATGCTCCTACCAAGGGGCACCCTATTATCCACAACCTCTTGGATCTTGCCTAGTGCGTTCAAGTTGTACAAGGCCTTGGGATCTCGGTTTCTCGTGCCCAAGTAGTCAATACCTCACCAAGCACCTCGCCCCCGTTGTTGGTCGTGGAGAGAGAGCTTCGCCCAACACCGATCCTAGGGATTATGTTGGACCGGTTGCCACCGGCGTGACTTATCGGAGTGTATCGTGTTTTGTGTGCGTGAGTTCATCGGGTTCTTCGTGTGCGTGTGTTCGTGGATTTCATCCTCTTTCCCCCTTCCACCGTTTTCCCCTCGATTCCCGCAGAATTCGTGGAAGATCGGGCCACCCCAAGGGGTTACCCCATAACATAAAAATTACAAAAGAATAATAAATCTACATTTGTATATCCACTAACTATCCTATATCTAAAACTACACTAAATCTTCATCTTTATCTTTGTACCTGCAAAACAAAGATTAAATAGAAAATAAAACAAGATTAGTGTTAGTATATATTTCTCTTAGATATGTCAGTGAGGTGCACTTGACAATCTCATCATTGAGAAATGTTAAAAAAGGGGCAAGTTTCACCAATATGAAAGATTTCATCTTTCATAAATTCAAGCCAGAATGCAAATGACAGCCAAGGTAAAAGTAGATTGGTAATAGTAAGTTCAAATTTTCTGAACCTATCCATATGTGCATAGCAGGCACACAAGCTTCACACACACAAGCATGCAGATGGTGTGCTGTCGACCACACAAGCACAGCCAGGATCACAAAACCACAACACAGCCGTGGAGAGGCACCTCAGTGCATTTCTCCACTACACAACACACCAGCATAGCCAGGGTAAACAGCGGCTAAACCAAGAACAGCAGCCAACCCAACCACCCAGATCAACCCAAACATCACCAGAATGGTGACATAAGGAGGGGAATGGATTTGGTGGACAGCAAGGTCGAGCCAGAAGCTAGGAGGAGCAAGCAAGCTCAAGAGCAATCTCAGGAGCACAGCAATAGCAGATCAAGATCCAGATCAAAACCAAGATCATCATCAATCTACTACATCCACATCAGAATCTGTGGTGAGCCTTATAAAACCATCACATGATTTCATCACATTATCTAAATAAAAGCATGTGTTGTTTTATGAGATAATCTCTCAATCAACACCCAAGAGGAGTGCATCTATCCTACAGATTACAAGTATAAGAATAAGACATCAAGCTCAAACCACAAGCACTAAACCCTCTGACCAGCATCACTGGGTTCAGTGTTATTATTTTTTTGCAACATAGATCATTCTCATTTGATCTTATTAGGACAGGGAACATCTCTCAGAGAGAGATGCACCTCTAAACCTATAAGTTCAAACAAACTATTTCCCAACTAACTAGGAATTACATCCTAGAGCCTCAGGCCAACATCATAGGCAGGTAAGATAATAAAAGCTTCCATATCATATTATCAGTTTTAATCACAAGCATAATCAAGCTAAGCCCAGAAATAAAAACCCAATCACTTGTGTGCCAGAATACTGTGGTATCACAAGGACAAGTTCTTAATGAGCTAAAACCAATCTTTACTTAGCTTCCACATATAAAAAGGGACAACCACTACATATCATTTTCCTAAAGCCAAGTGCCAGGAATCAATTTTATATTCATTTATACATCCACAAAAATCATTGCAAGCAATGATTTGATTCAGTGAGTATGATCTCAGACAATCCAACAAGTATAATTGCAGTTAGCAACTACTGTCAGTATAAGCAATCTGACAGTAGAGTAAACTCTTAGATTAACAACATAATCCAATCATGGATTTCATTGATACACTAGCATGGATCATGGTGGATTACCATTAGAATTAATCTGACAGGCTATTAGCAGCAACAAAGCTACTATTAATCATCAATCACAGCAAACCATCTTTTCCCATGATCAAATATGATCAACACTAGATCTAAAGCATCATAGATATGATCAACAGGGGGTTATGAACCCTAATCAGAGCAAGAACTCTAATCCAGCGATGAACTCAACCAGCACATAGTCACTCGACATGAAAGCCACTAGATACACAGGGAGAATCATGGCAGTAGCATGCACAAACACCACAAAGATAACTTACCCGAGGTCCTCGCTGATAAATCGAAGAGGAAGCAGAGGGGCCGACGAACCGCGGCGGCACAGGGAGCACCCAGAGGGGCACTACAACCTGCACCTGCCACGGCGGCGGCTGCAGCAGCGCACGAGATCAGCACACCACCGTAGGCGGGATCGCGGCGGCGGCGACAGCACCTTTTCCGAACCCTAGGGTTCGGGAATGGGGTGGACCTGGCCACGGGGAAGCCCCGGAGTCAGATCCAAGTGAATAGAACGAATAAGCGTCATCAACAACCCCAACTCGCACCATGGTGGTGGCCAGAACGGCCGACGGCGGCAGGAATCGACGGTGGCGGCATCGCCGGCCACAGGGTCGAGGCAGAGGAGGAGGGGATAAGGTCGAGGGAGAGAGGGAAACAGAATGGGCTGGGTGGGCCAAAACCCTTCGGGGTAGTCATTTGACCCTGCCCTATTGGGCCACTCTGGCCCAATAAGCCCAAGGGGCCAGCCCAAATTATTTAATAAAATTTTGATCAATTAGAAAAGACCAAAATGCCCCTAACCTCAATAAAATCATAGAAAATATAATAAAAGTCCAAAAAAATATAAATAAAATATTTTTGGATTCACAATAATCCACTCTGTTCAAATAAAATAAAATATAAAGTTTTGAACACTTAAAATCTTATAAGCATTTTTGTAAATTATATATTCCTTATGGAATTTTACAAAATTATCAAAAAGGTGATAAAAACAAATAAAAAACACATTCATTATTTATTAATACTCCCTCCATTTCAAGGCTTAAGGCCTATATTTTTTTTGAAAAGTCAAACCAACTGAACTTTGACCAAATTTTTAGAAAAAACTATCAATAAACATGATATTTTGTAGACTTCATAAGAAAATATATTTCATTATCTATCTGATGATATTGATTATGTATTTTGCATATTAATATTTTTTGGTAAAAACTTGGTCAAACTTGACATATTTTGACTTTTCAAAAAAAATATAGTTCTTAAGCCTTGGGATGGAGGTAGTATTATAGTATTTTTGAAAAATACTAAATAAATATTTAGTAATAAAACTTTAATAATTCAAATTCCTATAATGATAAATGTTTATAAGGTAAGTAAAATACCAAAAATCTTGGTAACATAAGAATTCTAATTAAAAATAATAATCATGTATTATTATTTCACTTAATTAAATATTTAGTATTTATTAAGTAATTATAAAGTAATAAAAAAATCATAACTTATTATTTAATCACAAAAATAAATATACCAAAATGATCATAAAAAATATATACATGATAAAAATCTCATATTATACTTTGAATTAAATAAAAATCCAAATATTTTAATAACTCAAAATTAAACCTAGTCACTTCATTAATAATTCATAAAAGAATAAATAACATTTATTAATATCCTTAAAATGAGTAAAATAAGTTTAATATATAGTAAAAATCTTAAGTATTAATGAAATGAAACTCTAATGGTTTAAAAACATTATAAACATCTTTATATTAAACTATCTTCAACTCTAAGTGAAGATTATATTCTCAAAAGATTCCAATTCATGATAAAAACCTGGAAGAACATCTTGTGAATAAATCAGATCCTTTCCATTAACTTTAAATTATCAAATTTCAACAATTACCACAACACTATAGAAAGTTCAAGAGTAGTTAAATGAAAATATATCTAGAATTATAAACTTTACTCACTTATCTATAAAAGATAAATCATACTACTCTATCATAAAATTAAGAAATCACTATCTCAAGTAACGAAACAAACATTCTTAAAGAAAACATTTCAGATATACAAGATACCAAGGTGTAAGTATCATACTTTCAAAACTATCTATATTTTAAAGTTAACTTTAGTCTCCAAGAATCTAAATATAATAGCACACACATTACTACATATTTTATAGTTAACTTTGGTCTGAGGTAGTTAATCTATAAAGCAACTCAAGCCAAACCATTTGATCAAAATAAATAACATCAACCACCACTAATTAACCACAAAGGTTTGTTTAGACTTCGGAAGAGAAACCTTTCCTTCGAAGGTTATCCTTTTTGCCACTTCAAATAAGAAATCTTGTATAACTAGTCCCAACTAGTATGTCATAAGAATGTATACTTTACTCTTACATATATATTGTTTATAACCACTCATAAACTCTAATAAAAGTACAATTGTGAAACTTATCTAAAAGCACCACACATTCCAAACTAACCACTTTCAGAATCTAAACCCTAGAACAACGCTATTCTTAGGATATGCGCTTAGAACGTGCATCCCATTACTTATGCATAAAAGCATACTGCTTCTTTGAACATTAGTCCTTACCGGACCAATGATGCTGATTTCAGATTTTGGATCTTGTACTGACTTGAAGACCGTGGGTGCATATTCTTGCAATCACAAAAGGCAAGTTCACACTTGCTCATGTCCTTTGTTTAATTTCTGTAAAGTATTTTACAAATCCAGTGTTATTTTCACCTGCATTGGAAAAAGGGCCAGAAAACACTATTTTCAATAAAAACACTATTTTCAATAATAATGAAAACTATTGATTACTGATCCAGGGTGATCAGCTAATCTATTAGATCTGACAGTTGGAATACCATTGTTTAGAACTATATCACCTAGGACTTAACAACCAATGTCGCCAGTGATTCTTGCGCCGTATATTACGCGTTGACCATGAGATTTGGAATGGGACGGAGAAGTCAGCTGTATCTTCTTCCTCTTGCATGAAGCCGGATGTGCAGGTCGTGGCTGTTATCCTCATAGCGTGCATATTGATTAGAAATTCGTAGAGGATATGCAGCATATGGGTGGGAACCCTCAATGTCCCGCGATAGTTCTAACATCTAACGGTTTGTACAAACCATTGTCGTAATTCTTTATGTGGGCATGGTGTACACCAAGGAGGCATGCGGGGTCGCGAAGGGGGCAGTGATTGGCTTGGATCATCTTCTGGGCCCCACGTCATGGAATTGTGGACGGGAATCAGCTGCCCGGTTGTGCAACAAAGAGTTGATCTCTCATGGGTAAAGTAACGCACCTCTGCAGAGTGTAAGAACTGTAACTTGTTACTCCCTGTTCCGGGAAGGAGCTGCGAACGCGGCGGGAAAGAAAACCCATGAAGGTTCTGGTAAACCCGTGAAGGCTGATGGACATAGATTTTCAGAATAAAATCAACCTTTGAAGAAATGTTTATGAAAACTTGCATTGCCTACGACCTATGGTCTGTGGCTATAGATATAGTGCATCAAACACTCTTTTTTTAGTGAATTTGCTGAGTATGCTCGTACTCAAAGTATCTTCTTAACCCTTGCTAGATTCTGAAGCCATTAAAACGATGTCTACATCAAGATATGCTCCAGGACTTATCAAGACCAGATAAAGCTCTTCAATGAAGACAAGGAAGTCAACATATACCTCAACTCAAGTGAAGACAAAGTTACTGATTAGAACCTATCTCTGTAGTGCTTAGTGCGTTGCAATAGCAGCAATTCCAATTCCTTAATTAAATACTAGTTTGAATAGTATAATAGTTTTGCGTTATTTATCTTTGATTCTTCTTCGTAAAATACTCTTTCTTTATCTTAAACCTAGACTGTTCTCTGGATCTTATGTAAAGAGTGAGTTGTAACCTTTAGCCATGTATTGGACCCACTGTGTTTCTGTTGTGCCATTCTGAGGGATGTAATATTAGTGAACGGTGTTTCATTGGTGTTATGTCAACGACTATAGTATACTACATCATGCAGTGGTATGATGGGTCACCGCATGGTTTCGTACTCCCATTGTACGTTTTCATGCCCCTTGCCAACTGGAAGTTCGGTATGGGTGGTTCGCCCATGATCCGAGGTCCAAAACACGCCGGGCCAGGTGGACCATGTTCTTCTAACAGCTCGGACCGATACAATCAGTCCAGCTTCAATCTTGTGTCAGTTGACGGCAAGTTTCTATAGATAACTCTCTCTTGTACTCCATAGTGATTTTGTCCACCATGTTCTGCATGATCCATGTCCGAGTAGTCATCATTGTATCTATCATTCGCCTGATTTTGCGGAGCTGGTCTTGCTTCTCGCTCTGCCCGAGGCTCATACCTCGGTTGGGGCTCCTGCGGGGGGTACCTCCTCCCTTCCGCTGGGTTATTGTTCTCATGGTTTCCCCTTCCGAGGTTTACATGCTCTCTGTTTGCACGGCCAAGGTTTCTATCACCGCTGTTACCTCGGCTCATATTGCCTCTATTCTCATTGACCTTCCCAGCCACCGCCGGATCATACGGGACAATTTGCTTATTTCTTTTTCCCGAAGTCACTGCTCTGTATTTTCGCGCATTGTTTCCAGGTGAGGATGCTACTGCCGCAGATAGTGCGGGGGCAGCTCCTGCCGAATGAACCATGCGAGAAGCTCCTGGCTTCGCCGGATCAGCCCTAAGCATTTCCTCATTCTGCTGGTTCGCAATGCGTACCAGCTCATTTACTCTTTCTTGTTGTTTTTGTCGAGATTCCCCGCTTAACCCTTCCAACTCCAGGGCTGTGGCATTTGTTGCCCTGAGGTTCTTTGCCGAGGTACTATACCTCGGCAAGCCTGGATCGAGTGAATCATCTGAACGAGCCTCGTGCTCTTTGTTGATATCATTCATGAGGTTCTTTCCTCTTAATCTCAACTCATCTATTTGGTCAGGGGCCACATCTAGTTTGTTTGCCCTAGCGTACTCTCGCAGGGTCCTGTTTAAGCATTCCCGCAAGGCCGGCACTTTTTTTGTCTCTACTAGCACTTTCTGTCTAGTTTCTACTAACTTCGCCTGTGCGTTTGCCGGGTCAAGTATCGGCGCTACACGTGTAGTTAGGTTATCTATAGTTGCCTAAAGGTTATTCTCTGGTCTCTCTAGAGGTGGCCATATTACCCTTGCCGCCTTTGGAGTCACATCATGCACCTCGGCCGCCCTGGTTGCTTGTGGATCTACCTCTGTGGGTTTTGGAGCTGCCTGTTTCGTGGCTACCTATCCTCCTGTCGCCGGGTCCTTCCTTGGTCCGGCGCCTGCTCCTGCTGCTGGTGTTGGGGCCGTCATCATCACCTCGATGCTGCCTGCGCGGCGAACTCCACGCGGACCGCTAGCAGCACAGAGGGGAGGTTCTCCCGCCTCGATGACTCGACGCGGGTAGACGCAGGAAGTGTCGACGCCGACGTAGACCTTGTGAGCGCCCAGGTTGATGAAGACGCCTTTGCGTGGGGGTGCTTTCCTCCTGAAGCTGCCAGCGTTATCGCTGACATAGTCCCAGATATCAAATCTCTCGACTAAACCAGAAACAACCCGCTTGCCAGTGTGGATGAAGTTTCCCATCCGGATCTTGACTCCATCTAGCACCGCTGCTGGCCCCACGGTGGGCGCCAACTATCGTGGTGGTGGCACGGCAGATGCCATGGGTAGGCTAAAGTATGGGGCCAATGGATGCTAGAGGGATCCGGGGAGGGAAGATGTAGTGATTTCTACACTCAAATGACTAACACGTAGATCTTTATTCCTCCTCTCAAGAACTACAAATGCTCCAAGAGCTATATCAAAGAGCAGAAGAGAACTACTACGCAAGCCCTTCGGTATGGAATGAATCGATCCCTCTCTCAGGAGCCCGTACCCCTCCTTATAAAGGGATTCCTTGGATCCTTCTAGGGATGACGTGGCAAGCATATTCTTGGAATATGCTTGTCCCAAAGTGATAACTCGGCGGGCTCCTTTCAGTGTCCCCCTTCTATCAACGGCAAAGTTCTAGAGGCCCTCACAAGTGTGCCTCAGGCTTCCTCACTGTCACCTCCGTGATGCTCGCATGCCCATCTGCTGCTCTGCTCTTTGTCCTTAGCGCTTGGCTCCTTCTAGATTCCTCCTAGCCGGCAACTAGGCTTTGACTATAGGCTCCTCCTTCTCCTGCAAGTTTCACATTACTCGGCCTCATCTCGCATAATTCGGCTCGGCCTTAACCTGCATACAAGTCAATCAACCTTATTCGGCCGACTTAGCTTATACGTCGGCTGAGTAATGTGGTACTCACTCCATATTTACCAAGCCTCAGCTTACCTCGTCCGGATCTTGCATGATTCGGCCGACTCAGTTAGTAATTCGGCTTAAGGTAAGGGAGATTCCTTTCTTCTTTCCCCTATCTTGACCCTATCCGGGATCACCCCCCCCCCCCCAACATCTTCCAACACTCCCCTCCTATATATGATACCTAGAACTAGCATTGACACTTACCTTTCCTTAGTTCTTTCTTTATATCACTTAAGTGAATGCTATGTTAAGGACAAGAGTTGATAGATCAAGAATTAATAGATCAAGGATTGGTGAATCAATAGTTGATTAGTCAACATTGATGAACAACAGATATTAGAATATGATTCAATAAAAATGATAAGGATTGATATGGGAAGAAAGATATATGGTGAATGATCTTGACTTGGTTTCTTTCCTACTCAATCTCACCTAAGAGTTAAGGTTAGGTATTACCATGATACTCATGGTATAAGTAGATAAGATTAAGATAGGTTAAGATTTGGTTGTTACATTCCTGTAATTAAGTTATATTCATAACTTGGTATTCATGATTTGTTGTAATGAATTATATAATATGGTCTCTTAAAGATCAGATATTAATTATTAAACAACATATAATATGGTTTGATATAATTCATATTAAACAACATATATGGCGTTGTCGTTCAGTTGGTTATATTTGCATAGAGCTCAAAAGGGAACACAGCACATGTTGGTTTGCGCATCCTCTTCTATGGGTTCACAAGAACGATGTCATTGTTTCCTTATCTGGTGCTAGTTCATCCTAAGCAACGACATAACTATCCTCTACTATGTAGCTCATTCGTGGTTTGCGTTCCTGCTCTACAAGTTCTGGCATGATGCCATTATAATTTCTGTCTCATTCATTCTTAGATACTCCTACGAAAGTAACTGCATATGCCCATTGTGTAGCTCATCGAAAATTCTGAGTCACCCAACATCTCTTGCATTCCAGGATATACTACTGCTTCTGTATATATTTGTTGAAATGACCTGGCTAGTTTATATTTACTAAAATTCTAGGAAACACTCTGTCCGATTACTCAATTCATCTATAGGCACACTTGTGTACTGCTTGCTTGTCCTGTTCTATAGGTTCACAAGCAATGACATTATATTTCATATCTAATGGTTTGTCCTAAGCAAGGACATAGCTATCCTCTACTGTATATATCGTTCATTCGTAGTTTCCATTATTGCTTTACAAGGTCTCTTATGATGCCTTCATAATTTCTATTTGGTTCCTAGCTACGACAGTAACTACATGCCCATTGTGTAGCTCACCGCGAATTCTGGGTCACCCAACATCTCTTGCATTCCAGGATAAACTACTTCTTCCATATATATTTGTTGAAATGATCTGGCCAGTTTATATGTACTGAAATTGTAAGAAACACTTTGATTGATTGCTCATTTCAATGTAGGCACACTTGTCTATTGCTTGCCTATCCTCTTCTACAGGTTCTCCAGATACGCCATTATATTTCTAATCTGGTGCTGGTTCATCCTAAGCAACGACATAACTATCCTCTACTATGTAATTCATTCGTGGTTTGCGTTCCTGCTCTGCAAGTTCTGGTATGATGCCATTATAATTTATATCTGGTTTATTCTTAGGTACGACAGTAACTGCATGCCATTGTGTTGCTCACCGCAAATTTTGATTAAACCAACGTCTCTTGCTTTCCAGCATATACAACTGCTTCCATATATATTTGTTGAAATAACCTGGCTAGTTTATATTTGCTGAAATTCTAAGAAACATGTTGTTTGACTGCTCATTTCATTGTAGGCACACTTGTCTAATGCTTGTCTGTCCTGTTCTATAGGTTCACAAGCGATGCCATATCAGGTTCTGGTTCGTCCTAAGCAACGACCTAACTATCCTCTCATGTATAGTTCATTTGCGGTTTGCATTCGTACTCTACAAGTTCTCTCATAATGTCGTTATAATTTTTCTCTTGTTCATTCTTATCTACGACAGTAACTGTATGCCATTGTCTGGTTTATTCTTCTATATATATTTGTTGAAATGACCTGGCTAGTTTATATTTGATGAAATTCTAAGCCACACTTATTTAATGCTTGCTTCTCCTATTTGTTTGACGTGATGGCCAATATATTTGAACCATTGACCAGTAGTAAACTCTAGTTCATAGCTCTTGCTGTATCAGTTAAATGAGTATTTTGCCTTCTTTGATGTATTAACTTGTTATTACTTAGTTGCATACTGCAATTATTGCTATCGCCACCAAAGAGGGGACTGCAAAATCATGTCTCACATTTGTTTTCCAATGTAGATGTCACACTCAAAAGGGAGATGCAGGTGATGGATAAAGCAAATCGAGGACTGCTATCAACTTGATTGTCAACTAAAATACAGATTTTTCTTTCCCTTGAGTTGATAATATGTAATAATTTTAAGTAGTTTGCATTTGATGTAATATCTAGACTAATTGCAATAGGTCATGCAGGCATTTAGTTGATTCCATCCACACATAGCGGTAGGCGGTACCGTACCTTCACTAGCCAGGTTGATTAGGGTACAATATCGTGCTCTGTATTTGCCCGTCTTGTATTAGGCCAACGATAAACAGTAAAAATGCTTAACGTTATACACCTTTTATGGTACCGAAATGGGCTCCAGAAATGCATAAGTTGTAAAAGACCGTAAAAGTAACGGGGCCGACCCACATGAGAGATTAGTAATAGTAACAGGCCATAACAGAGGCAGGCTGAAACAGTAAAAGACCGAAATAATAAAAGGCCGAAACAGTAAAACACCAAACAATAAAAGGCATAAATAGTAAAAGGCCAAAATTGTAGCAGGCCGAAACCATAGCAGACCGAAATAGTAATAGGCCCAAACCATAACAGGCCAAAACACTAGGGACCAAAAATATAACGGGCCAGAACCTTAAATTGCCAAAAAAAAATAATGGGCCAGAAAAAGGCTAGGATCACAGCAGGCCAGAACAGGAACACACCGAGTTTTTACCAGGCCAGAACAGTAACAGGCCGAGGAACTCACCAGGTTAAAACAGTAATGGGCCAAAACATGGGCCAAACATTTACGGGCATGAACGGTAGGGCCCAAAGTATATGGACCCGGTCCGAACAGTACATGGATATACAGTAATGGGCCGGAAAGGTTACAGGCCAAAGCGGTCTGGCCAAACGGGCCCATTTCGAATAGTGCAGGGTGGAACACTAACGGGCCCAGATATTTATGGGTCGTGTGAACGGGCCAACTTCAAACAGTGTGTGTGGAAACAATAACGGGCCAGAAAGTTTACGGGCCGCCTACGGCTGCACAAGTGGGTCCATTTGTAATAGTGCGTGGCGAAACAGTGATGGGCCACGATCTTGTTAAGATTCCTTAATGGGCCGGCCCACTTAATAATTACCAGGCCTTGGTTGGGCATGTCTTCTACCACAGTTTGATTAACACTTAATGGCATTAACTCGTCGTTAATGGTGCTCACCACGTGGCAGTTTCAATGACGTCAGCAGTCAACGCGGCTGGCGAACACATCTACGATGGACCGACTTCTTGTGGCCGAAGGGTGCGATCCGCCATGGTTGAAAAAAACCATGGTAAAATCATTTGTGACGGGGCTTCTACCACGAAGGGCATCCGTCGTATAAGGCTTTTCAGCCACGAAAAACAGACCTTCAACCACGAAAATCGTCTGTTATAAAAGGACATTTTTCTTATAGTGTGTGGGTGTTAATGCTCTTGGTGTCGCTTACTTTTCGTGTACTTTGCATCTTGCGGGATGGTGGGATGAAGCTGCCTGGGCTAACCTTACATGTTGTCAGACATGAGACTTGCTCCACGCTCAACGTGCAACTTTTATTGCACATCTGGCTTTGCGGGTGTTTGTCTCTCCCACCATAGTTAAGATTCAATTTACAATGGGCACTTGACAACACTTGTATCAGCGTTGTGGTTCTTGTTCGTAAGTAAGAACGGTTCTTATTCGAAATCCCCAAGCCACGTAAAACATGCAAAAAAAATAGAAGCGTCTAACTTGTTTTTTGCAGGGGCATGTGATCTTATATGGCCATGATGTGATTGTGATTATATTTGATGTATGCAATGATCCTTATTATAAGTTGGCACCGGCAGGAGCCTAATTGTACCGGTCCCAACCTTTAATAAGGTAGAGATCCATGTGTTTACAATGCTAGTCCCTGGATCAATAGCTAGCATCCACAGTTAAGATGTAATATCAAGAAACAAAGGTCATAATACAACTTTATAACCAGGATTAAAATAATTCATTACATCTTACATAGCTCATTTGGCTATCACATTACAATACAACAGAAATAACTATAGCATGGAGTCCTTCATCTCCAAAGTGTCACAGGCAATCATGTTGGTTGTAGACTTGTAATCCTATTCAACATACTTCACTAACATCAAACAAACCTGCAACATAATAAGTTGCAGCCACAAGGGACAATACATTTGAATTGTATTGGAAAGTTTCACTACTATGTAGAAATAAGTGGATCCTATCATTACATGCATATTTGGCTAAGTAGGGTTTAGGCTCATTTGCAGAAAGCAATATAGTTTTATCCTATTTTTTCAAAATAGTTTTGATCTTTTGACAAATCTTTCTGAACTCCTTGGAAAACTCCAAGTGCTTCTAATCCCTTGTCACCATTAAGTTTTACTTTGAGAAATTGGAATGTCGAGATCTTCCATAGCTTCAGGACTTAGTTGCTCAGAGTTGTCCATAACCGGGGACACGGCTAAGTACTTAGAATTTGGTCTTCAGCAGAAGTTGTACACTTTACCCACATGACACAATCTCGTCTTGACGCCACCAGTGGCCGCTGGATAAGTACTCACCAAATGGAGTACCGGCAGATCGAGAATGTGACAAAGTCTTTCCATAGAAGTCCTCCCAATACACAATGTTAGCTTGTCTACCAGGCACCAATGTAGGGATATATTTCCATACACAATTATAGTTAACCTGAAGATGCCAATGCATGGGTCTTCCACTATGTAGTTGACTAAGCCAGAGCCCATTTAGCATGTGGCTGTACACGGAAGCCACTGTACGAGAAACATGTTTAATCTCTAAGTCCCTGGGTGGTTTTATTCTAGTGCACATCCAAAAAGATAGCCATATAAACATGGTTCCCTTTGTTGCCACCTTGTCCAAAACTTAAGTATCCTCTTTCCACCCAGGTGGTTCATTGAGTACTTGTTTTATTATATAAAACATATATTTTTCCAACACTTCATATAATCATATCATGTATCCCATCCCAAATATATAGCAGGGCTAAGCATACTACAACTACAATGTTTTTACTAAGGAAGATATAAGGATATCCTAATAGGATATAGCATAGCATAGGAATATAGTAGTCATATCATGCATGTTACAAAAATCCACTAAGTGTAATGAAAATAGTAGGACATGGATGATAGTGTCACTTGCCTTTATAGTAGAATATTTAGGTACTCTCCTTTATCTTGCAATATCACACTCCTCAAAGTCTACAACAATACAATCAAGCAAAAAGCACACACTCAAAACTAGAACATAATACAATAAGGAAATGCATGCAAGCATGCAACAAAATCATTTTATAGCACAAGTTGTTCCAACAAAGTTCTGAACATTACAAACACCTACTGGTCCTTTTTATAAACGTAGGATTTTAATTGGAACCAAGTTAGTGCAATTAGCTTATTTAAAGTATCTTCTTTTGCTAGAAAAGCTTTATTCAATGGGATATTTTTTCTGCCATCAAATTATATTTTTAACTTTCCTATGTTAATGTTTCTGGTCAGAGGGTTAAATATACAATCATTTGCAACAGGATTCACTCAAAAACAACTTACACAATAATTTTTATTCTCAAAATACTCCACAAATGGTTCTGTATAAAACATGATTTTAACCAACTTCAAAATACCAAATTATGTCTCCACTATGTTCTACTCGTTTTTATGAATCCATAGACATATTATTTGCTAAATTTGGATAAACAGAACTTAAACTATGATTTTTACAAGTTTCAATGTTCATATGTCTAAAAATCCGAAAATACAAATAGATGTGACAAGTGGCAGCTTATGATTAGTTGATACCCCTTCACTTGAGTGAACTGATTTCAGCCTTAGGATCTAGATCGTGTGGTTCAGAGATGATATGAAGGGAGGGAAAAAAGGACAAACAAAAAAAATAGGAGAAGCTCACGTACGAGTATGCATGAGGCCACTGAAAATTTGGCACGCGAGCAGCAGCCTAGGTACTGGTTTGTGTCGTTGTTGTGGAGCCTTCTGGAGCTGATGAAGCAGTGGACGATAAAGTAGGCGTCGAGGTTGAGGTTGGGAAGGCTCTGCTTGTACAAGCGAGTGCTTCTAGTGTTGGCTACGACTGGACCGGCGGCGGCATCAGCGGCGCGGCCATCTGCAGAAGAACGACGTAATACCATGTCCTAGAGGTAGGCATCAATGAGGAGAGTATTCTGGTTCAATAAATTGACAAGTTTCTCACCGTGGACATCAAGATATGACGATAAACTCGTATTTTGGAATGATGTTGGCATCGTTGGTATGGATTGTAGAGACATCCCTTGGAGAAAGTTTAGAAACAAAAGTGAATGAGGAGGACTAGGAGTACACGATGCTTCTCTCGGTTTGTATTAAGGTAGTCTGAGATGGGAGATCGGGAAGGCATGCCGACGGATGGCATTCGGAGTATCGGTTGAATTTGAGCAATTTAACACAATAAAACGGGGAACTGATACCTGAACGGAACCCCCACGAAATTTTGAACATAATTCGTATTAAAGTCGAGAGGAAACGGTCGCCTAATTGATGAGGATTTAAAGTGAGAAAGATAGTCATTGCCATGGATGTAACGTACAAGTAGGTGCTGGAGAGGAAGACGAGCAGGAGAGATCGATCGGCCGGGCAGCTCGGTGGTCAGATGGGCCAGATTATTTGGCCCAAGATAAATAAACAAAGCAAAGAGAGAGAAAAAAATAGACGTGAGTACTATGGGCTACTGGTGGGCTAGGATTAGGCCGAATTGACTGAGTTGGCCAAGTTGGGTCGATGCGTTTTTTATTCTTTTTGTTTTTATTTTCTAGTTTTTAATTTGTCTTTTTGTATTGATTCAAATTTGATCTAAAAATTATCGAGAAAGTTAGAACAAAAATATCAGTAGATAAATTATTCAAAATAGAGTAATTTATCAATATACAAAATAATTTAATTAAAATTTGAATATGTCACATAGGTTTATAATTTTAACCTCTTAAAGTATAAAGGTTTTTATATAACACGTATGATCAAATATTGTTCTGGTTATGGACATAAGCAGTTGACATTTATCTATCTATTTTCATAAAAATAACTACCATGCTTTTGTTCTTTGAGGGACACGTGCAACTCAAAATTACATTTGGTTTTTTATAAGATTTTACGTATGGATCTATATAGAAGAAATAATTATCCTAAACTGTAATCGTGAGTCCATGTCAAATATGACCTTGGTAAATCCTGACATGGCTCTAGGTGACGGTGATCAACTGATGGAGGTCGGGCAGGCGTCAGTCCTCGTCGCAGATGAAATCCGGCTCCTTCTCCGTATACACCTCGTCGCAGTCGTCGGAAAACGCGACGACCGGCAAAATAAAAACTACAGTTAGGTACCCAGCTTTATTTGGTTATATATGTATTCTCTTCTTCTTCTCATTTTTTTTATTTCTTTCTTTGTATTTGATTTGAATTACAATCTGTTTTCAAAAACATTTTAGAAATTATGAAATAACATACCAGTGGGTAGCTTATTCAAAATAGAATAATATGGTATTGTTTCATTTTTTTAAAAAAAATGTTTATCTAAAATTCATAATATTGCACCTTGGCTCAAGTGGTGTTTATTTCATATTTTTCTTATTTCTTTCTTTCCTTCAACTTATATATTCCATAGGGTTCCAAAACGGGTCAATCTAATTTATATAATTTAAATATATGTGTTCTTTATCATTATTGTTCTACTTGGAATTCTTTTGCTAAAATTTAATATTGAATAAATTCATGATCTTAAGTTGAACTAGATATGAATATTTTCTCATTAGGGTTTAAGTTTTGGGATTTTAATCGTTTCCAAGATTTTAAATGCAAACGCTCCATGAAAAAGATGCATAACATGCATTTTATTTTCTTGAAAACTTGTTTGTAACTTTCTCAATCAAAAATATTTTTTGTTCAAGTAAGGTTTTGATGTTTCCATTTGGAATCAAAAAGTTTCTTTTCACTCTAAATTTCAACATTTATTTATTTTGTTTATTTATTTTTCACATTACAAAATTTGAAAAAATTTAGGATGTGACAGGCTGCCATCCTTAAAAGAAATCTCGTCCCGAGATTTGGGGAGGCTAGAGGTTACAAGTTGGCTCAAAGCAACTAGGGTACTACCACCCTTAAAAAGTTTCCAACTAGATTACATCTTGGCTTGCTTGGGATCCTGATGAATCTTCTCTGGGCAGACATCTGTATAGTGTCCTTTTTTTCATATTTGAAACATGTGACAAGGCTGAGATCTCTCATAGGCTTGTTTGTCTTGTACTTCATCTTTTCTGGACAATTGCTTGCATAATGTCCTTGGTTACCACAATTGTAACATGTGACAAGGTTGAGTTCTTCACGTATCTTTTGTGTAGAAGTTGATATATAATGGCCTAGCTCTTTGCAGTTGTTGCACCACACTTGGCTGATTTCCTTATACTTCTTCTTCTTCTCGGGACATTCATTGGCATAGTGTCCCATCTCTTTGCAACTGCAACATTGCACTTGGATTTTGTCCTTCTTCTTCTTGGGTTTCTCCAAAGCTAGGAGTTCTTCTAGTTCATGTTCTTCATATGTCACCTCAAAGGTGGGAAAGTCTCCTTGTTTCCTTAATTGTTTCCTTGGATAATACATATGTTTCTTCTTCTGTCCATCAATGTGAGTCATAGTGCATGGAGGTGCAAGCTGAGATTTTCCTTTGTCTTCATCCTTCTTGGTAGAAGTTGTTTCTTCCTGGGGTTTTCCAAAATTTTGTTGCACTCCACCTTGTTTCCTTTGTTGAATTATAGAATAGATGGGGCATTGGATAGGGACATGATTATTTCCTTCACATAGGAAACAAGTCACTAGAGATGTGGGCATTGTTTAGTTGGATGCTTCTCTTCACAATTGGGGCATTGATCTTCATGCTCTTCGAAACTGTGATCCATGTCTCCACAAATATTGCAAGCTTGAGTTCCTTCTATAATATCATCCTTGACATCATTGTTGTCACAAACTCCTTGGGAAAGGTTGTCTCCCATGTTGATCATTTGATTTGTCATCCTTTGCAACAATTGGGTTTGGGTTTCCAAAAACCTTTGCATGGTTGGGTCTAACTCATTGTTGTTGGCCCAAAATTGAGCTGTCACTTGGTTCAACTGGGTTTGGGTTACTATGAGTTCTCTCATGTGCATCTCTTGGTTGTTGTTGTTGTTGTCGCCATCCTTGATGTTGGAGTTTCTTGGAGTAGTCATCTGTTTGGGTTGGGTTGGGATTAGAATAGGCAAAAGATTTCTATGGGCAACATTCTAATCACACACATCACAAATCACACAAGCAATGTGCAAGCAATCACAAACAAACATTCCACTCAAACAACAAGTTTCAAGCACATTTTTAGGCAACAAAAATATTTTTTTGCTACACCACCTAAGTTGGTGTGTTTGATCTAAACTAAATATGGTGGTCCAACTATATGGTTCACTTGAGATCATTCCATTCTTCTTTGTTGTTTCTTCTTGAATAAGATCATGGTTTCCTTGAGGAAAATTCTTGTGTCTTGGTCATAAAACTTCAAAGGTGATGATAATTTCTTCTAAGTTGTGTTCCCTTTCTTCAAGTCTTGAGTAATATTTCTTGTCTCACTTGTAGTCCTTAGTGATGTCCATGTTGAAGTCCTTGGTGAAACTAAAGTTGAAGTCATTGGTGATATTGAAGTTGAAATCACTTGAGTTGGTGAAGTCCTTTGCTCATGGTAAGGTCTTGTCCAACAAGTTTGAAATGGAGGAGGTATAGAATCAAAACCAAAAAGGTTGAGGAAAGAGTTTCAAGATTGTTTGTAAATAAGTTTTGGAACAAATACAACTACTATTTTTCTAAGGGGTTTTGTGCAATCCTAGGGTTACAATCCTACAGGAAACACAGTGCTCTGATACCATCTATAGCGGTCCCAACCTTTAATAAGGTAGAGATCCATGTGTTTACAATGCTAGTCCCTGAATCAATAGCTAGCATCCACAGTTAAGATGTAATATCAAGAAACAAAGGTCATAATACAACTTTATAACCAGGATTAAAATAATTCATTACATCTTACATAGCTCATTTGGCTATCACATTACAATGCAGCAGAAATAACTATAGCATGGAGTCCTTCATCTCCAAAGTGCCACAGGCAATCATGTTGGTTGTAGACTTGTAATCCTATTCAACACACTTCACTAACATCAAACAAACCTGCAACATAATAAGTTGCAGCCACAAGGGTCAATACATTTGAATTGTATTGGCAAGTTTCACTACTATGTAGAAATAAGTGGATCCTATCATTACATGCATATTTGTCTAAGTAGGGTTTAGGCTCATTTGCAGAAAGCAATATAGTTTTATCCTATCTTTTCAAAATAGTTTTGATCTTTTGACAAATCTTTCTGAACTCCTTGGAAAACTCCAAGTGCTTCTAATCCCTTGTCACCATCAAGTTTTACTTTGAGAAATTGGAATGTCGAGATCTTCCATAGCTTCAGGCCTTAGTTGCTCAGAGTTGTCCATAACCGGGGACACGGATAAGTACTTAGAATTTGGTCTTCAGCAGAAGTTGTACACTTTACCCACATGACACAATCTCGTCTTGACGCTACCAGTGGCCTCTGGATAAGTACTCACCAAATGGAGTACCGGCATATCGAGAATGTGACAAAGTCTTTCCATAGAAGTCCTCCCAATACACAATGTTAGCTTGTCTACCAGGCACCAATGTAGGGATATATTTTCATATACAATTCTAGTTAACCTGAAGATGCCAATGCATGGGTCTTCCACTATGTAGTTGACTAAGCCAGAGCCCATTTAGCATGTGGCTGTACACGGAAGCCACTGTACGAGAAACATGTTCAATCTCTAAGTCCCTAGGTGGTTTTCTTCTAGTGCACATCCAAAAAGATAGCCATATAAACATGGTTCCCTTTGTTGCCACCTTGTCCAAAACTTAAGTATCCTCTTTCCACCCAGGTGGTTCATTGAGTACTTGTTTTATTATATAAAACATATATTTTTCCAACACTTCATATAATCATATCATGTATCCCATCCCAAATATATAGCAGGGCTAAGCATACTACAACTACAATGTTTTTACTAAGGAAGATACAAGGATATCCTAATAGGATATAGCATAGCATAGGAATATAGTAGTCATATCATGCATGTTACAAAAATCCACTAAGTGTAATGAAAATAGTAGGACATGGATGATAGTGTCACTTGCCTTTATAGTAGAATATTTAGGTACTCTCCTTGATCTTGCAATATCACACTCCTCAAAGTCTACAACAATACAATCAAGCAAAAAGCACACACTCAAAACTACAACACAATACAATAAGGAATGCATGCAAGCATGCAACAAAATCATTTTATCGCACAAGTTGTTCCAACAAGGTTCTGAACATTACAAACACCTTCTGGTCCTTTTTATAAAGGTAGAATTTTAATTGGAACCAAGTTAGTGCAATTAGCTTATTTAAAATATCTTCTTTTGCTAGAAAAGCTTTATTCAATGGGATATTTTTTTTCTGCCATCAAATTATATTTTGTAACTTTCGTATGTGAATGTTTCTGGTCAGAGGGTTAAATATACAACCATTTGCAACAGGATTCACTCAAAAACAACTTACACAACAATTTTTATTCTCAAAATACTCCACAAATGGTTCTGTATAAAACGTGATTTTAACTGACTTCAAAATACCAAATTATGTCTCCACTGTGTTCTACTCGTTTTTATGAATCCATACACATATTATTTGCTAAACTTGGATATACAGAACTTGAACTATGATTTTTACAAGTTTCAATGTTCATATGTCTAAAAATCTGAAAATACAAATAGATGTGACAAGTGGCAGCTTATGATTAGTCGATACCCCTTCACTTGAGTGAACTGATTTCAGCCTTAGGATCTAGATCGTGTGGTTCAGAGATGATATGAAGGGAGGAAAAAAAGGACAAACAAAAAAATAGGATAAGCTCACGTACGAGTATGCATGAGGTAGCAGCCTAGGTACTGGTTTGTGTCGTTGTTGTGGAGCCTTCTGGCTGATGAAGTAGTGGGCGATAAAGTAGGCGTTGAGGTTGAGGTTGGAAAGTCCCTGCTTGTACACGCGAGTGCTTCTAGCGTTGGCTACGACTGGACCGGAGGCGGCATCAGCGGTGCGGTCATCTGTAGAAGAACGACGTAATACCATGTCCTAGAGGTAGGCATCAATGAGGAGAGTATTCTTGTTCAAGAAATTGACAAGTTTCTCACCGTGGACGTCAAGATATGACGATAAACTCGTATTTTGGACTGATGTTGGCATCGTTGGTATGGATTGTAGAGACATCCCCTGGAGAACGTTTAGAAACAAAAGTGAAGGAGGAGGACTAGGGGTACACGATGTTTCTCTCGGTTTATATTAAGGTAGTCTGAGATGGGAGATCGGGAAGGCATGCCGACGGATGGTATTTGGAGCATCGGTTGAAGTTGAGCAATTTAACACAATAAAACGGGGAACTAATACCCTGAACGGAACCCTCACGAAATTTTGAACATAATTCGTATTAAAGTCGAGAGAAAACGGTCGCCCAATTGATGAGGATTTAAAGTGAGAAAGGTAGTCATTGCCATGGATGTAACCTACAAGTAGGTGCCGGAGAGGAAGACGAGCAGGAGAGATCGATCGGCGGGGCAGCTCGGTGGTCAAATGGGCCAGAATATTTGGCCCAAGATAAATAAACAAAGCAAAGAGAGAGAAAAAAAATAGACGTGAGTACTATGGGCTACGAGTGGGCTAGGATTAGGCCGAATTGACCGAGTTGGCCAAGTTGGGTTGATGCGTTTTTTATTTTTTTATTTTTATTTTCCGGTTTTTAATTTGTCTTTTTTATTGATTCAAATTTGATCTAAAAATTATCGAGAAAGTTAGAGCAAAAATATCAGTAGATAAATTATTCAAAATAGAGTAATTTATCAATATACAAAATAATTTAATTAAAATTTGAATATGTCACATAGATTCATAATTTTAACCGCTTAAAGTATAAAGGTTTTTATATAACACGTACGATCAAATATTGTTCTGGTTATGGACATAAGCAGTTGACATTTATCTATCTATTTTTTATAAAAATAACTACCATGCTTTTGTTCTTTGAGAGACACGTGCAACTCAAAATTATATTTGGTTTTCTATAAGATTTTACATACGGATTTATACAGAAGAAATAATTATCCTAAACTGTAATCGTGAGTCGATGTCAAATATGGCCTTGGTAAGTCCTGACGTGGCTCTAGGTGACGGTGACCAACTGATGGAGGTCGGGCGGGCGTCAGTCCTCGTCGCAGATGAAATCCGGCTCTTTCTCCGTATACACCTCATCGCAGTCGTCGGAAAACGCGACGACCGGCAAAATAAAAACGACAGTTAGCTATCCAGCTTTATTTGGTTATATACGTATTCTCTTCTTCTCATTCTTTTTTCTTTCTTTGTATTTGATTTGAATTACAATCTGTTTTCAAAAACATTTTAGAAATTATGAAATAACATACCAGTGGGTAGCTTATTCAACATAGAATAATATGGTATTGTTTCATTTTAAAAAAAATGTTTATCTAAAATTCATAATATTGCACATTGGCTCAAGTGGTGTTTATTTCATATTTTTCTTATTTCTTTCTTTCCTTCAACTTATATATTTCATAGGGTTTCAAAACGAAGGGCAAGGGCGGCCAGCCATCTGTGGTGCGAGATGAGGGCGGAGACACAGGGTTTTACCCAGGTTCGGACCCCCGGAGGGTAAAGACTTACTCCTGCTAGATTGTATTATGATGGAGGTACAATGGGGCGAGCTCGTCGGCTAGGCGGCGAGTCGCTTGGGTGGATGATGGAACGTACGTTTACACGCCCTGTAGGAAGGTTTATATAGACTCACCCTCCCCTAGGGTTTACATATCTCAACCGAATCAGTTAAGGTTTCGGTACTCGTTTAACCTAATCCGACTGGGCATATCTACTCTCCTGGGCCTTCAGCTTCCAGTCGCTTGGATCCGCGCCAGGCCTTGATCCAGTCGCCGTCTTGCAGGCCCACTCGCCAGTTCCTGGGCCAGTCGGAAACGTCTTGCTGGGTATACCCCGGTAGGCATATCCCCATCAGTAGTCCCCGAGGCCGTCGTCGATTGGGCGCAAGTGGTTGCTGGCAGTCGGAGCATACGGGTCCAACGCGGACATCCAGTCGAATCGGTGGCGGGCTCCTGAATAAAGGAAAAAACTAGTCATTCTGGTCGTAGCTTGGTGAACGGGTCGGCGAAATATTTAGTCACTGTTGTAGTGGTCGGATCGGCGAGCCAAGTGGCTGAAGTTGGACCATCAAACGCAGTCAAAACTAGCCGTTGGGGTAATCCAACGGTAACTTTTGGCGTAATCACCGTGTAGTAACGGCTCCCTGATTTTGCGGGTAACAACCGCTATATACAGGGAATGGTAGGCGATCAGAGAACCACCTCCTCGTCATTTCCTCCGATTGCGCGCACCTCCGTTTTCCTCCGCATCGCGATCCAGCCGATACAAAATCCTCCGACCTCCACGAACCTTTCCGCCAATGGTCCCCTCCACCGAACCATGGGGCAGGTCCAAGTGTACGAGAGCGCTACTGGCGTCTTTAGAGGAGGCCGGGATCCTGCGCGCCGGCAGGTGGCGCATCCCTGCGGCCGGAGAGGTGACTCCGGACCCGCGCGAGGGAGAATTCGTCTGCTTCACCAGCCACCTGGAATGGGGGCTGGGATTCCCCACATCCCTCTTCTTCCGGCGCTTCTGCGCCTTCTACGGGATCCAGCCATCGGACCTGGGCCCGCACAGCATCGAGCAGCTCGCCATTTTCATGGAGTTCTGCGAGTGCTACCTGGGCTGCAGGCCCTACTTCCCCCTATGGCAAGATCTGTTCCACGGGAGGATCAGTCGCGAGCAGGCGGCCCAATGCTCGTCGCGGGCGGCCTGACGTTTCAGTTGAAGTCGAAGGCCTCCTTTTTTGACCTGATGCTACCTGCCAAGGCGGCGAGCGAGTGGAAGAAGTCTTGGTTTTATGTCACCGAGGCGACTCCAGACGGCGAGGTGGCGATTCCAAGATACTCCGCCGGCCGGCCCGAACCGCCCCGACTTCAAGTCGGCAAGCTTCCAAAAAACCAGCGGATGGTCGTGGATGAGATGCTTCAAACCATCCGCGGCCTGAAGAAGAAGGGTCTTCAGACCATCAACTTGTACAACTGCTGGCTCGGGCGGCGATTCGTTCCCCTGGCCCGCCATGACCATTATATGTACGAGTACACGGGCCGGGAAGATTCGACGAAATCCTGCCTCGCCGAGTGGAAACTCGAGGACTACATCCCGGCGTTGAAGAAGATCACCCAGGCGGCGTACCTGGACGCGAAGGCTAGGGTCGCCCCTACACCGCGAAGCATCCAGCCCCGATGGTAAGTCATTTTTCTACCATTCGCAGTCGCAGTTGATGCTGTCGCGGTTATACTGATATTGTCTCATGCCTATTGCAGTTATTTCAAGTGGTGGAAGGGTGGCTTCCGCCCGTGGATGACAAGAACTCGAGCCCGTCCGTCCAGGATGGGGGCGAGTCACCTCCCACCAAGGGCGGCGCCGAGAGCGATAGGAGCGACGATGACGACGAGTCCGAGGAAGAAGCCGCCCCATTGGTTCGCAAAACTTGCGGGCAGCGTCAGCTCGAGCTCGAGGCGAGTAGAAGTCTTGAATGTCATGATGATGACGACGACGAGCTTCCCGAGCTCACCTCGCGTCACGAGGCCACTCCATCGAAGAAGAAGAAGAAGAAGAAGAAGAAGAAGAAGAAGGAGGTGAAGGCCCCTCCGAAGAGGAAGACGAAGACAGCAAGACAGGCATCTCCGCCTCATTCGGCGAGCAGTTCCGACGCCACCAGCCTGGCCAGGGATGAAGCGCCACAGACGATGGCAGCACCGGATGTCACCGCCGTCCTGAGTAAGGTGCCTCTGGCCTCGTTTCCTCCCCCATTCGCCCCAGTCTCTAGGTCGGGGGTCGCTCCGGCCGCGGCAGCTTCGCCTCCCAGGAGAGCTCCTGCTGAAAACGTCGTGGAGGCTCCTGTCGCGGCCTCATCAACAAAGAGGCCGTCTGTGTCTTGGGCGCATGATGTCCTGGAGATGGGCCTCAGTCGGAAACTGGGCCCCGAGATGGAGAAGCCGGCTAGCATCCGCACGGGGCTGCGGTTCATACCAGTCGCCAAGTGAGTTTTATTCACCTGCTTTATATTTCGTTGTACTCGAACCACTTTGCTAATGTAATCGATTTGCAGGACTGGAGTTAAAAAGATAGGCCATCCGTCCGTGGCCAAAGTGCCGCCCATCGTCGCCGAGGAGGACCCCTCTCGGAAGAGGAAGGCTGATGAGGTCGCTGCCCCCACAGACGGTGCCAAGAAGGCCAAGAGCGACGAAGTCGTCACAGTGTCTGACGACACGACAATTGCTCTGAGTGATCCTGCGGTGGGGGCGGCCTCGGTGATCAAGGAGGGTGCTTCCTCGCCTGGGATGGCCGAGCCGGCCTCTTTTGGTGCCGGCGCATCCATCGCAACCTTCCCCCGCTTCATGGCCAGAGCGGCTACGGCGAGTGGTACCACGCCATCGAGCCGCGCACCTGGGGTCGCCGAGACGGAGGTCGAGCAGCGTCGCGGGCACAATCCGGCTCTTCTCGCATCCGTGGACACACTACAACTTCATGGCATGCTTGGTGCAGCCATCCAGGTATGTCCAGTCCCCGAGGATCGGGCCACTGAATTGCAGTGGTCAGATTCTTTTGGTGTTTTGCTTTTATTTCTCGCGCCCAGTCCTCGAGTGCGCATTCGCTGAATTTCAGCGGGTGGGCGCTTAGGATTTTTGATCTCCAGTCCCGGAGTGTCCAGTCGCTGAAATTCAGCAGGTGGGCACTTAGGATTTTTTGATCTCTAGTCCGCGAGTGTCTAGTTAGCTGGATTGCAGCGGGTGGGCACTTAGGATTTTTTGATCTCCAGTCCTCGAGTGTCCAGTCGCTGGATTGCAGCGGGTGGGCACTTAGGATTCCGTTTTTGTTGACTGTTTGACTTTTGTACAGGGTTTGCAGCGTGAATCAGCCAACCGGCTTGCTGCAAAGTGTCGCGCGGAGAAGGAACTTGTCGCCGTCCAAGAGGCGAACAAGGGACTCCAGGCGATTGCTGCGGAGCCAGAGGAGGTTCGCCAGGGCCTTGTCCCGGCGAGTGAGCTGACGACGTCTCAATCTGCATTGAGTTTGGCTGAGAAGCGGATCGCCGACCTTGAGCGCGAGCTTAAGGACGCGAAGGAGGAGGCGAGCTCGGCGGATGGGCGAGCCAAGGCTGCTGTTATGGCCGCTGCTGAGGAGCGTAAGGTATCTGACGCCCTTGTTGCTAGGCTTCAAGACGACTACTCCTCTCTTCAAAGCTTCATCACGGATCTCTCCCATCCATTGATTGGTAAGTGTGCTTACTCTCCTGTAATATTTTCATTGTGTGATCTTTGATGTACTCAGTACCCCCCTCTGTCCGCAGGTCGGATCATCAACAGCGCGAAAGAGGCGCAGTCGTTCGACGCGCGGCAGTGTGTGGCCACTCTGGTCGACTCGGCCACATTGTCCACGACCTGTATTCGGGCGTATCTTCAGGAGATGTCGCCCACGGAAGTGATTCCCAGCGACCTCGTCGAAGTGTGGCGGTACTTGGAGAAGGCGCCATCAGTCGTCGAGTTCATGACGCGGTCGGCGTTCCGGCGCGGGGCGGCGACGGCGCTCAGCCTTGGGCTCGCCCACTTCCCGGAAGATTTCGATCTGGATGACGTGACGAGTGGCTACCTATCGTCGACTGGATCGGTGGAGATCGCCGAGGTGCTGAAGCTGACGGACCGCGCCGCGGTATACTCCGATCGCGTCTGGGCGATGGGCGACCTCCTTCCTTATCAGGAGACGATCGTCGCACCTAACGACCCCGAGCCGCAGCATCGGGACTTCAAGATCGAGCAGCCCTTCCATGCGGCGATGGCGGGTGAGCTGACGACGTACCCGTCGAACCCGTTCACTCCCTTCATTCGCAACCGCAAGGGTGGCGGCGAGTCGACATCGAAGCCTTCGGAATAAGACATTATGCCCTAGGGCGTTAGTAACAGTTGGGCCGTTGGGCGCAATTTGTACTTCGTAACAACTATGATCTTCTATAATGGGATATCACGTTATTTTGTGAATTGTCGTTTGTTTGTGATTGAGGGTTGAACGAGTCCCCGAGCACGTCCGTCCTTTTTATGGGGTTTACCTTGTTTGTTATGTGTTTGTGGTTTTGAACGTTTTGTTATTGAGGTTGGCTCACCCGATCTTGGAAAGCCAATCGCAAGGCGAATCCCATGAGTGCTCTGTACTTCACCGTTTTCCCTTGCGCGAATGAGGTCGGGTAGCCGAGTCCCCGAGCATGGTACTTGGTTGTTCTAGGCACGACTCTAGGGTGGGTGAGGACTGGGCGCGTCAGAGTAAGCGCATCACTCCTGCCTGGCCCGTCGGGTCAGTCGCATGGCGAGTCCTGGGCATGCTCTCATACTTGGCGTTTTCCCTAGTCGCTCGCGCTGAACTGGTCGTCAGTCCCCGAGCGTGGTACTTGGCCATTCGAGTCGCCATGTCGAGGATGCGGAGGATCATGGTCGCTGTGAGGAGCGAAGGCAGTTGTCTTGGCTCGTTAAGCCAGTCGAGCTAGGCGACTCCAATGGGGCTCCGGGTAGACGTTTTTTGTGGACGTTACGAGACCTGGGGTAACCCAGTGCCCTCGTAGCGCACTACTTGGCATGCCGATCGCTGTACCAGAGGTTGACTCCTGCGGTTAGCATGGTGCTGTTATTATGAGTGCGAGTGGCACAAGACACGGAGAGTAGACACAATTTGTGGTAACCAATATGTTTTATTTCATAGCGACTGGAGGATACATATGTGGAGTTCTAGGAGTAGAACTTCCGTAGGAGGTTTACATTCCATGGTCGCTTGACGTCGAGTTTTCCGTCTCCACGAACGTCGGTGGGGTAGTAGGAATCGTTGCCGAGTACTCGCCCTATGGCGAATGGTCCCTCCCAGGGGGAGATCTTGTGCATTCCCTTCTTGTCCTGGATGAGGCATAGCACCAGGTCGCCTTCGTGGAAGGTGCGAGTTTTCACCCGCCGGCTATGGTAGCGGCGGAGTCCTTGCTGGTAGATGGCAGTGCGAGAGCGAGCTAGGTCGCGTGCCTCGTCGAGTTGATCGACTCCGTCCTGACGTGCGAGTTCGTTCGCCGCCTCCATGTAGTGGACGACCCTTGGCGAGTCGTGCTCGAGGTCGGTGGGCATGACTGCCTCGGCGTCGTACACCATAAAGAAGGGGGTGAAACCTGTCGACCTGTTGACCGAGGTGCGGATACCCCAGAGGGTTGCTCATGGAGCCGCGGCTTCAGGCCGTGGAGGATGCTCTAGTTGGCCCGTTCCGCCTGGCCGTTGGACTCCGGGTGGGCGACTGACGCGAGGTCGAGCCGGATGTGATGTTCCTCGTAGAACTCGGCCATGGCTCCTTTCGCGAAGTTGGTGCCGTTGTCCGTGATGATGCTGTTTGGGAACCCGTAGCGATATATGAGCTCGTGTAGGAATTTGGTGGCGGTCTTCCCGTCGCATTTCTGGACTGGCTTGGCCTCCACCCACTTTGTGAATTTGTCGACCGCGACCAGGAGGTGAGTG
Source organism: Avena atlantica (assembly GCA_910589765.1). NCBI lineage: Eukaryota > Viridiplantae > Streptophyta > Magnoliopsida > Poales > Poaceae > Avena > Avena atlantica. Next base: position 424,856,637 of record OU342733.1, read on the forward strand.
AAGCCGAAGGGGGCCTTTTTGAAAGGGCCTACCATGTCCATACCCCACACGGCGAATGGCCAGGTGATGGGGATTGTCTTGAGCGTTGAGCTTGGCACGTGTGTCTGGTTGGCGTACTTCTGGCACCCGGCGCACCGCTGGACAATGTCAATGGCGTCGGCGTGTGCGGTGGGCCAGTAGAAGCCGTGCCGCATAGCCTTTGCGACCAGAGAGCGGGGTCCGGCGTGGTGGCCGCAGTCGCCGGAGTGGATGTCGTGGAGGATCTTGCGTCCTTCGGAGGGTTGGACGCAGCGTTGGAACACGCCGGTCACGCTGCGCTTGTGGAGCTCGCCGTCGATGATGGTGAAGGATTTGCATCGACGTGCAACCATCCGGGCGTCTGTCTCGTCTGCCGGCAAGGTGCCAGCCTCCAGGTAAGCGATATACGGCTTGGTCCAGTCGTCTGGCTCGGCGATGAGTGCGACCAGGGCTGCCTCTGGTTGCAGCGGGACTTCGATGTCGATCTCCCTTGGGGGAGAGACTGACGGCTTGGTGATCGTGTCGAGGAATACGCCGGCGGGTGGTGCGAGTCGAGCCGACCCGATGCGAGAGAGTGCGTCGGCCTCCTCGTTCTTCCGCCTGTCGATCCATTTGACGGAGTAGCCTGCGAAGTGTCCACCCAGCTTGTCTACTGCCTGGCGGTATGCCGCCATGGTGGGAGAGACAGCGTCGCAAGTGCCAGCGACTTTCCCAACGAAAAGGTCGGAGTCTCCGTAGCAACGTAGGCGGTTGACGTTCATCTCCTTGGCAGCTCAAATGCCGTGGAGTAGTGCCTCGTACTCGGCCATGTTGTTGGTGCAGGGGGTGAAGTCGAGGCAGAGGACGTAGAGGAGCTTGTCGCCCTTCAGTGAAGTCAACACGATCCCTGCTCCTGCGCCGTCCGCGTTCTTGGAGTCGTCGAAGTGCAGGCTCCAGTAGTGGAGGTATGGCAGCTTTTCCGGCTGCTGGGCCTCTTCCCAGTCGGCGATGAAGTTCGCGAGAGCCTGCGACTTGATTGATTTTCGTGGCTCGTACTTGATGTTGTGGACGCCGATTTCGACAGCCCACTTGGCGACTCGCCCGGTCGCCTCACGGTTGCGGATGATGTCCTGCAACGGTGCTGAGAAGACGACCGTGATCGGGTGCTCCTGGAAGTAGTGCGGCAGTCGCCGCTATGCTCTGAAGACTGCGTATACTAGTTTCTGGTATTGCGGGTACCACTGGCGCGACTCGGTGAGGACCTTGCTGATATAGTACACCGGTCGTTGTACCGGGCGCTCCTTTCCTTCCTCCGGCCGCTCGACAACCATGACGGCGCTAACAACGCGCTCGAAAGCCGCGATGTAGACCAGCATGGGTTCTTTGTCGATGGGGGCGGCGAGTAGCGGTGCTGCGAGTAGCACCTTCTTGAGGTCGCGGAGTGCGTCATCCGCCTCCTTGTCCCACTGGAAGGTGGGGTTCTTTCGCATCAAGCTGTATAGGGGCATCGCCTTTTCGCCCAATCGGGGGATGAAGCGACTAAGAGCCGCGAATCGCCTGGCCAGTTTTTGGACGTCGCACAGGCACTCGACTTTGCCGAGTCGAGCGATCGTGTCGATCTTGGTGGGGTTCACCTCGATCCCACGCTTGGAGACGACGTACCCCAGTAGTTGCCCTGCTGGTACACCGAAGGTGCATTTGCCTGGGTTGAGCTTTATCTTGTATTTCCGCAGGTTGGCGAATGTTTCCGCCAGGTCGGCGAGTAGGTCGCCCTGGCGAGCGGACTTCACTACCACGTCGTCGATGTATACGTGGATATTGCGGCCAATTTGGCTCGCAAGGCATTCCTGCATGCACCGCTGGTAAGTTGCCCCGGCGTTCTTGAGGCCGAAGGTCATGGTAGTGTAGCAGAAGGCTCCGAATGGCGTGATGAACGCCGTCTTCTCCTCGTCCTCAACAGCCATCTTGATCTGGTTGTACCCAGAGTAGGCGTCGAGGAAACACAGCGTCTCCGAGCCCGCGGTGGAGTCGATTATTTGGTCGATCCGCGGGAGGACGAATTGCTCCTTCGGGCAGGCGCTGTTTAAGTTTGTGTAGTCGATACACATCCTCCAGGTCCCAGTTTTCTTCTCGACCAGGACTGGGTTTGCCAACCACTTGGAGTATTTGATTGGCCGGATGAAGCCTGCAGCGAGTAGGCGCTGCACCTCCTCGGCGATGGCTCGCCGACGCTCTTCATTGAAGGTCCGCAGCGACTGCTTGACGGGTCGCACTTTGGGGTCGGCGTTTAGTTTGTGCTCAGCGAGTTCCCTAGGGACACTAGGCATGTCAGAGGGCTTCCATGCGAAGATGTCCCTGTTCTCACGGAGGAACTCGATGAGCGCGCCTTCCTAGGCTGGGCTCATGCCCGTCCCGATTGTCACCTTCTGGCTGGAGTCGCCTAGGACCACCTCGACGGTGCAAGTGTGCGTCGTTGCCTCGAAGGCTGAGGTGTTGGTGCCCTCCGAATTGGGATTCTTGAGTATGGTGGGGTCGTCGTTGTTGACCCCGCTCGCGTACTTGGCGATCTCGTCGGCGTGGTTGGCCTCTGTCGCATCTACGAGTGGTGCGTAGTTACCAGTGTAATAAATATGATGGCGTCGGTGAGTTCGGCTCCTTTGGCCTCGCACTCGGCGGCCATTTCAGGGTCGCCGTTGATGGTGATGATGTCGCGCGGCCCGGGGAGCTTCATCGCATTGTACACGTAGTGGGGCGCTGCCATGAACTTGGCGAACGCCTGGCGCCCCAGGACAAAGTGGTAGGGGCTGTCGAAGGGTACCAGCTCGAAGACGATCCGCTCGGTGCGGAAGTTTGCTGGTGTGCCGAAGGTGACTGGCAGCATGACCTTGCCGATCGGGTATGCCTTCCAACCGGGGACGATGCCATGGAACGTGGTGTAGGTCGTCTCGACCATCGACTGCTGGAGCCGCAGTCGCCTGAAGGTGTCCAGGTACAGGATGTTGATGGAGCTGCCGCCGTCCATCAATGTCTTGGGGAGCCAGTAGTCTCCCACCTTAGGATTGACCACTAGGGCGACTCGGCATGGGTACTCGATGCGTGGCGAGTGGTCCTGGCGGATCCAGGTGATGGGCTGCTCCGACCAGTTGAGGAACTGGGGGACGTCCACTTGGGCCACCGTGTTGACGGCGACGGCACGGGCGATTACCTTCTTCTCGCGCTTCGTGTTGAAGCCTGTGAAGGTGTGGAGCGAGCCGGCCACACTGCCGAATTTTCCGCCGTTTGGCGGGTTGTTGTCGGGGTCCTCCCGTGCTCACCGTGCCTTCTCGATCTCCTTGAGAGAGTGGCAGTCGGCGGTCGTGTGCGTGGCGGGCTTCCCTTCCCTGCTGTGAAACGCACAAGGCTGGTTAAGGAGGGCCGTGGGGTCGAACCTTGGTTTCGCCTTTTAGTTGCCGCCGTTGCGGTGTTGCCCTCCGTCGCGGCGGAAGCTCTTGGGCTCGCGCTGCATGTGCCCGGCGTTGGCGACGAAGTCGACTCGCCCGTCACTGCGGCATTTGCCGGTGAGGCGAGTGTTGCTATAGCGTAGGTCGGACCGTCGTCCGTTGTCGTTTCCGCTCGTGCGGCGTTGGCCTCCCGACTTGTCGTCGGTTTCCTGGTTTGGGTCTTCCTCCGCGTATCTTTTGGCGATCTCAAGGAGGTCTGGTATGTTGTCGAGTGTGCGGGAATGTCGTTTGAGCTTGGCGACCAAGGGCTCGTAGCGGCACGAGGTCTTGAAGCAATGGATCGCGGTGTCCGGGTGGATGCCGAACGCGTTGTACCATAGTTCTTGCCACCGCTGGACCCAGCTGCGGGTCGACTCGCGAGGTCCATGGACGCATCGTTCCAGGTCCTCGATGGTGGTGGCGCGGGTGTAGGAGCACTCGAAGTGCCTGACGAAGGCATCTCACATATCTTCCCAGGAGTCGATGCTATCCTGGGGAAGGGTGTTGATCCACTGCCTGCACGTTCCCTCCATCATAAGCGGGAGGTAGCGGGCGGCTAGCAGGTCGGTGTGGCCAGCGATCCCCATCGCCATGAGGTAGGTGTCCAGCCACACGGAGGGGTCGTACGAAGGGTCGTACTTCTCTATTTCCTTCGGCGCTTTGAAGTTCGCCAGGTATTTTTCGCCTCGGATCATTGGTCCGAAGCACTTGGGCCCGAGTCGGCTTAGCGACCCCATCGGCTCGCCGTCGCGGCAATTGGTTAGGGTGTGTCGCAGGTCGTCGGGCTGGCGTGCGCGCCAGCTTTGGTTATTGATGATGTGGGTGCGGGCGTCGACGGGCTGACCGTTGGCGGCGACGAAGTTGGTCGCTGGCCTGGGGTGGTTGGTGGAGAGTGCCGCGTTCGTGGGTCGGTGTTGGAGCTGCAGTGGTTCGGGTGGCGGGCAGTTAAGGGTGTTTGCCGCCAATGGACGGCCGCTTGAGGCCGCTCTGCTGCCCGAAGAACGCGAGTACATCCGAACCTGTGAGTCGGCGCCTGCGTTTTGTTGCTCGACCGCCTTTGCGAGCAGGGCCCTGACGTACTGGATTTGTAGGGCGCCATCGCCGGTGGCCGTGATGTTGTCGGCCGCTGCTCGGCCAGCCACGAAGTTGTCCATCGGTGTGGAGAACAGTGGTAGGCCGTTCGCGTCTCGCTCCCGTGAGGAGACTACTATCCGCGGCTGGTCCCTGGGGGGTGCGCGGTTGGGTGGAGGTGGGGCGCCCATCGCCGTCGACCCTGGTGGGGGCCGGGCGCTTCCTCCTGGTGGCGCGTTCTCGCAAATCGCACGCTCGGCCACGAGGGCCGGGTCGTTCTCGTCGTCAAAGTTCAGGGCGCGCCCCTGGACGGTGGGGTTCAGGCGCGACCTTATTCGTTGCTGGTGGTAGCGCGACAGCTCCTGCGATGTCACTTGCTCGAGGCGAAATTTTTCGCGCTCGGCTTGCTCTTTGCGGACTGCTTCCGCCAGCTTCAGGCGGAGTTCCTCGACCTCCGTTGTCGTTGCATTGGGAGGGATCAGGGTGGAGAAGGGATCCTGCAGTGGATCGGTGCCAGTCGCCATGTAGGTCGCGGCGTGCTGACCGGTCCCGTCACGGAGATCGGCGGAGTTTTCGATCCGGAGTCGAAGTCGAATATCCCAAGGATGGAGGGATCCTCGAAGTCTCCCACGTTGGAGACCTGGGTGATGGATCCTGCGGGCGAAGCCACGGTGATGGATCTGGCGAGTGACGTCGGGGTCGCCGAGTCGGCGTCGTCGTTGAGGGCCGCGTCTTCCGCGGCCGCGGAGTTTTCGGCCACATTGCTATGGGCCGAGTTGTACTCGGAGGCGAGGCGATGGATCGTGCGGACCTGGCTCTCGGAGAGTCGGTCGCGTGGCGGTGACTCGTGGATGAGAGCCGAGTCCTCCAAGACGATGACGTCGGTGAGGCCGACGAAGAGGCTAATCGTGCCAACTGGCAAGATCATGCTGTGCATGACGGATCGCGCCGCCGGGACGTAGCTGCTCGGCAAGATCTGGAGCATCTCGCCGATCGCTATCATGCGGCCGGTGGCGACCGGCTCGTTGATGGGCAGATTGGATCTCGCCGCAGAACACCGGTCAGGCCCCACGATGGGCTCCACTGTCGTGGGAATGACCACGGCAGATACTGCAATCGGCAGCGAGTAGTAGAACGAAGGGCAAGGGCGTCCAGCCATCTGCGGTGTGAGATGAGGGCGGAGACACAGGGTTTTACCCAGGTTCGTCCCCCCGGAGGGTAAAGACCTACTCCTGCTAGATTGTATTATGATGGAGGTACAATGGGGCGAGCTCGTCGGCTAGGCGGCGAGTCGCTTGGATGGATGATGGAACGTACGTTTACACGCCCTGTGGGGAGGTTTATATAGACTCACCCTCCCCTAGGGTTTACATATCTCAACCGAATCAGTTAAGGTTTCGGTACTCGTTTAACCTAATCCGACTGGGCCTATCTACTCTCCTGGGCCTTCAGCTTCCAATCGCTTGGATCCACGCCAGGCCTTGATCCAGTCGCCGTCTTGCAAGCCCACTCGCCATTTCCTGGGCCAGTCGGAAACGTCCTGCTAGGTATACCCCGGTAGGCATATCCCCATCAGTTAACCTTGACGATCCTAGCATGTCAGACATGGTATTGGAACACGGAATAAGGAAAGGTAAAGTATGAGTCATATGGATGATATGCTGAACATGTTGATTGATCGCCTTTGAAGCTACATCATCTCTCATGATGATAGGACTTGGTGTAGTGGATTTAGTTCATTTAATCACTAAGGCAACATGAGGGATGTTATTTTGAGTGGGAGTTCAAAAGTAATGTGATTAAAGTTGAACACAATTTATCATAAATTAAATCAAAGTGAATTTGCATAATTGTTGTAGACATTGGCATCCATTCACCACCTCATGCTTAGTTATAATTGAGATGATAGAACAATAGAATTCCAGATTGTTACTTTACAAACTGGTATTGCGTGTCAAACTAAAGTTTAAAAGTCCTATTGCAAACTTTCAGCAAACTCCATTTACTCCATGTAGTTTAATAAGTAGTATTAAATCAAGAGTAACAATTCTAGTGTCAGTGTCTAAATATCATGTTTTCCTCCATGATACTTGATATTCAAAAGTTGATTTAGTATCAAAGTTATCTAGAAGCTGAAAGAAATGTTTTGGAAACCATCATGTGTGGAAGATATTGCGATATCTGAAATAATGTTTTTGGTTACAACACGATAGAGTATAATTTGGCAACATTTATGTTCTCATATTTGATGAGAATTTGTGAAGGTTGGAGATGCTAGATATCCTATTCCTCCAAAAAGGGTTTTTGGAAAGTAACATTATACTCGCAATTCTCCTTTATAAGCTATAGTAGCTAGATCATGAAAGTTGTCATGATAAGGATGAATAGAAGACGTAGGTAAAATGTTTACTACAATAAAAGATTACTAAAAATGGATTTTGAAAGAATGCCAAACATTTGATGATGGTGATCTACTTCAAAGTGCAAGACCAAAGGTATTAGTATTTGACTATACACGCTTTGGAATATGTGGCATGTGTATGGTGCCACTGTTGATGTTGATAGATTCTTTTAAAACAGAAAGGAAATGCCGAAAGAGAATCTCAAAAATACTTGGCATAAAAAGAAAAGATTGGAAATATCCTGCTTAGGTATATAGATGATATACATGTTATGGTTTTATTCTTTGCTTGTTAAACAATGTGGTTCTTGGGTATTGGATACCGAATTGGTTGGTGTGAAGTGTCATACATGAAAAAACAATTCATGAACTGCAATGTCCTAAGTAACCAGCAAGAGAATATGTGATGATGTTCATCAAAAACAAACAAGGTGTTGTTGTGGTTCTTGTTCACATCAAATCTTTCCTTCAACATTTGTTTTGATAATTGGTATTTTAATCAAGTATTATAAGAACAAAGGATGTTCAAATAACTATCATATTCCATATAAGATGGATGATTTACAAGTCTAGTTGGAGAAATCGCATCCATAAAACTAATGCTAAACATGTCGCAAGACAAATGATTGAAAGATCACTTAAGAAGTGACATCGCCGTTTAAATTATATTGGAAATAAAACATGCAGAAACTCCATGTTGATGGAATTTTGGATTCTTTTGATTTTGATCAAATGACGCTTGTGATACTTTCCTGGAGATAATTGAAACTTTGTTCAAAGGCCAAAGGAGAACGAACGACTAACTTATTGTAATTTATACATATTGATGTATGTAGTCCATTATGTGTAGTCATGAGCGATGGATTTCAACTTCATATGGTTTATCTAGAAATTTGAGTGAATATATGTGCATATTTACTTGATGAGGAAGAAGTGTGAAATATTTGAAAATGTTCAAAGAATTTCAAGATAAAGTGGAAAATCATTGTAACAAGAAAATAAAGAATTTATGATTGGATCATAAAGGAATATATTTGATTTACAAGTTTAGCATAACACCTAAGATTTGAGGAATCGTTCCATGGATTTGCATTTCCTGAAACACCATAAGAGTATGGAGTGTTCAAGATATATAATGAAACCTTGTTTGACATGGTAAGATCAAAGGTGATAGTTATAAAACTGCCATTGTATTTTAAAGATTAAAGCTTTAGAGACTACCGCTTTTTCACTGAAAAGAGACCCATCATGATCTGTTGAAATGACACCATATAAGTTATGGTCTGGGATAAAACCCAAGTTGTCTTTTTTTAAATTTTTGGTATGCAAGGCATAAGTAAAACGTTTACAACCAAAGTTGGATGAGCATGTCTTTGTATGTTATTTAAAATAAAAGTTGGGTATTCCTCCATAGCACCAAAGCTAAAAGTGTTTGTCGCTTAGAACGTCAAGTTTATTTAGAAGGATTTTTTTGTGAAAAATTAAGTGAGAGGACAATAGAACTTTGATAAGGTTATTGAAATTTAGCTATATGTGCGGAGTTGCGCAGCACCAAAAAAGTGTCCAAAAGGCAGCAACAATGCTCATGGATCAGGTGCATCAAAGGTTGTGGTCACGTAGGTCTAAGTTCCTATTGAACCAAGTAGGTTGGGTAAACAATCAAATACTAATATTTGAGAGTAAATCATTGTTTTTTGACAATGATGAACTGACTTTATGCAAAGAAGCAATGATAACCCAATCCTAGTTTTACTTGCAAGCTTTCTACTTTATTTCTTTATCAAATCTATTACTTAGTGTCTACTTAAATGACTTGTAGATTCTAGGAAGATAATTGAAGGTTCCATAAAGAGCATAAAATTTGGCCTAAGCTAGATAATCTTGATGTCATCCTAAGGCACGAGTTTGTACTTAGTTAAACTCCACTTGTTTACCACCCCTCATTAGTACTCACCCCCACTTGTAGATGCTAGTGCTAAGCATAAAACTTGATCAAATTTAGATGGGAATACTTGGTGGAAAAATGGTTATGAAAACCTTGGAATGATGGATCATTCTATTGAAATGTTTTGGACATGTGTTTCCGAACACCAGATGATTTATGGTGATGAAAATGTTGAGGCATGAGCCTTAGCCCTTTATAAAACTGATGGTTGTCTGGATGCGATACCATTTGAATTTTACCGTACAACCACAATACCCGAGAATTGGGTAGGGCTTGACTGGAAACTTATATACCTTAGTATTAGTTCCCTCACGGCCAAGGTCTGAGCTGAGGCTACCTTGTGAAGATTTTTCACCTGTGTAGTACCCAAGATGACAGTTGGTCATGGTTGGGATGCCAAACTCACAGGAGAGGTGCTTATACTAGGGCGTGTAATTGAAAGGTTAGGATTGATTATCCGCATACTGAGTATGGTGAATTCAGGATTTGTTCCTGACGGATGCATTGAATGTTGTGGTGAAAGTGTACAATCTCTGCAGAGTGTCAAACTATTCAAGTAGCCGCGTCCGCGGTTATGGACAGTTGGAGTGGCCATACTGTTCCCCCGTCAGATGTTTTCAAAAGACTTGTGAAATGAATTGAGACTTTGACTTGACCACAACAGGGTTGTGGCATGAGATACAAGTTCCCACTTAGGTGTTATAAAACCTTAAATAGCATTCGTTGCTTCCAAACTTAGTAGAGATAAATCTGGCTTTTGCAAAACAACCCTAGAGCTTAGTGTCCTATTATCAAAAACCCCTTTCACTTGTTAGTATTAGTTTGCGAGTACTTAAAGAGTACTCATGGCTTTGTCCTTGGCTATTCCCGTGGCCAGACTATGAAGAGGAGTACCTGGAGGATGGACCCTAGGAAGGTTATGACAACTAGGATCATCTCCCATCGTCAGCATTGCCTGTGACCCCGAAGATGGAGCTTCGCCTACGCTACCGTTATTATTACGTATTCCGCTGCTTGAAGTTGTATTAAGAACTGGATCATCAGATCCTTATTTGTGTAAGAACTTATGTACGGTTTGTAATGGATGATATACTATGGTATCCAATTCTGTTATGTCCCGCAAAAATGGTAATCCTGGGATTGCGATGTATGGCATAACAGGCATCTGGGATTAAAAATCCGGGTGTTGACAGTGTGCCTCGGGCTTCCTCATTGTCACCTCTGTGACGCTCGTCTGCCCCTCTGTTTCTCTGCTCTTTTCCCTTAGCGCTTGGATCCTTCTAGATTCCTCCTAGCCAGCAACTAGGCTTTGACTATAGGCTCCTCCTTCTCCTGCAAGTTTCACGTTACTCGGCCTCATCTCGCATAATCCGGCTCGGTCTTCACCTGCATACAAGTCAATCAACCTTATTCGGCCGACTTAGCTTATACCTCGGCCGAGTAATGTGGTACTCACTCCATATTTACCAAGCCTCAGCTTACCTCGGTCGGATCTTGCATGATTCGGCCGACTCAGTTAGTAATCCGGCTTAAGGTAAGGGAGATTCCAATTCTTCTTTCCCCTATCTTGACCCTATCCGGGGTCACCCCCCCCCCCCTCCCCCCCCAACATCTTCCAACACTCCCCTCCTATAGATGATACCTAGAACTAGCATTGACACTTACCTTTCCTTAGTTCTTTCTTTATATCACTTAAGTGAATGCTATGTTAAGGACAAGAGTTGATAGATCAAGAATTAATAGATCAAGGATTGGTGAATCAATAGTTGATTACTCAACATTGATGAACAACGGATATTAGAATATGATTCAACAAAAATGATAAGGATTGATATGGGAAGAAATATATATGGTGAATGATCTTGACTTGGTTTCTTTCCTACTCAATCTCACCTAAGAGTTAAGGTTAGGTATTACCATGATACTCATGGTATAATTAGATAAGATTAAGATAGGTTAAGATTTGGTTGTTACATTCATGTAATTAAGTTATATTAATAACTTGGTATTCATGATTTGTTGTAATGAATTATATAATATGGTCTCTTAAAGATCAGATATTAATCATTAAACAACATATAATGGCTTAGTTATATTTCATTTGATCTACCCTTAGATCAAATCATGTTTACCCTAAATAAAGTTTTAGCAAAGGTCATATTGAAACTTATCGCAGTCAACTTGATGATTTACTTCAATTCCATCAAGTTGAGAGAAGCTTCAATCTCTTTGACAAGTTTTATTCAAAAGCGCGAAAATTATTCAGATTTTCTATGCATGAATGCAATGCACACCTCTGTTTTCAGCTTATTTCTAAGCTCTAATGCTGGGATGTTACACCCACCCCACCGGATCTAGTTCACTGGGCTTTTGTGCCACGGCCGCGAAGCTGCGGTCTTGTTCACCATGTAGATGGCTGTAACACCCTCAGAATCGGACCTATGCAAGTTTTAGCGAAACCCGCCAAACCCGCATAGAAACGATTCAAAGGTGCCCACCAGGCACTTTCGTGCGGGTGGAAAACGAAGTAATAACATTACACAACAGTCCTCGATGGGACCCACAGAACAGATATATATACAAGCGACTCCATGAGTCAAGAATACAGATATATGGTACAAAGATTCAAATCACCTTGAAAACGATAGAACGTCCGACTACGGACAAGATGCAAATGGGGCTAAGAGCCCTGAAGAATAACCAATGGCGTCCATAACCCTGCCCAGGCCAAGCCGGAAGGGTAACCCTGCTAACGACGTCGATCTCAAAACCTGCTTAAACAAAAGGGGTGCCGACAAAGGGCAAAGGAAAAAGAGGAGCGTCAGTACTGAGGCCAGTACACGGCGAGACTAGAATTCGGCGGTCCTCGCCTACATAGGTATGGTGGACTGAAGCGGCAGCGGCAGCACGCACTAAACAACCTATAGAGACTCGATACAACTGGCGGTTATCAGAGAGGGATAAGAGTGACCTATCCGGATCCAACCTGAAGCTAACACCAAACAAACCCATCCTGATGTTTCCCCCTCGAGACCAAACGAGGAAGTCAACCGAGGAACTCACACAGTTGGCAGTTTTATTGATTCAGTTATCGTTGCAACAATTACTAGTCAAATATAGATAGTCATCCTGATAAAGTAGGCAGTGGGCACTTTTAGTTAACCATTCCGTTATAGTTGCAACAATTACTAATCAGATACAGATAGCATGAGATAAACCCAAAACCCAGCGGTTGTTGGTACTTTTATTCAGCCATTCCGTTGTAGTTGCAATATTTACTAGTCCGGTACAATGGTCGCAAGCGACAATTCAAACAAGCAATTGTGGGCAGTATTATTAGCCATTCCATTATAGTGAAGCTGATTACTAGTCATTATAAAGTCAAATTTATAGCAATAAACTTTAGTTATGCTTGTCTATGATCGAGATACTGTGCTCCAAGTCGTCCATATCCGCGGACACGGCTTTCAGAAAGTTTTACCCGGCCGGGGTGCACCAATAGCAACACACGCTCGATCAACCTCGGAAAAAACAAATCAAAACCCAACGAGGCTTTCACGACTGAACAATCACAGGATTCAGAAATATTTCAGGGGGCCACCCCATTGAGTAGACCCGCAACGAAGCCAGCTGACTCCGAGACGGACTCAAGGTTTGGGTAGACGGCTGTGAACGAGTGGGAACCCGAAAGTGTGGCTGGGCTTGTCGACACCGCGGAATCGTGTCCCGATCCTAAACAGTACAGTGTGCTCCTCGCACAATCGTAAATACATAAGTAGCATGGCATAAGTACAGGATCGTAAATAAAACCTCAAACTAGTTTGTGGCCCCAAGAAATAAGTCTGAATCAAGCTCTGGCTCAGGGGGGGGTCCCATATACCTCCCGGATGTGGATAGCGTGATAAATCAAGGAACAGGTATCAAGTACTCGGGGTCCTACGGGACACAAGTGGGCGTTCGGAAACCAAATATTTTCTATCACCCACCGATGCCTCTGCTTACTTCAATTTTAGTTGTTAAACAGGAATGAAAGTGAACGATAAGTAAAACTACGATCATCTCCAACAGCAACATGCGGCAATACATCAACAACTGTGGCACTTGACGTCACGCAACAGCACTTGAGCAAGCGACTACGACGCGCAAGTCCAACTATCTACCAAACAACAGGTAATAGGATGTGTCCAAGGCGATATAGGGCTGCACGGTATATCACAGGGGCGGAAACTAAAGCATCGCGACACAGATAGCAATAGATCAACAGGAGGGAATAAATACTATAAAAGTAAGATAGGTAGAAAGGGAGAGATGCTCGCCTGAAAACATTGTCGAAGGTTCAACCAAAGATCGGGGCGAATCTCACATCAACTCAACGGCCTTATCCGCGAAGAACCAAAACACTAGAAGAAACACCGGATGCACTATTTAATACAACGGCAGAAGATCGGCATGCTTATGATATGATGCATGGCATGGCAAAGTGCGGTGCAATTAGGTCATATTAAGCGGAACCAGGGGTCCCGACAATTAATTAGGTGGTTCATGTTGTTTAGCTACCCCACAAATTAAATGTTGTAATAACATGGTAAGATATGGTACCGGTTCGGTGCACAAATTTAAATGAGGCCAATATGAGACTAGGTTTGCCCGCATATGGGCCCCATATTTAATTATGCAGTGAATCGGCATAAGGCCCCCAAACCAATGTTATGCATGCGAGGATGACAATTTAATATGCGACAAGTTTATAATATTATAAAATAGGGTGTCGGGAAGGGTTCACACATTAGGGTTCTCGACGAACTTGGTGTTCCGGGGTTCGGGGTCGGTCTCAGGGTCCAGGGTTCGACGGGATCGGGATCGGACTATGGGGTCTAGGGTCTTCGGACCGGGGATGTAGATCTTGGCGTCCGGGTAGACGAACTTGGCGTGGCGTCGGGGCGCATCGGATTCCTCCGGGTCGGTGCCGATCTTGTCGCATTCGTGGTCTTCGGGTCTGCGTAGACGGTCAAGGCGTTCAAAGTGGCGAGCTTGGCGTTCCGTTTAAACGACCTTGGCGTCCTTGTCGGAGTTTCTCGGTGGCGATGTCGGTCTTGGTTCGGCGCCGGCGGATCCTGGCGACCTTCAGGCTCGAGTCCTGGCGTGGCCCTTGGATCACCGGGATCGGCTTCGGGATCGCGGTCCTCAGATCTGTGAAGGAGGTCTTGGCGTGCCGAGGGTCTCTGTGGGGTCGATCTTTGGTTCTGAGGTCTCAGGGTTCTTAGCATTCCTTGACGAAGATCTTGAGGATCCGGTGCCGGTCTTGGTCTCTTGACAGGCAACAACATCTTCTGATCCTCGTACCACACCCGCTCAGTACCAACACCACCTTTTACTCGGAGAACGTGGATCAGCACCGGAGGCAGGAGGTGGCCATGACGTGCTCGGGGACGGGGCGTGGACACCGGCAGATCTTGGCTTGACACACAGAGAAGATACACCAGACGCACTTGCGACAGAGGCTCAGGAAAAACTTGCGGTCGAAGGACGCGGTGACGTCACAGGCCGGGGGCGGCGAAGCGGTCGGGCTCGGGGGGGAGCCTCCCGTGGCGGCGGGGAACGGGGAGGTAGGAGGCCGGCGGGCGGTCGCAGTCGACGTCGTGCGGGCGGCCGGACGCGGCCCGGTGGCGGGGAACGGCGGCGGGGTCGACCTGACGCGGTGGAGGCGGTCGCGCGGCGGCGCCGGCGGGGACCAGGGAGGAGAGGCTGCGGCCGCGGAGGATGCTGCGGTGGCGAGGAGGAGGAAACGGGGCGGCGTCGGCGCGAGGTCCGGCGAGGCGGGGCTCAGAGAGAGGTGGGGCGAGGCGCAGAGGCGGCGCGGGCGCTGCGTCGGGGGCGCGCACGGCCGGGGCGGAGGCTGGGGAGAGGAGGGACGGCGAGGGCGAGCGGAGGAGGGAGGTGGGGAGCTCCGGCGAGCGGCGGCGCACGCGGTGGGTGGAGGGACGCGGTCGGGGAGAGGGTGGAGGAAGAGGACGCGGTGGGGCGAGCGGCGCGCAGCAAGGAGAGGAGGAAGAAGGAGGGTGGGGCGACGGGGCGGTCTGGGGTAGGGTGGACCGGTCCAGGCTGGCCAGGGTGGGTCGGGTGGTAGGGCCCACACGGGGTGGGGCCCGGTGGCAGGGAGGGGGAGCGTGTGTGGCTGAGTGGGTTGTGTGTGTCGTGTGCTGGGGAGAGAGTGGGGGTGAGAGAGAGAGAGTGGGTGGGACCGGCTGATGTGGCAGGGGGGAATTGGGTGAGGGAGAGAGAGGGGTGAGGTGGCAGCAGGTTATTGGTTGGGGTGAGGTGGAGGCTGGGTGTGGGTAGGTTAGTTGGTAGCTGTAGGTTTTGTTGGGGTGTTCGGGTGGGCCGATTTGAAAAATGGGGGTGGTCGTTCGGGTCGATACGGCCCGTTCGACTGCCCCCGCTAAAATAATAAATATTTTTATTTGTTTTAGCTGCACCGGTTGTAACCCGTTAGCATTCAAACAAAAATAATCCAGAGACCGGGTTTGCGTGTTTGAATGAAGGTGGGGCGTTTGGAAAACAAAACTGGGTTTTTCCGAAATAGTGTTATGCGAGCAAATGCAAGATGATGACGATGCTCAAATGCAATGTGGCATGATGACATGAGCATGCGGTCATGATGATGCGATGCACAAAAACAACGCGATTTTCTAGTAGTGGTTTTGCGGGATGCCACAATTCGACACCACTAACAATCGATCTCGCCCTCGAGATCCGCCTCATGATACCGGAATGAAGGTCGGTGATCTGCATCTTCTCGCTTCGTGTAGATCCTCGCGACACCACTAACGAGGGTTCCTTCTTCATCTGGACAACGGCGACACCACCAACAAAGGGTCGTTGATCCTGATCGTCGAGAGAACACTCCGGAACAAAAGGTCGAAGGTAGAGGTATCCACAAATAAAGCCACCCCTAACTTCCGTGGACGGAGTAAAATTGCGGGACCCACTTATTCGATGTATAAGAGCGAATGATAAGAGTAGTCGGATGGTGATCAGTCCATCGCGCACCCAAACCATTACTCTGCACACGAATAGGCGGATTATGCAACCAACTCTCGGAATTCAGACTGAAGATCTCTACAAGCGAGGTTCGGGAACAAAGGAGTGATGCAGACTCTGCACCGGATCTGGCGTAGAGGATGATGCCGTCGCGTCGGAAAACACCGGAAGGCACAAACAAGGAACAAAGAATGGCACCACAGCAGACGGATTCCTCAAACAGCATGAACACCGGATGGTAGAACACCGTTACCAAAGGAGGAAGCGAAACCCTAAAGGTACGAAGGAAACCCAACCACGAGAATTCCTGGACTCGAAGAGAAAGAAGAGAGCGGATTCAAAACACGTAGGGGTAAGAGGAGAATAGCAGAGGGGTAAGGAGTAAAAGCAGACCTAATCAGAACTATCCAACCGATTTTGCAAAAATAGTTTTGACACTCTACTTCGGCCGTTAGCTAGGTTATCCTACAGGCTGGACTTGTGGGGTATCGCAACTGCTGAGCTCTGATACCACTCTGTAACACCCTCAGAATCGGACCTATGCAAGTTTTAGCGAAACCCGCCAAACCCGCATAGAAACGATTCAAAGGTGCCCACCAGGCACTTTCGTGCGGGTGGAAAACGAAGTAATAACATTACACAACAGTCCTCGATGGGACCCACAGAACAGATATATATACAAGCGACTCCATGAGTCAAGAATACAGATATACGGTACAAAGATTCAAATCACCTTGAAAACGATAGAACGTCCGACTACGGACAAGATGCAAATGGGGCTAAGAGCCCTGAAGAATAACCAATGGCGTCCATAACCCTGCCCAGGCCAAGCCGGAAGGGTAACCCTGCTAACGACGTCGATCTCAAAACCTGCTTAAACAAAAGGGGTGCCGACAAAGGGCAAAGGAAAAAGAGGAGCGTCAGTACTGAGGCCAGTACACGGCGAGACTAGAATTCGGCGGTCCTCGCCTACATAGGTATGGTGGACTGAAGCGGCAGCGGCAGCACGCACTAAACAACCTATAGAGACTCGATACAACTGGCGGTTATCAGAGAGGGATAAGAGTGACCTATCCGGATCCAACCTGAAGCTAACATCAAACAAACCCATCCTGATGTTTCCCCCTCGAGACCAAACGAGGAAGTCAACCGAGGAACTCACACAGTTGGCAGTTTTATTGATTCAGTTATCGTTGCAACAATTACTAGTCAAATATAGATAGTCATCCTGATAAAGTAGGCAGTGGGCACTTTTAGTTAACCATTCCGTTATAGTTACAACAATTACTAATCAGATACAGATAGCATGAGATAAACCCAAAACCCAGCGGTTGTTGGTACTTTTATTCAGCCATTCCGTTGTAGTTGCAATATTTACTAGTCCGGTACAATGGTCGCAAGCGACAATTCAAACAAGCAATTGTGGGCAGTATTATTAGCCATTCCATTATAGTGAAGCTGATTACTAGTCATTATAAAGTCAAATTTATAGCAATAAACTTTAGTTATGCTTGTCTATGATCGAGATACTGTGCTCCAAGTCGTCCATATCCGCGGACACGGCTTTCAGAAAGTTTTACCCGGCCGGGGTGCACCAATAGCAACACACGCTCGATCAACCTCGGAAAAACCAAATCAAAACCCAACGAGGCTTTCACGACTGAACAATCACAGGATTCAGAAATATTTCAGGGGGCCACCCCATTGAGTAGACCCGCAACGAAGCCAGCTGACTCCGAGACGGACTCAAGGTTTGGGTAGACGGCTGTGAACGAGTGGGAACCCGAAAGTGTGGCTGGGCTTGTCGACACCGCGGAATCGTGTCCCGATCCTAAACAGTACAGTGTGCTCCTCGCACAATCGTAAATACATAAGTAGCATGGCATAAGTACAGGATCGTAAATAAAACCTCAAACTAGTTTGTGGCCCCAAGAAATAAGTCTGAATCAAGCTCTAGCTCAGGGGGGTCCCATATACCTCCTGGATGTGGATAGCGCGATAAATCAAGGAACATGTATCAAGTACTCGGGGTCCTACGGGACACAAGTGGGCGTTCGGAAACCAAATATTTTCTATCACCCACCGATGCCTCTGCTTACTTCAATTTTAGTTGTTAAACAGGAATGAAAGTGAACGATAAGTAAAACTACGATCATCTCCAACAGCAACATGCGGCAATACATCAACAACTGTGGCACTTGACGTCACGCAACAGCACTTGAGCAAGCGACTACGACGCGCAAGTCCAACTATCTACCAAACAACAGGTAATAGGATGTGTCCAAGGCGATATAGGGCTGCACGGTATATCACAGGGGCGGAAACTAAAGCATCGCGACACAGATAGCAATAGATCAACAGGAGGGAATAAATACTATAAAAGTAAGATAGGTAGAAAGGGGGAGATGCTCGCCTGAAAACATTGTCGAAGGTTCAACCGAAGATCGGGGCGAAGCTCACATCAACTCAACGGCCTTATCCGCGAAGAACCAAAACACTAGAAGAAACACCGGATGCACTATTTAATACAACGGCAGAAGATCGGCATGCTTATGATATGATGCATGGCATGGCAAAGTGCGGTGCAATTAGGTCATATTAAACGGAACCAGGGGTCCCGACAATTAATTAGGTGGTTCATGTTGTTTAGCTACCCCACAAATTAAATGTTGTAATAACATGGTAAGATATGGTACCGGTTCGGTGCACAAATTTAAATGAGGCCAATATGAGACTAGGTTTGCCCGCATATGGGCCCCATATTTAATTATGCAGTGAATCGGCATAAGGCCCCCAAACCAATGTTATGCATGCGAGGATGACAATTTAATATGCGACAAGTTTATAATATTATAAAATAGGGTGTCGGGAAGGGTTCACACATTAGGGTTCTCGACGAACTTGGTGTTCCGGGGTTCGGGGTCGGTCTCAGGGTCCAGGGTTCGACGGGATCGGGATCGGACTACGGGGTCTAGGGTCTTCGGACCGGGGATGTAGATCTTGGCGTCTGGGTAGACGAACTTGGCGTGGCGTCGGGGCGCATCGGATTCCTCCGGGTCGGTGCAGATCTTGTCGCATTCGTGGTCTTCGGGTCTGCGTAGACGGTCAAGGCGTTCAAAGTGGCGAGCTTGGCGTTCCGTTTAAACGACCTTGGCATCCTTGTCGGAGTTTCTCGGTGGCGATGTCGGTCTTGGTTCGGCGCCGGCGGATCCTGGCGACCTTCAGGCTCGGGTCCTGGCGTGGCCCTTGGATCACCGGGATCGGCTCCGGGATCGCGGTCCTCAGATCTGTGAAGGAGGTATTGGCGTGCCGAGGGTCTCGGTGGGGTCGATCTTCGGTTCTGAGGTCTCAGGGTTCTTAGCATTCCGTGACGAAGATCTTGAGGATCCGGTGCCGGTCTTGGTCTCTTGACAGGCAACAACATATTCTGATCCTCGTACCACACCCGCTCAGTACCAACACCACCTTTTACTCGGAGAACGTGGATCAGCACCGGAGGCAGGAGGTGGCCATGACATGCTCGGGGACGGGGCGTGGACACCGGCAGATCTTGGCTTGACACACAGAGAAGATACACCAGACGCACTTGCGACAGAGGCTCAGGAAAAACTTGCGGTCGAAGGACGCGGTGACGTCACAGGCCGGGGGCGGCGAAGCGGTCGGGCTCGGGGGGAGCCTCCCGTGGCGGCGGGGAACGGGTAGGTAGGAGGCCGGCGGGCGGTCACAGTCGACGGCGTGCGGGCGGCCGAACGCGGCCCGGTGGCGGGGAACGGCGGCGGGGTCGACCTGACGCGGTGGAGGCGGTCGCGGGGCGGCGCCGGCGGGGACCAGGGAGGAGAGGCTGCGGCCGCGGAGGATGCTGCGGTGGCGAGGAGGAGGAAACGGGGCGGCGTCGGCGCGAGGTCCGGCGAGGCGGGGCTCAGAGAGAGGTGGGGCGATGCGCAGAGGCGGCGCGGGCGCTGCGTCGGGGGCGCGCACGGCCGGGGCGGAGGCTGGGGAGAGGAGGGACGGCGAGGGCGAGCGGAGGAGGGAGGTGGGGAGCTCCGGCGAGCGGCGGCGGCGCACGCGGTGGGTGGAGGGACGCGGTCGGGGAGAGGGTGGAGGAAGAGGACGCGGTGGGGCGAGCGGCGCGCAGCAAGGAGAGGAGGAAGAAGGAGGGTGGGGCGACGGGGCGGTCTGGGGTAGGGTGGACCGGTCCAGGCTGGCCAGGGTGGGTCGGGTGGTAGGGCCCACACGGGGTGGGGCCCGGTGGCAGGGAGGGGGAGCGTGTGTGGCTGAGTGGGTTGTGTGTGTCGTGTGCTGGGGAGAGAGTGGGGGTGAGAGAGAGAGAGAGAGTGGGTGGGACCGGCTGATGTGGCAGGGGGGAATTGGGTGAGGGAGAGAGAGGGGTGAGGTGGCAGCAGGTTATTGGTTGGGGTGAGGTGGAGGCTGGGTGTGGGTAGGTTAGTTGGTAGCTGTAGGTTTTGTTGGGGTGTTCGGGTGGGCCGATTTGAAAAATGGGGGTGGTCGTTCGGGTCGATACGGCCCGTTCGACTGCCCCCGCTAAAATAATAAATATTTTTATTTGTTTTAGCTGCACCGGTTGTAACCCGTTAGCATTCAAACAAAAATAATCCAGAGACCGGGTTTGCGTGTTTGAATGAAGGTGGGGCGTTTGGAAAACAAAACTGGGTTTTTCCGAAATAGTGCTATGCGAGCAAATGCAAGATGATGACGATGCTCAAATGCAATGTGGCATGATGACATGAGCATGCGGTCATGATGATGCGATGCACAAAAACAACGCGATTTTCTAGTAGTGGTTTTGCGGGATGCCACAATGGCGTCATCGACCGCCCAAGATCTGCTTCCCCACTGCCAAATGCTACCCAATTGTACCAGAGCCACCTCACCGGTGTCCACCGGATGGGATCTAGTTCAATGAGTTCCATGTCCACTGCTCCAGACAAGCTGCATGGGCGTTGTCGTTAACTTCACCGGATCTGCCTCAACGATGCTCTCGTCCCTCGCGTCGGATCTGCCTTAGTGTCGCTCTCGTCTGCCGCGCTCAAGACGACATCAACCGCCCAAGATCTGCTTCCCCGACCGCCCAAGATCTGCTCCCCGACTGCCCAAGATCTACTTAGCCGCAACAGCAGCACCCTCGGTGACCTGCACGTCACCCGCACGGTATCGACAATGCTTATACGCCTCTCCGACCGAGGTAACCTAAGCTCCAACTCTTTTTTGTTTTCTCAGCAATATAACAGGTTAAAGCCTGTCGCAGTGAACTTCATTTTTGTAATCGTGCTAGTACATACAAGTCATTGGGCATGCATGTTCTTTGTGCTACATACAAGGTCAATGGACATATTTGTTTGCATTCGCTGCTCTACAAATTTCAAGTAATGCACATGTTCCTAGCTACTCCCTACAACAGTAATTGCCTGCTATTGTGTAGTTTTTGCAAAATGCAAAGTCAGTGAAAAATATTAGTGTGGATTCCCTTCTCCACAATTACTGAATCTACATGGTTCGTCTTGAGCTAAGTTCCTGCTATTATTTCCTCCCGGGCATCATTCTACTATCTTGTAGTACCTGTTTAAACTCATCGTACTAGTTCGATAATAAATTTGTTGTTGCTATCTAGATCTTTAAAAGATGCAACACTGACTATTTGTTTTTTCTTTGCATAGAGCTCAAAAGGGAACACATAACATGCTGGTGTATGCAGCCTCTTCTACAGGTTCACAAGAATGATTTCATTGTTTCCTTATCTGGTGCTAGTTCATCTTAAGTAATGACATAACTATCCTCTACTATGTAGTTCATTCGTGGTTTGCGTCCCTACTCTGCAAGTTCTGGCATGATGCCATTATAATTTATGTCTCATTCATTCTTAGCTACTCCTACGAAAGTAACTGCATATGCCCATTGTGTAGCTCATCGAAAATTCTGAGTCACCCAACATCTCTTGCATTCCAGGATATACTACTGCTTTTGTATATATTTGTTGAAATGACCTGGCTAGTTTATATTTACTAAAATTCTAGGAAACACTCTGTCCAATTAATCAATTCATCTGTAGGCACACTTGTGTACTGCTTGCTTGTCCTGTTCTATAGGTTCACAAGCAATGACATTATATTTCATGTCTAATGGTTTGTCCTAAGCAAGGACATAGCTATCCTCTACTGTATATATCGTTCATTCATAGTTTGCATTCTTGCTCTACAACGTCTCTTATGATGCCTTCATGATTTCTATTTGGCTCCTAGCTACGACAGTAACTACATGCCCATTGTGTAGCTCACCGCGAATTCTGGGTCACCCAACATCTCTTGCATTCCAGGATAAACTACTTCTTCCATATATATTTGTTGAAATGACCTGGCTAGTTTATATTTGCTGCAATTATAAGAAACACATTGATTGATTGCTCATTTCAATGTAGGCACACGTGTCTAATGCTTGCCTATCCTCTTCTATAGTTTCTCCAGATATGCCATTATATTTCTAATCTCGTGCTGGTTCATCCTAAGCAACGACATAACTATCCTCTACTGTGTAATTCATTCGTGGTTTGTGTTCCTGCTCTGCAAGTTCTGGTATGATGCCACTATAATTTATATCTGGTTCATTCTTAGGTACGACAGTAACTGCATGCCATTGTGTAGCTCACCGCAAATTTTGATTAAACCAACGTCTCTTGCTTTTCAGCATATACAACTGCTTCCATATATATTTGTTGAAATAACCTGGCTAGTTTATATTTGCTGAAATTCTAAGAAACATGTTGTTTGACTGCTCATTTCATTGTAGGCACACTTGTCTAATGCTTGCCTGTCCTGTTCTACAGGTTCACAAGCGATGCCATATCAGGTTCTGGTTCGTCCTAAGCAACGACCTAACTATCCTCTCATGTATAGTTCATTTGCGGTTTGCATTCGTACTCTACAAGTTCTCTCATAATGTCGTTATAATTTTTCTCTTGTTCATTCTTATCTACGACAGTAACTGTATGCCATTGTCTGGTTTATTCTTCTATATATATTTGTTGAAATGACCTGGCTAGTTTATATTTGATGAAATTCTAAGCCACACACATTGTTATATTTCTTGTTTCACGATAGCCACACTTATTTAATGCTTGCTTCTCCTATTTGATTGACGTGATGGCCAATATATTTGAACCATTGACCAGTAGTAAACTCTAGTTCATAGCTCTTGTCGTATCAGTTAAATGAGTAGTTTGCCTTCTTTGATGTATTAACTAGTTTTTACTTAGTTGCATAATGCAGTTATTGCTATCGCCACCAAACAGGGGACTTCAAGATCATGTCTCACATTTGTTTTCCAATGTAGATGTCACATTCAAAAGGGAGATGCAGGTGATGGATAAAGCAAATCGAGGACTGCTATCAACTTGATTGTCAACTAAAATGCCGATTTTTCTTTCCCTTGAGTTGATAATATGTAATAATTTTAAGTAGTTTTCATTTGATGTAATATCTAGACTAATTGCAATAGTTCATGCAGGCATTTAGTTGATTCCATCCACACATAGTGGTAGGCGGTACCGTATCTGCACTAGCCAGGTTGATTAGGGTACAATATCGTGCTCTGTATTTGCCCGTCTTGTATTAGGCCAACGATGAACAGTAAAAATGCTTAACGTTATACACCTTTTATGGTACCGAAATGGGCTCCAGAAATGCATAAATTGTAAAAGACCGTAAAAGTAACGGGGCCGACCCACATGAGAGATTAGTAACAGTAACAGGCCATAACAGAGGCAGGTCGGAATAGTAAAAGACCGAAATAATAAAAGGCCAAAACAGTAAAACACCAAACAATAAAAGGCTGAAATAGTAAAAGGCCAAAATCGTAGCAGGCCGAAACCATAGCAGACCGAAACAGTAATAGGCCCAAACCATAACATGCCAAAACAGTAACAGGCCAAAACACTAGGGACCAAAAAAATAACGGGCCAGAACCTTAAATTTCCAAAACAATAATGGGCCAAAAAAAGGCCAGGATCACAGCAGGCCAGAACAGTAACACACCAAGTTTTTACCAGGCCAGAACAGTAACAGGCCAAGGAACTCACCAGGTTAAAATAGTAATGGGCCAGAACATGGGCCGAATATTTACGGGCATGAACGGTAGGGACCAAAGTATATGGGACTGGTCCGAACAGTACGTGGATATATAGTAATGGGCCGGAAAGGTTACAGGCCAAAGCGGTCTGGCCAAAAGGGACCATTTCGAATAGTGCAGGTCGGAACACTAATGGGACCAGATATTTATAGGTCGTGCAAACGGGCCAACTTCAAACAGTATGTGTGGAAACAATAACGGGCCAGAAAGTTTACGGGCCGCCTACGGCTGCACAAGTGGGTCCATTTGTAATAGTGCGAGGCGAAACAGTGATGGGCCACGATCCTGTTAAGATTCCTTAATGGGTCAGCCCACTTAATAATTACCAGGTCTTGGCTGGGCCTGTCTTCTACCATAGTTTTATTGACACTTAACGGCATTAAATCGCCGTTAATGGTGCTCACCATGTGGCAGTTTCAATGACGTCAGCAGTCAACGCGGCTGGCGAACACATCTACGGTGGAACGACTTCTCGTGGCCGAATGGCGCGATCCGCCATGGTTGAAAAAAAACATGATAAAATCATTTGTGACGGGGCTTCTACCACGAAGGGCATCCATCGTAGAAGGCTTTTCAGTCACGAAAAATAGACCTTCAACCACGAAAATCATCCGTTATAAAAGGACATTTTTCTTGTAGTGTGTGGGTGTTAATGCTCTTGGTGTCGCTTTCTTTTCGTGTACTTTGCATCTTGCGGGATGGTGGGATAAAGCTGCCTGGGCTAACCTTACATGTTGTCGGACATGACACTTGCTCCACGCTCAACGTGCAACTTGTATTGCACAAGTGGCTTTGCGGGTGTTTGTCTCTCCCACCATAGTTAATATTCAATTTACAATGGGCACTTGACAACACTTGTATCAATGTTTTGGTTCTTATTCGTAAGTAAGAACGGTTCTTATTCGAAATCCCCAAGCCACGTAAAACAGGCAAAAAAATTACACTCATCGTTTCGAAGCATCACGTGATGATCGGGTGTTATAGATTCTACGTGTGCATACAACGAGTGCAAGATAGATTTGCACATGCGGATACTAAGGTTAACCTTGACGATCCTAGCATGTCAGACATGGTATCGGAACACGGAATACGGAAATGTAAATTATGAGTCATATGGATGATATGATGAACATGTTGATTGTTCGCCTTTGAAGCTACATCATCTCTCGTGATGATCGGACTTGGTGTAGAGGATTTGGTTCGTTTAATCACTAACGCAACATGAGGGATGTTGTTTTGAGTGGGAGTTCAAAAGTAATGTGATTAAGGTTGAACACAATTTATCATAAATTAAATCAAAATGAATTTGCATAATTGTTGTAGTGATTGGAATCCATTCACCACCTCATGCTTAGTTATAATTGAGATGGTAGAACTATAGAATTCCGGATTGTTACTTTATGAACTGGTATTGCGTGTCAAACTAAAGTTTAAAAGTCCTATTGCAAACTTTCAGCAAACTCCATTTACTCCATGTAGTTTAATAAGTAGTATTAAATAAAGAGTAACAATTCTAGTGTCAGTGTCTAAATATCATGTTTTCCTCCATGATACTTGATATTCAAAAGTTGATTTAGTATCAAGGTTATCTAGAAGCTGAAAGAAATGTTTCGGAAACCATCATGTGTGGAAGATATTGCGATATCTGAAATAATTTTTTTGGTTACAACACGATAGAGTATAATTTGGCAACATTTATGTTATCATATTTGATGAGAATTTTCGAAGGTTGGAGATGCTAGACATCCTATTCCTCCAAAAAAGGGTTTTGGAAAGTAACATTATACTCGCAATTCGCCTTTGTAAGCTATAGTAGCTAGATTATGAAAGTTGTCATGATAAGGATGAATAGAAGACGTAGGTAAAATGTTTACTACAATAAAAGATTACTAAAAATGGATTTTGAAAGAATGCCAAACATTTGATGATGGTGATCTACTTCAAAGTGCAAGACCAAAGGTATTAGTATTTGACTATACACGCTTTGGAATATGTGTCATGTGTATGGTGCCACTATTGATGTTGATAGATTCTTTTAAAAGAGAAAGGAAATGTTGAAAGAGAATCTCAAAAATACTTGGCAGAAAAAGAAAATATTGGAAATGTCCTGCTTAGGTATATAGATGATATACATGTTATGGTTGTATTCTTTGCTTGTTAAACAATGTGGTTTTTGGGTATTGGATACCGAATTGGTTGGTGTGAAGTGTCATACATGAAAACACAATTCATGAACTGCAATGGCCTAAGTAACCAGCAAGAGAATATGTGATGATGTTCATCAAAAACAAACAAGGTGTTGTTGTGTTTCTTGTTCACATCAAATCTTTCCTTCAACATTTGTTTTGATAATTGGTATTTTAATCAAGTATTATAAGAACAAAGGATGTTCAAATAACTATCATATTCCATATAAGCTGGATGATTTACAAGTCTAGTTGGAGAAATCGCATCCATAAAACTAATGCTAAACATGTCGCAAGACAAATGATTGAAAGATCACTTAAGAAGTGACATCACCATTTAAATTATATTGGAAAGAAAACATGCAGAAACTCCATGTTGATGGAATTTTGGAGTCTTTTGATTTTGATCAAATGACACTTGTGATACTTTCCTGGAGATAATTAAAACTTTTTTCAAAGGCCAAAGAAGAACGAACGACTAACTTATTGGAATTTATACATATTGATGTATGTAGTCCATTATGTGTAGTCATGAGCGATGGATTTCAACTTCATATGGTTTATCCAGAAATTTGAGTGAATATATGCGCATATTTACTTGATGAGGAAGAAGTGTGAAATATTTGAAAATGTTCAAATAATTTCAAGATAAAGTGGAAAATCATTGTAACAAGAAAATAAAGAATTTATGATTGGATCATAAAGGAATATATTTGATTTACAAGTTTAGCATAACACCTAAGATTTTAGGAATCGTTCCATGGATTTGCATTTCCTAAAACACCATAAGAGTATGGAGTGTTCAAGATATATAATGAAACCTTGTTTGACATGGTAAGATCAAAGGTGATAGTTATAAAACTGCCATTGTATTTTAAAGATTAAAGCTTTATAGACTACTGCTTTTTCACTGAAAAGAGCCCCATCATGATCTGTTGAAATGACACCATATAAGTTATGGTCTGGGATAAAACCCAAGTTATCTTTTCTTAAATTTTTGGTATGCAAGGCATAAGTAAAACGTTTACAACCAAAGTTGAATGAGCATGTCTTTGTATGTTATTTCAAATAAAAGTTGGGTATTCCTCCATAGCACCAAAGCTAAAAGTGTTTGTCACTTAGAACGTCAATTTCATTTAGAAGGATTTTTTCGTGAAAAAATAAGTGGGAGGACAATAGAACTTTGATAAGATTATTGAACTTTAGCTATACGTGTGGAGTTGCGCAGCACCAAAAAGTGTCCAAAAGGCAGCAACAATGCTCATGGATCAGGTGCATCAAAGGTTGTGGTCACGTAGGTCTAAGTTCCTATTGAATCAAGTAGGTTGGATAAACAATCAAATACTAATATTTGAGAGTAAATCATTGTTTTTTTACATTGATGAACTGACTATATGCAAAGAAGCAATGATGGACCCTGACTCTGTCAAATGGCATGATGCCATAGAATCCGTGATAGTTCCATACACGAGAAATCAATTTTTGAACTTGAAAGACCCTCTAGAAAGGTGTAAAAAGCTTTCAGTCGTATTTGGATCTATAAAGAAATAGACATGGATGTTTCACATCTATGAAATAATCGACATGTCGGGAAAGAGTTTACGACAATGTTCAAGGAGTTGACTATGACAAGATTAGATCTTTCATAGCGATATTTAGTCTGGACAGATTAATATAGCAACCACTACATATAATTTTGGTATATGGTAGTTGAATAAATAGAACAAAGTTCTTCTAATAGAATGGTTACCTAGGATGTGTACATGACACGATTCAAAGGGTTTTGTTAATTCAAAGGATGCTAAAAGCGTATGCAAACTTCAATGGTTGAAGAAAGCATCGCAGAGTTGGAATCTTCACCGTGATGAAGCTGTTAAAAGAGTTCAATTTCATTGGAGACGATGAATATGCTTGCATTTGCAAGAAATTAAGTGGGAGCACTAAGAAATATTTCTAATACATTATGTGAAAGACATATTGTTGATTGGAAATGATGTATATTTTATTGACATAGGTTAAGAATTTCATTAATTTTGATTTTGATGAAAGACAGACACTAATATGGTTGTGACAAATGTACATAGATGAGATATTGAATAAGTTCAATATGGAAATGACAAGAAAGGTTCTTGCCACACAGAAAGGATTGATTCAAGAATCAAGTGTATCAACACTTTGTAAGTGAAACGATATTCAAGTGTTTTGACACTTAGTGAGTGAAATCACAAGAATATTTTAATCAATCATACTATGATATGTACACATAGAGATATGTCCTATGCTATAAGTATTATGAGCATATACCAAAATGACTTATAAGATGATCATTGGATGATATTAAGGATATCCTTATGATCTTTGGAAGAACTAATAATATCATATTTATATAGAGGTGACAAATAGTTAGATAGTTCATTGTAAAGTGTTGCATTGATACTAGTTTTGTCACAAGATACAAATTAAGTTTATCACAGATTAAACTATGGGTGGCACAATGGAATGGAAAGGAAGTTCCATAACGGATTTGGATAAGTTCCAAATTGAAGACATTGTGACAGATACTACAACAAAAGGCTAAGTATATGATTGTTATTGTAGCAGCAAAAGAGGGCATTTGTGTCAAGAAGTTTGTTGTCAAACTAGGTGTGGTTCACAGTGGGCTAGTACTATGAAGATATATTGTACAAAAATTGTATCAACATAGTTTAACCTCAAGGAACTAAAGGTCTCACCAAAGGACCAAATTTATACAATGTCATCTCATTGGAGAATGAGTGATGCGTAGATACGCAAAGACATGCAAATACACATGGACCAGGAAGTGTTAGATCCGAAGATTATGTTTACCACTAGAAATCGTGTATATACAACACCATAAAGCCATAGGTGTTGAATGCACAAAGTTTTTTAAAAAACTAGATTATTGACTCTAGTGCAAGTGGGAGACTGTTGGAGATATGTCCAAGAGGCAATAATAAAGTGGTTATTATTATATCTTTGCATTTATGATAAATTTTTACAACCCATGCTATAATTGTATTAACATGAAACATTAATACTTCTGTGTTTTGTAAACATAAAAGATTCCCTAGTAAGCCTATTGTTGAAACTAGCTTGTTGATCAATAGATGATCATGGACATTGGATGTTATTAATAACAAGATCATATCATTAGGAGAATGATGTGATGGACCCATAGTAAGCATAACATAAGATCAAGTCATTAGGTTCGTTTTGCTACAAGCTTTCAAATACATAGTAACCTAATCCTTCGACCATGAGATCATGTTAATCACCGTCACCGGATGAGTACTTTGATGACATCAAACACCACTTCCATAACTAGGTGGTTATAAAGGTGGCATTGGGTATTCTGAAAGTATGTGTTGAAGCGCATGGATCAAGAATGGGATTTGTCCATCCATATGACGGATAGATATACTCTGGGTCCTCTTAGTGGAATGTCATCCAATTGGCTTGCAAGCATGTGACTAGGTCACAAGGGATGTCATATCACGAAACGAGTAAATAGTACTTATCGGTAACGAGGTTGAACTAGGTATGGAGATACCGATGATCGCACCTCAGATAAGTAAAGTATCGCGTGACAAAGGGAATCGGTATCGTATGTGAATGGTTCATTTGATCACGAAGTCATCGTTGAATATGTGGGAGCCATTATGGATCTCTAGATCCCGCTATTGATTATTGACCAAAGAGGTGTCTCAATCATGTCTACATAGTTCACGAACTATAGGGTGACACACTTAAGGTTCGATGTTGTTTAAGTAGATATGGAATATGAGTTGGATACCAAATGTTGTTCGGAGTCTCGAATTGGATCCGGGACATCACTAGGAGATCCGGAATAATCCGGAGAATAATATTCATATAAGGAAAGTCATTTTCCGGGGTACGGAAATGTTTTCAGTATTTTGACCAAAAGCTTCTAGAATGTTCTAGAGGGGCCACCAGTGAGACCACCACCCCATAAGGGGGCCACTTGGGCTGAGGCATGCCGTGGGGGAGCACTAGGTCCTACCTCACCAAAGCCCAAGGGGCAAATTCGGACCCAAAGGATTTTTGGGGACAAACCCTAGTTTATCAAACCCTAAATAAGGAAAGGGGGAAGTTTCCCACCTCCCTTGGCCGAGTTGGGGAGGGAATGGGTCAAGGGCTGGGAACCCTTGGCCGCACTCCCCCTCCATATAAGGAGGGGTGGGGGCGCACCACCCCTTGTCCCTTGCCCTTGGTTGTAGGTGAAGCCCTGCAGGGATTCTCCTCCACCACCACCACGTCGCCGTGCTGCTGGGATTCTGAGGGAATCTACTACCTCCATTGTCCGCTGGAAGGGGGAGAGGGAGGTCTTCATAGACTCTGCGCGTGTGACCGAGTGAGTAAGCGCTGTCGGAACGCGGCGCCGGAAGGATCGTCTATACGATCTTGAGATCGGCAAATGATCGACTACATCAACCACGAGAATCTGATCTCGTTAAACGCTTTGGATCTATGAGGGTTAGTTCTCTTTAATCTTGTTGCACTGATCTCGTGGATTAGATCTTGGCTTTTCCATAGATTAGATCTTGGTGTTATGTGTTCTTGCGATAGAATTTTATGTTTTCCATGCAACGAACCCTACAAAATCATACATGGCACCTCTAAGAGAAAGATGACGCCAACTCATTGTACATGCCCTTACTAGGAGTAAATTACATTTTAGTACCACAAGTGGGGCTAGATTAAAAATTTAGTGCCACTTTTGTGATTTTTTGCTGATACATACCCCTTTTGGGCGAGTTGTCACAATATAGTGTCAATTATTGTTTGATCACGTTTTAATAGCAAACCTGACAGTCTGGCCTCACATGTAAGAGTTGACGTGGACCTGGGCCCATATGTAAGTGATAAGGTCGACCTGGGGCCCAACTATCATCCCCTTATCTCTCATCTATCCTTCCTACTCATCCTCTCTCTTACCGAAGAATCACTACCGCCGGCAACCCTCCTGTTACCTGTAGGGGCCAGCAACCCTACTGCTACCGCCCACCGTCCCCTACTCCTACCTCTTGCTGCCCCTCCTACTAGATCCCCCATCGCTCCTTCTAGATCCCCACCCCTCCTGCTACACGATGTCATATGATTACGATGGTCCCGACAGCCTTCCCTCTCCTACCGAGCAAGGAACCGGTAAAATAGAGTGCACGTGGCTACATTGATGGGCATGTTCGACGCGAAAGTTCAAGACAAACCAAAATCGAGCGGCGTCGCTAGCAAAATCTCACTAGAACCTTAGAGACGATGTCAATGACGGCGACCAGCAGCGAAGAGGACCAGGATGGTGGCGTCGACTAGGGATTCTTGGCTTTGATTCCTTTGACGAGAAAGGTGCGGGCAGCGAGGCATCATGGGCATACCAATAGAGCTTGGGGAGGACTAGATAGGTGGGCGGGAAAAGGTTGTGGATGGGGGAAGAATACGGAGAAGAGAGATGGGTGGGTAGGAGGTGGAAGGGATAACAGGTAGGCTCAATCTATTAGGTTAGATGTTAAAACGTGCCTCAAGGTTAATTACTCTAAATCCAGTATGATGCCAATCAACTTGGATCCTGATAGACTAAGGCATTTTGCTAATACAATTTCCTGCCTCACTGGATCATTACCTTTCACTTATCTTGGACTGCCTTTAAGCATCAACAAGCCTGTAGTGGAACATTTTCTGCCAATTGTTCAGAGAGTGGAGAGAAGATTATGTGGTATTGCAGATTTCCTAAATTATGGGGAAAGCTACAATTGGTAAAATTTGTCTTATCTTCCCTTCCCATTTATTATATGAGCTGCTTTGAACTTCCTATCACTATTAAAGATCAGTTGATCAAGTACATGAGGAAATGTCTGTGGAGGAAAAAACCACTGATGTCCAAGCTAGAGGACAAGCATTAGTGGCCTGGAACAAAGTTTGTAGACCAAAGGCTCATGGAGGCTTGGGTGTTCTTGATCTGAACATTCAAAACTCGGCTCTTCTTTTGAAAAATTTGGATAAATTCTATAACCACAAAGATATTCCTTGGGTACATCTAGTCTGGAACACTTACTATAGCAATGGAAAACTGCCAGGAAGAGGTTTCGAGGGATCCTTTTGGTGGAAAGCTCACCTGAAGCTAGTTGACATCTTCAAAGGAATTGCAAAATGCTCGGTGGGAGATGGCAAGTCCAACCTCTTTTGGTCTGATATGTGGAAGGAATAATGCTTGCAGCATAAGTTTCCTCACTTACTGTCTTTTGCAAAAAATCCACATATCTCTGTCAGTGAGTTTATTCAGATACCCAACATGCAAGACCATTTCTTTCTTCCTCTGTCTCAGCAAGCTTATTCCGACTATCTGTGCCTGGAACACATTGTCAGTGAGGGGATTCAGAGAGAATCAGACAATTGGAGCTACATTTGGGGAAGTGACTCTTTCTCTGTTAAAAAGGCCTATTCATCCTTATCTGGGCATTTTGTAGTTCAGCCTCATTTCTCCTGGTTATAGAAGTCTTCTTTCTAGCAAAAACACAAGTTCTTCTTATGGATTTTTCTCATTGATAGACTAAACACCAGAAACCTTTTAAAGAGAAAATTATTTTCTCTAACCTCATATAATTGTGTGTTTTCTGGTTGCATCAGTGAGGAAACCTTAAATCATTTATTTTGGGACTGCCCTTTTGCAAAAGCATGTTGGGATGACATCTGCCCTGTCAGAGATAATGATTTAGCCCTCTTTGAGGCTTTGGATGATTTAAAGCTCATATTAAAAGTCCCCTTTGCAATGGAAATTATTATACTAGGGGCATGGGGCATCTAGATTTGCAGAAACAATGAAATCTTTAACAACAAGCGTGCTTCCCTTAATGAATGGAGAGCTATTGTTTCTCAAGAATTAAGATGGGTTCTGTTCAGAATCAAGAAAAAGTACTTCCAGGATTTCAAAGCCTGGATCAACAACAATTTGGATAGGAGATAGTTAGCCTTGTAATGATTTCCCTCTCTGAGGTGGCCTTGGACTTGTAAATATTTACTTATGTAGCTTATTATGATCTATAAAAATTGCAGTGGGGGTTTTTCCCCTACTGTTTTACCCTCAAAAAAACGTGATCAACTCAGAGTTTGCACTATTTTATTACAACTCGAATAAAAAAGTTATGTACCAGAAAAAATCACAAAAATGACATTAAATTATTACCCTATCCCCAATTATGAGAAAAATGTAATTTACTCCCTTACCAGTGCTAGTCTAAATTTGCTCTAAGAGCAAGTACAATAAGGTACAGTCAGCGGATATGGCATTTTTTGGCACCCAGGTCTAGATGAACCTATTATGAAAAATATATTTTATATAAATTTCAGAATGTTGAAAAATCCAAAACAAAATCCTAGGTGTACATCTTGACATGCTATGTTGTCACACAAAGTATTTACAGTGAAAATACATTATTTATGGTCTGTGTAAAAAGGACAAAAATATGTTATGTGAAAAGCTATTTTACAACATAGAAAATTGTTTTTTATACAAACCATATAAAGTGTCTTCTTTATTAAACTTCGTGTACAAACATAGAAGATCAAGATGTACACCCGTGTATTTTTCTCAATTTTTAAACATTTTGATGTATGTCATTTCGGCGGTAGGTGCATCTACACCTACGAGCCAAGTGAATTTTCGACAGTCAGCAAGCTATAAGAGATAAAATATTATAGTTTTAAGGATGTGGAGGAAAGATAAGAGGAGAGGAAATGTAAGTGGGTTGTAAGTTAACAGCCAACTCTAGCACGTGCTCCTAGGCATAGTAAAACGTGGGCCACATATTAATTAAGTAGTACTACCTCCGTCCTAAGCTTAAGGCATATAACTTTTTTCAAAAGTTAAACTGCCTAAAGTTTGACCAAGTTTTTAGTAAAAAATATATTAATATTTATAATATGTAATTCATACCCTTTCATACATTATGAATCATATTTTTACATGATATCTATATGATATAATAGTTCTTGATAGTTTTTTCTAAAAGTTTGATCAAATTTTACATGGCTTGACTTTTAAAAAAGTTATATGCCTTAAGGCTTAGGATGGAGGGAGTAGGATTTTATAGCTAACTACTCCGTTTGGGATTATAAGTCCCGCGCAGATAACTAGGTTGTCAATTTGAATAACAAATTATAAATAATATAGCATAAAAATTATATCATTAGAAACTTTAGAGGTTATATTTTCTAATAATATAATTTTTATGATATATAAATAATATTTTATTGGTACAATTAACAAACTAGGTATACATGTAGGACTTATAATCCCAAACAAAGAAATTATTACAAATGAACTATAAGACTCGCTATAAATGATATTCTTTTTAACATGAATGATACGATAATTTTTATAGCTAACAACCGACTATATTATTAAACTTGCTCCAACGGCGTGGAGTCTTCCCCTACTAATCAAATAAAGGCGTGCCACCACATCTCACACTACTCGCGGTAAATTAAATAAAAATAACCTAAAGTCGTAAGAAAATCAAAGATTAACCCTATTTGAAAACAAAATCAAACTGAATAACCCTTTTCTGCCACTCCCGTCCGCGTGGCGCCGCACGCTCGTCTACAGCACCAGATAGGACGGCGCCATAGGCCTGCCACGCTGCTTGGCTGGGGCCCGGTGCCGCACAGCTACCACGCTGGCTCACATATACAGCGTCGTCAAGCCTGGCGCCGCAAACATGTCCGCCGCGCCGCTCGGGCTGGCGTGGCTCGACTTGCCACGCTGGCGCCACGGGCCCCAGCCCGTTAGTGTGGCGCCTGTCGGGGTGGCGCCGCACCCACATATGTAGCGCCATGGTGGCTGGCGCCGCACGCCTGGAGCCCTTAAGTGCGTGCGGCCTCCCTCTCCTCGACCCACCCCTTTTCTTCTCCTCTCACACCTCACAAAGAAGAGAGAGGCGGCGACGGCGGTTCATCATCTTCCATCTCCTCTAATCCTTCCCCATTGCTCAGATCTGAAGAAAGGCTCCGTGGATCTTGTTGTTGACCTCTTCCCCCAGGTATTCCTCCCCATGTTATCCAAGAAATCTCTTTATTTAGCCCTAATTTTGGTAGTTTGAGAAATTCCTCCAAATGCTTGGCCACCAATTGGATATGTAAAGTTGTATGGAGCAATGAGGTGTTTGATTGATATATAGAGTTAGGATTGGTATATTAAACCTTCATGTGTATATATAGGATTGTTAGGGTTAGGGTTAGGGTCAGGGTTAGAGTTAGGGTATGTTTGAATGAGCTTGTTGTTTGTGTAAATTTTGGCATAGATACTTATTGAATTTATCTACCATTACATTCTTATATTTATTTTAGGGATGGCTAGAATTGTCCATGTTCATCATATGGACAAGGAAGCTTTCTTGAGAGGCAATATTGAGCCGAACCCGGATGAGATTGACTTGGTGTTTGACCGTAGTCCAAACTATGCGAAGGTGTTGCAACAAGTTCGGGTAGATTTGAATTGGATGGATCCTAGTGATGTTGTTAAGTTGGAGGGTAGGCACAATGTGGGATTTGGGATACACAACCGTTGGAAGACAATGTGTATCAGCTCAGAGCAACGTTGGTTTGCATACAAGGAAGTGGTGGCCGAATTACAAGACAAAGCTCTTGAGTTATTTGCCACGAAAAAGGTTGATGGTAATATGCAAAGGAGTATCATACCGGTTGCCTCCCCATATGAAGCTCGGAGTCCTCCACCCATGAACCAAGAGGAATTGACTGAGCCTCCTTTGACCCAGCAAGATGGATTGAGGACATCTCTGAGCCCCATTTCAAAGAATCAAGATGAAGCATTGGAAGAGGAGAATGATGAGTATGGGGATAGTGAGAGAGAGGTTGAGCTATGTGACAATACTATTGGAAATTTGGACTTATATCATACACAAGAGAACATGGATCATGACATCCCGTATTCTCGAATGTATGTATCAGACTCGGATGAGGATGGTCCCGATGAAGAAGTTGATGAGGAGGGGTTCACTAAGGATGAGGCCGAAGTGCATGAGAAGGTATTGGGCAGGGATCATCGGGTACCCTTGTTTCGTGATCTTAGTCTAGCGGATGAAGCCACGGTTGATGGCGGCAAGGGTGTAGTGCTTGGACCAAGGCCAACTTCCTATCGAGATGTTAGTCACGAGAAGAATGGGATTTCAAAAGGACAGAGGTTTACCACATTGTTGGAACTTAGGCAATGGATCAAGGACTTCTCTATTAGGTATCATCGTACTTTCATGGTGGTTCACTCGTACGTGAAGAAGTGTTACACGATTAAATGCGAGGATGATGGTTGTCCTTGGATAGTGCGGACAAGACCATACAAGGGGGGCCTGATTGGTGCATTTCAAGCTGTGTGTCAATGCACACGTGCCATGGAAAAAGGGTGGATGGCAAAGATGTGAAGCACGAGCACCGACAGCTGACCTCTGATTTCCTCGCCTTTAGGATTTCAAACCAAATTTCTTCACTTCCAACAATGACCATCAAGATGGTCATGGAGTTCGTGGAAGCAATCTTTCACTATGAGGTGAAGTATGGGAAGGCATGGAAGACGAAGCAAGCCGCATTCAAGATGTTGTACGGTGGTTGGGAAGAATCATATAGTCGAATCCCTAGGTTGTTGTTAGCAATGGCCGATGCTAACCCGGGCATGGTTCATGTGGTTGAGCCATATGGCACCGAAACGATGGTTCGTAATGAAAGA
The DNA here is from genome assembly GCA_910589765.1 of Avena atlantica. Lineage (NCBI taxonomy): Eukaryota > Viridiplantae > Streptophyta > Magnoliopsida > Poales > Poaceae > Avena > Avena atlantica. The sequence goes on from OU342733.1 coordinate 424,893,667, forward strand.
AATGTTCGAATATTTGGGCGTGCTTTTTGGGCATTCGAGCAATGTGTGAGGGGCTTCGAACATTGTAGGCCGGTAATCTACGTGGATGGCACCTTCTTGACCGGGCAATTCCATGGAACTCTCTTGATTGCAATAGAAAATGATGCAAACAATCGGTTGCTTCCCTTGGCTTTTTCTTTGGTAGAGGCGGAGAACAATGCAATAGCAAATGATGCAAACAATAGGTTGCTTCCCTTGGCTTTTTCTTTGGTAGAGGAGGAGAATAATGTTAATTGGGAGTGGTTCTTCCGTCTTTTGAGAACGAAGGTATTACCTCTTGATAGGGAAATATGTGTCATCTCGGATCGCCATCAAGGAATTCTCAACGCGGTGACGATTAACATTCCCGGGCATCCTCCTTTACACCACCGATGGTGCATGAGACATTTTTGTTCCAACTTATATAGGGCATGTAAGAGCAAGGAGTTGGCTGATGATCTTCAAGATTGTTGTCTTGCTTTCATGGACCGACGTTTCACAAATCTATATCTTAGATTGTGGAACAACAAAAAGCTTAATTCCAAGGGTCAAGATTTCTCAATAAGCACATTCAGCTCTGTGACAAGTGGGCACGGGCTTATGATGAGGATGGCCGGAGATATGGTCAAATGACAAGCAACATGGCAGAGGCCTTCAACAAGGTTCTTAAAGGTGTCCGTGCATTACCCGTCACTGTAATAGTTCGATACACATTTGACAAGTTAAATGGGTATTTTCTGAACTACTCACTTCAAACCGATAAGCAAATTGCGGGACAAAACAAGGAGTACAAGTACGAGTTCCCACCTAGGGTTGACGATTGGAGGACATTTCAGTCAAGGAAAGCGGACTACCAAGTTGCCACGGTTTTTGATAACGACGAGCTCATTTACCAGGTGGTCGAGCCTGGAGGAACCACTTCGGATGGTGTCCAACACGGAGGCCGAGCCTTTAAGGTATCTCTAAGGGATTGTGATTGCACATGCGGAAGGTCGTTGTTGCTCCATCTAGCTTGTTCTCACTTGCTATGTGCGTCTCAAAAACGCCATGTGGATTATAAACACGAGCACACCGTTAGAGAGTCTGAGTTCTCTATCATGAAGACAAAAGATACATGGGCTCCTAGATTTCATCCATACCTTGACCAATCACAATGGCCGAAGTACCATGGACTCCAACTATGGCCCCATCCGTAATGGAAGGTTGTTAAACGTGGTAGACGCAAGACAAAGCGTTTTAGAAGTGACATGGACGGATGGGGACGTGTCGGTGCACGGGAATCGGGAAACGGCCAATTTCAAGAACCTCGTGAGAGATCTCGTTGTGGGAAGTGTAGTGGTGAAGGACACAATGCATGGAGTTGTGCAACACAATGGAAGAGGGCAAAGGGAAATGAAGCAAGCACAAGTTGTTCAAGCCAACAAACAAGTAGCCAACAAATTCCAAGCCAACCAAGAAGTAGCCAACAAAGTGGTCCATGCCAACAAATTCCTAGCCAACTGAGAAGTAGCCAACAAATTCCTAGCCAACCAAGAATATCCAAAAAATTCCTAGGCAACAAAGAGGGAGGCAACTTGGGCTTACTAGAGGTCGTTCACAACAAGTTCCTAGGCAACAAGCTCCTAATCGTACAAGCATGTTTAACATACCTAAATGGACCATTCCCGTATGTATATTCTTATATAGTGACATGTTTTTTACATATCTTGTTCCAAATTTTCACCTTCATGCTTACTTAACTAACTTGTACCTTTTATTATTATAATAGGTATGACGACTCAACCCAACAAGGACAATGATGGGGAAGGTGTGAACTACTCGAAGGTCTGGGCAAATGCTATGGAGGTGGTGGAGAAGAGGAAGGAAGCCGAGGAAGAGAGGAAGAGAAAGGAAGTCGAGGAAGAGAGGAAGAGGAAGGAAGCTGAGGAAGAGAAGAAGAGGAAGGCATTCGAAGAGGTAGTTCAACTTGCTCGAGACTTGGCGAAAAAGAAGGACGAAGATGAAGAGGTGAAGAAGAAAAAGGAAGAGGAAGAGAGGAAGTGGAAAAAGGAGAATGAAGAGGAAGAGAGGAAGAGGCAAAATGAGAAGGAAGAGGAAGAGAAGAAGAGGAGGTCCAATGCTAGGCCACCTTGCGCCGACCAAGAGGAAATGCCACGGGATGCGTTTCATACTGCTGAGGCCCATGGAAAAGAGGTTCCTATTTGTTGGTGTGGAACCGATTGCACTATTAAGCAATCCCAAGACTACTATTCCGATAGTTGGGGAAAGAAGTTCTTCATGTGTGCCAACTATAATCGCTCTCCCGAGCGTAGACGCAACCCATACGACACTCCACCGGTATGCGCAAAGCTTTTTAGTTCTTCATGTGTCCCAACTATTCCATATCATAGCCTATAATATGCACTATTTTCTTGTAGTCTCCCCCTCCGGTATGTAGGTACTACACTTGGATAGATCTTGAGCAACCTGAATCCAACAAGGCTATTCAAGAGATCGATTTTGCCATAAAAATAAGGTGCTACTGCGAAGCGCTACGTGACGAGGAGATGGCGAAGAAGCACAAGGAACATAATGATGAGCTCTGCAAGAAAGAGGAGGAAGAGAAGCGCCTCGCTAAGGAGGCTCGTGATGCGGATAGGGAAATGCTACGTCGAGCGGCGTGGCATTCCATGGAGGAAGAGGAAGAGAAGAAGAGGAAGGGCAAAGGGCCTATGCTTTAGACTTTGAGTATGTAACCGGGAGCTCGTGTACTAGCAAGTGCTCTATTTAGTGATGTGGAAGACAGGTTATCATTATTTGTGTGTGAACTTAGTGTGATGTTCGAACTATGTGTGATGGGTGAACTATGTATGATGTGTGATGGTTGATCAGAAGCTTACTCATTTATCATGTGTGGTGTGTGATTGGTGAACTATGTATGTGTGATGGTTGATCAGAAGCTTAGTCATGTATGTTTGATGTTGATCACAAACTTACGCATATTCAACTTACTCATATATGTTTGATGTGTGCTTGGGAGTGTGCGGCGCCATCTCCGACGGTGCTGCACCTATAGCTGCGGCGCCACGCTGTTCCTGGCGCGGCAAGCAAACCTCCTGTCAAACTGACAGGAGGGGTCCTGGAGAGCGTGCAGCGCCACGCGTGCTGGCGCGGCATGGCCTGAAGCATGCGGCACCACCTGAGCTGGCGCTACACGTATATCTGTGGCGCCGCATTCATCCTGGCGCGGCAAGCAAACCTCCTGCCAGTTTGACAGGAGGAGGCCTGGAGTGTGCAGCGCCAGCTGACACGGCGCTGCACGTGCAGCTGCGGCGTCACACCCTTCCTCGCGCAGCAACGTTTTATCCTGCCAAATCGAGGAGGACACCTGGAAAGGTGCGGCGCCACGCGGGCTGGCGCGGCACGGCCTGAAGGTTGTGGCGCCACTGCCTGCGGCGCTGCACGTGCATCTGCGGCGCCAGGCGCCTCCTGGCGCGGCAACGTTTTCTCCTGCTAAATCACCCTGGGACGTGCGGCGCCAGGTATGGTGGTGCGCAGGCCTGGGAGGTTGCGGCGCCATGTCTAATGGCGTGGTAGGCCTGGGAGGGTGCGGCGCCTCCATGAGTGGCGCCGCATGCACTGGTGCAGCGCCGCCTTTCATGGCGCCGCAGGCCTGGAGGTGTATTTCTAACTAGTCTGTCATCAAACATTGTGATAGAACTTTTCATAAAACATTGTCATACAACTCCTTTCTAGCAACATAGTCTCAAACATTGCCATATGATTAACATCACACTGTCTCAAACAACATAGTCTCAAACATTGCCATAGGATTAACATCACATAGTCTCACACAACATTGTCATAGAACCAACATAGTCTCAAACAACATCGAACTACTACTTTCTAGCAACTACTTTCTAGCACGCTTGCTCTTGCCTCCTCTCCTCGGAGCAATCTTCTTCTGCCGCGGCTCGTCCTCAGGATCGGACTCGACAATAGGATGATTTCTTGGCCTTATCTTGATTGCGGACCGTACCTTTCGTTGATACTTCTCCAATGACATGTCGTCCGGCACGCCCTCGTCTTCGTCTTTGGCCTTTACAATAAGAGCAATGATCTCATTAGAGTGATACATGGTAATTCAAGAAATATGTCATCGGCGCAAGTTTATCTCTTACCGTGGAAGATTGCTCATCGTCGGGGCTGCTTTCCTCTCGTGAAGTAGACTTTGTCGGTTCCTTGGACGACGTCGCAACAACCTCGGGATCCTGACAACCAAGCAAGTTCGCGAAGCGTCGTACCTTTGTGTCTGCTTCCTAACGAAATCCCTTAACTTACTTTTGCCCTCCTCATCCCTCGGGAACTCCAAAGTGCCCTCCAACTCATTCGCCTGCTTCTGGACCTCTGTGCGCTGCATTGCAAGCAAATCAATGACACATTACACAAATCCGACTAAGATAGTGCGATGACCCAGCATACCACTACATGTTGTAGTATACTATAGTCGTGGACATAACACTCACGGAGTACCATTCCGCAAATATTACATCCTCAGAGTGGTACAACAGAAACAAAGCGGGTCCACAACATACATTATCATTGTTACAACCAGAAATTACCTGACGACTTTGATATCCTCCTAGGTCCATAGAGGTATCCCGATGACTCGGGCTAAACTATAATAACTCGAAGAATAGAATAAAGAAGCAACTAGATTTATACGATATTTAGTTATAGATAGAGAATAGAAATCTATGCTACTGGACTAGATCTCTATATATGCTACGTCTACACTTCTGATATGTCGGTCTCCATTCCATAGATGTTTTCGTAATTGTTCTCTTCGACGCTTCCGGATACTTCTGGTTCTTCATGGCGGAATTCTTCTTGGTCTTCAATTGGATATAGTATTTCCTCTTCTTGACCGTTATTGTCTTAAGAATCTAGCAAGGGTTAAGAAGATACGTTGAGTACGAGCGTACTCAGCAAGTTAACTAAAAAGGAGTATTTTATGCACTATATCTACAGCCACAGACCATAGGTCGTAGGCAATGCAGGTTTTCGTCAACATTTCTTCAAAGGTTGCTTTTATTCTAAAAGGCTATGTCTGTCAGCCTTCACGGGTTTACTAGAACTTTCATGGAGTTACTTTCCCGCCGCGTTCGTAGATCCTTCCCGGAACAGGGAGTAACAAGTTACAGTGCGTCACTTTACCCATGAGAGATCAAATCCTTGCTGCACAACCGGGCGAATCTTTCCCGTCCACACTTCCTATGGTGTGGGGCCCAGTAGATGATCCAAGCCAATCATTGTCCTTCTCCGCGACCCCGCATACACCGCAATTGTTATATGCCCAAACTCAAGGTAGACCTTTCCCCGTATAAAACGGATATACCTTAGTTGGATACACACAACGACCATTAACACTAGTAATCTGTCTTTTGTAAGCCCAGATCCACGATAGACCTTTCCCCGTATAAAACGGCTATACCCACGATATGCAACTCACAAATGCCCAGAACAGTGTCCAATGCATGCGAAAGGGAGCCGATCCAGCTGACTTCTCCTTCCCATTCCAAATCTCATGGTTAACGCGCAATATACGGCACAAGAATCACTGGCGACATTGGTTGTTAAGTCCTAGATGATATATTCCCGTGCAGTGGTATCCCAACTGCCAGATTTAATAGATTAGCTGATCACCCTGGATCAGTAACCAATAGTTCACTTTAATTTTGAAAATAGGGTTTCTGACCTTTTTGAAATGCAGGTGATGACAACACTGGATTTGCAAAATACTTTACAGAAAATAATCAAAGGACATGAGCAAGTGTGAACTTGCCTTGATATAACGGAGTATTGTAGTCGAATGTCTCGACTTGACCCTGGACCTCAGGTTCTACAAAAATATCATCATTGCCCGGTAAGGACAGTGTTTAAAGAAGCAATATATTGTTATGCATAAGTAATGAGATGCATAATGCAAAATCCCAAGTAATTCTTCAATTATTACCTATGAGATATATTTAAATGATTTATTTAAGATTTGCTTTAGTTTAGGTTTACTTCATAAGAAGGATAAACACATAAATATGAAGAGTAAAGTACAATCATAATATAATTCTAAGGTTCCATGATATTATGTAATTATTACTAAGTTAATGTTTTGAGTTGTTATGGCTTTAAATAAATGGTATAGTGTTTCTTTTTAAGTGGCAAAAAGAATAACATTTGAAGAACATATTATTTATGTTAAGTTATTCAACTTTGAAGATTAATAGGATTGAAATAATGGTTTTGTAATAAGGTTTTAATTAATTTAAGTTATTATATATCTAGCTTAAGATATCTTAACCAAAGTAAATTATGGAAAATATAATTGGACTTGAGATATAGCATTTGTAGCATTATTAATTATTAGGGTATTTCGTAAGCATAAAAATAAAATCTTATAATTATGTTACTTTGTTTTCAATATGTAATTTTAGTATGTGTAATATTTATATATCACACTTTGAGATTTTTCTTTATAAATAAAAATAGATGAATTTTATTATAATTTATTTAGTGAATTTGAAGTTTGATAAATATGATTATTTATGAATTGCTAATGATTTGTAAAGAATAACTTTGTAAATCCTTGGCTTATAGTTAGTTTAGGATTTTAAAAGGATATTATAAAGTTAATTGTTTACACCTAGATTTTATATGAATTTATAATTATGGTTAGACTAGGTAGATTCAAAAGATTTTGTTTTGAATAAGATCATTTCTTACTTAGGAAATAATATTAAACAACTAACAAAACAATTATCTTATTTTAATAATTTAGATAATTCAAGTTATATGATATAAGAACTTTAAAATATTTTTATAATAATATACTTAGTACCTTTCTAATAAATATACCTCCTTAAATTCTTAAAATGAATTTTATTTATTTTTAAACATTATCTTTATTATTATTATTTTTATATATATTTTTAATGTCTTTAAATATTTGTTTTAAATTTTATTTGTAAAATTTTAAGTTAGTATTTTTATGAGATAAGAGATTTATTTTTATTTATAAAAGTGATTTTTATTTATTTATAGGAATTTTCCTAAATTTATTAAATTTCATTTAGATATTTAAGGGTGTTAATATTTATTTGCATTTTATTAATCTTAATAAATATGATTATATTTTTCTTAGGTGGATATTATTTTAATAAACACTTGGATGTATTAAATATATTTTTAGGATTTTTCTACATTTTTATAGAGCTTAAAATGTGTAGAGGGTATTTTAATAATTTCAATTGTTGTTATTATATAAATTGGGCCTAGTCCTTGGGCCCATCTAACCCAAAACCCAGCCCAGTCCATATGGTTGGACTAAACTTACAGAGCCCAACCGACTGGGTCGGTTGACCGACCCATACGACCTTTCTCTCCCCCTCGCCTCGACCTCTCTTCCCCGCGATGACGCGGCGCTGCCGCCGTCGCTTCTCGGCTCCGGTGCGCTTCGGCCTCCTCGGTCGCCGCCGCCATTCTTGCCGACTAACTAGGATCCAGTGCATCGACTAGTCCATTTCGATTTGATGGGCATGGCCTTCCTCGACCATGCGCAACCCTATATGGTGCCTAGGGTTTCTATGCCTACCACCCTGAGGTGCTTCCATGGCGGTACGGTGGTGTTTCGGTGTTGATTTGGGGGCCGCCTGGAGGCTTCGTCGATGGATGGTTGCTCGGGCGGCTCGGCACGGTTTAAGTGCCTCAATTTTTCTTGTGCCGCCGTTTACTATGCCCTTCACCACCGGTCTGCTTCCTCTTATCGAGCTTAAGCGAGGACCTCCGGTATGTGGTTCTCTCTGCTATGCTCCTCTTCATGCTCTATCTATCTTGCAACATTAAGTGTGCTTTCTACGATTACCCCATGTCTAGGTTTCATTCCTGAACCTAGGGTTCTTCTTCTAGGTGTTAATCTGTTTGTGGTACATGTTGCCCCCCTAATGATCATGGCCTGTTGCTCTTCTTTCTGTTAGTTAGTTTAATTAGAGTTCATATTATACTCAGGTAACAGATGGCCCTTTTTTCTAAATTGATTACAAAAGAAATGTTTGGATTACACCATGTGTCTAATTTCCATTCAGTGAGCTCCTTGTGTATTTGAATGGATTGATATTTGAGTTTAAAGTACTAAAACTTTGCTTTAGGGAGTAGTTCCTGGAACATATTGTATTTGTATGTTGGCTTAAATGACTATCCCCTAAATAGAATGAATGTCATGGGTGATTATGGATTTGTATCCAAAGATGATTCCTAGTATTATTCCTAGGAAAATGACTTGTTCTTTTATTTGAAATGATTCCTAGTGGCCAACACTAAAGAAATGATTTGGCTTTCAGACATAATTGCATGTGAACCAGTGGTTGATTTGGTTAATGTGAATGGTGGATTCTAAATGTATACTGTAATCTTAATGTTCTGATTCTTAACTTGCTGAAGCTTTGCTTCAGGAAGTAGTTTTTCTATAACATTATATCTGTTGGATATGGTAGTAAAAATGGGATATGTTTCAGGTTAAAATGATGATCAGGATTGATCTTATTGCCTGTCCGGGTTGACAGAGAGATCAGAATTTTAAGAATGATTCCTAGAATTCATTTGTCTAGGAATGTGATTAATCTTGTATGGATGTATCTTGTAAGCAATGTTGGTGGCTTTTGTAGATTCATTAATGATATCACTGTGATGCTTCCCTTAGGATGGAACACAGTGATTTCCATTACTATATAAGCTAAGCTTGTCAAGTAGAGTGTGGAAAAATGATATCCTCTAGGGTGGATGATCTAGATGCTAAAGCTTAATATGTGATCTTGGTTAATGATGCATAAAGCTGAGACCTAGATCTTTGAATGGATAGAATGATTCCTGGTGACTCTCACCTAGGAAAATGATTTAGATTGCTTAAGATTTCATAAAGTTGGTGCTTTGATTTATTGGCTATGTCCTATATGTAAGATTTGTAGCCTTTATAGATGATTTAGCTGCTGTGGTACCTCTCTGGAGTATGCACAGTTGTCTAGATCAACTATATGATCTGCTAAAATGTCCTTATCTAAGATTTAGTCCAACCTTTGCCTATGATGTGGTTCTTAGGCCAGATGTATAATAAGAACAAATACTTATTGGTTTTTAACAGCTCTGGGATGAAATTAGTGTAGCACTTCTACACTATACTAAGAGCTTCCTATTACCCTAAATCCATCTTGGGAAAAGAAAATAGGGAATCCATTGACATTAAACATTTTGGTTGTCTTAGAGGGGAATAGCAACCTGATGTTGAGCAGTATATGTTGATGCTTGGTATGTCTTCACTTGAGCTTGAGTATCTCTTCCTGATGTTGTGATTTTGATCTTGTTGACCTTCTCCTCCCTGATCTGCTACTAGCCTCCTTCTTGATATTCTCATCCTCCTTATCTTGTTTGATCCTGACCTACATCTGGATGTCTCATTAGAGCAACCAGATTGTTAGGAGTACAGGATTGAACTAGGTTGCTAGTGAGGTGGTTTGAGCTGTGTGTTATTGGAAACATCTAATAAGAACATATGATGTTCTTTGTGGTGCTCTAGAGCTAGTGGAGGAACTATGGTTGGTGGTGTGTGTGGGATGAATATGCTAGTAGCCCTGCTACGGCTGGTGCCTTTTTGCTTATCTACTTCATGTGTTAGCTGTGGTGTTGACAACACAATAGCTGCATGTGATGTGTGTGCTGCCTGTATGCTTGTTGTGATGTTATGGATCAGATCAAGTTAAAATATCTTGATATTTGCTGATGGTTCTACTCTTTGACTTTTACCTTTTACTAAATTGGTGAAATTTTCCCCTATTTGCCTGTGTCAATGATGCTGTGCTGAGACAGATTTGAAATAAGAACAGATACTACTTCATTTGGTGAAACTTGCCCCATTTTAATACGCTCAATGATGTGAAAAAACAGTGCATCACACTATTACTACTGAGAGCACCCTAATAAACACTAACCCCATTCTTTTTGTATTATTATTTTATTGCAGGTACCAAGAAAAGTACAGGAATATCAACACTAGATAGAAATTTAGTTTTAGGTGTTTTCTTTTTATCCTTTTTTGTAAATTCCTTTGCTGTCAAGAAATTATATAAGGCATTGTAATGCATTAGGTTGTCTTATTATTATTGTATCCATTCTTATCATTTCTTTGTTGTAAAAGGATAATGTAATACATATTATTTTAATAAATAATTCTTCTACTTGTTTAATTATTGTAATTAATTTTCCATTTTATTTATTCTTTTATTTGTTTCATTGTAATATTCCTTTATTCTTTTATTATAAAAGTACATTGTAATGTTTGATTTTAATAATCTTTATACTTTTATTTATAATACTTGTATTTGTATTATTGTGAAGAATTATTTATAAGTCAAATTTCTTCCTTCATAACTCTAGAAAACAATTGAGGTCATGTCAAAATTCATCTCACTCCCCTACTAATGACACTAAACCTAATTCATCAGAGTGAGAATTCTGATCACTCTAGTCTTTTAATTTGGCGAAAATTTTACCCGGATTTTTAGATGCATGCATGCAGATGCACAAAATCCTAAATCTACCCTTCGTTTAGTCCTAAATGCTGGATGTTACAGATAGTAACGGGAACATGAACTACCAACTTACCACAAAGTTCATCACGGGGGCAAAGGAGGTTTGCCGCCCTTCTCTAACATCTTGGTTGTACTCAAGGTTCCTCATCTCGTCCCACGCAGGCAGCGGCTCTTCCAATATATCTTCCGGATATGCATCCGGTAGGAGCTTCACACGAGTGTTCTCTAGAAACCAATGGAGGTACTCGCTGAAAGCGTCCTCACAATTGGGTTTTGCGGCCATTCTTTTTGATTAATTAGCTTCTCTCACACATAAAAAGAAATCTAGCTACGTGTTTCTAGTGAATCTTGCCCCAGTCAGTATTCTTGCTCTTGAGCATGTCCAACCTGTATGTGAATAAAGAGCAACTTTTTTAGCACACACAGCTATCATACATTGTCTTCAAAAACATGTATAGAACCAATTCTTACCGATGAAGAGCTTCGTCGGTGTCCTGGTAATCCGGAGGGGTAGCCTGATAGAGACCAAACTGTCTCATAACCCGCTGCGACATATAATGCTCAACAACCCACATGCATATCATGGGGCACTCCCTATACCATAGATTGCGTTCCGCGTCGCATTGTGGGTTAAGACGGAACTCCTCGCAACCAAAATTGTCCCTAGGACCATATACCTCCCATACAACCTTAATCGCAAACAAGATAGTTCAATGAGAATAGCACTTGAAAGGAATGCTAAACGGTGTATGTTCAGAAATTCTTACTTGCTCCGGGAGAAGGTTGTCAAACTCATTGGTGTATCTCAGGTACGCGTTTTGTAGGTCGGTTGGAGGCTTTGAAAGCATGTCCCAATTGTAAGCCCATGTGGGCCACTTCAACCTTTCCCCGCCATCATAGGGTTTGGAAGGCATATGTTTTGGCCTACCAACTGGAAAGCGTTCCCACATCCACACCGAGAGGAGTAGCAATGGACCACCGATATAAGCCTCAGCCCCAGTCCTTCGACAAGCCTCGTCCAGCTACGCAAGAAAGCAAACAAACTTAGTCATGCATAAGTTGGAAGAGCATATGTAAGAGGGGAACAATAGAAACACCCCATTACTTGCCGGTACAAGAAGGCCAATGTCGCTGAACCCTAGCTCCATTTTTTTATCCATCACAGTTAAGGCCTTCAGCCAGTTCCAGTGAGCCATGTTGCCTTACCGTCAGCAAATATATTCTTCGTGATGATATACCACACATACACACGGATATATATAATAATCTCATCCTCACTAACATTCTCAGGACATGTACTAAAGTTTTGTGCTATCCACTTGAAAGTAGCCCCGGCTGTGACTCTCAATTTCTCCCCCTTCGAGTTTATAGTGTCACCAGGACACTTACCACCGATAAGGGCACACATCCGCTCACGCCAGCCGTCGGAGCCTGTGTTAATGCATAGAGGATCCCCTTGGATAGGGTGTGCAAGGATCATGGACATGTCCTACAGAGTGACGGTCATCTCACCGGTACGGAGGTGAAAACTATGCGTCTCCAGCCTCCACCGGTCGACGAGCGCGGTGATAGCAGCAGGGTTCGTGTGCGGTGAACCACGACTGACCATATGGATGAATGGGAGCAATCCTAGCGCTTTTATATGCACCATGTACCGATCATCATACCACATCACTTCTTGGAAATGCCCGTGATACCTCAGTCGTAGGGGAACAAGTGGCTGCATACATAGAAGCTCGATTATAACATGTCTATCCAACTTGAGAAACATATAATAATTTGGAGGGTTCATTTTTCTTACCTTGATCCCCTCGGCAAGAATATGGCCACGGTGAACCTTATCATACGACGTCTCAAGAAGCGACATGCCTTCTACGAACCCGGGTTGTACATGGGGTGGTGTACGGGCTTCTTCCGATTCCGATTCCGACATCCTAGTTAATTAAAAAAAGTAGAACTATATATGTGAGCATCTATGAGAGCAAAATATATAAACAATTCTTTCTATATGAGCATCTCTATGTGACAAATGACGAGGTTTAATCTCATCAATGCCCATTGTTATGGACTTGGGTTTTGGAGAAGATGGGGATGCTGGAGATCGCGGAACGGTTAACAGACAAGCAACCAGGGGACACGAGATTTACCCAAGTTCAGGCCCCCGGAGGGAAAACCCTACTCCTGCTTGTCTGCTCTTGATTACGGCGGAACCGAAGGTTACAGGGTGCACAGATTCGATCTGGCATGGAGGTGCGTGTGCGGAAGTATGAGTCGAGCGATCTAGGACGTGCCCTCCTGGCCTTTATATAGACTTAGGCAGGTCCCGGGCATAGTCCTAGTCGGTTATAGGTTCTAGGGTTTTACCCCTTTAAATTTCCTATCTATGCTAGTCTTGCTCTCCAAGGATCCGAAGGCGTCATGGGCCTTGGCCACCCGAAAATATTCATGGGCCAGCGTATGTCTGCTGTGGGCCTTCCTTGGGTTGGACCAGGTATGCTGAAGTCACGTACCCGTAGGGTATAACCATGTCAGTAGCCCCCGAGTGATCAGTCGAATCGTAGATTCGGCTGAGGACTCTTCAATCCTTCGGGTGCAACTAGGTGTTAACAATATATGTGTGTAGGGATTGTTGATACATGTGCCTGACTCACCCGACGGATCAGGGTCGGTTAACTGTCTTAGGACGAAACAACATGATCTTCATCAGGTTCGAGTCCCTTAACTTGAACCCGGAACATATGCTGGCGTAATTCGACTCAGGCTGCGGAGGACTTACATGAGTGGAATTCCAGTGTTTTTAATTGATGTACCCAACGCATCCGTCGGGATTTTTCATCACGCCTGTTGGCATGGATTTATACTAGCAGAGCGCAGTCGTGTACGTTGCCAGGCCATCAGATGATATCTGCAGGTCTTATCTTTGCGTCGCAGACGCAGCATCCGAACATTTGTCACCACGGAGGTGCTTCGGGTGGCCAAGGAGATTGTCGCTCACTCAGCGTTTTGTTGGGGCAGAGTTGCCAAAAAGTTTTTGTGTGCTGATCCGAAAGATCGCAGTCGAAGATTTCATAGGGTGCGCGACCAGCGCTCCCTATGGGAGTAGCCCCCGAGTGTCTTTTCGAGTAGTAGACTCGAGCAGAGACTTTAGTTCAAGCATTGTTCAGTTGTTAAGTCCGTAGGACACGAAAATTTTCGGATGCTGAAATTCATCCTCCCTGTGGGAGTAGCCCCCGAGTCCGTAGTGGAGTCGTAGACTCGACGTAGGACTCGGAGAAATACTTTGTCTTTATTCATCTTCCGGGTGCGCGGCCAGCGCTCCTGATAGGAGTAGCCCCCGAGTATTTAGTCAAATCGAAGATTCGAGTGAGTACTATTAGCTGTGGAGCCGGGGAATTGTAGTTGGTGCTAGTATAGCTTTTGATGACATCAGTGCTGACGATCAATGACCTCAAGCGTCTGCTACACCAGAGATGACTTGACTGGACGAACGTGGGTCCCACTTGCTGACTTTGAATTGACCGGTCACGCGTGGCGTGGATATAATTACGGCGTCTCCTCGATTTCCGCGCGTAGTGGACGGCGTGGTAACGACGGTTCGTTGTGATGTTAACACGTGTACGGTCAGATCTGCCGTTGGCGTTAGGTCTTCTGGATGGACGGCTGTCGTGCGTCGTCTTCGCTGTTATAATCATTGGGGAAAGCCGCGGTTTGTTTTCACCGCATCATTTCTTGTTTTCACTGTCTCCTTGTGCTCTAGCGATTCTTGCTGCACGCTGGGATTTCCTTCCACATTTCCGTCGTCGTTTCTGCGATTTCACCGCCGGCGCCATCGTAGCGCAATAGGGAAACCAAAGAAATCGTCATCTGCAGTTGGGACCAGCTCCGCTGGAGGAAAGAAAAGCACCACCGCTACCCGTGTCACCGATGGTGGCTAGCGGCGATCAGAGACGCGGGAGAGCAATCTCCGCAAGCTTCGCGAGGGGGGCCTGATCCCGCTGGATAGGGAGGCCGTCAAACTCCCCGGCAATGAGGTAATCCCCCGTCCCCCATCTGGGTATCAGGTTATGTTTCTCGCCTTCGTTATGCGTGGGTTTTCTTTTCCAGTCCACAACTTCCTCCGTGGACTGCTCTTCTTCTATGGGATTCAGCTTCATCATCTGTCTCCCAATTCTCTTCTCCACATTGCTTGTTTTATCACTTTTTGCGAGTGCTGGCTTGGCATTGAGCCGCACTTTGGCCTCTTCCGAAAGCTCTATTCCGTGAAGAGGCAATCTGGTTCGGATGGTGTGTATCCCATTGGGGGTTGCATCATCTCCCTTAGTCCCAATCTTCTCTTCTTTTCTTTTTCCATGTCTGAATCTGTCCAGTACTGGCGGAGGCGATGGTTTTATATCCGTGACTCCGTAGTGCCCGGGCAAGATTTTGGTCTTGTTCCCTTTGACCCCTCCCAAATGATTGAGCCGAAAAGGTCTTGGAAAAACCAAATCTTGGACGGTGAGGTGGCGGAGATAAAGGCCCTTTACTGTCGGGTGGAGGATCTCCAGCTGATTCCGGAGAAGGAGGTGAACGGTGTGGACATCATCCGGACGTTTCTTGAGCGTCGGGTGCAGCCTCTCCAAGCGAGGGCGCACCCGATGTTTCTTTATTCTGGGCGCCGTGATCCGACGAGGGTTTCGACAGAGAAAATCTCCAAGGGGGATCTTGACAGGGCCCTTCGCGCGCTGCTGAAGTTCAAGGCCGGAGAAGAAATCCCGAGGAAGTCGCTAACTCCTCCATTTTCTTCGACGTTGGTCGTACCGCAGGTGTAGATTTGTGCACGTAGTGCTTTTTTTGTCGGCTGTGTATTTATTTCCTTTGTTTGCTAACAAAGTTCCTTCTGATTTTGCAGAGCTTCAAAGTGTCGGGCATGGTACCGCCATTGCCCGAAAAGTATCCGAATGCCCCGGATAATGAAGTGGTTGAGTCCGTGTCCGAGCTTCCGTCGGCGCGATCTCCGACGGAGGATGCTGACGAGTCGAGTGAGGACCATACGCGCAAACGATCACGGAGCTCCAACGAGTCTTCGGATGCCTCGACTCCTCCGACTCCCAGAAACCCTCTGGGCCTTGAGCGTCATAGTGAAGGTCATGGAGGTTCTTCCTCTCCCATTCCTGCCATTCTTGTGCGGGCTGTAGCGCCGCACCCGCCAACGAAGTGGGAGAAGGAAGAAAAGAAGGAGGAGAAGAAGGAAGAGAAGAAAGAGGAGAAGAGGGCCCGAAGGACTCCTCCTGTCTTCGACCTGAGCTCACTGGGCTCGTAAGTTTGTTGTTGTACTATTGTCCTTGTTCCTTCATGATTTTTGCACTTGTGCTGATTGGTTCGTATGCAGACATTCCTCCCACGATTCCTCCAGTGATGGTGCGCGGGAGATGATGGGGGAGTCGAAAATTGCGTCTCCTCCTCCTCAGACGGTGGCGACTTCGGGTGGCGCGGCTCTGGATCCTCCGTTGCAGGAGGTGCAGGTGGTTGCGCCTCAGAATTTCGCAGGCGGGCCTTCGGAGTCGCCATCAGAGCATGTAAGTTTCTCTGCTTCATGTCACGGGGGGAGCCCCCGAGTGTCTTCGTGTGCGAATTTTGTTTTTAATCCTTTGTGTTGGGCGTAGCCCCCAAGTCCTTTTCTTACTGCTATTTCTTTTTCTGCAGCCTTTTGTGCAGGAGGCCAAGCGGCTGGTGCAGGAGCGTCTGGTGCTGGAGGCTAACCTTCGGCAGCTTCAGGGTACCTACTCGCCTTTTGGTGCTTTTTTCGTTTATTCCGGTCCTGCTTTCAGACGTTTCTTGTTTTGAATGCAGAGGAGCATAATACTTCTCTCCGTGAGGTCGATGCTCTCAAGAAGAGCCTTGGTCAATCGGAGCAGAAGGCCGAAGCCTCCGTTGGCGCGAAAGAACGCCTCGAGCTAGAGCTGATTAAGGCAGCCGAAGCGAAGGAGCGTCTGCAGCAGGAGGCCGCGGATCGTGAGGACAGCTGGCCACCATTGCGGCTGCTCGTGAAAGAGAGGTGGCGGCGAAGCTCATGACTGCTGCCAAGGCTATTTCGGGTGAGTGCTAGATTTGTGCTTGTTTCTTCATGCTTTGTGTCTTCTTCTGTGCTGCTTTTATTCATGTCTTCCTTCTTATTTTTTTGTCTCAGATGCCGCAGGCATCGAGTTTGACCGCGGTGCTCTAGAGCACGGGAGTGCTCTAGATGATGCTACTGTGGCAGTCGAAGACCGCTGCAGCACAGTCGTTAGCTCCCTTGCCAAGGCGAAAGAGGTCCTTGGCCGCTTCTACAAGGAGCTTGTTCCTAAGGGTGTGGCCCTCGATGATGTGGACGCTCTGGCGGAGGCTCTGTCAGCCGAAGCGCCTGTGGCGTACAAGAGCAAGCAGAAGGGCATCGACGCGTCCGTCGGGCTGGCGGTGGCCTTGGCTACTGGAGCGGAGTTGGATCTGCCCCAGATCACCTCCCGGATGCCGACGACTGCAGATGGATCCGAGGTAGCCTTTGCTGCCTACTCTGCTCGCTGCAAGCGATATGGGCCCAAGCTCATTGATTTGCTGTCTGAGTATGCATTGCGGCAGCAGGGCAGGGCAAAAGCTAGGCAGTCCGGCTCCGAGGCGACTCAGGCTGCCGTATCTTAGGCGTTGTAGATGTAGGGTAGTTTGTAGTTTGCTTTTGTTGTAAATATCTTGAAGAACGCCATACTTGTTCCACGTAGTGGCCTTATATGTTTAATGAATTCTTCTGAGTTGTGCTCTATCATTGTCTGAATGTTTGTGTCCCTTTCCTTTTCTGCTGCTCTAGGTTCCTTCGGGTGCTGACCCTGTTGACACTTCCTCCGCAATGCCGTTGCGACCATCTTTGGATGCTTCCTCTCAACTCGCTTTTCTTCGGGATCGCGTGCGTAGTATGGAGAGGGAGCTGCTCGGGTTGTGAGGTCATGCCGATGTTTGGAAGTCCAAGGCGGATCGTGGTGCAGCCAGAGAGGAGTACTTGATGGCGGAACTTATTCGGCTGTCTGAGCAGCTTCAATGTAAGTTGTTTCTTGTTTCGAGTTGTAGCTCAGTTCTTCGGGTGAGCCTGCTGGCCTTTTCTCTTATTCTTTCCATTGTCGCAGGTGCGAACCTTGCTCCGAGGGAAGAGAAGGAGCGTGTCGCTGTTCGGGTCAATTGCTTGACTCAACAGGACATGGAGGCTGGTGGCTTCTTCTGGATGGATCGTGATCGTGCCATAGCTCTGGCGACGGTGCAGGATCATGTGCACCAGGTTTCTCGAATGCTGCGCCAAGTGCAGACGTCGCTTGCCTCGGTGCTTCACGTCATGTTTCCTTTGGATGCCGTACCGACAAGCCTTGCGGGTCTTCTGTCGAAGTTTCGGAACGTGAGCAATGTCAAGGAGTTGGTGCGGCAATAGCTCGTCGCAGGAGTGAAGGCTGCTTTGTCTCTTGTGAGGCTGCACCGGACTAACGTAGATTTGGCTGTTGTGGCCGCTAGGCCACCTCTTCGGCCTGATGGTGGTGAGTGGGACATGCGTCCACATTACGCAGTTGTAAGGCAGTATGCCGAACAGGTCGTAGATTTGTTTGAGCTGCGTGCTCAGGTTATTCTTCGGAATAGGTAGAACCTAAAAAAAGAGATAGATGTAAAATTTGTATATTTTGGCTGGGCGTGTTGTGCCTTGTTGTAAAGGTTTGTTTGTTGTGAGCACGCAGTGCTTTGATTGAGTACGTGTCCTTTTCGTTTGCCTGACGTTGTTAGCTACTCAGGTGTACACGTTTGATCCTCAGTCGATGAAATCGTGAGGTGGGGGGAGCCCCCGAGTGCGTTTGTAGCATATAGTAAACTTGCAAAATAGCGAACTGAAGTTTTGGGGCGAGACACTTAGCTTTATTTATATCGTAATGGAGGAGGTACATTGTTCGGCTGAATAGCCTTGGCTGAAGGCCTTATTGCAAGTAAAGGGGGGTAGGTTGCTACGGATAGAATCGTCGCAGGTGCGAGATATTCCATGGGTTGGAGTATGTGACTCCAGACTCCACGTGCTTGAGGCGATAGGCGCCACCTGGGATGACTTCGGTGATGGCGTATGGTCCTTCCCATGGTGACTCGAATTTTGTCGGTCGCTCTTGCTTGAGTCGCAAGACGAGGTCTCCTTCGACGAAGGACCTGGGGCGAAGCCGGCGGCTGTGGTAGTTGCGGAGACTCTGCTGGTACACCGCTGATCGAGCTGCTGCTATGTCTCTTTCTTCGTCGAGTGTATCGACGGCATCTTCGAGTGCAGCCGTGGATTCGGCTTCACTGTATGCGACGACCCGAGGGGCCTGGTGGCGTACTTCGGCTGGCAGCACGGCTTCGGATCCGTGTACCATGAAGAACGGTGTGTAGCCTGTGGAGCTGTTTGGCGTGGTCCGTAAGCTCCATAGGACGGATGGTAGCTCTTTAGTCCAGGCTCCTGCTTTCCGTTCGAGTGGACTCATGAGGCGCTTCTTGATGCCCGCGTCGATTAGGCCGTCGGCCTTTTCCACTTGCCCGTTCGTTTGCGGGTGTGCCACTGAGGCGTACGTGATGTTGATACCGAGGCCTTCGCAGAAGTCCTGGAATTCCTTGGAGATAAAGTTCGATCCATTGTCGGTGATGATGCTATGCGGTACGCCGAACCTGTAGACAATGGACTCGAAAAACTTGACGGCCGTTTTGCCTTTCTGGTTGGTAACCGGCATGGCCTCGATCCACTTGGTGAACTTGTCGATTGCGACCAGGAGGTAAACGTGTCGAAGCTCGCAGCCGTCGAATTCCCCTTCGAGTGCGTTGTAGAGTGCGCGGTACGCGATCATGTTTTCGGCGTGTGCGTCGCACTCATTCATCGTCTGCTGGACGATAAGGTTGGAGTCACCGTAGATGACCAGGCGCGTTGCGCCGCATATCTTTGCCCTCCTCATGCCATGGATGAGGGCTTCATATTCGGCCTCGTTGTTGGAGGCTCGGAATTTCATCCGGAGGACGTACTTCATCTTGTCGCCTTGCGGGGAGGTAAGTATGACCCCTGCCCCTGCTCCGGCTTCATGCTTGGAGCCGTCAAAGTGCATCGTCCATGACTGCGACATGTCTGGGGTGTCTGGCAGCTGCAGCTCCATCCAATGTACCAGGAAATCCGGAAGGACTTGAGATTTGATTGCGAGTCGCTTCTTGTAGACGATGTCCAAGGGTGACAGTTCGATGCCCCACAGGGCCACGCGTCCTATAGCTTCTGGATTATTCAAGATGCTACTCAGTGGTGCCTCATTGACGACCATCACCTGGTGCTCTTGGAAGTAATGGCTCAGCCGCCGAGCCGTCATGAACACGCCGTAGGCGAGTTTCTGGTAGGGAGGGTACCTCTGTTTTGTTGGCGTGAGTACCTCGCTGAGGTAGTAGATTGGGCGCTGGACCCCGTGGGTCTTGCCTTCTTCGGGTCGTTCGACCACTAGTACGGTGCTGACCACCTGGTGTGTGGCTGCTATGTACAACAGCAGAGGCTCGCGCTCCTTTGGCGTGACCAGGACAGGCGAGGTGGAGAGAAGCCGCTTGAGGCTTTCGAATGCGTCGTTGGCTTCCGGCGTCCACTCGAATTTGTCTGCTTTGCGTAGCAGCTGGTAGAATGGTAGGGCCTTCTCGCCCATGCGGCCGATGAACCTGCTTAGCGCCGCTACTCGTCCTGCGAGCTGTTGGACGCCTTTGAGGTTTTTCGGCTTCTCCATCGTCATGATGGCTCTGATTTTCTTCGGGTTCGCCTCGATCCCTCGTTGAGAGATGAAGTACCCGAGCAGCTGACCCGATGGGACGCCGAAAGCGCACTTTTCGGGATTGAGCTTGATCCTGTAGCGATCAAGGTTGTCGAACGTCTCGCGGAGATCGTCGATAAGTGTCCTTGCCTCCTTGGTTTTTATTACTATGTCGTCGACATAGACTTGGACGTTGCGACCGATCTGTTCCTTGAGGCAGGCCTGCATGCATCGCTAGTACGTGGCACCCGCGTTCTTTAGCCCAAAGGGCATTGTGTTGTAACAGAATACTCTGAACGGTGTGATAAACACCGTTTTCTCCTGATCTTTGACCTTGATTCGAATCTGGTTGTAGCCTGAGTAGGCGTCGAGGAAGGAGAGTTTCTCGCAACCTACAGTCGAATCGATGATCTGGTCGATCCGAGGAAGAGGGAAGTGGTCCTTTGGGCAGTGCTTGTTTAGTGACGTGAAATCCACGCACATCCGCAGGATGTCCGTGTCCTTTTTTGGGACCATCACTGTGTTTGCCAGCCACTCACTTTCCTTGATTTCCCTGACAAAGTCTGCAGCGAGCAGTCTATTGATTTCCTTGCCGATAGCTTCGGCTCGTGGCTCCGACAGTCTTCGGATGGACTGCTTGACTGGCTTGGTGTCTGGAAAGACATTGAGTGCATGCTCGGCGAATTCCCTGGGAACTCCTGGCATGTCCGCAGGACACCAGGCGAAGATTTCCCAGCGCTCACGGAGGAATTCGACGAGCGCGCCTTCCTATGCGGAGCTGAGGTCATTGGCGATCAAGGCCGTCTTGGAGGCATCCGTCGGATGGACCTGTACTTTCTTGGTGTTGATGGTGGAGTCAAAGGACATGTCAGGTGCGTTCTGCCTTGTGACTGGGGGTGCCCCATTGTCCGTCACCTCACGGAGCCTTACAAGCTCGTCTTGCATGCCGAAAGAATGGGAGATTTTGTTGAAATCCCTATCGCATTGGTCCGATTGGGTGAAGCTCCCGTGGACTGTGATGACGCCCCTTGGTCCTGGCATCTTGAGTAGTAGGTATGCGTAGTGTGGGACGGCCAGGAACCTTGCGAATGCTACACGCCCCAGGATGGCGTGGTATTGCGACGTCCAGTCCACTACTTCGAATTCGAGTCGCTCCTGCCGAAAGTTGTCCGGCTTCCCGAAGATGACATCGAGCCCTATTTTGCCTAGGGGGAATATGCCCTTCCCTGGGACGATGCCGTGGAACGTTGTGTCTGACTGTTCCAGGCTGCATTGTGGGATCCGCATTGCTGCTAGAGTGCTTGCGAACATTAAATTGATGTCGCTGCCGCCATCCATGAAGACGCGACTCATCTCGAAGCCTCCAATATGCGCCTCCAGCACCAGGGCAGCATGACCTGGGCGAGGGATCTGGCAAGGGTGATCCGCGCGAGTGAATGTGATGCAGGACTCCGATCCACTGAGGTACTCAGGGATTGCAGACGGAGTTGCCACGGACAAGTTGATTTGCCGGGTGATTTTCTCCTGCACCCTATTCGTGGGGCATCCCTTCTGGATCATATTTAGTGCTCCATTCGGTGGGGGGTACCCGATCCCGGCGTTGTTCTGCGCTGGTGCGACTGGTTGGTTTGGGCCTCTGATAGGTGGCGGTGGAGGAGCTCCATGTGCTATTTCGCCTTGCGCAGGTGCGCTTCCGAACGCAGGGATTGGGGCTTGTTGCCTCATCTGCACAATGCTTTCGCTGAATTTCTGGAACTCGCGGCAGTCCTTGAGCATGTGGCTGGCTTTCTTTTTGCCATCTTGTTTGTCGATGTAGAAGTGGATGGTGCATGGACCCGAAAGTTTGTCGAATGCTGAGGGTCCGTTGTCGCGGTCGCGGCGTTGCCACGACTGTGCTGGGCGTCCGTTGTCGTGGAAGTTTCCGCCGCGGTATCCTCCGTTGTTGCGGTTGTTGTCGTTGCGGCGGTCGGCATAGCCGGCCGCGACCATGTCGGGTCCGTCGCGGTCCTCGTAGACGCGCGATCTCCTCTTGCTGCGGCGTTCTCGCCTTCGGTCGTAGTCGTCCTCTTCATCTGATTGTGCTCGGTGAATGCAATCTTCGCCGTCCGCCCACCTGTTGGCGATGTCCATGAGGTGGTCGGGTGTCTTGGGCTTGACGCGCCCAAGTTCCTCCTTGAAATCTTGGCGTTTGACGCCGTCTCTAAAGGCGTCGATGGCCCTCTCTTCGGAGATATGTGCTGCGGAGTTCTTGGTGGTAGACCAGCGTAATATGTATGAGCGAATAGATTCGCCTGTTCTCTGAGTGCAGGCTCGCAACTCTTCGATTGAGGCGGGCCTCTTGCTGGTGCCCTTGAAATTTCGGATGAAGCTGTAAGCTAGCTCCTCCCAACTTTGGATTGATCCTGATGATAGGCTGCTGAGCCATACCCGCGCCGCGCCTGTCAGCTGCAGCTGGAGGCATTGCATGGCGGTTTCTTTGTTACCGCCATGAAGCTTGACGGATGACAGATGGTCACTAAGCCAAGATTTTGGATCTTGCGTGACGTTGAACTTCGGAGTATCCGAAGGAAGCTTGAAATTGCGTGGCATCTGCGTTCGCCGAACAGATCTGCTGAAGCATCGGGCTCCGTAGAATTCTCCTTCGTCTTTGTCCATCTCGGATTCAAACGAGCATGCATGTTTGGCTCGTGCTTTGTCGATTTTGCGTTGTGTAAGCGCGTCTCTGGCGTCGTAGTCGCGTTTATGG
Source organism: Avena atlantica (assembly GCA_910589765.1). Lineage (NCBI taxonomy): Eukaryota > Viridiplantae > Streptophyta > Magnoliopsida > Poales > Poaceae > Avena > Avena atlantica. The sequence goes on from OU342733.1 coordinate 424,916,817, forward strand.
CGATGCGAGCTCTTCTTCCTTCGAGGAAGGTCGTGTTCCTCTTCTTCTTCGGATGAAGGGGTGGGGCTCCGGTCGCGCCTGGCCGGAGCTTTCTTCTTCGGCTCCGCAGGAGCGTCTTCGTGGAGCGCAGCTCCGACGAGTCCAAGTCCGATGAGTGCGGACTTATGCATGGCTCTTTTTGGGTCCCCCTCCGGAGGTGGGTGGGCCGCGATATACGCAGTGGCTGCCATGATCGCAGCTTGCGGTGTCTTCGGGATGATGTTGCCGTCGGCATCCATATCCATGAACGATGTGTGGAGAGTTCGGGTCACATCACGGCGTTCCCTGGGATCCATGTTCTCAACCCGAGAGCGGTGTTTGTTTCCCTGGTTTCCGTTTGTGCTAGAGCCGGGTGCCATGGCGGAGAGCGCAGCTCGTCGCGCGCTGGACTCAGAGGCTGCTTGCTTGCGTTTGTCGAGAGTCTCCTGCATCTTGACTTGCTTCTTATGCTCCTCGATGAGGAGGTAGTGGTATGCCATCAGTAGCTCACGTGGGGAGTCCACAGGCAGGACTATGTCGCCTGCGACGGCACGGCGTGCCTGGACCCATCCTTCTTTGCTAAGTTGGATGAGGTGGTCGTTGTTTTCCCCGTTGGGTGGGGGGGACTGGCTTCTTCTGTTCCTACCGTTTTCGCCGTTTCTGTCCTACGGGTTGGGGTTCGTGTTGGGCGGCGGGTTAGGCGTTTGCTGCTCCTGGATGACTGCGGCGCATTGGTAGCGCTCGTAGATCGGTCCGCTGCTGCCGCAGCTTTCGGATCCGGAACCGTAGGTCCCTTCATCCGAAGGTGGATCGCACATATCGGAGTTGTAGTTGTTGCTGTCGTAGAACTAATCTGTCGATGGTGATGTGCGCAGCACGGGGTGTGGAGCCCACGAGGCGGGCCTGATTGATGGCACGGGCACCCGCTCAGGAAGGCGGAGGGTGCCAGTTTGTCCCACCTGGAAGCAGAAGCTCCCGAACAAAATTTCGAGTCCGTCGCCTACGGGCTCGAAATCCTTCATGGTGGCCGGCGAGTGGGCGGTGAAGTCGAAAGCGCCGAAGAGGAGGTGATTCTCCGTCGCCGCGGAGTTGTAGATCGATCGGGTCGGGACCGTCACGATCGCACAATCAGCAGCCCCGATTCCCACAGACGGCGCCAATTGACGAGGTTTAATCTCATCAATGCCCATTGTTATGGACTTGGGTTTTGGAGAAGATGGGGATGCTGGAGATCGCGGAACGGTTAACAGACAAGCAACCAAGGGACACGAGATTTACCCAGGTTCAGGCTCCCGGAGGAAAAACCCTACTCCTGCTTGTCTGCTCTTGATTACGGCGGAACCGAAGGTTACAGGGTGCGCAGATTCGATCTGGCGTGGAGGTGCGTGTGCGAAAGTATGAGTCGAGCGATCTAGGACGTGCCCTCCTGGCCTTTATATAGACTTAGGCAGGTCCCGGGCATAGTCCTAGTCGGTTACAGGTTCTAGGGTTTTACCCCTTTAAATTTCCTATCTATGCTAGCCTTGCTCTCCAATGATCCGAAGGCGTTATGGGCCTTGGCCACCCGAAAATCTTCATGGGCCAGCGTATGTCTGCTGTGGGCCTTCCTTGGGCTGGACCAGGTATGCTTAAGTCATGTACCCGTAGGGTATAACCATGTCAACAAATGTTCCAATAGTTATAAAAAAATTACAAATAACAAGTACATGGAGAATTCATAGTATGGAACTAACAAGTATATGAAGGATTACTATATCAACAAATTCTAGTATTAACGTTTATTACAACAACAAATTATAACTAAAATGTACATAAGAAATTATTACCAATTACTACTAACAATAATTTTCAATCTAAAACAAAAACATACTATCCCACATTATTATCCACAACAATTACTACTAACAATTCTTACCACTTACTACTAACAATTACCAATTACTAATAAGTAAGAATATTCCCACATTATTATCTATAACAAACATACTAAAAGCTCATCCTATATATTTTCCAACCTCAATCATACTAAAATCTCATCCTATACATAAACATACTACCATCTTATCTATTCTCCCTCTAAGTAATCAACAAATCAACTATATATCTTCATTTTTGGTTAAACTAGGGTTTCCCTAAACCATCAATATTAGGACAAAATGAGAGATTTGTTGGACAAATTTAAGAGGAATACCTGGGGATGTGGTGAAGAACAAGATGAACGGAGGGATTCTTCAAGATCTAAGCAATTGGAGGAGGGATTAGAGGAAGGGGACATGAACCCTAGCCGCCGCCATGTCTCTGTTCGTGAGGGGGGAGGAAAGGAAGGAAAATGGAGAAGAGGGTCGGAATGGGCCGACCCAGCGCCACCTTAAGGGCTCCAGGCGTGCGGCGCTAGCCACCATGGCACGACACAGGTGGGTGCGGCGCCACTCAGACTGGCGCCGCACTTAAGATGCTAGGGCCCACGGAGCTAGCGTGGCGCTCGTGCCGCGTCAGCCCGAGCGGCGCGGGCTTGTTTGCAGCGCCAGGCTTGACGGCGCTGCATATGCGAGCCAGCGTGGCAGCTGCGCGACGCTGGGCTCCAGCCAGACAGCGTGGCAAGCCTGCGGCGGCGTTCTACCTGGCGCTGCAGACGAGCGTGCGACGCCACGCGTACGGGAGTGACAGAAAAGGATTATTCATTTTGAATTTGTTTTGGTGTTATTTTATTTAATCTGCCACTGCTCGCTGTCGACGGCGCCACCACCTCCGAGACGATAGTAAAAGCCGCCTCCGTAGAGTGGTGGTGCTACGAAAGAGAGAGAGCAGAAGCACTTCTTCCTCTGCGATAGCACACGAGTAAAAAAAAAACTGCCGCCAAGAGCAGAAAATATCCCCAATCTCTCACCTGCAATAAACCCTAGCTATCTGGTGTCTCGCCGGATTGGCGCTGGAGGTCTGCTGAATCGAGGCTCTCGGGCGAGTCGGCCCGCCAGAGTTGCTGCGGCACAGTCGGTTTGGTCGGGGAATTTGTGGCTTGAAGCCGCCATTCCGGGCGGTTATTCCCTGTGGTGGACAGCAGTACAGGCGCTTGCCGGCGTCGGATCCGGCGGTGCTCCGGCGGAGAGGACCGGTTCTGGGGCGAGGGTCGGCTCGGCAGGCTTCAAGCTCGATTTGATTGCCCGGGTTGGCTGGTTGGTTGCTGGCGACTGAGGTATGTAGTAGTAGTACCATTGTTGGATTCTGCTTGGCCCTGTTGGTTGATTTTCCATGGTGCTCTTGGCGAATTTTATTTTATTTCGATCTCTTTCTCGTCTGCGTTCTTACTACGGCTGTTCCCCTTTTCGTTTTGTTCAGGTAGTTGCGTCGATTTGGCCATTCGGAGCCGAAGCAAGGTTGATTGAGCAGTTTATTCTTTGCATCCCCGGGAGGCAAATTTTGGTGGGCGGCGCCTGCACTCTGCACTGCTGAGCGGAGCAAAAAGCGTGACCTTCCTGTCTGCCTTCCGGCATTGCAATGCTTCCCAAGGCCCGAATCCACGCGGACCCGGTGCTCGAGTTCGAGGTCGACCGCTTCGACTGCCTGCCGGACTCGCTCGTCCTGCTCATCCTCAACAAGGTCGACGACGTGCGGTCGCTCGGACGCTGCTCCGCCGCGTCCAAACGGTTCTACGGCCTCGTCCCCCTCGTCCACGACGTGCGTGTCAAGATTGACCATGTCGTGACGGTCGACGGCGACGCGGAGGACGCGCTCGACCTGTCCTCGCCCAAGCCCCGGAACATCCTCTCGCACTTCCTCAAGGTGATGCTCTCCAGTATCATCAAGCCATTCCACAACATGCGCGGCCCGAACGGCACCACCGGACGGCCGCTCTTCCCGCAGCTCGCGCAGCACTCTCCGGCGCAGGTGCTCCGGAACTTCGCGCACGTACGGAATCTTCAGGTCGAGCTCCCTTCGGGAGATGTCGGGACCGAGGACGGAGTTCTCCTGAAATGGCGAGCCGAGTACGGGAGCGCGCTTCAGAATTGTGTGATCCTGGGGGGTACCGTGGTTGACCGCAAGCCTGTTGGTGGCGCTGCAGAGCACGAGCCGTCGTCTTCGGAGGACAATGGAAGCATGCCAGAGTCCTTCTACACCAATGGCGGGCTCAAACTCCGTGTCGTGTGGACAATCAGCTCCCTGATCGCGGCGTCGACGAGGCATTATCTTCTCAGGTCGATCATCAAGGACCACCCCACACTTGTGAGCCTGGTGCTGACAGATGCCGATGGCCAGGGCACGCTGTGCATGGGAGCAGAGCAGCTGAAGGAGTTCAGAGAGAACCAGTTGTCGACCTCAGCATGCTCCAACAGGACTCATGTCCCAGCCTGCAACATGAAGCTCAAATACGCTCCCTATCTCGAGTTGCCTGGAGGAATTGCGTTGCAGGGTGCTACACTAGTTGCTATCAAGCCCTCAACCGAGGGAAGCAATGGCGGCCATATCAGCCGCAAGGAAACTGATGCGTTCATCTCTGGAGCATTTGATGGACCACTCAAATTTGCTGCAAAGGCGCTGATGAAGAGGCGCACATACCTTCTGGAGATGAATGGCTTCTAGATTTCCTGAGTTCTTCCTAGCTTGCCGATGCATGGAAGGGACACTTAGCTGCTTTAACTTTCGGTCTGTGTCTAGTTTGTGCTCGTTGTCTGTTGTTTTAGCTCTTTGTACAGTGGAGACATTTCGTTGGTTATATGAAAATCATGTCACATTACTATATTTTTCCACTTATCTCCTCCCTGGTGCCAAAGTGGGACACTCTGAAAGTGTTATGTGATTCAACTATCATTCAAGCTGGTTGGTTTACCCCCCACCAGTTGGTTTCCTCTTTCAAAGTATACCACTCTTCAATTTCTGTTCTTTGTATCTGCATGGATGCTCAAGATTCAGTTTCAGTCACTGATTTAAGTTTACGTTGGTGTTGGTACAGTGCTGGGGTTACAATATTTTCGTTTCAGCTGTTCTTTTGCCCCTGGAAAATCTGGTCCAAACTTAGCGGCAGTTTCATGGAAGGAGGTAGCATTAAAAGAGACCAACCAGATTCTTCCTCCAGGTACGTGTTATCCATTTGGGATTAAGAAATGAAAAGGACTAATCTGATGCTGACAAATTCGTGCAGGAGAACCAGCTACCACTTGATTTTGATTTGCGTGTTTATTCTGAAGACAGGCCGTTACAGTTGTGAGGATGCTTTCCTGAAGCTGACTTTGCTTAATTGGTTAGTACCTCTCTTATCTAGTTGGGTTGCACAGATGTAGTTCTACTCATAAAACGAAGATTAATGGTATGATCGGTCAATTATCCTTGGCCATTACATTAATGGCAGGATACATACATAATACCATTCCCATGTGATTGGATCATGACCCAGTCCACAAAAGTATTAAAAAAACACATCAATAATTTGGTGATGAAATTTCTTAGAATGCTTCAGAGATCAGAAAACGTCAACTTGCCATATCCATTCATATGAGGTTATATCAATAATTTGCTTGATCTTTTGGTGAATAATTGAGGGTTTCAGATCTATCGTGGGGTCACTCCTAAGGCTGTCCCAAGAATTATTCCCTACATTTCTAGCATTTAGATTCAGCCGGCATGTGTACTTCCCCTTTTTTTTTCAAAGCCAGCATGTGTTACTTCCCTTTAAAAAAGGCTGGCATGTGTACTTGAAAAGTGGCTAAACTGTTCAAAAACACTGGAGAAGAATCTTGGGATAATGTGCAAACTGTACATGCCTGGCGTCTCAAAGTGTGTATTCTTTGGAAATAAATTAGATCACACTTCCACACTTTAATTATTTCACAGCTAGGTTCAGGTTATAAATATTTTGTTTGATAGGCTCAATGGCTCCTGTTATTTGAAAATATTTGAGCTCAAGTGTGATCAATAAAAAGGTGTATTTTGAGCTCAAGTTTAACAAATTCTATCCATTGAGTCATTTGTATTTTGTTCTTCTGTTCACGGGCAGCTCCTTATGCAAGATAATGTCCAACAAAAAGTGTCTTTAGGTATTTGCGCGTTCTAACCGCAGTGGGTGTTTTGTTTTAGAAACTACAATCTTCTAGAAGGTGCTTTAGAAAGTTCCGGGGCATACATACCCAAAAAAGAAAATGGGAATACCTAGGAGGAACTATGTAACTTTTTTCTATAGAAGAAATAGGCAACCAAATTCAGAAAAATGCTAGCAGCATCCGAGCTCCATGGCTCCTTTCATTTGAAAATTTCAAAAAAAAAAAACGCATTTCTGGGACTCCAACAAATCTGTAAATAAATACATGTGTACATATACACATTCCAAAGGCGCGCTAGAAATTACAGAAAAAATATTGTATTTTGGGCTAACAAAAAAGACAAATTTATTACCCAAAAAATGAGTTACTATATACAGCCAGATTTTTTCTCTATAGATCAAAATACAACACAATTTCTACAGAAACTTTGCAATAATATCTAGGACATGCAGAATAAATTTTGTGGTTATTTAAAATTCAAAAGTACAATTTTTAAGAAAATTCAATATACGGAGCACTGAAGCTCGGTTCAGTTCCTTCGGGGCATACATATACTCATGAACTCTTAGATAAAAGAGAAGAAAAACTGCTAGCCGGCACGAGAAACGACCACCCGACAAGTTACAGATGTTGTTAACACGAAAAGGGCAGCACGAAACTTGCATTGTTCTGCAGTTAAGAGATGTTGTCAAGACAGCAAAGGAACTTCCAAAAGTTGGAATATTCCTTTTCATTTGTTCGAGAATTCAGAAAATCAATTTCCTCAGGCCTGAAACGAATAAGATGAGTGACCCTCTCCTCTACTCTCTTCTATATAATCTGTCAAGAAAAGATTCACATTGCTCGTGGCCATATGTATCCTGCGCAGGTCAATCAATGCAATAGCAGTAGTACTCCTTCCGTTTCATAATATAAGATGTTTTACCTTTATACAAAAGTGTATATAGATCTCTTTTAGCGTATACGTTTACTCCTAATCATTCTAAAAGATAAAATAATACACAATAAAAGATGTCTAGATACACTCTTTTCACAAAAGTAAAACATCTTATATTATAAAATGGAGGGAGTAGTATCGAATGTATCCAATCTAGACGACTTTTAATATTTCGGAACAAAATAAGTGAACCTACACACTTTTAACTATGTGAAAAAAAGTGTATCTAGACTTCTTTTAGTATGTAGGTTCATGCAAATTCAGAGTGAACCTACATACTAAAAGAAACTATCTTATATTTTGAAACGGAGGAAGTAGATACATACAAATCTAAATAAAATTGAGACCATTAATATGGACAAAAGGAGTAGATGCATGTGTTTCAAAAAAAAGACTAAACATCTTTTATTTTGGAATGAGGGAGTAGAAACTAAGTCAACTCTTTGGTTGGTAACATGTATATTTGGGTGAGTACTAACAGTTTGATGAAAACCAAAACAAAAAAAAAACAAGGGAATGCTGGACAGACAGAAGAAAACATTAAGAACGAATACCAAAGGAACCCTGATGATATACCTTTGCTCCAGACGACACTGAGATCTCTTCCTACAGGAAAATACATTTTCTCTAAATTTCCTACTGTTCTAAACAGGACTAAACATTGTTAGGAAGAAGTGACACAATTTGAGTGAAGCAAGCAATTGCAAGAGAAAATTCTGTGACCTATCGACTCCCAAGTTACCAGTACAGCATTGCGCCAGTTCTGGCCATTCAACTACAGTCGCCCCTGATGGATATCAAAGCACTTGCCCCCAAGACCAGCCTATTCTGTCCTTTTACAAGTTTTGATCAACTAATGTGCAGTAGCATCACTTTTGATGGCCGTGCAACCTCGCGGTGTCTCATGTCTTTGGAGCGCATATACCGGATCCACCTCGATACGAGCCACAAAACTTGGAAAATGTGAGGTGTGGTCCAGGTTTCTCATAAATTATCTGTACTTGCCTATCTCCATTTTCTTCTTTAGTGCCTTCTGTCCGTGGTATATGAACGAGTCAATGATGCCGGAGACGGTGAAGATGCCTGAAGACAACACAGAAAACAGGTCTGTAAGTCACATCCATACCACGTTTGACGTGGGGAGCTCGGCAGAAATAGATCTCCAGAATTTTACTATGTTTGACTGTGATATAAGATCACTCTCTGTAATAAATAAATGGAAATACTCATAAGGGGATACCATTTTAAGAAACTTGGTAAAAAAAATATAACTTGAGAATCCAGCGATAAACTGGAGCATTATATTTAGTAAAAGGATGAAGAGTCACACAGCCTTTGACATGATATAATAATAGAAGGATGATTTGATGCATAAACTAGAGGTAATGTGCATACCTCCCACTATAGCACACAGGTTTGTCAGGTAGTGGAGGAACGATCTATTTTCTTCTGTGAATATCACCTGCATAAAACATCAGCCATACAGCTCGAGTCAAACTCAATCTGAGTTGGGCCATCAACAGAGTAGCTTGTAACAGGCTAAACTACAGTAAATAAAAACTAAACCAGTTTAATTTAACAAAATCACATTATTGTATGAAGTATCCATGCGACTGGATTTATTACACGTTTATGCACATATGCTATGATGCATCTCGGTATGTTAGAATACTCTCAACGCTCACAAGATGGAATGTCTTGCTCCTTCCAAGCACAGACCAGTAATATTATTTTTATATACTTTTGAAGTCTAAGGTTACTTCATCAAGTCCAATTTTGTCCTGCAACTCTACATACATGCAATTACAACAAAATAATGGGTAATGATGCACATTAGGGCTTTTGGCTCCAATAAGATTAATTCTCAAGTGCATTTTCAAGAGAATTAAAAAAAAGATGGCACAATTTACACCAGCTGCATATGTAGTGAGAATAAATACAGCTAGATTCGTTTTTACCTTTATAGGCGAGAAATCATAGAAGAAAAATACTCCAGGTTGGGGTCTTGGATGAACATTTCCATCTCTAAAGTGCTCGGTCACTGAGAACTGTGAATGAAAGTAACAATTGCAACATTAAGGTTGACAACAGAAAGGTTGAGCATGTAATCATTCAATGAACTCGACTAACTTGGTTTGAGTCAATTTTTTGCCCTCTTATATCAGTATAAATTGTAGGGACAACCTGGATAAGAAAACCCAGTAAATTTCTTACACAATCATGGTGGTTAGTTACATAAACCAAGGGCAAAGAAGTGATAGAACTGTAGTAAACATGAATGTAAACAATACCCACTTTTATGAAGTACTGATATGTCCCGTCTGACGCCGGTTGTATCCACTGAGCACTGTGTTCATGAAATCGGTTAGTACTTGAGGGAAGAAAAAAGAAAGACATAATACTGCATTTGGAAGTAAATGCGCTCCAAATAAAATTTTGTTAATTGTATGCTGAATGTGCTGGAGGTATAAACTTACCCATCAAGTGGATTGACAACACCAGGGAATTCTGTCCCAAAGGACAGTTTGTTTATTTTGTGAGTGATCTGGTAAAATTACACACAATCGTGTAAGAGTAGCTGAAGGCAGAGTGCAGACACTTCAATAAACTAAGGAAAGAAACATTTATATGGCATACGTACATTAAAACCTGCTTCCAGTGATAGCTCAGACACCTCTACATTTGATTCATAAAACCCTCTGCCTGGTGCAAAATGGAAATTTCCGGCAACTTTACTGACATCTAGAAAGCCATGGACACTACAGCCTTCACCATGCTGAGTTTTAACTCTTTCGACAAAGTCCTCTCTAGTGCACTGCCATAACAGTCATATAGTCAATTAAATTTTAGCAGTTGCAAACAGCAGGCATGCAGGAACAAGAAACTGAGCACACGAAAAGAAGCTTGGTTGGACATTGTAGGATTCAAGGCATATATTATACAACTCTAGAGGCATGCTGCAGGAGAAGCGTATGTATCATATGCAAAGTTGCACAATATGCAACAGAGTGTGCGGCATGCAACTACCTCAGGAATGTGCCATACTATTATCAAGTTTGAGAGAGAACAGTAACATGGGATATTGGATCAAAATATTGGTTTCTTTGGTGTACATCACAAAATTTCAACAGAACATACCATGCAAGAGATACACTTTTTCATCTTAAGAAAATAATGAAATTGATTATCCAGGTAAAACTATGGTAAGAAAATTTGATATACCTGGTCAATTAGATCAGGGTTTGTAAGCGCCCACCCTTTCTTCTTGTAGGCCTCCCTGACTTCTTCACATGAATTGCAGCATTGTTCATCCGACTGAACTCCAAAAAGTAACAGGATAACCAATAATGAGATCAATACTGAGAAGCTAGGTTCAAATACAGCATAGGAATGTGCATACCTCCTCCGCACCATAACATGTGCCACAATATTCCTCGCCTTTGTCAAGTCTTCCTCCATGTTTTTGCAATGGTCTTTCGATCTAAAGGGTCAATCAAGCATATATGTAAATGGCAAGGTAGAAGAGAGCAGTTACTAAGACTAGTTTAGCCATATAACTTCAACCAATACGGTATCATTGTTGACAAATGATTTTTTGATCTAAAGATGAGACACTCATGTGCAAGAGCAACAAGAAGGGCATAAGATATTACTCCAGTACAATTTTGTATCAAGGCACGTAGAATTGAAAAATGTTTCTATGGCAATACATTAGTGACTATCAACCTTAAAAGTACCAATTACTCAGTGCTAACCAGAAATGACACGTTTCTCCATTAAATTGTGGTGACAGCTTATCAAGATGGATAGATAGTATGATCTAACCGGTGGGGTGTAATTACTTGTAAATATTGTGGACCTTTTTGTCTTTTTTACTTAATAAATTACTGTGGGGCTTAAGCCCTACAGTTCAGGTTAAAAAAAATTGTGGTGTACCCTTGAGAAACCCACACCCCGGCAGAGAACTAGATAGAAGCACAGCATGCACAAATGTGCAAAACTCACAGACATCATCGCCATGATATACCTCTAGAAACACTTTGCAGAAAATAGTAGAGTCAAGTAATGGGAAGTCATAGCTATTACTACCTCTCTTAAATATAAGGCGTTTTGGGAGTTCAAACCGAACTCTCAAAGATCTTATATTTAGGAACAGAGGGAGTACCACATTTGTTCGGACTAGTCTTCTAATGTCAGATAAGGATACATGAGCCACAAGGTTTTAAATTCCAGTCTCCTGTTTGTAATATACAGTTTGTTCACGCTAAATCCTCACCTAATAATAACAATAGGTGGTTAACGTAGAAAGTTAGGAAGGGGGATTCTACTAAAGTACTCAACTTTTACCACAGTAGCTACAGTTGTCATTGAATCATGTGGGTCAGCCTGAAGGTGGCAAGGCACTACCGCCCTAAGATTAAATTGGGCAAGGTATTCTAGACCTGGATTTTTTAATGAGCTCAACAAACTCCAAACAAAACAGAGTTCACTAACCTTTGCTCCACCAATGCCTTCTTTTTTTGATTCAATAACATTACCATGTGAGTCCAATCTTTTCTTTTCAATGTCATGCCGCTACAACAAAAATGGTAACAGTAAGGTGACAAATCAACATTTAGAGTAAGAATTTAGCACAAAAGGAGATGACTTAAATCCGTACAATGTCCTGGTGTTGTTCGCCACTAATATCCCTTGTATCAACACTGAGAAGGGTGCAGGGAATACTGGGAAAAGTAATATCAAACTGCAAAATAAACAGATATGCACACCATATTGTCAAAATATTACAAGAGAACATCAACCCCAGAAACTATGCCTTAGTTTAGAAACAACAGAAGTACAAGAAATAACCAGAACCGAGTCTAATCGATACAAAGAAAATACTAACATTTACTCTTAGCCTTTCTCCTCTTGATGTGTCTACCACTAACTTCGTCTCTGTTGCTGAATGAAAATACGATCCTGCAAAAACAGCAGACACATAAAAGGTGATTATTAGAAGTCTGTAGAACCTTACTTATTTGTGATATTCTAGCATAGAACATCAAGGAATATGGCATACAGATATAACGAGCCACAACACCGAACACAAAAGCAAAAAAGGTAAAGGCAAAATACAAAGCGGATTTTATGACAGGATACTGGACAAAAGGGCACTTCCAAACTTGCCCAATCGAGAATCTCATCAGATATACTCCCGCCCCAACTGCAAATTTCTGGCAGAACATCAGCACTGATCTTCAAAAGACATTAGACCGGTAAAGGAAAAATACTTCTAACAAAAGTTGGATAGCTCTGATTTCAATGAAGGAAGCACAACACTGCTATAGCAGATGCCCGTGCAAGGCTTTCAAACATAAAAATGTCAAGAATTTTAATTGTTTGCGGATGATGTTGTCTCTAAAGCAAGGAACTATCCCCCATATTCAAAAGCAATAATTTGATTCCTACGACTGTCATCCATACATTATGATTACGGGGTTCGTTGTGCGTAGAAACTTGGACAATGTGAAACTGCTCTAACTTCCGGAGTCAAAACACAGAGAGAAGTCATCCAGCATCCGCAACATTCACCCAAGGCAAAATCTCTGAAGCACAAGGTTGCAGCAAAGTAACAACTAAAATGAGCATAAAAATTCGACCATGAGCACATCGGGTTCTCCAAAACTAACTGTAAGTCCCTTCTTGTTAAATATGTTGACTAACACATACAGAACCTATTTCTGAACACATGATTTAAAGACAGAAAAAAAGGAACACAAAACATGTGACCATTCATGATGAAATTGTGACAGCGGCACATAAATCCAAGTATATACCGGAAACGCGCCCACCAAACTGACACAAGGGCACGAACTAAACCGACAGCTTTTGGGGAATTTTCGTACAACTCACACATTACAATTTGCAGCAATGCCCAGCCAAAAGTGGAACCTTTTCCCTCCCCGGACAGCAAAGACATAGCTTGGCTCAACAGACCACCTTTACTTAGAAATCACCACGGGCACGCCAAAAAAGCATGGCGAAATCTTTGCCATGTCCGCCGAGACAGTAGCATGCGAGCACACCAGATTCCGCGCCAATGGAATCGAGGCTTACCCAATCCAGAATCCAAGCAGATGGTTCCTAAGGGTGGCTAATATTGGGACCTTGAATTCCCCGTCAGGGCGGAGCCATTAGGAACCAAACGGAAGGCGGGGGGAGAAAGGCACTTACTTGTCTCCGATATGAAGAGGAGCGTCATGATGAGGGCGGAGACGAGCGTGACGACGCCGCCGGAGAGCGTCCGCTTGTAGAAGTCCTCGTTGACCTTGGGGAAGGCGTCCAGCCCCTTGACCTTCTGCAGGAACCCATCCATCTTTCTCCTCCTCGTCGGACGGCGCCGCCGAGGCCGCCGCACAGACCGCCGGCCGGCAGCTCGCTCCCCTCGTTGGCGAACCCTAAAATCGGCCCCGATCCGAGCCCGTGAGAGCGAGATACGTAGGTCTCCGGGGCGCTGCGCGGGTTTGACCTGCCGCGAGATTCCGCCGGGTCCGGGTCGGGATTACGAGCCGAGGGGTGGGGAGAGAAGAAGAACCGGAGAAGATTACGAGGAGGAGAGAGAGAGAGAGAGGAGATATAGCATAGGACGAACGTAGTAATGGTGGGATCAGCGCTGCAGCAAAATTTCGTCGCACGCCGGGCGCACGTGGCGGGGCGCCGTTGGCTGGCGCTGCCGGAAATGCGTTGGACACCGCCGACGTGGCAGGTCCGGTTCGGGTGGGAAGTCGTCAACTCTGGCCGGCGCCTCTACGAATACGTAGTAGTACTAGTACTATCTTTTTTTTAGTCACGAATACGTATTATCTTCAGGGTTAACAACAGAAACTTACCTCGTATTGTTTTATATTCCTGTATGTATATAGTTTTTTAAACACTAGAATCTCTGAAGATTTCTTTTTTTTCTGATGAAAATTGTTTTGCTGTGTGTGTAGGATTCGTAGGTGACCTAACCAGGTCTCTGTTGCGATACGTAGCGTGGCAGGTGTGTGCATGCATCTCTGCTCGCCTCTCGAACCTTCCGAAGATGTCGATCGGGTTTATTTTTTCTCACATCCAACGTGCCCAGCTGTGACGACCCGACCAGATGTTTATGTCACATGCTCCCATAAAAAATACCCTCCCTCGGTCTGTTAATTTGAATGAAATAACTATTCAGTGTGTAAATATATGTGGATCTTTGTAAACTACGTCGTTTATTTTGGAAAAGAGGAATACCAACCGATCATGATTAAAGCGAGCAGGATTTGACAAAGAGCTTCTGTGCTTACAAGCTGGATTTATCTAAGCCGTATGATCGAGTTGATTAGTTTTTTTTAAGGCAATTGATGCAAAACTTGGGTTTTTTCATTGTTTCGTTAACTAGATAATGACATGTGTAGCGTCTAGAGGTATTATTCTCTAAAATTTAATGGGACACTCTTGAGTTTATTTGCAGTGCCGTTTGGGCTTCGGTTACGTGAGTGCGTGACCCTTTACCTCAATTCTTATTCCTCTTTGTTACCTACTATCTTTCGACTATTTTTAAATAAGGAATTGATGAGAATTTGATATCTCCAATTAAAGTATGTCGGTGTGCTCCTGGTGTTTCTCATCTTTTGTTTGCGAATGATATTCTATTATTTTTTCAAGCAACCGAAAGAACAAGATGAAGGTGCTAAACAAGCTCGACTTATATGCTTCCTATACGGATCGACTCATAAACCCGTCCAAATGCTCTTTATTATTCAGAGATTCACGCAACGTTGCGAACCAAGAGGAGGTTAGATCAGCCAATGTTGTCACCATAGTGGCCTTTGATGACAAGTACTTGGGCTTACCAACTCCCGACGACAAAATGCCGAGAGGAAAGCTTCAAAACTTACAGGCCCAATTAACAAAGCGGTTATTGATGTGGGGCAATGGTCATCTTGCTCTGACCGACAGGGAAATTTTATCAAGTTGGTGGCACAAGCTTTACCTACATATTTAATAGGAGTTTTTAAACTGCCATTTTCTGTTTGTGATGATCTGACCAAGTCGGTAAAGAATTTTTATTGAGGGCTATCGATGGCAAGAGGAAAACACATTGGAGCGCTTGGAATAAGTTGCGGTGACCAAAAATAAGACTTCAACGCCTTGCTCGCGTCAGTATCAACATCAGATGAATGAGATCTGGCCTTGGCTTCTGTGACTTTCGTGCATTTAATCAGGCACTTTAGCATGTCAAGCTTGGAGATTACTTATGAGACCATACAATTTTTGTACTCGGGTTGAAAGCAAAATATTATCCAAACGGGAGATTTTGGAGGATACGGTGTTCACATGTAATACTTTATCTACGTGGCAATCAATTTTGTATGGACCCACATCAAGAAGTAATATTCTAGCCCCCCAAGGGAGATTTTAGGAGCCATGTGCCCTTCTGGCCGTCGGATTGAGCTGACAAAATGATCCTGGTCGTCCGTTTCACCTGCGCTTTGGACACTCACACCCACATGTGCTAGCTACCATCCCTGATGGGTGGGGGCCTGCGTGCCGCAGGGCCCGCTCGTCGGAGACCTGCACACCGTGGCGTAAGCGTGAGAACAGGAACAGAGCGCAGAGCGCGGTGGCTGCACCGTAATTTCCAGGGGCGGGAGGGGCAAAAGTGTCTATCCACGTCCGGCTTATCCCTAACAATTTCCTCTCCCGTTCCTGTATCTCTTTCTCTTGTCTCCCTCCTCTCTCCATGCGGCGGTGCATCGCTACCCCTCTGCCTCCGCCTCCGCCTCCTCACTGTCCGGCCATCCCTCCGCCTCCAAAATCGTGAGGGGTAGAAAAAGAAGGTGGGAGGGAGAGGGAGGAGCATTGGAGGGAGAGAGAGAGAGGAACACGGGAGGGAAAGACGGCGGCAACAACTGGTGGTGTGTTCCTCGGCGGCGGCGACCATGGAGGAGGGCGACCATGTCTACAGGCGGAGGGCTAGCAGGCAGCGGCAGACAACTCTAGATCTTCTAGGGTTTCTCGCGATGGCCAAGCTCGTAGGTGGCTGATGAGCTCGACCTCCGCCAGCGCCTCCTCAGCTCCATGGCGACCGGAAGAGGCAGCGCTCGACCGCAGGTATGCCCTCCTGGCCTCTCCCTCCCTCGTCTCTGCTCTCTCTCTCTCATCATGGAAGGGATCCAGGATGTGTGGTGGCGCAAAACAGGGACCAGCAGGCGGCCGGGCGTGCAGGGAGGCCCGTAGGCGGACATGGTGGTCAGGCCTCAGGCGCACTGAAGAGGCACGCCTCCGACGGCGACGGCGTCCGGTGAGCACCACACCCCTGTAGGCGACCAAGCAGCAGCATACAACACAACTAAGTTTCTCTCATCCTCTCTATTTATCTCTCGGCAGTGGCGTGCATGGGCGATGATTTCGTGTCGATGGGGGGTGGGCGCCTAGAGATTCTTCTGCGCTGGGGGTGTGGCACTGAAGGAGACACCTCAAAATTACATACAAGGTAACTCACACATTCGCTGCTAAACTGATATAGGATCTTTCATTGTTCCTTCGTTGGTTTAGATTCGCGTGCGCTGGCCGCTGTTGACTGGCTTGTGTCGTCCTCTATTTTTGTGACCAGACCAGAGGAGAATGACATGAGATGGTTGCCTCCTCTTTTAGGAGTACAACCGTGCACTGCCCAAATGGCTAGGCAACCCAGGATCCAACAGCAAGCTAGGTGAGCACCGTGTGTACAATCTCATCTCCCTTCCGTGTATACTCCAGTTTCTTGCTTGATTTATTAGCTCATGGCTTCTTTTTTCAAAAGAGGAAATAAGATGGAGAAGGACTGTATAGATGCTCAAGGAGAAGGACCGTACAGGGAGAAAAGGATGGAGTGCTTGGCTGCTGCTCTTCCTCTCTCCCGCTGTTTTCAATCAGGACCTACAGGTTTCTCCACCCCACTCTCTCTATGGATCCGTTCTTCCCTATGAACCAATTTGCATCGTTGCTGAACATGAGAAGGATATGCCAGCGCTGCAGCCAAGCTCACATAGATGGGACGTCCACAACATCGCAACCTCCGCTCCATGCCTTCGCCCGACCTCGTCGGTTTGCCTCCTCCCCTCTATGCTGATTTCATCCTCACACTGCTTCTAATTTTTACTTATGGATACATATAGTTACAACTTTTGAACAAAAGTTCAGAGAATGTGCCATTAATTACAGTAACTCGGAGGTGTCACTAAATTCACTAACAATTCAGTATTTGTAACAATACTTCGCAATTTTAATTTAGTTATGGATCCATCAACTAACATGAGGATTTAGTAATATTAAATTGCAATGGAAAAAAGTTATGGAGACGTACTTCTGTAGCTAAATTCAGTTAACTGTAACTCTGAATCCAATGATGCGTAGAACATGCAACTCTGAACATTCGGTAATAGATCAGAATCTGTGACATATAAACTTATCAGCAGTTAATGTAGTTATGGATCTACATAGTCAAAGCTTTTCTATACACGTGGATTCAGTAATATTAAATAGCAAAAAAGGATAGAAAGAGATTTAGCAAAAACACTTGCACGAATTATATGTATCTCTACTTGCTCTTTGCAGAACTTCACAATGGTTTATTTCTTCTTTTCTTAGTTATCCTTTTATTTCTGTGTACTTACCAGCATTGGATATTGCTATACTCAAGGGAATAAAAAGATACAGCAGTGTGGTGCACCTTACTAATAAAATTATTATGTTCCTTTGGCTGAATGTATGAATACTTAAGTAGGTAGTATAGATAAATTTCTAGCTAAGTTATTTTTTCTTCGCTACCATGAATGGGTAAAACTCATCTCACGTTCTCTTGGCAATGCCTCTGAGTGGAACTCACTCTTTTTGGTGCTCAGCTGACCGCGGTGTGCCACCATCGACGAGAGTTATGAGGAAGATGACGAGAAAGAAAGGGATATGAAGAAGGGAATAAGAAAGGGAGATGCAGTGGGGATGAGAGAGACCCTGCAATACAGAACCACATCATGGATGTCCAATCCATGCCAACACGTGTTGCTTTCCCCCAACAACTCTAGCCTACAGCCTACGACAGAAAGGTGCTCCTGCCATGCCTCTCAATGGATTTTCATTGTAGAGTACCTTTTTGAATGAAATAGATTCTTACCATTTTCATTGTAAAAAAAGAATTTTGTTCTGATCCTCAAGTTTACTTTTTAAACCTTCTTTCTTTTTATTTTTTGCAGGTAGAGAATACATACAAATTTCTAGACACCTTAAACTGTTTCGGATTTGGATCGTTTTCTAAATATTATGTGGCTAAGTTGGTAGGTCTAACCAATCCATACCTTTTATTTAATTTAATTTCTTATGCTCACCATTTTGTTTCAGCATGTGATGCAGGTTTCTTCTAGAAGTTTTGTACGCATCCTTTCATAGGACAACACTACATAGGCCATAGTCAACCAAAAACCATGACATCAAGGTGTGGAGATGCTACATATTGTTTTGCGCACATTTTTTAGGTTTGTCTGTGTGATAGGGTCCTAATACTTGATATCAGAGTAACTAATTTTTAGGTATTACATCGTCCTTTTTCTCTGAACAGTGCTATTTCCCAGTTAAGTTTATCCATGCAACATTGTGTTTGTTAAATATTACTGCATGTAGTATTTTGCTGGGGAAGCGCACACAACTTGACATAGTCGTGAGGTTCTACATGTCTTTTTGATTGTCGCAGAAGCCCACACGAGTAATTTGATTAACCATCTGTATGTATTAGTTCATTTGCCGTGCCCAACGAGTGAAAGAGGAAGTTGAACATCATTTGAAACTATTTCATGGAATTAGGTAGTAAATCCAGAAGCTTTGTTTGAGGAAAAAGTGGAGGGATCTTATATAATTCAGCTAGAAACATATGTAATTTTTCTTATGTTTGGTTTCCCTTATATAAACCTGAGTAGGCATTGTTTATTTAATCAGAATGTGCCTATTTACTCCGTGTCTGAAAAAGAACATTGTGTCACCATCTCATCTATAAGAACCATCTACCTAGCTTATCCAAAAGAAAAAATTCTACGGATTGCAGGAGTAGATGTTTTCTGTATGAGCGAGTTCTTTTCATGTAGAGCGCCTTAAAACGTGTGTTGAGGTTGGAAAGGGAACTTGGTTGTTGTAATCCCTTTACTAATGTTAAAGTAGTTGTACATAAAATTGATTTTCTTATCGATCTCGTTGATTGCAGGTCTTGCTGATGTTCACTGTTATGATGTGTTATAAAATAAGTGGACCAGGTATAGTAGCTTCTATTTTTATTATTTAATTTGGTGCTTCAGTGTTGTTTGTTGTGTGTTGGTTCTTTTTCAAACTGTTATAGATCCCATGGCCTTTTCTAGGAGGATTTATTTTTATGTTAGCATAATAATATTTGTTGTGATGATACAAAACACAATGTTCTTAGGCTTACTCCACTTAGTGAGCCTCCTTCACCAAGAGCTTCCCATGTAGTGAATGTTGTGGGAACCATGGTAGGCATTCAGCTACGTTACACTTATTTTTCTTTGGATTAGTAAGTGCATCTTTTTCCAAGGCAAGTGCCAATAGAAAGTCATTTATAAATTCCTTTTCTCATTGTTTGCCGCAATGCAGGGTGGTATACGCCCTGCTGTTTTATATGCAGAGGTCATGGTTTTCGCTGTTATTGTTGCATGGCGGCTTTTGTGAAATTGATTGGCTTAGTGAATCAAAATTAGATGTTAGGTTATCCTGAAACAATGCCATATGAAAGGCCTATTTTACTGGTGGTTAACAAAAGAGGTGTATGTAGGTACAATAGGCAGGCTTGTTTGAACACCTGTATATGACTGTATTTTGACATCTAAACTCTGACAGCTAAATCTGCAGTGCTGGAAAGTGTTGTTGGAAAGGATTTCCTAACCAGGGGTTCATGTATGGTTATTCAAGCAGGAGCTCATAAGGTGTTAAGAAATAGGAGGTGAGTACTCACATACATAGTACCGGCTCCATGTGGTACGAATGTCATGCCACAACATCATATAGTGGTTTATTTAAAGATTGTGGCACTGGCGGTTACTTTCTTTCATGCGTGACAGATTGAATTGATTGATTCCTCAACTGAGGCCTTCCGTATTTAGTTCAAGCTTATTCGATTTCCTTTGTTTTTGTGGGCACTGGTCAACATTGGACCGTTAATTTCCCGATGAGATTGTCATGGTATGCAGAACTGAAATTTTGAGATGGCCTATTGGAACATTACTTTCAATAGAACATCACTTTCAGGAGAGGAACACGTGGAGTTGTACCTTTCCTCGACAGAGTAGAGCGTCAACAACAGCAACCGTACCTTCTCCACACCGCCCCTAGGTATATCGGTTCCTTACCATGTCTCCACTTTCACCTCCATACTTATCTTCTAATTTAACCCTCATAATAGAAAGTCTAAATCTAAAGGAACATATTCTCCATGCAGGAATATTTTGAGAAAGAAACTTGTAACTTAAAATAGCATTTTAATGTCTTGGCATGTCAATCCTTTTCTTGAACAAGCTAATTTAGATTCCTTTGATTTATCCTTTTCTCCAATCATATAAGCTGTTTTAACTTTTGAGTTTTCCTTTATCTTAGGTACACATGATACCAGTCATGTTTGAAATTTCCAATGTTGTCACTTAGTTTGAGCCATTAAGTTTCATGCTCAATTCTTCAACATATTGTGTATCAATTTCATAGTGAAATCATCCACTCAAGTGCATTGTACTTAAAATGATTGGTTTCTTGTGTATTAAAGCTAATTTATATTTCAAGTACTTCCAGTGAAAATATTCTGGTTTTGCCATTCTATTTTCTTGCACCATCATGCATTGGCTACAATGAAATAAGTTGGGCTGGTAACTTTGACTTGCAGTCAGCTGGCCGTTCATCTCTACAAAGGAGGAGGTAATATGCAGGCTATACCGTTGGATCTCTGTGTAGACACATGATTTCTCCAGTGTCTTCAGTTCATTCTGTAACTATGTATTTTATTTAACCTCAAAACTTACGTGGGTTGTCAGTGGTGTTGCAAGCCACCGATGTCAGTGCTACATACTGTCACCACCACTGCTACAAGCTAACAACAATTTTGTTTCAAACCGCTGTCAAGATTGCTACAAGCGGCACCGCCTTGTTTGCTCATATTTACCAACACAGAAGGTTAACTCGCAAGCATGCTTATCTTTTGCTTAATGTAAAACTCTCTGTCTATTCTATGTATAATGTCTTAGCTTCATTGTCTTTCAAAGTGATTGTTCATATCGCGTAGCGGGCTAGCGAGCGGCAAGCCGCGTTTCCTACCTAGTCATATAGACCATTCTCCGCAAAGAAGAGGTGAAGGCTTGAATTTGTTTCGGGGCTAGTGGACTAGTTCAGAACATGAAAGATTGACTTGCTGCAACAATATTTTATGATGGATGACATTGCAGAAATTCTGGAAATTTCACCTTCTGTGAGTAGATCACCTTGAGCGCATGTGAAGGGTGGTATTTTTGCTGTACGTAGTTCTTATTTCATTGCAACGAGTTAAACTTGAAGCGGATCAACTAAGTCGTCTAGCTCATCACTCACTACAGGAAAAAATGTCGCTGCCGTCGTCCCACTCCTTTGCCGTGTGCCAAAAGGCCCGGAACACGGCAAAGAGTATCTTTGCCTACTCTTTGCCGTGTGCAAACCAAGAAGAACATGGCAAAGGACAGGTGCACGGCAAACTGCAGAAAAAAAAAACACGGCAAAGAAATAAACACGGCAATGGACTGACGAGAACACACAGCAAAGAAAAGAATCACGGCAAAGTCATTAAAGAAACACGGCAAAGATATACTCATGGCAAAGAAGTGGGCCCCGTGGCCTCGCAGGGTCACCCGCCGGCAGGGGGCTGACGGCAAAATCTTTGTCGTGTGCCCTCGTCGTCAGGTACACGGCAAAGATAATCTTTGTCGTGTGTTTTCTTCTGTATACACGGCAAAGAATTTTTTTCACCTTTTTCTTTTCTTTAATTAGCAAGGCTTTTATTACATATATGTTAGGTGATATTATTTCATAGGATCATGAGAGCACACATATGATCATAGGTTATTGTGGTCTTGATCACTATATACATGCACCCTCTGATTTCGACGTTCTCGTGGACTTCCTCCGGCGAAACCCTAATGATCTGCGGGCCTCGGATCGTCTACCCCCCAAGACATTCTTCTGATGGGGGTAGCCCGGCGTAGCTCTCTCTTGTTTTGTGTTTGATTATGTCATGGGATGATGTGAAACCATGTTGGTTCACAAGTTGGGGCACTATACGGCCCGGTTTCACCGTAACGGGGAGATTCCCCCTTATACAGGTCTAGAACCTTCGCTTCTAGGTTAGAGCGCATGCATGCGAGGGGGGACACATGCAAGCACATATACCAACCTTGCACCACACTCACACGCATATGCTAGGGACACATGCAAGTTTTCATCTGATTTCGACGTTCTCGTGGTCTTCCTCCGGCGAAACCCTGATCTGCGGGCCTCGGATCGTCTACCCCCCTAGACATTCTTCTGACAGGGGTAGCCCGGCGTAGCTCTCTCTTGTTTTGTGTTTGACTAGGTCATAGGATGATGTAAAACCATGTTGGTTCACAAGTTGGGGCACTATCCTACCCGGTTTCACTTGAACGGGGAGATTCCCCCTTATACAGGTCCAGAACCTTTCGCTTCTAGGTTAGAGCGCATGCATGCGAGGGGGACACATGCAATAACCTATACCAACCTTGAACCACACTCACACACATATGCTAGGGACACATGCAAGTTTTCAGATGATTCCGACGTTCTCGTGGTCTTCCTTCGGCGAAACCCTGATCTGCGGGCCTCGGATCGTCTACCCCCTAGACATTCTTCTGACAGGGGTAGCCCGGCGTAGCCCTCTCTTGTTTTGTGTTTGACTAGGTCATAGGATGGTGTAAAACCATGTTGGTTCACAAGTTGGGGCACTATCCTACCCGGTTTCACCTGAACGGGGAGATTCCCCCTTATACAGGTCCAGAACCTTTCGCTTCTAGGTTAGAGCGCATGCATGCGAGGGGGACACATGCAATCACCTATACCGACCTTGCACCATACTCACACACATATGCTAGGGACACATGCAAGTTTTCAGATGATTCCGACGTTCTCGTGGTCTTCCTCCGGCGAAACCCTAATCTGCGGGGCTCGGATCGTCTACCCACCTAGACATTCTTCTGAAAGGGGTAGCCTGGCGTAGCTCTCTCTTTTTTTGTGTTTGATTATGTCATGGGATGATGTGAAACCATGTTGGTTCACAAGTTGGGGCACTATACTACCCTGTTTCACCGTAACAGGGAGATTCCCCCTTATACAGGTCCAGAACCTTCGCTTCTAGGTTAGAGCGCATGCATGCGAAGGGGGACACATGCAAGCACCCGCAAACTAGTAGTTAATTTTTGTATGTTCCAACATAGCACCACACTTTTCATGCATGTGCTAGGGCACATGCATGCATGTCCTTGAGGTACTCAAAATTGAGAACAGTCTATAAAGGATGTCAAACAACAAATTTCAGACTTTGTCGTGAAATCCTCTCATCTTGGTCTTTTGATTGACCCAAAGAGTGACCTTGAAAGATTCAAAAGTAGTCCAATGGATTGCTTGGTTTTGTTGGTCAGCTCTACCGTGAGGGGAAATTCTACTCTTGACGATTGGTTGAGGTTTGTTTCTCAAAGTTTGTGACTAGGCACCCGCCTAATGGAAATGAAGTTCAGCATCCTTCAGAAGCTTATGGTCTAGTGAAAAGTTCATATTTCCATGGTCGCAATCCTTATGAAGAGCTGGTACATGCTATATCTATAAGAGAAACTATCGTCCGCTCCTCAAGAGGGTTGACAGAACCAGTGGCGGGAGTTTCCACGTATATATCCAAGATTTTACTAAATATTAACGCATGTCTACAAAGGGGGTCACACTTGGGACTTACACATGGGACCTACCAACCTTGCACCACACTCACACACATATGCTAGGGACACATGCAAGTTTTCAGATGATTCCGACGTTCTCGTGGTCTTCCTCCGGCGAAACCCTGATCTGCGGGCCTCGGATCGTCTACCCCCCTAGACATTCTTCTGATGGGGGTAGCCTGGCGTAGCTCTCTCTTGTTTTGTGTTTGACTATGTCATGGGATGATGTGAAACCATGTTGGTTCACAAGTTGGGGCACTATACGGTCCGGTTTCACCGTAACGAGGAGATTCCCCCTTATACAGGTCCAGAACCTTCGCTTCTAGGTTAGAGCGCATGCATGCGAGGGGGGACACATGCAAGCACATATACCAACCTTGCACCACACTCACACACATATGCTAGGGACACATGCAAGTTTTCATCTGATTCCGACGTTCTCGTGGTCTTCCTCCGACGAAACCCTGATCTGCGGGCCTCGGATCGTCTACCCCCCTAGACATTCTTCTGACAGGGGTAGCCCGGCGTAGCTCTCTCTTGTTTTGTGTTTGACTAGGTCATAGGATGATGTAAAACCATGTTGGTTCACAAGTTGGGGCACTATACGGTCCGGTTTCACCGTAACGGGGAGATTCCCCCTTATAGAGGTCCAGAACCTTCGCTTCTAGGTTAGAGCGCATGCATGCGAGGGGGGACACATGCAAGCACATATACCAACCTTGCACCACACTCACACACATATGCTAGGGACACATGCAAGTTTTCATCTGATTCCGACGTTCTCGTGGTCTTCCTCCGACGAAACCCTGATCTGCGGGCCTCGGATCGTCTACCCCCCTAGACATTCTTCTGACAGGGGTAGCCCGGCGTAGCTCTCTCTTGTTTTGTGTTTGACTAGGTCATAGGATGATGTAAAACCATGTTGGTTCACAAGTTGGGGCACTATCCTACCCGGTTTCACTTGAATGGGGAGATTCCCCCTTATACAGGTCCAGAACCTTTCGCTTCTAGGTTAGAGCGCATGGATGCGAGGGGGACACATGCAATAACCTATACCAACCTTGAACCACACTCACACACATATGCTAGGGACACATGCAAGTTTTCAGATGATTCCGACGTTCTCGTGGTCTTCCTCCAGCGAAACTCTAATCTATGGGGCTCGGATCGTCTACCCCCCTAGACATTCTTCTGACAGGGGTAGCCCGGCGTAGCTCTCTCTTGTTTTATGTTTGATTATGTCATGGGATGATACGAAACCATGTTGGTTCACAAGTTGGGGCACTATACTACCCGGTTTCACTGTAACGGGGAGATTCCCCCTTATACAGGTTTAGAACCTTCGCTTCTAGGTTAGAGCGCATGCATGCGAGGGGGGACACATGCAAGCACATTTACCAACCTTTCACCACACTCAAACACATATGCTATGGACACATGCAAGTTTTCAAATGATTCCGACGTTCTCGTGGTCTTCCTCCGGCTAAACCCTGATGATCTGCGGGCCTCGGATCGTCTACCTAATGGAAATGAAGTTCAGCATCCTCTAGAACCTTATGGTCTATTGCAAAGTTAGTGTTTCCATGGTCTGAATACTAACAAATAGCCAACAAAAAGTTAACTAAAAACTTTAAATAAATACAATTGAAAGAAAAAATAAAAAGAAAATTAGAAAATACCTAAATGCACACGGCAAAGGACAAAACACACGGCAAAGAGGTCCTTTGCCGTGTGCCTCTCGCTGTCAAACACACGACAAAGGTCCTTTGCCGTGTGTCTCTCGCCGTCAGACACACGACAAAGAGGTCCTTTGTCGTGTGTTTTTGTGCGGCACACGGCAAAGACGCGCTTAGATATTGTCCCGCGCGGGCCCACGCGAGCCCTATCCACTCGCCCCACCCCGCGCGCCTCGACCCCCAGCTCCCTGCCCTGCCCCCTGCCGCCGCCGGCGGCCCTGCCCTGCCCCTGCCGCCACCACCGGCCCCTCCCCTTGTAGGGGTTCATAGCATGGAAAACAAAAAAATTCTACCGCATACAAACAAACAAGCCAAGATCTATCTACTAGATTCTAGCAACGAGTCGATGGAATAACTCACCCTCGAAGATTCCAAAGTGTTTAACGAGAGCGGATTCTCGTGGGTGATGTAGTCCTACTCTTGCCGATCTCAAGATCGTGTAGACGATCCTTCCGGCGATGCGTTCCGGCAGCGCTTCCGCAGTCGGTCACACGTTCGGTACTCGACGAAGACCTTCCTCTCCCTTGTTCCAGCAGGTAGCGGAGGTTGTAGCACTCTCCTCGCGATTCCGGCAGCATAACGGCGTGGTACCGGAAGTAGAGAAGAGATCTCGCAGGGCTTCGCCTTAAGCCGGAGTGAGTATGGTGGACTATGAGAGAGAGCCTCGGTGATCTAGGGTTTAGAAGCACCAAGTAGAAGGGGCTAGGCCGGTGGCTAGGGCAACTAGAAGCCCCAACTCGGCAGCTTGGGAGAAACCCTAGGGCGGCGGCTATGGTGGGCGGCGGCTAGGGTTAGGGTTTAGAGGGGCAAGGTGTAGGTCTTGGAGGGGCAGCCCTGCCCCTCCTTATATAGGTGGAGGGGGCGCGCCAAGGGGAGGGGAGTCCCTCCCCACCTCGGCCTCCAAGGGCCGGCAGTGGAGGGAGAGGGACTTCCTCCCCAAGTAGGTTTCCTACTCTCCCTCCACCAAACAAAATAGCCGTTTGACTTCTCAATTTGGCATTTGACTTTTCAAACTAGGATTTGATTTAACCCTTTATTTTGTTCAGCGATGACACCTAGTACATGATGCAACCATTCCAACTTGTTATGACACATTCATGTACCCTTCCTCTCCGGAGTGCCGGACATTCTGGAACCTTCTAGAACATTCCCGATGAAAACACCGGAACCATTCTCCAACCCCGAAACAGGACTTTCCTTATATGAATCTTATTCTCCGGACCATTCCGGATCTCCTCGTGATATCCCGGATCCCATCCGAGACTCCAAACAACATTCGGTCTCTTACTCATCATTCCATAACTACTCAACAACATCGAATCCTTAAATTATGCGGACATGATCGAGACACTTCTCCGAACAATAACCAATAGAGGAATCTGGAAATTCATATGGCTCCCACATATTTCTACGATTACTTTGCGATCGAATGAACCACTTACATATGATACCAATTTCCCTTTGTCTCACGATAGTTTACTTATCCGAGGTTTTGATCGTCGGTATCTCTGCATACCTAGTTCAACCTCGTTTACTGATAAGTACTCTTTTCTCGTTCCCGTGATATGTGATCCCTTGTGAGCCAGTCACATGCTTGCAAGCTAATTGGATGACATTCCACCGAGAGGGCCCAGAGTATATCTATCCGTCATATGGATGGACAAATCCCACTCTTGATCCATGTGTCTCAACCAATACTTTCCGAACACTCAATGCCACCTTCATAGCCACCCAGTTACGGTGTGGTGTTTGATGTCATCAAAGCATCCTTCCGGTGATGGTGATAAGCATGATCTCATGGTCTAAGGAATTAGGTTACTATGTATCAGAAAGCATATATCAATTGAACTATTAAAATGACTTGATCTTTATGCTACGCTTATCTATAGGAGTATGTCCACCATATCATTCTCCTAACGATATGATCTTGTTGTTAATAACATATCAATGTTCATGATAGGGAAACCACAATCATTTATTAACCAACAAGCTAGTATTTATAAAGAGGATTTACTAGGGACTCTATTTCAGTTTATAAATCACACAAGTATTAATGTTTCCTTGTTAATACTATTATAGCATGAATGTAAACATTTATCATAAACACAAAGATATAATAATAACTACATTTATTATTGCCTCTAGGGCATATCTCCAACAGTCTCCTACTTGCACTAGAGTCATCTAATCCAGATTACATGGTAATATACCGAACACCCATGGCAGTTTGGTGTTGGTCATGTTTTGCCCTCGGGAGAGGTTTAGTCAATGGATCCGCCACATTCAGATCTGCGTGTACTTTGCAAATCTTTATGTCCCCATCTTAGACATGTTCTCGAATAGCGTGAAAACGTAGCTTGATGTGCTTCAGCTTCTTGTGTGACCTTGGTTCTTGCGCATTGGCTATGGCGCCCATGTTATCACAGTAGATTGACATTGGGTCCAGCGCACTAGGAACCACACCGAGCTCTGTAATGAACTCTTTCATCCATATTGCTTCTTGTGAAGCCTCCGAAGCAGCCATGTATTCCGATTGAGTTGAAGATCTCGCCACAACGCTTTGCTTTGCACTCCTCCAGCTAACTGTTGCACCATTCAAAGTAAATACGTATCCAGATTGTGATTTAGAATCATCCAGATCGGTGTTCCAACTAGCATCGGTGTAACCATTAACAACGAGTTGTTCATCACCTCCATAAGAAAGAACCATATCCTTAGTTCTTCTCAAGTACTTAAGGATGTTTTTGACCGCTGTCCAATGATCCACTCCTGGATCACTTTGAAATCTGCTAGTTAAACTAACAACATATGCAATGTCGGGTCTAGTACATAACATGGCATACATTAGAGATCCTATGGATGAGGCATAGTGTGGCATCCCGCAAAACCACTACTAGAAAATCGCGTTGTTTTTGTGCATTGCATCATCATGACCGCATGCTCATGTCATCATGCCGCATCGCATTTGAGCATCGTCATGGCATCATGCAATTGTTTGCCGAAACCTATTTTCTAAAAGCCTAGTTTGGTTTTCTAAATATTCCCCCTCTCAATTTCAAATTAAAGCGCCGGGCTTTTCCGGGTCTTTTATTTGTCTAAACACTATTTACAAAAGTTATTTTAAATTAAACAACATTTTATATTATTTTTAGGGGGCAGCCGGACCGGGCCGATCCGACCTAGTTGGCCACCCCCAGAATAAAACCGGTCTAACCCTAAACCCTTTCCTACCCAACTCTAATCCTACCCATCCCCAGCCACATCACCCCCTCCAATCCCCTCTTGCCACCTCACTTTTCCCTCCACCTCATCACAACCACATCCACATCACCAATCCCTGATCCACCCCCTCTCCCTTTGGGCCCACCTCCCCACCTGGCCAGCACACCACGCACACTCTGCCTCACCCCACACACTCACACGCACCGTACCCACTCCCCACCGACACCCGGGCCCCACCACCTGACCCGACCACTCCCCTGGACCCGGCCCACCTCCCCACCTAACCTCTCTCTCCCCTCTGACGCCCCCTGGCCCACCCCGCCACCACGCGGTCCACGCCGAGCCGCCTCCCTCCCCGCTTCGCTCCTCTTCCCCATCCTCTCTTCCCCGGCGCCAGGACCTCCTCTGCCTCCCCGCCCCTTCTTACTCCCCTCAGGCGCCGGCTCCTCCTCCCGAGCGCCCGCGCCCTCTCACCCCCCCTACGTGCGTCGCCTGCCTCCTCGCCTCGCTCGCCGCCAGGGCAGCCCGGCCCGCGTCCGTCGCCTCCCCGACCTCGCCTACCCGCTGCCGGCCGCGCCTCCCAGGCAGACGCCCCGCAACCTCGCCTTCCTCCCCCGCATCCCCCGCCGGCGAGCCGCCCTCGACCCTCTGCCTCGCCCCGCTTCGGCCTCCTCCTTCCGCCGCCTCTGACCCCGCCGTTGTGTCCCTCGCCGCCGGAGCCCTCCCGCGCGTCGACGCCGACCCGCGGCCCCTTCATCTCGCCGGCCTCTCGTCGCCGCCCCGCCATGGCCGTCCCCCGCCGAGCTCCTCTCTGCCTCCATTCCACGCTCGTCAGCGCGCCCCGGCGCCCTCCCTCCGGCCTCCAGCAGATCCTCTGCCACCGCCGGAGCCGCCTCCTCTTCTCGCGAGCGCTGGCCGCCACCGTCGGCCTCCCCTGTGCGCGTCCCCGCAAGGAGCTGCAAACTGATGCGAGTTCCCTTGTCTGTTGTTCACGCTCGGAACCCGATGTCAAGCTCTACCGCTGACCCTATCGGAGCACATTAACAAGTCCTTCTGAAGAGATGTACACGCGCGACAATCCTGATCTGGAAATATACCCGTCGGATCTGACGAAACCGAAGGTCACCGACATGGAACGCGAGTTCTCCATCCCGAGAAGCCAAGACCGACTGCTGAC
Organism: Avena atlantica; assembly: GCA_910589765.1. Classification (NCBI taxonomy): domain Eukaryota; kingdom Viridiplantae; phylum Streptophyta; class Magnoliopsida; order Poales; family Poaceae; genus Avena; species Avena atlantica. The sequence goes on from OU342733.1 coordinate 424,946,939, forward strand.
GATGCGACCTGAGAGAGTTCGCCAACGATGACAAAGTCGGAACGACAAGACCTCCGTCATGGAAGTCGCAAGATCCACTTCTGGATTCCGAAGCCCGTTCCCGTCGAGATCCGAAGACCGAACCCCGTGGACCGACATGATCTTCGACACGGATACACCGAGTTCTCCATCGAGGACACCAAGGCCGCCGACATGGAACGAAGGACGACAAGCACTGCATCCCGGACGCCAAGACCGTCCCGATACACGGACCCAACAAGATCTGCGCGACGGCAAGATCGACCGCTTGGACCCAAGTTCTCCATCTTGTATCCGATCCCGCCGAGAACGAACCCCAGATCCGAACCCTGAGACCGACCCCGAACCCCTCGGAGCCCAAGATCGCCGAACCCTAATGTGTGACCCCTTTTCTCGAGCCCTATTTTATAAATGTAATATCAAATTGTTGCATATTTAATTGTTCATCTCGCATACATATCATGTGGTTTGGGGGCATTATGCCGATTCACATCACAATTAAATATGGGGCCCATATGCGGGCAAATCTAGTCGTATATTGGTCCCATTTAAAATTGTGTAGAGCACCGGTGATATATTCTGCCATGTTAAGACAACATTTAATTTGCGGGGTAGATAAATAACTTGAACCATATATTTAATTATCGGGACCCCGGTTCCGCTTAATATGGTATAATTGCATCGCATCTTGCCATGTCATACATCATACATCCATCATGCCCGATCTTCTGCCGTAGTATTAAATAGTCCATCCGGTGTTTCTTCTAGTGCTTTGCTTCTTCACGGATTAGGCCGATGAGTTGATGCGAGAGTCGACCCGATCTTCGGATGAACCCTCGGCAATGTTTTCAGGCGAGCATCTCCCCCTTTCTACCTATCTTACTTTATAGTATTTATTCCCTCCTGTTGATCTATTGCTATCTGTGTTGTGATGCTCTAGTTTTTCGTACCCGTGATATCCCTTGCAGCCTTAAATTGCCTTGGACACCTCCTATTACCTGTTGTTTGGTAGATAGTTGGACCTGCGCGTCGTAGTCGCTTGCTCAAGTGCTGTTGCGTATCGTCAAGTACCACAGTTGTTGGAGTATTGCCGTGTGTTTATTGTTGGAGATGATCAAGACTTTAATTACTGTTTAACAACTAAAATTGAAGTAAGTAAGCAGAGGCACAGGTGGGCAATAGATGTCATTTGGTTGTTAACCGTCCACTTGTGTCCCGTAGGACCCCGAGTACTTGATACCTGTTCCTTGAATATTCGCGCTATCCACATCCGAGAGGATTATGGGACCCCCCTGAGCCAGAGCTTGATTCATTCTTATTTCTTGGGGCCACAAACTAGTTTGAGGTTTTATTTACTATCCTATACTTATGCCATGCTTTACTGCTTTATTTATGATTGTGCGAGGAGCACCTGTACTGTTTAGGTAAGCGGAGTGTTTTTGCGGTATTGACAAGCCCAGTTTTGGGTTCCCAGTCGTTTACAGCCACTGGCGCAAACCTTGAGTCCGTATCGGAGTCAGCTAGCTTCGTTGCGGGTGTACTCAACGGGGTGGCCCCCGGAAATATTTCTGAATCCTGTGATTGCTTTGTCGTCAAGGCCTCGTTGGGTTTTGATTTGGTTTTTCCGAGGTTGATCGAGTGTGTGTTGCTATTTGTGCACCCCTGCAGGGTAAAACTTTCTGAAAGCCGTGTCCGCGGTTATGGACGACTTGGAGCACAGTATCTCGATCATAGACAACCATAACTAAAGTAGTGCTATAAATTTGACTTTATAATGACTAGTAATCAGCTTCACTATAATGGAATGGCTAAATAAAACTGCCAACAATTGCTTGTTTGGGTTGTCGCTTGCGACCATTGTACCTGACTAGTAAGTATTGCAACTAAAACGGAATGGCTAAATAAAAGTACCAACAACTGCTGGGTTTTGGGATATCGCATGCTAATTGTATTTGACTAGTAAGTGTCGCAACTACAACGGAATGGTTAACTAAAAGTGCCCACTGCTTAATTTATCAGGATGACTATCTATATTTGACTAGTAATTGCTGCAACGATAACTTAATAAATAAAACTGCCAACTGTGTGAGTTCCTCGGTTGACTTTCTCGGTTGGTATCGAGGGGGAATACCAGGGTGGGTTTGTTTGATGGTAGCATCAGGTTGGTTCCGAATAGGTCTTTCTTATCCCTCTCTGATAGCCGACAGTTATATCGAGTCTCTATAGGTTGTTTAGTGCATGCTGCGCTGCCGCTTCAGTCCACCATACCTATGTAGGCGAGGACCGCCGAATTCTAGCCTCGCCGTGTACTGGCCTCAGTACTGACCGCTCCTCTTTTTCCTTTGCCCTTTGTCGGCACCCCTTTTGTTTAAGCAGGTTTTGAGATCGACGTCGTTAGCAGGGTTACCCTTCCGGCTTGGCCTGGGCAGGGTTATGGACACCATTGGTTATTCTTCAGGGCTCTTAGCCCCATTTGCATCTTGTCCGTAGTCGGACGCTCTATCATTTTCAAGGTGATTTGGATCTTTGTTCTGTATATCTGTATTCTTGACTCGTTGAGTCGCTGTTGTATATATATATCTGTTTTGTGGGTCCCATCGAGGACTGTTGTGTAATGTTATTACTTCGTTTTCCACCCGCACGAAAGTGCCTGGTGGGCACCTTTGAATCGTTTCTATGCGGGTTTGGCGGGTTTCGCTAAAAATTGCATAGGGCCGATTCTGAGGGTGTTACACATAGGGAGTCTTACTCATCCTTTCTCTATCTTCTGCCGTTGTTGGACTTTGAGTTTTACTCAACATCGTATTGGGCAACATGGGCAAGAACCCTTTCTTGCTATCTTCCATTCCAAACCTCTTTAGAACTTTGTCCAAATATGTACTTTGTGACAATGATATTAGGCATCTTGATCTATCTCTATAAATCTTTATGCCTAATATGTAAGCTGCTTCGCCAAGATCTTTCATTGAAAAACTATTATTCAAATATTCCTTGACACTATTAAGAAGGTCTACATCATTCCCAATCAACAATATGTCATCTACATATAGTATTAAGAATGCTACAGAGCTCCCACTCACTTTCTTGTAAATACAAGCTTCTCCATAAGTTTGTATAAAACCAAAACTTTTGATTACTTTATCAAAACGTTGATTCCAACTTCGGGATGCTTGCTTTAATCCATAGATGGACCGTTGAAGTTTGCATACCTTGTTAGCATCTTTAGGATCGAAAAAACCTTTGGGTTGCATCATATACAACTCTTCATTAATGTCTCCATTGAGGAACGCTGTTTTGACATCCATCTGCCATATCTCATAATCGTAATATGCAGCGATTGCTAACATAATCCTCACAGACTTTAGCTTCGCTACAGGTGAGAAAGTCTCATCGTAGTCAACTCCTTGAATTTATCGAAATCCTTTTGCGACAAGTCTATCTTTATAGACAGTAACATTACCATCAGCATCTGTTTTCTTCTTGAAAATCCATTTGTTCTCGACAGCCTTCCGGCCATCCGGTAAGTCCACCAAAGTCCATAATTGGTTTTCGTACATGGATCCAATCTCGATTTCATGTCTTCTTGCCATTTATTGGAATCTGGGCTCATCATCGCTTCCTCATATGTCGCAGGGTCATCAGTGTTGTCCACCAACATGACACTCATAACGGGATCATACCAATCAAGAGTAGTACGAGTTCTCGTTGACCTGCGAGGCTCTGTAGCAACTACAACCGAAGTTTCATGATCATCATCATTAGCTTCCTCTCTTATTGGTGCAGGCACCACAGGAACTTCTTCCGGTGCTGCGCTACTCGCAAGTTCGAGAGAAGGTTAAACAACCTCGCCGAGTTCTACTTTCCTTCCAGTCACTTCTTTCGAGAGAAATTCCTTCTCTAGAAAGGATCCATTCTTGGCAACAAAGATTTTTCCTTCGGATCTATGATAGAAGGTATACCCAATAGTTTCCTTTGGGTATCCTATGAAGACGCATTTTTCCGCTTTGGGTTCAAGCTTGTTCGGCTATTACTTCTTTACATAGGCTTCGCAACCCCAAACTTTAAGGAACGACAATTTAGGTTTCTTCCCAAACCATAATTCATACGGTGTCGTTTCAATGGATTTAGATGGTGCCCTATTTAAAGTGAATGCGGCTGTTTCTAATGCATAACCCCATGATAGCGGTAAATCTGTAAGTGACATCATAGAACGAACCATATCTAAGAGAGTTCGATTACGACGTTCGGACACACCATTACGCTGTGGTGTTCCCGGCGGTGTCAATTGTGAAAGTATTCCGCATTTCTTCAAATTCTCACCAAACTCGTAACTTAGATATTCACCTCCACGATCAGAATGTAGAAATTTAATCTTCTTGTTACGTTGATTCTCAACCTCACTTTGAAATTCCTTAAACTTCTCGAAAGTTTCGGACTTATGTTTCATGAAATAGATATACCCATATATACTCAAGTCATCCGTGAAGGTAAGAACATAACGATAACCACCGCGCGATGCTACACTCATTGGACCACACACATCGGTATGTATGATTTCCAATAAGTCCGTAGCTCGCTCCATCATACCAGAAAATGGAGTCTTAGTCATTTTATCCATCAGACATGCTTCGCATCTTTCAAGTGATTCGAAATCAAGTGATTCAAGAAGTCCATCAGAATGGAGTTTCTTCATACGCTTCACTCCAACGTGACCAAGACGACAGTGCCACATATAGGTCGAGTTATCGCTCGATTTCAAACGTTTAGCTTCAATGTTATTAATAGGTGTATTTCCACTATCGGGATTCAATAAGAATAGACCATCTATCAAAGGTGCATGTGCATAAAATATATTACTCATATAAATCGAACAACCATTATTCTCGGACTTAAACAAGTAACCGTCTCGCAATAAACAAGATCCCGATATAATGTTCATGCTTAACGCATGCACCAAACAACAATTATTTAAGTATAAAACTAATCCCGATGGTAGATGAAGAGGTAGCGTGCCGACCGCGATCACATCAACCTTTGATCCGTTTCCCACGCGCATCGTCACCTCGTTCTTCGCTAGCTTCCGTTTATTCTGCAGCACCTGTTTCGAGTTACAGATATGAGCAACCGAACCAGTATCAAATACCCAGGCACTACTACGAGTACTAGTGAGATACACATCAATAACATGTATATCGGATATACCTTTCTTCTTGATGTTGCCGTTCTTCAAATCCGCCAAGTACTTTGGGCAATTCCGCTTCCAGTGACCTTCTCCCTTGCAGTAAAAGCACTCAGTATCAGGCTTAGGTCCAGCCTTGGTCTTCTTCTTCGGCGCGGTAACTTTCTTACCACCCTTCTTGAAGTGTCCCTTTTGCTTAGACTTGCCTTTCTTGAATTTGGTGGTCTTATTGACCATCAACACTTGATGCTCTTTCTTGATCTCCACTTCTACAGATTTTAACATGGCGAAACGTTCTGGCAACTGCTTGTTCATGTTTTGCATATTGTAGTTCATCACAAAGTTCTTGTAACTTGGTGGTAGTGATTGGAGGACACGATAAATCCCCAAAGCATTAGGAATCACTATACCCAAGCTTTGAAGTTTGTTTGCGTGCCCAGACATCTTAAGCACATGCTCACTGACGGAGTTGCCCTCTTCCATCTTGCAATTAAAGAACTTTTCAGAAGCCTCATAGCTCTCAATTGCCGCGTGAGTCTCAAAGATCAATCTGAGATCACGAACAATATCATGTGGGTCTGAATTCTCAAACCTTTTCTGAATCTTCGATTCTAAACCATACAAGATAGCACACTGAACTGTGGAGTACAGAGTCTTTCGAGCGAGGTAAACATTCTTTACTTCATCGGTAGTAGTAGCTGCAGGTGGGTCACCCAGCGGTGCATCCAGCACATAGGTCAAATTACCAGCAGTGAGGACAATCCTCAAATTGCGGAACCAATCCGCGAAGTTGCTTCCATTGTTTTTCAACTTTTCTTTCTCTAGGAACGCATTAAAATTGATGGTAGGGGCCGCCATTGATCTACAACATATTTGCAATAGTTTAGACTAAGTTTATGACAAATTGAGTTCTAATTAATAGTTAAATTAATCTAGGCGAACTCCCACTCAAAACAATATCCCTCACATTGTTTTAGTGATCACACGAACCAAATCCACCACATCAAAACCGATCATCACGAGAGTTGATGTAGCTTCAATGGCGAACAATCGACATGTTCATCATATCTACTATATGATTCATGCTTTACTTTTCGGTGATCCGTGTTCCGAGACCATGTCTGTACATGCTTGGCTCGTCAAGATCAAACCTTAGCTTCCGCATGAGCAAAACTGGCTTGCTCACGTTGTATACACTTGCAGAAGCTAACACACCCGATCATCACGTGGTGCTTCGAAACAACAAGCTTTAGCAACGGTGCTTACTAAGGGTGAACACTTTAGAACTTGATATTCATGTGCATGAGGGATCATCTTATAATGCTACCGTTGTTAACTAAGCAATACAAGATGCATAAAGGATTAACATCACATGCAATTCATAATATGTGATATGATATGGCATTTCTTCTTTGTGCTTCCGATCTCCATCTTCAAGCACGAACATGATCTCCATCATCACCGGCATTGCATCAAGGTCAATGATGTCGCTCCATGGTTGTCGTCCACCAGCTTCAACTATTACAACTACTTTGAATAGACACGCGGGTCTTAACAGAAATTAAAGACAACCATATGGCTCCTGCCGGTTGCTAACTTACAATAAGGAACATTGCATACATCAAATACAATCACAATCATGGCCATATCACATCACAGCACACCCCTACAAAACAAAGTTAGACGTCTCTACTTTCTTTGCATGTTTTACGTGGTTTGGGGCTTTCAATAAGTGTCGTTCTAACTTACGAACAAGAACCACAACATTGATACTAGTATTGTCAATCACCCGTTGTAAATTGAATCTTAACTTGTTGGGAGAAACATGCACCCGCAAAGCCACTTAAGCAATACAAGTTGCATGTCAAGCGTGGAGCAAGTCTCATGAACGATGTCATGTAAGGTTAGCCCGGGCCGCTTCATCCCACCATCCCGCAAGATGCAAAGTACACAAGAAGCAATCGACAACAAAAGCATCAACGCCCACAATGACCATTGTGTTCTACTCGTGCAACAGATCTACATATAGACACGGCTCTGATACCACTGTAGGGGTTCGTAGCATGGAAAACAAAAAATTTCTACCGCATACAAACAAACAAGCCAAGATCTATCTACTAGATTGTAGCAACGAGTCGATGGAATAACTCACCCTCGAAGATTCCAAAGTGTTTAACGAGAGCGGATTCTCGTGGGTGATGTAGTCGTACTCTTGCCGATCTCAAGATCGCGTAGACGATCCTTCCAGCGCTGCGTTATGGCAGCGCTTCCGCAGTCGGTCACACGTTCGGTACTCGACGAAGACCTTCCTCTCCCTTGTTCCAGCAGGCAGCGAAGGTTGTAGCACTCTCCTCGCGATTCCGGCAGCACAACGGCGTGGTACCGGAAGTAGAGGAGAGATCTCGCAGGGCTTCGCCTTAAGCCGGAGCGAGTATGATGGACTATGAGAGAGAGCATCGGTGTTCTAGGGTTTTGACGCACCAAGTAGAAGGGGCTAGGCCGGTGTCTAGGGAAACTAGAAGCCCCAACTCGGCGGCTTGGGAGAAACCCTAGGGCGGCGGCTATGGTGGGCGGCGGCTAGGGTTAGGGTTTAGTGGGGCAAGGTGTAGGTCTTGGAGGGGTAGCCCTGCCCCTCCTTATATAGGTGGAGGGGTGCGCCAAGGGGAGGGGAGTCCCTCCCCAACTCGGTCTCCAAGGGCCGGCGGTGGAGGGAGAGGGACTTCCTCCCCAAGTAGGTTTCCTACTCTCCCTCCACCAAACAAAATAGCTGTTTGACTTTTCAATTTGGCGTTTGACTTTTCAAACTAGGATTTGATTTAACCCTTTATTTTGTTCAGCGATGACACCTAGTACATGATGCAACCATTCCAACTTGTTATGACACATTCATGTACCCTTCCTCTCCGGAGTGTCGGACATTACGGAACCTTCTAGAACATTCCCGATGAAAACACCGGAACCATTCTCCAACCCCGAAACATGACTTTCCTTATATGAATCTTATTCTCCGGACCATTCCGGATCTCCTTGTGATATCCCGGATCCCATCCGAGATTCCGAACAACATTCGGTCTCTTACTCATCATTCCATAACTACTCAACAACGTTGAATCCTTAAGTGTGTCTCCCTACGGTTCGTGAATTATGCGGACATGATCGAGACACTTCTCCGAACAATAACCAATAGAGGAATTTGGAAATTCATATGGCTCCCACATATTCCTACGATTACTTTGCGATCGAATGAACCACTTACATACGATACCAATTTCCCTTTGTCTCACGATAGTTTACTTATCCGAGGTTTTGATCGTCGGTATCTCTGCATACCTAGTTCAACCTCGTTTACTGATAAGTACTCTTTTCTCGTTCCCATGATATGTGATCCCTTGTGAGCCAGTCACATGCTTGCAAGCTAATTGGATGACATTCCACCGAGAGGGCCCAGAGTATATCTATCCGTCATATGGATGGACAAATCCCACTCTTGACCCATGTGTCTCAACCAATACTTTCCAAACACTCAATGCCACCTTCATAGCCACCCAGTTACGGTGTGGTATTTGATGTCATCAAAGCATCCTTCCGGTGACGGTGATAAGCATGATCTCATGGTCGAAGGAATTAGGTTACTATGTATCAGAAAGCATATAGCAATTGAACTATTAAAATGACTTGATCTTTATGCTACGCTTATCTATAGGAGTATGTCCACCATATCATTCTCCTAACGATCTGATCTTGTTGTTAATAACATCTCAATGTTCATGATAGGGAAACCACAATCATTTATTAACCAACAAGCTAGTATTTATAAAGAGGCTTTACTAGGGACTCTATTTCAGTTTACAAATCACACAAGTATTAATGTTTCCTTGTTAATACTATTATAGCATGAATGTAAACATTTATCATAAACACAAAGATATAATAATAACTACATTTATTATTGCCTCTAGGGCATATCTCCAACACCCCTGCCCCACCCAGCCGTCGCCGGCCCTCCCCCGCCCCGCTCGGCCCCACCCAGCCCCACATCGCCGCCCCCGCCGCCCCTCCTCCCTTCCCCCGTCCTCCCCTGCCCCGCCCCGCCCCCACACGCCCGAGGTGGTGCGCTTCGTGCTCGGGAGGAGCTCCGGCTGGCTGCTCCCCTCCTCTACCGAGCGGCGCGGCCGCTCCCCTCCTTCACCTCGTCGCCCCCATCTACACCGAGCCGGCGGCAGTGCAAGGTAAGTTTTTTTTCTTATTTTTTATTTGTTTTCCCTATATTACTATTATGTTTAAATTAGGATAGGTTAGTTGTAGATATTAGGATAGTGTTTATATTTAGTAGTAGTTCTAGTGTTTAGATTTAGTAGTAGTTCTAGTTGTAGATATTACTATTATGTTTAGATTTAGTAGTAGTTCTAGTGTTGTAGATATATTAGTTGTAGATATTATGATAGTACATTTAGGTTAGTACATTAGTTGTAGATATGTTAGTTGTAGATATGTTAGTTCTAGTGTTGTAGATATGTTAGTTGTAGATATATTAGTTGTGTATATCTATTATGTTTAAATTTTGGCATGTGTATATGCAGGATATGTGTCGAGTCTGAGGGTGGGGTTATCGACGGCGTAGGTCATTTTGCGGGAGGGTCGTTGATCTTCTTCACCTCTCGATCACGCTTCAAGGGTAAAAAACTATTCTCCTATCTTGCAAGTACCTAGGGTTATGTTCGTGTGTAGATCACCAAGTCTGTCGCGTTACCTAGGCGTCTCTTCCCGGCCGTAAGGGTTACGCGGATAAATATGCATTAGTGGTCTCACATATTATGAAGCGTAACTCTTACGGCATTTATCGGGACAGCCGGCGAATGCGTAGTTGGGTATGTTTTCCTTGTTCTACTCCGGTCCGAGATAGGATTTTGGCAGCGCCTCCTTGTTGTTCTCCGGATGCACATCCCTCTTGGCTTTTTGCCGAGACGTGTATCGGGAGAGCAGCGGGGAGGTGCTGCCGAAATTCTATGTCGGATCGGGGTAGAGCAGGGAGAACATACTCAATCTACGGATCTGGCGGTTGATAGGACCCTCTTTACCTATTAGAGAGATAGGTGGATATATGTATGGCGTAAAATATATGTTTGCTAAAATTAACCGAACTAATACCGGATTTATTTATATGGCATGATTAATTGAAAGCATTATATATGTCGTTTTTGGTACTGATTAGAGGATGGAGAATCGTGACTGGATGTATGATGGCTATGTCAGTAAGTGGGACTTTACCTCAGAATGGCAAGAAAAGGCCGAGGACTTTGTGAACCGGGCATTTGCCTTCCCCAGCAAACCCAGAAGAATTTCCTGCCCCTGTGCAAGATGCAAGAACCTGAATACACATTCGAAGGATGATGTGAGTACTCACCTGCTCAATTACGGGTTCACACCATCCTACAAGACTTGGACATTCCATGGTGAAAAGTTAGCGAAACGTGCTAGGAGGGAGTCACGGCAGGGTTAGCAGCAGAGTCAACCAAGGGGAGAATTTGATGCTAGTTTTGATAGGTGCATAGAAAACTTTGTGAATGCTAATGCGCCTGAAAGCCCTCATGTAGAGGCGGAGACACCTCAGGAGGCGGAGACAAGTGAGGAGCCGGAGGAAAACACGACAAAGTACTACGGGACTTTGTTTTCCTCATAGAGACCCCTTCATGCACATACAAATGTTACCCAACTGGATGCCATAGCTTGCCTTTTGGCCTTCAAGAGCCACATGAACTTGACCAGAGAGGACTTTGATGATATGCTTGCCGTCGTTGGCAGCATTCTGCCGAAAGGGCACCTCTTGCCGGAGAACTTCTACTATTCGACCAAACTCCTCCGTGACCTTAAGATGTTATATGAGACGATACACGCTTGTCCGAAGGGATGCATGCTATTCACAAAGGAGCATGCTAAGACAAATTATTGTATCCGCTGCAAATCCTCTAGGTACTTTGAGGTCAATCCCAATGGTGATGGTCAGAAGAGGCAAACCGGGGTTGCCCAAAACATTCTTCGGTATCTTCCAATCATACCGAGGCTCCAGCGACTCTTCATGACCGAGGATACTGCCCAGAAGATGCAGTGGGCAGTAGAAGGGAACAGATACCTCGACAAGATGATACATCCGTTGGATGGTAGTGCATGGAAGAACTTTGTCAAGAAATATCCTGAGAAAGCCAGTGACAAGAGGAGCGTAGCAGTTGCCATATCAACCGATGGGTTCAATCCATATGGCATGTCAGCTTCAGTATACAGTTGCTGGTCAGTGTTTGTTATTCCCCTGAACCTCCCCCTGGTGTCTGCATGAGATCAGAGAACATGTTTGTCTCGATGATAATCCCAGGGCCGAAATACCCGGGTAAGAACATGAATGTGTATCTAGAATCGCTGGTGGATGACTTGCTTCGTGGCTGGGAAGGTCGGGGGATCCGAACATTTGACGCTTCAAACAACGAGCACTTCGATATGTATGTCTGGTACCATACCTCTCTGCATGACCTACCAGCACGTGTGTTGTTCTGCGGCTGGTGTACACATGGGAAGTGGCCTTGCCCAGTGTGCATGCAATCTCTGACTTTCTTCTGGCTGTCGAAGGGAGGCAAGTATTCCTGCTTTGATGAACATCGACAGTGTCTTGAGCCAAATCATCCATATAGGAGTGACAAAAAGAGCCTGACACGTCCTTGAGGTGGGCGCCTCCGGAGGATGAGACGCATTACCTTGAGGAGTACGCGGCCATGGACCCGAGCCTGGTGCCGCGGGAGAAGGCTCCATATCGGTGTGGGGTTTCGAGACTCCCCGACCTACCTTATCCCTATGCGGACAAGGTACTCGTGCCCGCTGGGTCGAGGTACATGATTTGACCCTAAACCATACATTGTAATTTTTATCACATACTGACCTTGTCTTTTCATTTTGCAGTGCCTTTCTATATGAGGATGGGATCAAGCCATATCGTGGCTACTCAAGCATCCTTGGAGCCTTGGTTAGAAAGTATTTTCCTGGGATTGTCACTCTCCCAAATGGTTCAAAGGATGTGGCTTGGACTTGGAAGCATTACCACTATGCCGAAGATCCCGAAAAAAGTACACCACCATCGCGGAGAAGGTTCAGGTTTTGTTCTGGGTAAGTTTGTTTCGCTTGTCATAATTCAATCGCCTTGAGGATGAAATATACTTGAACTCGTGGCTTTGACCCCCCCTTTTTTCCCTATGTGCATACTTGTAGAAGTTCTTCGACATGGACAGGACGCGCAAAAGGGAGTGTTTGATGATTGTTCACGAGCTTGCCAAGAGGAAGGTGCAAGACATGCACTATAAGGCACACGTGAACTACGTCCGCAACTGGTTCGGTGATCGCAAGATTTGGATGAATAAGAGCCAAGCCCGGGAGATGCTCTTAGAGCCGTGGCAGTACCTGCAGGTAGTTGCATTTTTGTTTTATTGATTTCTTGACCTTATTCTATTTTCTATTGTACTAATACGTGTATCTTGTGGATGTAGAACCCTCCTCAGTTCGTGGGTAATGACGAGCGGTGCTTCACGACAATGGTAGCATGGTGGACACACCCCAATTACCTCCAGAAAGACGCCGATGCAAAGAAGCGGCGAGAGGAGATGGGGGGTGGATCACACCGCCAAGGCAGCATCCCCCTCGCCCTTATTAGGCAAAAAGAGGTGAGAAAATGCTTTATTTGTTCTTGCTTGTAATTTTATTCTTTACTTCGCCCTTTGAAGTCCCCCTTCACTTAACTTCGTGCTCTTTTGTGCAGAAAATAAAGACAGGTCAAGAGCCGTCCGTGTTTGCCGTTTGGAAGAAGACACGCACGTTGGACGAGCCTAGGAACGGGAGCCTATGGATGAACGAGGGAGCCAGGCTCTGGGGTGAGAAGTACCCTGGGAAGTACAAGGAGGTGCATGGAGAAGATTCTAACCCTGAGACCGCCCCCTTCGACCCCGAGGTCGCCGTGCTGGCGGGAGAAGGCCAGAAGAATGGTCGCCTATGGATCGGTCACGGGTCCGTCGACCCTAAGACCGTTCCATCTATGCGCCAGGTCCGACATGGTAGGACGAGCGACCAGCCTGCTATAGAGACCCGCCCATGGCCTTCAGTTGTAGCTCTCGAGCAGTTACGAGTATGTTCTTCCTCGGTCATCTATGTTTTACTACATGTTTTGTGTTGCAATGTTCATCTAATCGTGGCGACACGACGTAGGAGGAGATGGCCGCTGATAGGGCACGCAGAGAGGCGGCCGATGTTGTGGTGGTATCACGGCATATGCCATGGGTAGGCTAAAGTTGGGGCCGATGTACATGGAGGAATCCGGGGAGGGATGATGCAGTGAAGACCACACTCATATGAACAAAGAGAAATACAATGTATATTGGATTGAAGCTCTCAAGTGGAGATAACACCTCATTCTCTACATCTAATCTCTTATAACCTGGCCATACTTGTTGCGACAATCCTGCTCCTTGAGCTGTTTCCCCTATGCTTCTATCTAAGCTCTCTGTGAGAGTGGACGAAGAGGAAGAAGGAGAGATCCTAGTGAGCAGAGGGGAGGAGCCCTTCGGGGGCCTCCCTCAGAACGATCCCCCTGGTGCTCCTTGTAAAGGGGAGCCCAGGGGACAAAGCTTGTTCCCCACGATTGGCATCTCCTCAGCATATTCCGGGCATCTTCTAGAGATGCCCAGCATATGCCTTGGCATCTTTGGAGATGCCAGGGCATATCCTCTAGCATCTTCTTGATGCCATGGGAATATTCCCTGTGCCCCTGTTCTAGTCTAAGCGATGGGTCCCAAGACTGGCTCCTGACACGAAGATCTTGACTTTACTTGATCGTATGCCGACGTAGTTGTTGAGACTGCATTCTGGAATAAATAATAAGGTGTCTGGAGCTTTATAACTCGGCCCAGGCACCTTTGGGCCATTGGTAATTCGGCCTGGATTATGGTGAACTCGGCCTATGAGAATCTAGGCCCAAACCTGGTCAAAGCTTCTCCCAGCCGAGTCAACGCTCAAGGCCCAGCCAGGTTTCACCTTACTCGGCCTGTGAAGGAGCCCGTCCAGAGCAGAGGCAGCCCAGCCGGGCCTTCTTTACTCGGCCCAGGCGGGTCAGCGAGGAAGAGGCGGTTGGGGTCGTCCCTGCGTACATCCATATGGCGTGGTCCGTGGTGGGCCGAATTCGGCATCAGTCGGCCCACCCGGGTGCTCGTTGTTGGCTCGAGGTGAAGAGGAGAAGGTCCCGCGGTGGGCCGAGCTGGCTCCTCGCCGGCCCACCCGGGCGACACTGGGGTGTGCAGTTGATGCCGAGGTTGGGGAAGCAGCGCCGAGTGGCGGGAGAACGGTCGGCGTCGTGGAGGCTTGGAGGGAGTGAGGTCGGCCGGGTGGGCCGGCTGGGTGTACCTCGGCCCAGCCGGGTTCCATGCAGTTCGGCCTGGAAGGCCTGAGTGACGGCGGTAAGGCCTAATTCGGCCTGGAGGGCGGCTGACCAGGCCGAGTTTTGCCTATGTCGGCCCAGGTACAGTTGTCTTCTCCTTTTCTTTATTCTATTAATATTTCTCGTCTCTTAATCCGTTAATTTAGCACTTTATCGAATAACTTGATACACCAACTCTGGGGTACCTGGGGGTACACCCCCGACATTAGTCCCCGAGGCCATGTGGGATTCGTAGAATCGCTCATGGGCTTTATATTTAAATATCCCTAGAGTTGTTTTTCGACTCATTGCAGCTTGGTTGTATGCCTCTATGTCTTATAATCCTTTTGAGCATGTTTTTTGACTACTGGCGTTCTCGGGCATTGGCCATAATCCCTTTGGGTAAGTTTTTGGACTTCTGGCCTTCATGGGCACTGCTCATAATCCCTTGGGTAGGTTTCTGGACCTATGGCCTTTGTGGGCACTGGTCATAACCCCTTGTGTAAGTTTCTGTACTTCTGGCCTTCATGGGCACTGGTCATAACCCCTTGGGTAAGTTTCTGGACTTCTGGCCTTCATGGGCACTGGTCATAACCCCTTTGGGTAAGTCATGAGTTCCTGCCTTCTTGGGCATTGCTCCTTTAGCCCTATTGGGTAAGTTATGAGTTCCTGCCTTCTTGGGAATTGCTCTTTTAACCCCATTGGGTAAGTCATGGGTTCATGCCTTCTTGGGCATTGCTCTTTTAACCTCATTGGGCAAGTTACGAGTTCCTGCCTTCTTAGGCATTGCTCTTTTAACCCCATTGGGTAAGTTACGAGTTCCTGCCTTCTTGGGCATTGCTCTTTTAACCCCATCGGGTAAGTCTATGAGCTTTGGCTTTATTGGGCACTGCTCTTTTAACACCTTTGGGTAAGTTCATGAGCTCTGGCCTTATTTGGCACTGCTCTTTTAACCCCTTTGGGTAAGTCTATGAGCTTTGGCTTTATTGGGCACTGCTCTTTTAACATCTTTGGGTAAGTTCATGAGCTCTGGCCTTATTGGGCACTGCTCTTTTAACCCCTTTGGGTAAGTCTATGAGCTCTGGCCTTATTGGGCACTGCTCTTCTAACCCCATCGGGTAAGTTATGAGTTCTTACCTTCTTGGGCATTGCTCTTTTAACCCCATTGGGTAAGTCTATGAGCTCTGGCCTTATTAGGCGCTGCTCTTTTAACCCCATCGGGTAAGTTATGAGTTCTTGTCCTCTTAGGCATTGCTCTTTTAACCCCATTGGGTAAGTTATGAGTTCTTGTCTTCCTTGGCATTGCTCTTTTAACCTCATCGGGTAAGTTATGAGTTCTGGCCTTCTTGGGCTTTGCTCTTTTAATCTCATCGGGTAAGTTATTATCCGAGTCATCTTATTCTAAATACGAGTTACTTTACTCAAAACTGACTTTATGTTTTAAGTCTGAGTCATCTGACTCAAATCTGAGTTCCATGACTCAATTCTGAGTTAACTCATCCCAAATCCGAGTTACTTTACTCAAAATTGACTCTATGTCTTAAGTCTGAGTCATTTGACTCAAATCCGAGTTATAAACTCAAATCCGAGTTAACTCATCCCAAATCCGAGTTACTTTACTCAAAATTTACTCTATGTCTTGAGTCTGAGTCATTTGTCTCAAATCCGAGTTATAACTCAAATCCGAGTTAACTCATCCCAAATCCGAGTTACTTTACTCAAAATTGACTCTATGTCTTAAGTCTGAGTCATTTGACTCAAATCCGAGTTATAACTCAAATCCGAGTTAACTCATCCCAAATCCGAGTTACTTTACTCAAAATTGACTCTATGTCTTAAGTCTGAGTCATTTGTCTCAAATCCGAGTTATAACTCAAATCCGAGTTAACTCATCCCAAATCCGAGTTACTTTACTCAAAATTGACTATATGTCTTAAGTCTGAGTCATTTGACTCAAATCCGAGTTATAACTCAAATCCGAGTTAACTCATCCCAAATCCGAGTTACTTTACTCAAAATTGACTCTATGTCTTAAATCTGAGTCATCTGACTCAAATCCGAGTTACATGACTCGAATCCGAGTTAACTCATCCCAAATCCGAGTTACTTTACTCAAAATTGACTCTATGTCTTAAGTTTGAGTCATTTGTCTCAAATCCGAGTTATAACTCAAATCCGAGTTAACTCATCCCAAATCCGAGTTAACTCATCCCAAACCCGAGTTACTTTACTCAAAATTGATTTTATGTCTTAAGCTGAGTCATTTGACTTAAATCCGAGTTATAACTCAAATCCGAGTTACTTTACTCAAAATTGACTCTATGTCTTAAATCTGAGTCATCTGACTCAAATCCGAGTTACATGACTCGAATCCGAGTTATCTCATTCTAAATCCGAGTTACTTTACTCAATTTTGAGTTACATCTCAAATCTGAGTCATCTGACTCAAATCCGAGTTACATGACTCAAATCCGAGTCATCTATTTGCCACGATATAACTTGATTTGGCGTGATGACGATAATTTGCCTTTGATATGGATCCGAGATATAGATCCGAGATTAAGCTTTGGGATATGATAATAGGGCTAACCGCCGAGAGATCTGATTCGAGATGTAGATATGAGATATAGATTCGAGATATGATAAGCTGGCCAATAGTCATCCGAGATATGGGATAACCTGGCAAGATGGTGAGATATCAATCCGAGTCATAACATAACCTGGCAATCTGGTGAACTGAATAAAGCTTCGGCCTGAATCAGAGATATGATTAGTACGCCGAGTCTGAATACCAATCCGAATTATAATATACCCTGGCAAGCTGAATCAAATGTTAGTCCGAATCAGAGACAATCTACTGAGCTGAGTTAAAGGTTAATTCAAAGCATAAACAAACTGACTTAAATTCTATCCGACTCATAAATAAGCTGACTCAAATTCTTTCTGGATCATAAATAAGCTGATTCAACTTATGGCCGAGTTAATAATAAGCTGGCTGGTGAGCTAAGTTAAAGGACAATCCAAAACATAAACTAACTGACTCAAAATCTATCTGAATTACAAATAAGCTGATTCAACTTATGGCCGAGTTATAAATAAGCTGGCTGATGTACAGATCTAAATCAACATGATGTTCTCTTAATCCAAAGGTGACTCTAAGGATAAGTCGGCTAGTCCCCGGGTTAAGTTCTTTTCTCCCCGGGGTGAAGGATTGAGTGTAGGTGACTGAGTTATCTGACACTTACAGTATACTTGGGGGAGTGTTTGAGTGAGTCTTGCTAAGTCATACGTGCCTTGCTGAGTTATTTGGTACTTACAGTAGGCTTGGAGTAGTGCTTGAGTCCTTGTTGAGTCTTACCTGTTTTGTTGAGTCAGACTTGGAGACCCTTTGCGCTTACCTCTTTGTTCTCTGTTCGCTTGGTGAAGCTGAATGAGCCCTATGAGGAAGAAGTTGATGAAGATGTTCCCGTCCGGATGGAAACCCAACCAACGCCACTAAAGGCCCCACGGTGGGCGCCAAATGTCGTGGTGGTATCACGGCATATGACATGGGTAGGCTAAAGTTGGGGCCGATGGACGTGGAGGAATCCGGGGAGGGATGATGCAGTGAAGACCACACTCATATGAACAAATAGAAATACAATGTATATTGGATTGAATCTCTCAAGTGGAGATAACACCTCATTCTCTACATCTAATCTCTTATAACCTGGCCATACTTGTGGCTACAATCCTGCTCCTTGAGCTGTTTCCCCTATGCTTCTATCTAAGCTCTCTGTGAGAGTGGAGGAAGAGGAAGAAGGAGATCTCCTGGTGAGCAGAGGGGAGGAGCCCTTCGGGGGCCTCCCTCAGAACGATCCCCCTGGTGCTCCTTATAAAGGGGAGCCCAGGGGACAAAGCTTGTTCCCCACGATTGGCATCTCCTCAGCATATTCCGGGCATCTTCTAGAGATGCCCAGCATATGCCTTGGCATGTTTGGAGATGCCAGGGCATATCCTCTAGCATCTTCTTGATGCCATGGGAATATTCCCTGTGCCCCTGTTCTAGTCTAAGCGATGGGTCCCAAGACTGGCTCCTGACACGAAGATCTTGACTTTACTTGATCGTATGCTGACGTAGTTGTTGAGACTGCATTCTGGAATAAATAATAAGGTGTCTGGAGCTTTATAACTCGGCCCAGGCGCCTTTGGGCCATTGGTAATTCGGCCTGGATTATGGTGAACTCGGCCTGTGAGAATCTAGGCCCAAACCTGGTCAAAGCTTCTCCCAGCCGAGTCAACGCTCAAGGCCCAGCCGGGTTTCACCTTACTTGGCCTGTGAAGGAGCCCGTCCAGAGCAGAGGCAGCCCAGCCGGGCCTTCTTTACTCGGCCCAGGCGAGTCAGCGAGGAAGAGGCGGTTAGGGTCGTCCCTGCGTACATCCATATGGCGTGGTCCGTGGTGGGCCGAATTCGGCATCAGCCGGCCCACCCGGGTGCTCACTGTTGGCTCGAGGTGAAGAGGAGAAGGTCCCGCGGTGGGCCGAGCTGGCTCCTCGCCGGCCCACCCGGGCAACGCTAGGGTGTGCGGTTGATGCCGAGGTTGGGTAAGCAGCGCCGAGTGGCGGGAGAACGATCGGCGTTGTGGAGGCTTGGAGGGAGTGAGGTCGACCGGGTGGGCCGGCTAGGTGTACCTCGGCCCAGCCGGGTTCCATGCAGTTCGGCCTGGAAGGCCTGAGTGACGGCGGTAAGGCCTAATTCGGCCTGGAGGGCGGCTGACCAGGCCGAGTTTTGCCTTTGTCGGCCCAGGTACAGTTGTCTTCTCCTTTTCTTTATTCTATTAATATTTCTCGTCTCTTAATCCGTTAATTTAGCACTTTATCGAATAACTTGATACACCAACTCTGGGGTACCTGGGGGTACACCCCCGACAGCCGAGTAGCGGCAGCAGCAGCTGGAGCAGCAGATGGCCCATCAGTAGGGGTTGCTAGAGCAACAGGGGCAGATGATGCGGTGGATGACACAACAAATGCTCATCAATTCTCAACCAGGGACTCTTCCCACTCCTCCCTTTGCCTTCTCGTGGGTAAGTGATCAAGTGTCTTATTGTCCAATGCTCGCAATTTTCAATCTTGCATTATTGTCTAATGCTCACAATTTCCAATGCTGCAGATGGACAATGCGATGCCGCCGCCTTGTGGGTCCGCGGGTGGATCGAACAACCAGGCGCCGCCGTCTTTCACCGTCAACAATCCGTCGTTCGTCCGGAGGCTGAATCAGAGTCCTCCAGGTTTGTTTTCTTATACTTGTCAAATTTAGCCATGCCATCACATTTGTAGAAATTTTAGCCATGATATGACACTTGTAGAAATTTTAGCCTTGGCATGATACTTATAGAAAATTTAGCAATTCCATGACACTTGTAGGAAATTTAGCCTTGCCATGATACTTATAGCAAATTTAGCAATTCCATGACACTTATAGATAATTCTATGCCATTGTCAAAATTTTAGCCATGCTATGACACTTGTAGAAATTTTAGCCTTGCCATGTCACTTATAGAAATTCTAGCCTTGCCATGGGACTTGTAGATATTCGTATTTTACTTGTCATATTGATGTAATTTGCCATGAGACTTGTCAAAATCCCATGTTATTGACATTTCCATCAACTTTCCTAGAAACTTGTACATATTGATGATTTTACTTGTCATATTTATGTACTTGTCTTCAACTTGTAGGATCTCACGATGGAGCATGAGCTTGTGGAGCACTCGGAGTTGATGGTCTTGTGGGTGGCAAGAATAAACTTGTAATATTTGTGTAGTTTAGGGATTGTGCACTTGTTGGTTATGCACTTGTGTAATAAACTTGGTCTTGTGTGATATTTGGTAGTGTTTGTGATGATATTATGATCATACTTGTGATATTTTGGTGTTGGCAATGCATTTTGGTGTTGGTGATGATTATATTATTGTTGTTCGATGCAATTTGGTGTTGTTGATGATCTGTATGATCATATATATATATTCTATGTTTTGAATTGCAGGAAATGAATGGAAACAATTTTTTTTGAAAAAACAGGGCTGCTTTGCCGTTTGTATACACACGGCAAAGAAGCCACGTGTAGCCCACCTGTGTGCTGCTGAGGTTATACACAGGGCCTTTGCCGTGTGCTCTACGCCAAAGGCACACGACAAAGGATGAACTTTGCCGTGTGTCACCCCTGAGAGGCACACGGCAAAGGGGAAGACACGACAAAGGACAATGCACACGGCAAACCCTGATCACACGGCAAAAACCAAAGCACACGGCAAAGGACATACACACGGCGAAGGCAAGACACACGGCAAAGGGAGGACATACGGCAAAGATCGAAGGCACACGACAAAGGGAATACACGGCACCGATCTGTTGGCTCCGTCAGATGGACGGAACCGTCAACTACTTTAGTGTGCCATGTGTGATCAGAAAACACACAGCAAAGTCTTTGCCGTGTTCTGGGCGTCAAGACACACGACAAAGGCTCTTTGCCGTCCCGATCATTACTGTGTTGATTTTGCCATGTGCTTGCACACGGAAAAGGGTTTGCCATGTTCCGGGGAACCTTTCTCCCGTAGTGACTAGATGGCACGGGGAAAATATGGGATCTTATTTGGAAATCGGGCGTGCCGCTGAAGGTTCAACATTTTGCATGACGATTAGCTACTGACTCCTTCTTACTTGCAAAAACAAGCACACTAGAACATTGGAAATTATTAATCAGTGTCCTTGTTTGTGGCATATAAATTGCATTGCTTCATTAAGACCATACCCTAAAATCCAGTTATGGAGCAACATGCACGCACTAGCTTTACCTAGGTAGAAAAAGGGTGCAATGACTTATGATCAAGGATCTTGAACCTATAGTGAATGCCCTCTCCATGGTGACCCTAGGCTAGAGTGCTTGAGTTTGAACAACTTATTGGCATTTTGGGGCCTGAACCTTCCAATGAACTCGTTCAAATCGTACCTGGTTGACCTAAAGGGTGGACAAATCCCAGGAGGACAACCATATCTAGCATCTCTTAGGTAGAACTTTCCATCTAGAATATTGATCCAACCAGGTATAGGTATGTTGCCAGCAAGGATGGTTGATTCATGGTCTAATCCTTCCCAACCAGCTATCACATATGTGAGCTTCATCTCGAAATCACAAGCAACAAGCACATTCTCAATGGTGAAGTGCTTCCTTCCCTTGTAAGTTGCAGACTGTAATCTTGAAACTCTAACAGTTACTTGACTACCATCATTTGCACCAATTCAATCCTGTTACGGAACAAGACAAAATCATGATTATGGAAAAATATGGCCGCCAGCTAGGGATGTTGCGTATATTGGGAGGTGTTTGACCCGTTGGCGTCTTGATCATCTCCTCATGGGCTCCCCAATTGCATACAACAATCGCTTGAAATAGCGTGATAATATCTTCATGTTTCTTCTGAATGTCATGTGAATGACTCTGAACCTCTGGTTATGACCTACCACATGAAGGAACATGCAAAGTTGCTCTTCGACGGATGTGTGGATGTTGTCCTCCAACAAACTACTCCCTCGTAACCTTATGATATATGCAAAGAAGGGGCTATTTTCATCGAGCATCTCGATAGACTCTACATCATTGAAGTTGAAGATGTAGTTTAGATTAGCCATCATCTCCTCATCTCGGGCCAACATAGGACTGTACGTCAGTTGAGGAAAGGCAGTGCGCCTAAAAGCTCTCTTGTGAAACAAAAAGATCCAGGCCTAAATGAAACTATAAGCGCATATGCCTCATGGATAAGCGTCATATTGTCGACCTAATGAGGCGGTTCTACCATGAGTTCTTCCTAAATCAATATTGTAGCTAGAGGCGAAACAATACGGAAGAGGGATTCACAAAGGTTTACCTCCGCCATGGTAGTTGAGGGAGTACACAGTGTGGGAGGGGAAAAGAGATACGCGACGACTCTGCTAGTCGTCGCTCAACTGTCGAAGTGGGAGGAAGAGGTCGATATGGTGGATCTGCGTCTCAGCCACCAGCACCCCGCCGCACCACCACGAGTGAAGAAGGGGATATTTTAGGAAGAGCCGATGAAGAGAGGCGAGTGACTAAAACAGGTGAGGCTACTCTTGGTGTGAAACCGGGGGCGAGAATGTTGTGTTTCCCGCCTGCGTGGCCACGAACTCCGCATGCACGTCGTCACCCCTTTTGCAGCTCTGGAGCAATGACTTTGTGAAAACAGCCGATTTAGATGTTGTCGTCGGGTCTATATCTCCGGATTGTTTTATAGATGGTGCGGGCAAGGATTAAGACCTCCTGCGATGGCCAATTTCATGCCCATTTATTGTTTAGAGGTACGCAGGCTAAGAGCATCTCCACTCGCCTACCTAGGACGCCAATCCGGACGCCGAATTTAGGTCTGGATGCTGAAAAACGGCCCAGTTGCGTACCCAGGAACCTGTTTTTGTCCGGATTTGGGTGAACTTTGGTCAGGGCTTCCTAGGCCATACCCAGGATCTCGGGTACGCCATGGGAATGCCGGACGAAGAAAAAATGGGCGTGGGCCAGCTCTGTCGGTGAGAGAAGATTGAACTCCCGCCACTTCGCCGAGCTCCCGCCTTTTCTTCCTCCCCTCCCGCCTTTCTTCCCGATTCCCCTCCCGCCACTCTGTCGAGCTCCCGCCCACCATGTCGCCCAAGAGCTTCGTCCAACCCAGATCGATCCTCGGCGAGGGTCCGGCGGAGAAGAAGGCGAGGAAGCCGAGAGCGCTGGCGAAGAAGCCGAAGGGGATGTCCGACGCCGTGTGGGCGTCCAAGGAGCATGCCAGGAAGATGGCATCGCAGGACCGGAAGGGCAGAAAGGAGAGGGCGAAGCTCCAGCAAGAACAACAGAAGGCAGCGACGGATGAGTAGGCGATCATGAGGGAGAAAAAGGCGACGGCGCCGTACCCACCCCACTGGGGAAGCCAGGCAAGTGTCGGACCGCTCGCCGAATTCTCGCCGATATCTCCGGTCGGATTCCAGGAGAGCCAGGCTGCTGCTCGGCAGAGATACTCCTCGTCCCCCGAGTTCGACGGTGGATTCAACCCCAACGCGGTCTTCCCCTGCCCAGGACCGCGCCCTGCTTCGGCCTTCAACGTGGACATCAACCTCCCCTACTCCACCTCTCCGACGTATGCAGGCCCCGCTCTGCGCCGCGGACCACTGCCTTTCAGCGGAAGCTCAGCACAAGGAACCTACGGCGAGGCCAACACGCGCAACATGTTCGGCGGAATGCCGGTCACCCTGTTGGCCGGCATGTCGGTCGAGACATACATGGAGGACATGATCTGTAACATCCCAGCATTTAGGAACTAACGAATGGTAGATTTAGGAATTTAAGATGTTGCATGCATTCATCTCTGAAAATGAGGGTAAATTTTTCGCCAAATAAAAAACCTAAAGTGATCAAAGTTTTTTTCATACTTTGAGATTTGGTATAGTCTTGAAGGATGATTGTTATAGACTTTGATATGATCTTTCTGGACTTATGTGTTTTGGGAAATGAAAATTGAATTTAAAAACTTGAGTGTTTGAATCGTGGCCTTCGATCTGGCATGGATGCGTGTGCGAAAGTATGAGTCGAGTTGTCCTAGGACGTTCCCTCGTGGCCTTTATATAGACTTAGGCAGGTCCCGGGCGTAGTCCTAGTCGGTTACAAGTTCTAGGGTTTTACCCCTTTGAATTTCCTATCTCCTCTAGTCTTGCTCTCCAAGGATCCGAAGACGTCATGGGCCTTGGCCACCCGAAAATCTTCATGGGCCAGCGTATGTCTGCCGTGGGCCTTCCTTGGGCTGGACTAGGTATGCTGAAGTTACGTACCCGTAGGGTATAACCATGTCACTAGGAACGCATTAAAATTGATGGTAGGGGCCGCCATTGATCTACAACATATTTGCAATAGTTTAGACTAAGTTTATGACAAATTGAGTTCTAATTAATAGTTAAATTAATCTAGGTGAACTCCAACTCAAAATAATATCCCTCGCATTGTTTTAGTGATCACATGAACCAAATCCACCACATCAAAACCGATCATCACGAGAGTTGATGTAGCTTCAATGGCGAACAATCAACATGTTCATCATATCTACTATATGACTCATGCTTTACCTTCTGGTGATCTATGTTCCGAGAGCATGTCTGTACATTCTAGGCTCGTCAAGATCAAACCTTAGCTTCCGCATGAGCAAATCTGGCTTGCTCACGTTGTATACACCCGCAGAATCTAACACACCCGATCATCACGTGGTGCTTTGAAACAACGAGCTTTAGCAACGGTGCTTACTAAGGATGAACACTTTGGAACTTGAAATTTGTGTGCATGAGGGATCATCTTATACCGCCATTAACTAAGCAATACAAGATGCATAAAGGATTAACATCACATGCAATTCATAATATTTGATATGATATGGCCTTTCTTCTTGTGCTTCCGATCTCCATCTTCAAGCACGAACAGGATCTCCATCATCACCGGTATTGCGTCAAGGTCAATGGCGCCGTTCCATGGTTGCCGTCCACCAGCTTCAACTATTACAACTACTTTGAATAGACACGCGGGTCTTAACATAATTTAAAGACAATCATATGGCTCCTACCGGTTGCCAACTTACAATAAGGAACATTGCATACATCAAATATAATCACAATCATGGCCATATCACATCACAGCACACCCCTGCAAAACAAATTTAGACGCCTCTAATTTTCTTTGCATATTTTACGTGGTTTGGGGCTTTCAATAAGTGTCGATCTAACTTACGAACAAGAACCACAACGTTGATGTTTGAACTATCAAGTGCCCGTTGTAAATTGGATCTATACTATAATGGGAGAGACAGACACCCGCAAAGCCACTTATGCAATACAAGTTGCATGTTGAGCGTGGAGCAAGTCTCATGAACGATGTCATGTAAGGTTAGCCCGGGCCGCTTCATCCCATCATACCGCAAGATGCAAAGTACACAAAAAGCAATTGATAATAAAAGCACCACCGCCCATAATGACCATTGTGTTCTACTCGTGCAACAAATCTACATATAGACACGGCTCTGATACCACTGTAGGGGTTCGTAGCATGGAAAACAAAAAAATTCTACCGCATGCAAACAAACAAGCCAAGATCTATCAATTAGATTGTATCAACGAGTCTATAGAGTAACCCACCCTCGAAGATTGCAAAGCGGTTAACGAGAGCATATTCTCGTGGGTGATGTAGTCGTACTCTTGCCGATCTCAAGATCGCGTAGACGATCCTTCCGGCGCTGCGTTCCGGTAGCGCTTCCGCAGTCGGTCACACGTTCGGTACTCAATGAAGACCTTCCTCTCCCTTGTTCCAGCAGGCAGCGAAGGTTGTAGCACTTTCCTCGCGATTCCGGCAGCACGACGGCGTGGTACCGGAAGTAGAGGGGAGATCTTGCAGGGCTTCGCCTTAAGCCGAAGCGAGTATGGTGGACTATGAGAGAGGCCTTGGCGATCTAGGGTTTAGAAGGCACAAAGGGGCGGAGCTTGGCCGGTGGCTAGGGCTTGGGGAAGCCCCAAGTCGGCGGCTAGGAGAAACCCTAGGGCGGCGGCGACTTGTAGGAGGCTGGCGGCTAGGGTTAGGGTTTTGGGGCGTGTAGGGTGTGTGGGAGAGGGGCAGCCCTGCCCCTCCTTTTATAGGTGGGAGGGCGCGGCTTGGGAGGAGGGAGTCCTCCCCCAAGTCGGCCTCCTTGGCCGACGGGTGGATGGAGGAGGACTTCCTCCCCAAGTAGGTTTCCTACTCTCCCTCCACCAAGCAAACTTGCCGTTTGACTTTTTCAAATTGGCGTTTGACTTTCAAACTAGGATTTGATTTCTCCCTTTATTTTGCCCAGACATGTTAACTAGTACATGATGCAACCATTCCACATTGTCATGACACATTCATGTACCCTTCCCCTCCGGAGTGCCGGACCTTCCTGACCCTTCTAGAACATTCCCGGTGAAAACACCGGAATCATTCCCCAACTCCGAAACAGGACTTTCCTTATATGAATCTTATTATCCGGACCATTCCGGATCTCCTCGTGATATCCCGGATCCCATCCGAGACTCCTAACAACATTCGGTCTCTTACTCATCATACATAACTACTCAACAACATCGAATCCTTAAGTGTGTCTCCCTACGGTTCGTGAATTATGCGGACATGATCGAGACACTTCTCCGATCAATAACCAATAGAGGAATCTGGAAATTCATATGGCTCCCACATATTTATATGATTACTTTGCGATCGAATAAAACACTTACATACGATACCAATTTCCCTTTGTCTCACGATAGTTTACTTATCCGGGGTTTTGATCGTCGGTATCTCTGCATACCTAGTTCAACCTCGTTACTGATAAGTACTCTTTTCTCGTTCTCGTGGTATGTGATCCCTTGTGAGCCAGTCACATGCTTGCAAGCCAATTGGATGACATTCCACCGAGAGGGCCCAGAGTATATATATCCGTCATATGGATGGACAAATCCCACTCTTGATCCATGTTCCTCAACCCATACTTTCCGAACACTCAATGCCACATTTATAGCCACCAGTTACGGTGTGGTGTTTAATGTCATCAAAGCATCCTTCCGGTGATGGTGATTAGCATGATCTCATGGTCGAAGGAATTAGATTACTATGTATCAGAAAGCTTATAGCAATTGAACTATTAAAATGACTTGATCTTTATGCTACGCTTATCTATAGGAGTATGTCCATCATACCATTCTCCTAATGATATGATCTTGTTGTTAACAACATCTCAATGTTCATGATAGGGAAACCACAACCATCTATTAACCAACAAGCTAGTATTATGAAGTGTCTTTTACTAGGGACTCTAATTTAGTTTACAAATCACACAAGTATTAATGTTTCCTGGTTAATACTATTATAGCATGAATGTAAACATTTATCATAAACACAAAGATATAATAATAACTACATTTATTATTGCCTCTCGCGGTATCCCTGCAATCCCTCCTGGTTGAGCTTCTTGACGGCGATGACCATGCCGGTGCCAGGCCTGGCGGGCGCGAAGGTGGTGTCGTTCAACCATCCCTTGAAGACGGAGCCAAAGCCGCCCTCGCCGAGCACGCTGTCAGGGCGGAAGTTCCGCGTGGCCATGTGCAGCTCCGTGAAGGCGAAGCTCTTGACGTTTGCAGACTGCAGGATCTCGCCCTCGTTCCTAGGGGTCGAGGGCACCATGGTGGTGGTCGACGACGACGAGGAGACCCAGCTAATCGACGCGCTCAGCCCTGCTCCCTTCTTCCTCCATCTCCTCCCTGGTCGATCGAATCGGAGGAGTCAGTTATGGTAAGGAAGAACATGAACAGACACGCGCATCCATCCACACGTTCCCTGCGTCCCGCAACCATCGGACCATGTCCTCGCCTTTCCCCTCACGCGCTCGACCCCGACACGCACACCTCCTCGCCCCCGCTCGATCCCGCCGCCGGAGCCCTCCACCCACGCGTCCTTGGCCTCTCCTCCGCGTGGTCGTCCTGCGAGCCCCTCCTCGCCACCCTTGGCCCTACAAGAGCCGCCCTCGCCCGTGCGTGGCTGCTCCCCCTCCTCGCCTCTTCCTCCCGACGACCTCCCGTCGGTGCCTCTTCGCGGCCTGCGAGCCCGGCCCGAGCGCCTTTGCTTACGCCGCCCGTTCACCGGCCATCGGCGGCGGAATCCGGAGACGAGAGTGCACCTTCCGGCAGCGGGGGAACTGAAGGCATGCAGGGCAGCGGCCGATGGCACGCGTGGATCGATGCTGCTCCAAGATGCACATCGGGGCTCCTCGAGCTGTCGCAGGGTCCAAGTCCAACACCGAGCCGGACCCTTCTGCTTTCTACTTTTTTCCTTGGCGGTGGCAAGGGGTGTAATACCTCCGAACAGCGAGGGGCAAAAGCGCCAAATCCGAGCATACGGAAATTTTGGCTGGGTGACGAACGGTTCGAATCTTTTTAATAGTATAGATAAGTAAAGAATAATATTCCTTTAATTGATAATAGTACAATATTTATTACACAATAATAAAATAAAGATTACAAAAGGATATAACTAAAATTACAAAAGAATAAAGAATATTACATTTGACTATTCTATAAATAAAGAAGAAAACCTAAACTAAAATCTTGAATTTCCAAGTCTGGTACCTACAAAACAAACATAAACAAAAATAAAGAAAGTTAAGGTTAAAATAGTATTACTCTCAGACTTGTTAGTGAAGTGCACTGATCAAGGTTCATCATTGAGTAATCTTATAAAAAGGGGCAAGTTTCACCAATATGAAAGAATGTATCTTTCATAATTTTAAGCCAAAAGTCAAATCACAGCAAGGAGGGGCAAGTTTCACTAGCCAAGTAGAAGTAATCACATGAAAGTAACTTCCAAAAATTCTGAACATATCCACATATGTGCAGCAAGAACACAAGCATCACACACACCAAACTGCATGGTGTGTGTTGTCAACACCACAGTAGCAGCACAACCAAACAAAACTACCCACACAGCCGTGGGAAACCAATCCCCACACCATTCCATGCTTTTACACACCAAGCACAGCAACCAGCAGCCAAACCCAGCCAAAGCCAAGCTAGATCAAACCAACCAAAACCCACGAGCACATCACCAAGATGGTGACATAAGGAGGGGAAAGATCAGGTGGATAGCAAGACCAAGGTCAAGCCATCAGGATCAGGAGATGATGTGCTAGATTAAGGACAAGCCAGGAGCTGGAAATACTAGGGGAGCACAAGATCAACCACAACATCAAGTGACAGTGGTGCGTAAATAGACCATCAAATGATCTATCTGTCTAAGATTAGACAAGCATACATGATCTGTATCTTATTCAAACTCTCAAAAAGCACCCAAGTGGGGTGAATCCATCATAGAGGTTTTAAACTTTAAAAGCAATCAGAAAAGTATAAGGATCCAACTAAATCTCAGAACAACATCATTAATTTAGTTATCAAGCTATATTTCAATTCAAGAATGAACATAGCTAAGATTTAAACTTCTAGGCACATCTCTAAGACAAGAGTAGCACCTTAGAATTTAATCTTATGGATCTATATAAGTTATCAAGTTTATACGCATCTTTTCCCAACTTTGATTCAAGCAATAGTAGCTGGTATCACTACCAGAATTAGTCCATGTGAATCAACAAGATAGAGGTCTAAATCCCTAAACCTCATACCAACATCATTGGTTCTAGGGATATAAGGAAAGAGGATTTCACTTATCTATCATGCTAAGCCAAATCTTAATCTTGAATGAAACCACACCAAGTAAAAGAATCTAGACTTGTGTGCCATACAAGGATGGTGTCACAAGAACAGTTCTAAACTAAGCGAGTTCAGCATCCAATCTTCGTAGATACAATCAACCAGTTATAAATCATTTTCCTGTTCTTAAACACATGAATCATAAACATGATATTCATATATATATGTATTCACTGTAAGAGACCATTTTGATCTCAAACTACACATGAATTCTCAAGCCAACAGTACTAGGACAGTAACTTCATCACACCATACTCACTAGCTTTACCAAGTAATGACAATGGTAAGTTATCAAAACCACTAGCTTTACCAAGTAGTGTTTCCAGAACAACTTTACCATCTAAATCATATGATATTTAACCATGGAATCATTAGTAGTAAACCACTAGCATCACCACAGCTAATCATCAGCAATAAGCCACAGCTAGTCACCACTTAACAGATTCAGAGATCATCAACACATGATCTAATTCATCTGTATCTAATCAACAATAGGGTACGAACCCTATACAGAACCAAGAACCCTAATCAGGACAAGATAGTAACTAGAAAGATCACCACCAAACATCTAGCAGAGGATGATCTAACACAGAGCATCACGAGAGGAGAGGAAGCACTCACCAAAGGTCCTCGTTGGAGAATAGAAGAGGAAGCAGAGGGGCCAACGACCATGGCGGCACGGGAAGCACCCACAAGGGGGCGCTGCGACCCATACAGCGCCACGGCGGCGACCATAGCCACGCCTAAGGGCAAGGTGAATCACCACGGTGCACGACAGCAGCGGCGGCGTAAGGATCAACGCCAACCCCAAACCCTAGGGTTCGGGACAACATCGATCTGGTCGCAGGAGGGCTCCATGTCCAAATCTAGTTGGACAAGAGGGAAGAGCGGGGTCGACAACCTATTCCTGCACCACGGCGGCGGACAGGGCGGTCCACGACGGCGGGAATCGCCGGCGGCGACACCACTAACCACGGGGTCAGGGAAGGAGACGGAGAGGGGTGAGCTCGAGAGAGAAGACAGCGAGTGAGTTGGGCCGGGTGGGCCGAAAACCCTTCGGGGTGCTGTTTTGACCTTACCCTACTGGGCCACAAGGGCCCAATAAACCCAAATGGCCAGCCCAAGTCATTTAGAGTCTGTTTTAATAAATAGGAAAAGACCAAAATACCCCTGAAATTAATTAAATTATAGAAAATAAAATAAAAGTCCAAAAATTGGAAATAAAATATTTTTGGATTCACAATAATCCAAACTACCCAAATAAATTAAAAGATAGAATTTTAGACATATAAATTTTATTAAGAATTTTTTATTTATATATTCCTTATGGAATTTTAAGAAATTATTGAAAGATGATAAAAATAAATAAAAATAACTTTTAATATATATTAATATTGTAGTATTTTAGAAAAATACTAAACAAATATTTAATAACAATTTTTGGTATTTAAGTGATAATTCTTAAAAGAATTATTAAATCAATAAAATTCAAATAAAAGGGAAATAAAAATACAATATATATTATAAATATTAAAAAGTAATATTTATAAATCCTTTATTATTAAAAATAATTTTTATAATAATGGGGAGAATGCATATCAAGTTAAATAATGCATTGCATTACTTTGCATAATCATTTTGCTTCTTAAAATATTGTCCTTACCGGGCAATAATGATGTTTTTGTAGACATAGAAACTCAAGGTCCAGTGCAAGCAAGAGACTTCACTACCTTGCCATCACAAGGCAAGTTCATCACTTGCTCATATCCTTTGAAGAGACTTTTATCAAAGTATTTGCAAATAGTGTGTTATCATATATACTCTAAAGAAAGAAAATATTATTTTCACAAATAAAGAAATCATAGATATCATCATAAGTGATGATATAATGGAGCAATAGAACTTAGGGTTCTATTTGCAACAATGATGATCAATTAGGGACTTAATAACCCCTGACATCAGTGATTCTAGCGCCGTATATTACGCGTTAGCCATGCGATTTGGAATGGGACGGAGAAGTCAGCTGTATCTTCTTCCTCTCGCATGAAGCCAGATGTGCGGGTCATGGATGTTATCCTCGTAGCATGAATATTAATTGGTAATTCATAGAGGATATGCAACATATGGGTGGGAACCCTCATCGTCCCATGATAGTTCTAGGATCTAACAGTTTGTACAAACCATTGCCGTAATTCATTATGTGGGCATGGTGTACACCAAGGAGGCATGCGAGGTCGCGAAGGGGGTAGTGATTGGCTTGGACCAACTACCGGGCCCCACATCATAGAATTGTGGACGGGAAAGTATGCCCGGTTGTGCAACAAGGAGTTTATCTCTAATGGGTAAAAAGTAACGCACCTCTGCAGAGTGTAAGAATTGTAACTTGTTACTCCCTGTTCCTAGAAGGAGCTACGAACGCGACAGGAAAGGAACTCCATGAAAGTTCTGGTCAACCTGTGAAGGCTGATGGTCATAGATTTTCATAATAAAATCAATCTTTGAAGAAAGATTTACGAAAACTGCATAGTACCAAGGACTTAAAGTCCAAGGTGTTAGTTAGAGCATCAAACTTCCCACCTTGCATATAATGAACTTGTTGGGTAACGTTGTTACTCATCCTTTCCTATGATCCCTTGCTTAGACTCTTAGGATCCCAAAGACGTGCCAATGTATGCAGTTGAATGTAAAGAAGATGTGTTCTACGAGGAGCCTGAACTATCAGGAGGTGTTGAAGGAGTGGATTATGAAATCCGCTATGGTGTTGACGATAACGAGTCCAACTAAGTATCCTAGTTAGTAGTAAATAATGGAGCCGAGCAGCATGAACTCTATAGAATAAGCTGCTGAGCTCAACTCCTAGTTGGAGTTGCTACTTTTAAATTCCACTGAAACACTTTATATTTTGGTTTGTAAGTTGAAACCTTTTGAAGTCTTCAACTTCTGGTATTGTAATAATAATAATGTGTGAATTTTCGTAATATGGACCCGCAATGTTTCTATTGTACCACTTTGAGGGATGTGATATTTACGGAATAGTGTTCTGTGGATGTCATGTCAACGACTATAGTGTACTACACATGTAGTGGTATGCTGGGTCACCGCATGATCGCAACAGGCTCGTGAAGGGAATATGCCCTGAGAGGCAATAATAAAGTGTTTATTATGTATATTCCAAGTATATGATAGATGTTTATTTTGTATGCTATAATTGTATTAATACGGAAACGTTAATACATGTGTGTTTAATAAACAAACAGAAAGTTCCTAGTTATGCCTCTCTCATAAACTAGCTCGTTGATTAACAAGATGATCAAGGTTTCCTGATCATGGATATTGGATGTTGTTAATAACGAGGTCACAACATTAGTGTAATGGTGTGATGAACATTCATCTAAAGTATAGCATTACGATCAAAGTCATTGAGTTTATATTGCTATAACAACATACGAAGTGATCCTAATACTTAGACCATGAGATCATGTCAATCACTAACACCGGAAGAGTTTCTTGATAACATCAAACGTCACACCGTAACAAGGTGATTATAAAGATGGGTTCATAACTACTAAAGTGTTATGTTGAGGCCAATGGATTGAGATTGGAATTTGTTCATCTCGATGACGGATAGATATGCTCTAGGCCCTCTCGGTGATATCACATTGGTTAGCTTGCAAACAAGTGATTTGATCACTAGAATGTTATATCACGGGAATGAGAAAAGAGTACATGTCGGTAATGAGATCAAACTAGGTATGGAGATACTAATGATCAAATCTCGGACATGTAACATATCGCGAAACAAAGGTATTAAGATACTAGCGTAAAAGGTTCTGATGATCACAAGAAAGCCATCGTTGAATGTGTGGGAGTCAGTATGGGTCTCCAGATCCCGCTTCTGATTATTGATCAGAGAAGGGTCTTGATCATGTCCACATTATTCGAGAAACATAGGATGACACACTTAAGAGACACCTACATCCATTTGGAGCAAAAGTTTCATGCCGGAAAGAATAACAAGCGTAGGAATTTATTTCACTAGATACCGAAACAGGTTTTCAGGTGAAATTGCAGAAAGTATTTTTGCATGTGAAATGAAATACTAGCAAGGGGTTATATGTGAATGTTTGTCCTTAAAGTAATTGACAAAATTCTGAATAAATAAAAGGAGTTTTATTTAATGAGAGTTTGCATTAAATTTGGTAGAAATTTAATGGGAATTTGAGTGGGTTTTTGAGTGGAGGGAATTGAAAGGAATTTTGTGAGTGGAGTGTCCACCCACATGAATGAGGGGAGGGCAAGGGGCAGCCCCCATGCACAGGCCACCCCCTTGGGGTCCCCCTCCTCCTATAAAAGGAGCCCCCTCTCCTCTCTCTCTCACTCACACCTCCTCGTGAAGGATATCTCTGCCCCTCTAGTATTTATCCCCCATGGTCTCAGACTAGCGAGATACATGTTCCTGGTGGCTATTCGGCAAGAAAGAGTTATTATTCCGCTGCATCGCTGAAGCGAGGAGGCAGAGGTTGCTTGGTTCCTCAGACATGTGTGCGAGCACGGATGCGCCGCTGATTTGCGGTGCTAAGGACTTCCTCTCAATCTTGAGATCGACAAGAGATCGTCTACATCAACCACGAGTTTAACTCGTTAAGCTTTGTTGGTCTTCAAGGGTATGTTCTCTATGTTTATACATCTGCCCGTTTTTTGTATCTAGTAGATAGATCTTGGTACATAGGTGTTCCCATCGTAGGAATTTTTTGTTTTCTATGCTGCGAACCCTACAGTGGTATCAGAGCCGGATCTATGCGTAGATGCTTTACACGGGTAGTACACATATGAGCATGTGAGCGATGATGATCATGTTATTACTTCTTAGTTGTATTTTGGATATTGGTGGCATAGTGGGATGAAGCGGCCCGGACAAACTTTACATGTCCTCGCACATGAGACCTGTTCCACGCTTGACATGAAACTAGTTTTGCATAAGTGGCTAGCGAGTGTCTGTCTCTCCTACTATAGTAAATATCTATTTTGCAACAAGTTGTCAACAATTTGGTTATCCTCGTTGCGGTTCATGTTCGTAGGTAAGAATGGTTCTATCTTCGAAAGCCCTAAGCCACGTAAAACTTGCAATGGATAAATTAGAGCCGTCTAGTTTAGATTGTTGCTGGGCTAGTGTTATGATACGGTGATGTTGTAAGTAGAAGTATGAGATGATACTCTTACAACACACATAATGTGTAAGTTCCATAGACCTTGGCCTTACACATAGAGGTATGATAGTGATCATACCACGATGCACATGATGGAGATCAAGTGCGGGAACCATATCATTTCACTTATAAACATGTGATGTTTAATTGCATCTTATATTGCTTGTTTGGTGTTTTATTAGCATAATAAGATGATCCCTCATTTAAATATAAAGATAAGAATGTGTTCTTCCTTAAGTATGCACCGATTATGTTTCGTCGGTCCAAGACATCACGTGATGATCGGGTGTTCTTGGATCCACGACCATATTTCGGGTGTAAGACAGTTACACACGCGAATACTAAGGTTCTTACTTGGCGAGTCTAGCATGTACAGACATGGCCTCGGAACTTGGACCGAAAGGTTAAGCATGAGTCATATGGTAGATATGATGCCCATTTGATGCTCGCCTTTAAAGCTACACCGACTCACGTGATGATCGGACTTGGTGTAGTGGATTTGGTTCATGTAATCACCAAAAGGAACGAGGGATGTCGTTTTTGAGTGGGAGTTCATTCTTAATGTGGATTAGTTGAACTCAATCTATCATAAAATTAGTCTAAACTTTACAAATTCTGTTGTAGATGGCACCACCTGCTTTTAATTTCAATGTGTTCATGGAGAAAGAGAAACTTGCAAAGAACGGTAGCAACTTTACCGAATGGGCCATGAATTTGAGGATTCTCCTCTATGCTGCACAAAAGCAATATGTGCTAGAAGCACCGCTAGGCCCCCTACCATTTGATGATTCCCCTTACGAGGAGAAGAATGTCTATCAGACTCGTCAGGAGGACCACAACTTAGTTCATTGCAACATATTGTACGGGATAGAGCCAGAACTTCGAAAGCATTTCGAAAATGGCAATGCATTTGATACAATGGGTGAGTTGAAAATGATTTTCGACACACATGCTGTTGTAGAGAGCTACAATGCTTCAGAAAAGTTCTTTAGCTGCATGATGGAAGAGAACATCTCCGTAAGTGAGCATGTACTCAAGATGTTGGGTTATGCCAATAAGCTTGTGTCCTTGGGAATATCGATTCCCATTGACTTAGGCATCCATTGTGTTTTGTAGTCTCTGCCACCTAGCTATAAGAGCTTCGTGATGAACTATAATATGCAAGGCATGAAGAAGTCTCTCCCCGAGCTTTTGTCAATCCTTAAAACTGCAGAAGTGGAGATCAAGAAAGAACATCAAGTGTTGATGATCAATAAGACCACTGATTTCAAGAAAGACAAGAAGAGAAAATGGAAGGGAAGTAAGGGCGGCAAGCCACTTGCCGTGCCTGAAAAGAAACCCCGAGTTGGCCCTAAGTCTGATATCGAGTGTTATTATTGTAAGGGGACTGGCCACTAGAAGCGCAACTGCCCCAAGTATTTGGCAGACAAGAAGGCCGACAAGGCAAAGAAAGGTATATATGATATACATGTTATTGATGTTGTCGTGGGAATGGTCACGGCAGATGCCGCAATCGGCAGCGAGTAGTAGAACGAGGGGCAAGGGCGGCCAGCCATCTGCGGTGCGAGATGAGGGCAGAGACACAGGGTTTTACCCAGGTTCGGCCCCCCGGAGGGCAAAGACCTACTCCTGCTAGATTGTATTATGATGGTGTTACAATGGGGCGAGCTCGACGGCTAGGCGGCGAGTCGCTTGGGTGTATGATGGAACGTGCCTCTACACGCCCTGTAGGGAGGTTTATATAGACTCACCTCCCCCTAGGGTTTACGTATCTCAACCGAATCAGTTAAGGCTTCGATACTTGTTTAACCTAATCCAACTGGGCCTATCTACTCGCCTAGGCCTTCAGCTTCCAGTCGCTTGGATCCACACCGGGCCTTGATCCAGTCGCCGTCTTGCAGGCCCACTCGCCAGTTCCTGGGCCAGTCGGAAACGTCCTGCTGGGTATACCCCGGTAGGCATATCCCCATCAGTAGTCCCCGAGGCCGTCGTCGATTGGACGCAGGTGGTTGCTGGCAGTCGGAGCATGCGGCTTCAACGCGGACACCCAGTCGAATCGGTGGCGGGCTCCTGAACAAAGGAGTAAACTAGTCATTCTGGTCGCAGCTTTGGCGATCGGGTCGGCGAAATATTTAGTCACTGTTGTAGTGATCGGGTCGGCGAGCCGAGTGGCCAAAGTTGGACCGTCAAAACAGTCAAACTAGCCGTTGGGGTAATCCAACGGTAACTTTTGGTATAATCACCGCGTAGTAACGGCTCCCTGATTTGGCGGATAACAATCGCTATATAAAGGGAATGATAGGCGATCGGAGAACCACCTCCTCGTCATTTCCTCCGATTGCGCGCACCGTCGTTTTCCTCCGCATCGCGATCCAGCCAAACCGAAATCCTCCGACCCCCACGAATCCTTCCGCCAATGGCCCCCTCTACCGAACCATGGGGCAGATCCAAGTGCACGAGAGTGCAACTGGCGTCCTTCGAGGTGGCCGGGATCCTGCGCGCCGGCAGGTGGCGCATTCCTGCGGCCGGAGAGGTGGCTCCGGAGCCGCGCGAGGGAGAGTTCGTCTGCTTCACCAGCCACCTAGAGCGGGGGCTAGGATTCCCAACATCTCTTTTCTTCCGACGCTTCTGCGCCTTCTACGGGATCCAACCGTCGGACCTGGGCCCGCACAGCATCGAGAAGCTCGCCATTTTCGTGGCATTCTGCGAGTGCTACCTGGGCTGCAGGCCCTATTTTCCCCTATGGCAAGATCTGTTCCAGGGGCGGATCAGTCGCGAAGAAGCAGGCGGCCCGATGCTTGCCGCGGGGGGCCTGACGTTTCAGTTGAAGTCGAAGGCCTCCTTTTTCGATCTGATGCTACCTGCCAAGGCGGCGAGTGAGTGGAAGAAGTCTTGGTTTTACGTCACCAAGGCGACTCCAGACGGCGAGGTGGCGATCCCAAGATACTCCGCCGACCGGCCCGAACCGTGCCGACTCCAAGTCGGCAAGCTTCCAACAGACCAGCGGATGGTGGTGGATGAAATGCTTCAGACCATCCGCGGCCTGAAGAAGAAAGGTCTCCATCGCATCAACTTGTAAAACTGCTGGCTCGGACGGCGAGTCGTCCCCCTGGCCCGCCGTGACCACTACATGTACGAGTACACGGGCCGGGAGGACTCGACGAAATCCTGCCTCGCTGAGTGGCAACTCGAGGATTACCTCCTGGCGTTGAAGAAGATCACCCAGGCGGCGTACCTCGACGCGAAGGCTGGGGTTGCCCCTACACCACGAAGCATCCAGCCCCGACAGTAAGTCATCTTTCTATCATTCGCAGTCGCAGCTAATGCTGTCGCGGCTACTGATATTGTCTTATGCCTATTACAGTTATTCCAAGTGGTGGAAGGGTGGCTTCCGCCCGCGGACGACGAGAATTCGAGCTTGTCCGTCTAGGAGGGGGCGAATCGCCTCCAGCAAGGGGCGGCGTCGAGAGTGACAGGAGCGGCGACGGCGACAAATCCGAGGAAGAGGTCGCCCCGCTGGTCCGGAAAACTCGCGGACAGCGCCAGCGCGAGCTCGAAGCAAGCAAAAGCCTCGAACGTCATGAAGATGACGACGACGAGCTCACCGAGCACACCTCACGTCGTGACGCCACTCCATCGAATAAGAAGAAGAAGGTGAAGGCCCTTCCGAAGAGGAAAACGAAGCCAGCGAGACAGGCATCTCCGCCTCACTCGCCAAGTAGCTCCGACGCCACCAGTCTGGCCAGGGGCGAAGCACCATAGACGATGGCGGCGCCAGGTATCACCGCCGTCCTGAGCGAGGTGCCTCTGGCCTCGATGCCTCCGCCGTTCGCCCCAGTCTCTGGGTTGGGGGCTGCTCCGGTCACGGCAGCTTCGTCGCCCAGGGAAGCTCCCGCCGAGAACGTTTCGGAAGCTCCTGCCGAAGCCGTCCGTGTCTTGGGCGCACGATGTCCTGGAGATGGGCCTCAGTCGGCGACTGGGCCCCGAACTGGAGAAGCCGGCCGGCATCCGCACGGGGCTACGGTTCATTCCAGTCGCCAAGTGAGTTCTATTCACCTGTTTTATTTTTTCTCGTAGTCGAACGACTTTGCTCATATTCTCGATTTGCAGGACTGGGGTTAAAAAGATAGGCCATCCGTCCGTGGCCAAGGTGCCGCCAGTCGTCGCCGAGGAGGACCCCTCTCGGAAGAGGAAGGCTGACGAGGTCGCTGCCCCCACAGACGGTGCCAAGAAGGCCAAGGACGACGAGGTCGTCACGGTGTCTGACGATACAACGGTGGCCCCGAGTGATCCTGCGGCGGTGGCGGCCTTAGCAATCAAGGAAGGTGCTCCTTCGCCAGGGGTGACCGAGCCGGCCTATTTTGGTGCCGGCGCGTCCATCACAACCTTCCCGCGCTTCATGGCCAGAGCGGCCACGGCGAGTGGCACCACACCATCGAGTCGCGCACCTGGAGTTGCCGAGACGGAGGTCGAGCGACGGCGCGGGCATACTCCGGCTCTTCTCACTTCCGTGGACGCACTACAACTTCATGGCATGCTGGGCGCGGCCATCCAGGTATGTCCAGTCCCCGAGGATCGGGCCACTGAATTGAAGTGGTCAGATTCTTTTAGTGTTGTACTTTTACTTC
The DNA here is from genome assembly GCA_910589765.1 of Avena atlantica. Classification (NCBI taxonomy): domain Eukaryota; kingdom Viridiplantae; phylum Streptophyta; class Magnoliopsida; order Poales; family Poaceae; genus Avena; species Avena atlantica. Next base: position 424,986,746 of record OU342733.1, read on the forward strand.
TTGCGCCCAGTCCCCGAGCGCGCATTTGCTGAGTTGTAGCAGGTGGGCGCTCAATATTTTTGATCGCCAGTCCCCTAGTGTCTAGTCGCTGAATTTCAGCGGGTAGGCACTTAGGTTTTTGATCGCCAGTCCCCGAGTGTCTAGTCGCTGAATTTCAGCGGGTAGGCATTTAATTTTTGGTTTTTGCTAACTGTTTCACTTTTGCACAGGGTTTGCGGCGTGAATCAGCCGACCGGCTGGCTGCGAAGTGTCGCGCAGAGAAGGAACTTGTCGTCGTTCAAGAGGCGAACAAGGGACTCCAAGCGATTGCTGCGAAGGCAGAAGAGGTTCGTCAGGACCTTGTCCCGGCGAGTGAGTTGCCGGCGACGCAATCGGCGTTGAGTTTGGCGGAACAGCGGATCGCCGACCTTGAGCGCGAGATGAAGGAAGCGAAGGAGGAAGCAACCTCGGCGGATGGGCGAGCTAAGGCCGCTATCACGGCCGCCGTTGAGGAGCGTAAGGTTTCCGACGCCCTTGTTGCTGGGCTTCAAGATGATTACTCCGCTCTTTAAAACTTCATCATGGAGCTCTCCCGCCCTTTGATTGGTGAGTGTGCTTGCCTCTGCCTGTAACATATGCATTGTGTAATTTTTGATGTATTCATTGTCACCTTCTGTCCGCAGGTCGAATCATTGATAGCGCGGAAGAGGCAAATTCGTTCGACGCACGGCAATGTGTAGCCACACTGGTCGACTCGGCCACGTTGTCGGCGACATGTATACGGGCGTATCTTCAGGAGATGTCGCCCACGGAAGTGATTCCCAGCGACCCCGTCGAGGTGTGGCGATACTTGGAGAAGGCGCCGTCGGTCGTCGAGTTCATGACGCGATCGGCGTTCCGACGCGGAGCGGCGACGACGCTTAGCCATGGGCTTGCTCACTTCCTGGAGGACTTCGACCTGGACGACATGACGAGTGGCTACCCGTCGTCGACTGGCTCGGTGGAGATCTCCGAAGTGCTGAAGTTGACGGACCGTGCAGCGGTATACTCCGAGCGCGTCTGGGCGATGGGCGACCTCCTTCCTTATCAGGAGACGGTCGTCGCACCCAACAACCCCGAGCCACAGCACCGGGACTTCAAGATCGAGCAACCCTTCCGTGCAGCGATGGCGGGTGAGTTGACGACGTACCCGTCAAACCCGTACACTCCCTTCATTCGCAATCGCAAGGGTGGTGGCGAGTCATCGTCGAAGCCTGCGGAGTGAAATATTGTGCCCTGGGGCGTTAGTAGCAGTTCCGCCGTTCGGCATACTTTGTATTTTGTGACGATTGCGACATACTATAATGAGATATCGTGTTGTTTTGTGAATTGTCGTTTGTTTATGATTGAGGGTTGAACGAGTCCCCGAGCGCGTCCGCCCTTTTTGTGGGGTTCACCTCGTTTGTTATGTGTTTGCGGTTTTGAATGTTTTGTTATTGAGGTCGACTCGCCCGAACTCGGAAAGCCAGTCGCAAGGCGACTCCCATGAGTGCTCTGTACTTCACCGTTTTCCCTTGCGCGAACGAGGTCGGGTGGCCGAGTCCCCGAGCGTGGTACTTGGTTGTTGTAGGCGCGAATCGAGGGTGGTTGAGGACTTGGCGCGTTATTTTGAGCGCATCACTCTTGCCTGGCCCGTTGGGTCAGTCGCATGGCGAGTCCTGGGCATGCTCTCATACTTGGCGTTTTCCCTAGCCGCTCGCGCTGAACTGGTCGTCAGTCCCCGAGCGTGGTACTTGGCCGTTCGAGACGCTATGTCGAGGATGCGGAGGATCATGGTCGCTGTGAGAAGCGAAGGCAGTTGTCTTGGCTCGTTGAGCCAGTCGAGCTAGGCGACTCCAATGGGGCTCCAGGTAGGCGTTTTTCATGGACGTTACAAGACCTGGGGTAACCCAGTGCCCTTGTAGCGCACTACTTGGCCGTGCCGATCGCTGTACCAGAGGTTGACTTCTGCAGTTAACTTGACGCTGTTATTACGAGTGCGAGTGGCACAAGACACGGAGAGTAGACGTAATTTGCGGTAACCAATATTTTTTATTTCATAGCGACTGGAGGATACATATGTGGAGTTCTGGGAGTAGAACTTCCGTAGGAGGTTTACATTCCATGGTCGCTTGACGTTGAGTTTGCCGTCCCCGCGGACGTCGATGAGGTAGTAGGCATCGTTGCCGAGTACTCGCCCTATGGAGAATGGTCCCTCCCACGGGGGGATAGCTTGTGCATGCCCTTCTTGTCCTGGATGAGTCGTAGCACCATGTCGCCTTCCTGGAAGGTGCGAGTTTTCACCCGCCGGCTATGGTAGCGGCGAAGTCCTTGCTGGTAGATGGTAGTGCGAGAGCGAGCTAGGTCGCGTGCTTCGTTGAGTTGATCGATTCCGTCTTGCCGTGCGAGTTTGTTCGCCGCCTCCGTGTAGTGGACGACCCTTGGCGAGTCGTGCTCGAGGTCGGTGGGCATGACTGCCTCGACGCCGTACACCATGAAGAAGGGGGTGAACCCTGTCGACCTGTTGACTGAGGTGCGGATGCACCAGATGACGGAGGGTAGCTCCTCGACCCAGCACCCGGCGGTGCGCTCGAGTGGTACTTGGAGCCACGGCTTCAGGCCGTGGAGGATGCTCTGGTTGGCCCGTTCCGCCTGGCCGTTGGATTCCGGGTGGGCGACTAACGCGAGGTCGAGCCGGATGTGGTGTTCCTCGCAGAACTCGGCCATGGCTCCTTTGGCGAAGTTGGTGCCGTTGTCCGTGATGATGCTGTTTGGGAACTCGTAGCGATATATGAGCTCGCGTAGGAATTTGGTGGCGGTCTTCTCGTCGCATTTCTGGACTGGCTTGGCCTCCACCCACTTTGTGAATTTGTCGACCGCGACCAGGAGGTGGGTGAAGCCGGAGGGGGCCTTTTTGAAGGGGCCTACCATGTCCATACCCCACACGGCGAATGGCCAGGTGATGGGGATTGTCTTGAGCGCTGAGCTCGGCACGTGTGTCTGGTTGGCGTACTTCTGGCACCCGGCGCACCGCTGGACAATGTCGACGGCGTCGGCGTGTGCGGTGGGCCAGTAGAAGCCGTGCCGCATAGCCTTGGCGACCAGGGAGCGGGCGCCGGCGTGGTGGCCGCAGTCGCCGGAGTGGATGTCGTGGAGGATCTTGCGACCTTCGGCGGGTTGGACGCAGCGTTGGAACACGCCAGTCACGCTGCATTTGTGGAGCTCGTCGTCGATGATGGTGAAGGATTTGCATCGACGTACAATCATCCGGGCGTCTGTCTCGTCTGCCGGCAAGGTGTCGGCCTCTAGGTAGGTGATGTACGGCTTGGTCCAGTCGTTTGGCTCAGCGATGAGTGCGACCAGGGCGGCTTCTGGCTGCAGCGGGACTCCGATGTCGATCTCCCTTGGGGGAGAGACTGATGGCTTGGTGATCGTGTCGAGGAAGACGCTGGCGGGTGGTGCGAGTCGAGCCGACCCGATGCGAGAGAGTGCGTCGGCCTCCTCGTTCTTCCGCCTGTCGATCCACTCGACGGAGTAGCCTGCGAAGTGTCCCCCCAGCTTGTCTACTGCTTGGCGGTATGCCGCCATGGTGGGGGAGACGGCGTCGCAAGTGCCAGCGACTTGCCCAGCGATGAGGTCGGAGTCTCCGTAGCAGCGTAGGCGGTTGACGTTCATCTCCTTGGCGGCTCGCATGTCGTGGAGTAGTGCCTCGTACTCGGACATGTTGTTGGTGCAGGGGGTGAAGTCGAGGCAGAGGACGTAGCGGAGCTTTTCTCCCTTTGGTGAAGTCAGCACGATCCCTGCTCCTGCGCCGTCCGCGTTCTTGGAGTCGTCGAAGTGCAGGCTCCAGTAGTGGAGGTATGGCAGCTTTTCTGGCTGCTGGGCCTCTTCCCAGTCGGCGATGAAGTCCGCTAGAGCCTGCGACTTGATCGCTTTTCGTGGCTCATACTTGATGTTGTGGACGCCGATTTTGACGGCCCACTTGGCGACTCGCCCAGTCGCCTCACGGTTGCGGATGATGTCCTGCAACGGTGCTGAGGAGACGACCGTGATCGGGTGCTCCTGGAAGTAGTGCGGCAGGCGCCGCTGTGCTCTGAATACCGCGTATACCAATTTATGGTACTGCGGGTATCGCTGGCGCGACTCGGTGAGGACCTCGCTGATGTAGTACACCGGTCGCTGTACCGGGCACTCCTTTCCTTCCTTTGGCCGCTCGACGACCATGACAGCGCTGACGACGCGCTCGGAAGCCGCGACGTAGACCATCATGGGTTCTTTGCCGACAGGGGCGGCGAGTAGCGGTGCCGCGAGTAGCACCTTCTTGAGGTCGCGGAGCGCGTCATCCGCCTCCTTGTCCCACTGGAAGGTGGGGTTCTTGCGCATCAGGCGGTATACGGGCATCGCCTTTTCGCCCAGGCGGGGGATGAAGCGACTGAGAGCCGCTACTCGCCCGGCCAGCTTCTGGACGTCGCGCAGGCACTCGGGTTTGCCGAGTCAAGCGATCGTGTTGATTTTTGTGGGGTTCGCCTCGATCCCGCGCTTGGAGACGATGTACCCCAGTAGTTGCCCTGCTGGTACACCGAAGGTGCATTTTCCTGGGTTGAGCTTTATCTTGTATTTCCGCAGGTTGGCGAATGTTTCCGCCAGGTCGGCGAGTAGATCGCCCTGGCAAGCGGACTTCACGACCACGTCATCGATGTAGACGTGGATATTGCGGCCAATTTGGCTCGCGAGGCACTCCTGCATGCACCGCTGGTAGGTCGCCCCGGCGTTCTTGAGGCCGAAGGTCATGGCGGTGTAGCAGAAGGCTCCGAATGGCATGATGAACGCCGTCTTCTCCTCGTCCTCAACAGCCATTTTGATCTGGTTGTACCCAGAGTAGGCGTCGAGGAAACACAGCGATTCCGAGCCCGCGGTGGAGTCGATTATTTGGTCAATCCGCGGGAGGACGAACTGCTCCTTCGGGCAGGCGCTGTTTAAGTTTGTGTAGTCGATACACATCCTCCAGGTCCCGTTCTTCTTCTCGACCAAGACTGGGTTTGCCAGCCACTTGGAGTATTTGATTGGCCGGATGAAGCCTGCAGCGAGTAGACGCTGCACCTCCTCGACGATAGCTCGGCGGCGCTCTTCATTGAAGGGCCGCAACGACTGCTTGACGGGTCGCACTTTGGGGTCGGCGTTTAGTTTGTGCTCAGCGAGTTCCCTAGGGACACCAGGCATGTCAGAGGGCTTCCATGCGAAGATGTCCCTGTTCTCACGGAGGAACTCGATGAGCGTGCCTTCCTAGGCTGGGCTCATGCCCGTCCCGATCGTCACCGTCTGGCTGGAGTCGCCTGGGACCAGCTCGACGGTGCGGGTGTGCGTTGTTGCCTCGAAGGCTGAGGTGTTGGCACCCTCCGAATTGGGCTTCTTGAGTATGGTGGGGTCGTCGTCGTTGACCCCGCTCGCGTATTTGGCGAGCTCGTCGGCGTGGTTGGTCTCTGCCGCGATGACGGCGTCGGCGAGTTCGGCTCCTTTGGCCTCGCACTCGGCAGCCATGTCGGGGTCGCCGTTGACGGTGATGACGCCGCGCGGCCCGGGGAGCTTCATCGCGTTGTACACGTAGTGGGGCGCTGCCATGAACTTGGCAAACGCCTGTCGCCCCAGGACGCAGTGGTAGGGGCTGTCGAAGGGTACCAGCTCGAAGACGATCCGCTCGGTGCGGAAGTTTGCTGGTGTGCCGAAGGTGACTGGCAGCGTGACCTTGCCGATCGGGTACGCCTTCCGACCGGGGACGATGCCGTGGAATGTGGTGTAGGTCGTTTCGACCATTGACTGCGGGGGTCGCAGTCGCCTGAAGGTGTCCAGGTACAGAATGTTGATGGAGCTGCCGCCGTCCATCAATGTTTTGGGGAGACAGTAGTCTCCCACCTTAGGCTTGACCACCAGGGCGACTCGGCCTGGGTACTCGATGCGTGGCGAGTGGTCCTGGCGGCTCCAGGTGATGGGCTGCTCCGACCAGTTAAGGAACTGGGGAACGTCCACCTGGGCCACCGCGTTGGCGGCGACGGCGCGGGCGATGACCTTCTTCTCGCGCTTCGTGTTGAAGCCTGTGAAGGTGTGGAGCGAGCCGACCACACTGCCGAATTTTCCGCCGTTTGGCGGGTTGTTGTCGGGGTCCTCTCGCGCTCGCCGTGCCTTCTCAATCTCCCTAAGAGTGTGGCAGTCGGCGGTCGTGTGCGTGGCGGGCTTCCCTTCCCTGCCGTGAAACGCACAAGGTTGGTTGAGGAGTGCCGCGGGGTCGAACCTTGGTTTCGCCTTGTAGTTGCCGCCGTCGCGGCGTTGCCCTCCGTCGCGGCGGAAGCTCTTGGGCTTGCGCTGCGCATGCCCGGCGTTGGCGACGAAGTCGACTCACCCGTCACTGCGGCGCTTGCCGGTGAGGCGAGTGTTGTTGTAGCGTAGGTCGGACCATCGTCCATTGTCGTTGCCGCTCGTGCGGCGTTGGCCTCTCGACTTGTCGTCGGTTTCCTGGTTTGGATCTTCCTCCGCGTATCTTTTGGCGAATGTGAGAGAATGTCGCTTGAGCTTGGCGACCAAGGGCTCGTAGCGGCACGAGGTCTTGAAGCAGTGGATCGCGGTGTCCGGGTGGATGCCGACCGCGTTGTACCATAGCTCTTGCCACCACTAGACCCAGTTGCGGGTTGACTCGCGGGGTCCCTGGACGCATCGTTCCAGGTCCTCGATGGTGGTGGCGCGCGTGTAGGAGCACTCGAAGTGCCTGACGAAGGCATCTCGCATCTCGTCCCAGGAGTCGATGCTATCCTGAGGAAGGGTGTTGATCCACTGCTTGCACGTCCCCTCCATCATCAAGGGGAGGTAACGGGCGGCTAGCAGGTCGGTGTGGCCAGCGATCCCCATCGCCATGAGGTATGTATCCAGCCACACGGAAGGGTCGTACGAAGGGTCGTACTTCTCTATTTCCTTCGGCGCCTTGAAGTTCGTCGGGTACTTTTCGCCTCAGATCATTGGTCCGAAGCACCTGGGCCCGAGTCGGCTTAGCGACCCCATCGGCTCGCCGTCGCGGCGATTGGTTAGGGTGTGTCGCAGGTCGTCGGGCTGGCGTGTGCGCCAGCTTTGGTTGTTGATGATGTGGGTGCGGGCGTCGATGGGCTGACCGTTGGCGGCGACGAAGTTGGTCGCTGGCCGGGGGTCGTTGGTGGAGAGTGTCGCGTTCGCGGGTCGATGTTGGAGCTGCAGTGGCTCTGGTGGCGGGCAGTTGAGGGTGTTTGCCGCCAATGGGCGACCGCTTGAGGCCGCTCTGCTGCCTGAAGAACGCGAGTACACCCGACCCTGTGAGTCGGCGCCTGCGTTTTGCTGCTCGACCGCCTTTGCGAGCAGGGCCCTGATGTACTGGATCTGTAGGGCGCCGTCACCAGTGGCCGTGATGTTTTCGGCCGCTGCTCGGCCCGCCACGAGGTTGTCCATCGGGGTGGAGAACAGTGGTAGGCCATTCGTGTCTCGTTCCCTTGAGGAGACCACTATCCGCGGCTGGTCCCTGGGGGGTGTGCAGTTGGGTGGAGGTGGGGCGCCCATCGCCGTCGACCCTGGTGGGGGGCGTGCGCTTCCTCCTGGTGGCGCGTTCTCGCAGATCGCGCGCTCGGCCACGCGGGCTGGGTCGTTCTCGTCGTCAAAGTTCAGGGCGCGCCCCTAGACGGTGGGGTTCAGGCGCTACCTTATTCGCTGCTGGTGGTAGCGTGACAGCTCCTGTGCCGTCACCTGCTTGAGGCGAAATTTTTCGCGCTCGGCTTGCTCTTTGCGGACTGCCTCCGCCAGCTTCAGGCGGAGTTCCTCGACCTCCGTTGCCGTGGCGTTGGGAGGTATCTGAAGGGTTTCGCGGCATAGTAAATCAAAATTTTCTACGGAGCGAACAGAGGGAAAGCCAAGATCTAATCTAGGAGATGCAAACAATGAGAGAGATTGGATTAGATCTTCATACCCTTGAAGATTCGCACAGCGGAACGTTCGTCAGAACGTGGGTGATGTAGTCGTACTCGCTTCTCCTCCTCGCGATCCGATCCGATCTAGCACCACAAGTGGCGGTGCCTCCGTGAGATGCACACGTGCAGCACCTCGACGTCTCCTCCTTCCTCGGACCAGCGAGTATGGTGGAGAGATAGATTGGATCTACAACACGACGGCGTGGTGTATATGGTGGAGAATTTCTGCTGCAGGGCTTCGCCTACAAACAGTCGGGAGGGAGAGAGGAAGGTAGCAAGGCTGCTAGGGCTTGGAGGAAGGTGTGTGGGGGGGAGGGGGCGCACCACCCCTCTATATATAGAGGGGGGGCGGCTAGCCCTTGCCCCTCCTCCAAGCCTATCTCTAGTTTAAACAATTTAAACTCTCCCTTATCTAGAAATCCTATCTCTAGTTTAAACGATTTAAACTCTCCCTTATCTAGAAATTCTATCCCGAGATTTAAACGAGTCAAATCTCTCTAGAATCGGCTGGGCCCTATGGGGCCTTGTGTCCCTGGCCCAATGCGGCCAGGACACTCCCTCATAGGCCCATGCCCCCTCCCGGAAGGTGGGGCCACGTTGGTCCCCTTCCGGAAGGTTCTAGAAGCTTCCGGTACAATACCGATTAACCCGGAACAATTCCGAACTCCAAAAACTGCACTGCCTTATATGAATCTTATTCTCCGGACCATTCCGGAAAATCTCGTGATATCCCGGATCCCATCCGATACTCCGAACAAAAATTCATAAACCAATTATCCAATCTATCCTAGCGTCGAGATACGTTAAGTGTGTGACCCTGCGGGTTCGAGAATATGCAGACATGATCTTCTATCAATAATCAACAGCGGGGTCTGGGCACCCATATTGACTCCCACACATTCATCGATGATCATATCGGATGAACCACGATGCCAGGATTCAATCAATCCCATATATATATTCCCTTCGTCTCGCGATATTTACTTGCCCGAGATTCGATCGTCGGTACCGTCATACCTAGTTCAATCTCGTTCACAGCAAGTACTTTACTCGTGCCGTAATCGGATATCACTTTGTGATTAACTCCTTAACCACATGCTTGCAAGCGGTGTTGATATCGATTACCGAGTGGGCCCGAAGTATATCTCTCCGACTTGGGAGGGACAAATTCCATCTCGATACATACAACCCAACAGATACTTTCCGATCACCTGAGAGACACCTTTATGATCACCCTCTCATAGGATGACGTTTGATGACCTCAAAGCTTTCTTCCGATACCAGGGAGTTGCATTATCTCATGGTCTAAGGAATACAATATTTGACATAGGAAAAGCTTCGCAAAGACGAACACGATGACACGATCTAATTGCTCTGCTTTGTTTGGGTCTATCCACCATGTCATTCTCCCAATGATATGATCTCATTATCAATTGACAACTCATGTCTATGGTTAGGAAACCTTAACCATCATTGATCAATGAGCTAGTCCATAGAGGCGTACTAGGGACACGGTGTTGTTCACAAACCACACAAGTATTAAAGTTTCCGCTTAATACAATTCTAGCATGGAATATAAACTTTATCATGAACAAGAATTATAATAATAACATCTTTATTATTGCCTCTAGGGCATAATTCCAACAGTCTCCCACTTGCACTAGAGTCAATAATCTAGTTTACATTTGGCAACAATCTCACACCCATGGCACTGAGGTGTTGATCATGTTTTACACGTGGAAGAGGTTTAGTCAATGGATCTGCGACATTCAGATCCGTATGTACTTTGCTAATCTTCAGATCTCCATCTGCTATATAATCTCGGATTATATGAAACTTGCGGTTGATATGCTTGGTCTTTGGATGATATCTTGGTTCCTTAGCGAGTGCTATGGCGCCAGTGTTGTCACACAATATCTCCAGTGGGTCCAATGCACTTGGAACCACGCCAAGCTCAGTGATGAAGTTTCTGATCCAAACTCCTTCACTTGACGCTTCTGCAGCAGCCATGTATTCCGCTTCTACTGTAGATCCCGCGATCACGCTTTGCTTGCAGCTTCTCCAGCTCACAGCTCCTCCATTCAAAATATAAACGTATCCTGTCTGAGATTTAGAATCATCCTTGTCGGTGTCGAAACTAGCATCGACGTAACCTTTTACGACAAGGTGTTCATCACCCCCATAGACTAAGAACATTTCTTTAGTTCTATTTAGGTACTTTAGGATGTTCTTCACGGCTGTACAGTGTTCCACTCCTGGATCACTTTGATATCTGCTCGTCAAACTAAGAGCATTGGACACATCCGGTCTAGTACATAGCATGGCATACATGATGGAACCTATGGCCGAGGCATAAGGCACTTTGCTCATAGCTTCCCTATCATTTACCGTAGCTGGACACTGAGCCTTGCTCAATATCTTACCTGACAACATAGGCACTGAACCTTTCTTTGCCTTATCCATTCTGAACCTTTTCAGAACTTTGTCTAGGTATGTACTCTGGCTTAAAGCTATCAGGCGTCTTTGTCTATCTCTATAGATTTTGATGCCCAATATATAAGCAGCTTCACCTAGGTCTTTCATTGAAAAACACTTGTTCAAATAACTCTTCACATCGTTAAGCATGTTGATGTCATTTCCGATAATCAATATGTCATCCACATACAGTACCAGAAATGTCACCGAGCTCCCACTCACTTTCTTGTAGATGCAAGCTTCGTAGCAATTTGGAACAAATCCAAAGCTCTTGATCACTTGATCAAAACAAAGGTTCCAACTCCGAGATGCTTGCTTCAGTCCATAAATGGAACGCTGAAGTTTGCATACTTTACTAGCATCCTTAGGATCGACAAAACCCTCGGGTTGCATCATATATAACTCTTCATCAATGTTGCCATTGAGGAAAGCAGTCTTGACATCCATCTGCCATATTTCATAATCATGAAACGCAGCAATTGCTAATAAAATCCGAATGGACTTAAACATCGCTACGGGAGAGAAAGTCTCATCGTAGTCAACACCTTGAACTTGTCGAAAACCTTTTGCGACAAGCCGTGCTTTATAGACGGTAACATTACCATCCGCGTCCGTTTTCTTCTTGAATATCCATTTGCACTCAACGGCCTTTCGGTCGCTAGGAGGATCCACCAAAGTCCATACTTGGTTTTCGCTCATGGATCCCAATTCGGATTTCATGGCTTCCAGCCATTTCTCAGAGTCTGGGCTCATCATCGCTTCCTCATAGTTCGTAGGTTCACTGTCTTCTACCAACAAGACAGTCAAGACAGGGTTGCCGTACCACTCAGGAGGGGCACGCGACCTTGTCGACCTGCGACGTTCAGTAGCAGCATCGTCCGAAGCTTCATGATCCTTGTCATTAGCTTCCTCTATTGTTGGTGCAGGCGACACTGGAACAATTTCAGGTGCTGCGCTACTCTCCAATTCAAGAGAAGGTTCAATAACCTCATCTAGCTCTACTTTCCTCCCACTCACTTCTTTCGAGAGAAACTCCTTCTCAAGAAAGGAACCGTTATTTGCGACAAACACTTTGCCTTCGGTTCTGTGATAGAAGGTATACCCAATAGTTTCCTTAGGGTATCCTATGAAGACGCATTTCTCCGCTTTGGGTTCGAGCTTGTCCGGTATCAACTTCTTGACGTAAGCTTCGCATCCCCAAACTTTAAGAAACGACAACTTAGGTTTAGCACCAAACCACAGTTCATACGGTGTCGTCTCAACGGATTTAGATGGAGCCCTATTTAAAGTGAATGCAGCGGTTTCTAATGCATAACCCCAAAATGATAACGGCAAATCAGTAAGAGACATCATCAATCGGACCATATCTAATAGGGTTCGATTCCGGCGTTCAGACACACCATTGCGCTGTGGTGTTCCGGGTGGCGTGAGTTGCGAAACAATTCCGCTTGCTTTAAGATGCGTGAGAAAATCATAACTCAAATATTCGCCCCCACGATCGGATCGTAGAAACTTAATCTTTCTGTTACGATGGTTCTCCACTTCATTCTGAAATTCTTTGAACTTTTCAAACGTTTCAGATTTATGTTTCATTAAATAGATATACCCATATCTACTTAAGTCATCAGTAAAAGTGAGGAAATAGCGATATCCACCGCGCGTCGAAACACTCATCGGTCCGCATACATCGGTATGTATGATTTCCAACAAGTCCGTTGCTCGCTCCATCATACCGGAGAATGGGGTTTTGATCATCTTGCCCATGAGGCATGGTTCGCATGTGTCAAATGATTCAAAATCAAGAGACTCCAAAAGTCCATCAGAATGGAGTTTCTTCATGCGCTTTACTCCAATATGACCTAGACGACAGTGCCACAAATAAGTAGTATTATCACTATCTACTTTGCATCTCTTAGCCTCAATGTTATGGATGTGTGTTTCATCCCTTTAGAGATTTAGAAGAAATAAACCATTCACAAGAGGTGCATGACCATAAAAGATGTTACTCATATAAATAGAACAACCATTATTCTCCGATTTAAATGAATAACCGTCTTGCAATAAACACGATCCGGAAATAATGTTCATGCTCAACGCAGGCACATAATAACATTTATTAAGGTTTAAAACTAATCCCAAAGGTAAAACTAAGGAGAGCGTGCCGACGGCCATCACATCAACTCTTGATCCGTTGCCAACGCGCATCGTCACCTCATCCCTCGCAAGCCGCCGTCTATTCCGTAGCTCCTGTTTCGAGTTACAAATATTAGCAACTGAACCGGTATCAAATACCCAGGCACTACAACGAGGGCTAGTAAGGAAAACATCAATAACATGTATATCAAATATACCTTTGATGGTGCCAGCCTTCTTGTCCGCTAAGTACTTCGGACAGTTGCGCTTCCAGTGACCCTTGTCCTTGCAATAGAAGCACTCAGTGTCCGGCTTGGGACCAGACCTGAGCTTCTTCTCAGCAGGGGCATTGCGCTTGCCGCCGCCCTTCTTGAAGGGCTTCTTTGATCCCTTACCTTTCTTAAAGGAGGGCTTGTTGACCATCAACACATGATTATCCTTCTTGATGTCCACTTCCGCAGCCTTCAGTTTTGCGAAGAGCTCGGTGATCGTATCAGTGGAACCAATCTGATTATGAGTCACTACAAAACTTTTGTAGCTGGGAGGGAGTGATTGCAGAACCCTGTCAATCTTGAGCTCCTCTGGAATCGTGCATTCCAGTTGCTCAAGGCGTTGAGTGTAGCCCGACATCTTTATGGCGTGCTCACTAACGGAACTCCCTTCCTCCATCTTGCAGTTAAAGAACTTCTCAGAGATCTCATATCTCTCAGAACGGGCTTGAGTCTGAAACATGGTTTTCAGATCCTCGAGAATCTCAAAGGGCCCGGGATAGGTTTCAAAAAGATTTTGAAGCTCCGGTTCCATAGCAAACAACATGGTGCTCTTAATCAGACCATAATCATCTTTGCGCGACTGATAGACAGCTTTCTCATCAGTCGGCGCAGTTGCAGCAGGGGGGTCACCTAACGCTTTACCAAGGACATAGTCCTTTTGTCCGCCAGACAGAATGATTCTTAGATTGCGGAACCAATTGGTGAAGTTAGACCCATTGTTTCTAAGCTTTTCCTTCTCAGCAAAAACGTTGAAGTTGAAGTTGGACTTGGCCATTGGATCTACAGTATTTGCAAGTACAATTTAGACTATGTTTATGATAAATAGTTCAACTTAATCAAATTACTAGATGAACTCCCACTAAATTCAACATCCCTCAAGTTGTTTAGTGAACACGATCCAAATTCACCACACCTAATCCGATCATCACGAGAAGAGATGTGGTTTCAATGGTGGACAACGAAGTGTCGATCATATCATTCATATGACTCATGCTTAACCTTTAGGTTCTTGTGTTCCGAGGCCATGTCTGTACATGCTAGGCTCGTCAAGTTAGACCCAAGTATTTCTGCGTGTGCAAAAACTGGCTTGCACCCGTTGTATGTGAGCGTAGAGTCTATAGCACCCGATCATCACGTGATGCTTGGACACGACGAACTTTCGCAACGGTGCATACTTGGGGAGAACACAGTTTTTATCTTGATCTTTAAGTGAGGAATCATCTTATAATGCTACCGTCGCGATCTAAGCATGATAAGATACATAAAAGGATAAACATCACATGCATATAACTTTATGTGACATGGTATAGCCTATCTTCGCGCAATGATCTCCATCTTGTGCGTTCCGGCATAATCTCCATCACTCCACCATGATTGCCTCCACCACGAATAGCAACTACAACTATTGCTAACTACTTAGCGATAAAGTAAAGCTATTACATGGCGTATAAGAAGTTGACTCGCAGGTCATACACAATTATAAAGACAACCATATGGCTCCTGCCGGTTGTGTACTCATCGACATGCAAGTCGTGAAACATTACAAAACATGATCATCGCATACAATATACACATCACATCTTGGGCCATACCATATCACAGAAAACACTCCCTGCAAAAACAAGTTAGACGCCTCTACTTTGTTGTTGCATGTTTTACGTGGCTTTATGGGAGTAGATGCTAAGAACGATTCTTACCTACGGAAAGCCACAACGGTGATATTATGGTTGCCAAACTCCGGTGTTAATCCCATGACAACTATAGTGAGAGAAACTGACATCCACCAGCCGCATGTGTGGAACAAGCCACACGTCAAGTGCGGAGCCGGTCTCGCGAACGACGTCGCGTAAGGTTGGCCTGGACCGCTTCAATCTCACTATCCCGCGTCATAAGAAGAACACAAACAAGAGGCTTGCAACAGAAAACATCAACGCCCGCAACAACCATGTTGCGTTCTACTCGTGAAACACATCTACGCATAGATCTAGCTCTGATACCACTGAAGGGTTTCGCGGCATAGTAAATCAAAATTTTCTACGGAGCGAACAGAGGGAAAGCCAAGATCTAATCTAGGAGATGCAAACAACGAGAGAGATTGGATTAGATCTTCATACCCTTGAAGATTCGCACAGCGGAACGTTCGTCGGAACGTGGGTGATGTAGTCGTACTCGCTTCTCCTCCTCGCGATCCGATCCGATCTAGCACCACAAGTGGCGGTGCCTCCGTGAGATGCACACGTGCAGCACCTCGACGTCTCCTCCTTCCTCGGACCAGCGAGTATGGTGGAGAGATAGATTGGATCTACAACACGATGGCGTGGTGTATATGGTGGAGAATTTCTGCTGCAGGGCTTCGCCTACAAACAGTCGGGAGGGAGAGAGGAAGGTAGCAAGGCTGCTAGGGCTTGGAGGAAGGTGTGTGGGGGGGGAGGGGGCGCACCACCCCTCTATATATAGAGGGGGGGGCGGCCAGCCCTTTCCCCTCCTCCAAGCCTATCTCTAGTTTAAACAATTTAAACTCTCCCTTATCTAGAAATCCTATCTCTAGTTTAAACGATTTAAACTCTCCCTTATCTAGAAATTCTATCCCGAGATTTAAACGAGTCAAATCTCTCTAGAATCGGCTGGGCCCTATGGGGCCTTGTGCCCCTGGCCCAATGCGTCCAGGACACTCCCTCATAGGCCCATGCCCCCTCCCGTAAGGTGGGGCCACGTTGGTCCCCTTCCGGAAGGTTCTAGAAGCTTCCGGTACAATACCGATTAACCCGGAACAATTCCGAACTCCAAAAACTGCACTGCCTTATATGAATCTTATTCTCCGGACCATTCCGGAACCTCTCGTGATATCCCGGATCCCGTCCGATACTCCGAACAAAAATTCATAAACCAATTATCCAATCTATCCTAGCGTCGAGATACGTTAAGTGTGTGACCCTGCGGGTTCGAGAATATGCAGACATGATCTTCTATCAATAATCAACAGCGGGGTCTGGGCACCCATATTGACTCCCACACATTCATCGATGATCATATCGGATGAACCACGATGCCAGGATTCAATCAATCCCATATATATATATTCCCTTCGTCTCGCGATATTTTACTTGCCCGAGATTCGATCGTCGGTACCGTCATACCTAGTTCAATCTCGTTCACAGCAAGTACTTTACTCGTGCCGTAATCGGATATCACTTTGTGATTAACTCCTTAACCACATGCTTGCAAGCGGTGTTGATATCGATTACCGAGTGGGCCCGAAGTATATCTCTCCGACTTGGGAGGGACAAATTCCATCTCGATACATACAACCCAACAAATACTTTCCGATCACCTGAGAGACACCTTTATGATCACCCTCTCATAGGATGACGTTTGATGACCTCAAAGCTTTCTTCCGATACCAGGGAGTTGCATTATCTCATGGTCTAAGGAATACAATATTTGACATAGGAAAAGCTTCGCAAAGACGAACACGATGACACGATCTAATTGCTCTGCTTTGTTTGGGTCTATCCACCATATCATTCTCCCAATGATATGATCTCATTATCAATTGACAACTCATGTCTATGGTTAGGAAACCTTAACCATCATTGATCAATGAGCTAGTCCATAGAGGCGTACTAGGGACACGGTGTTGTTCACAAACCACACAAGTATTAAAGTTTCCGCTTAATACAATTCTAGCATGGAATATAAACTTTATCATGAACAAGAATTATAATAATAACATCTTTATTATTGCCTCTAGGGCATAATTCCAACAGTATCGGGGTGGAGAAGGGATCCTCCGGCGGATCGGTGCCAGTCGCCATGTAGGTCGCGGCGTGGCGACTGGTCCGTCGCGGAGATCGGCGGAGTTTTCTGACCCGGAGTCAAAGTCAAAAATTCCAAGGATGGAGGGATCCTCGAAGTATCCCATGTTGGAGACCTGGGTGATGGAGCCCGCGGGTGAAGCCGCGGTGATGGATCCGGCGAGTGACGCCGGGGTCGCCGAGTCGGCGTCGTCGTTGAGGGCCGCGTCTTCCGAGGCCGCGGAGTTTTCGTCCATGTTGCTGTGGGCCGAGTTGTACTCGGAGGCGAGGCGATGGATCGTGCGGACCTGGCTCTCGGAGAGCTGGTCGCGTGGCAGAAACTCGCGGATGCGAGCCGAGTCCTCCGAGACGATGACGTCGGTGAGGCCGACGAAGAGGCTGATCGTGCCGACCGGCAAGATCATGCTGTGCATGACGGGTCGCGCCGCCGGGACGTAGCTGCTCGGCAAGATCTAGAGCATCTCGCCGATCGCTATCATGCGGCCGGTGGCGACCGTCTCGTTGATGGGCAGATTGGATCTCGCCGCAGAACACCGGTCAGACTGGCCAGGCCCCACGGTGGGCGCCACTGTCGTGGGAATGGTCACGGCAGATGCTGCAATCGGCAGCGAGTAGTAGAACGAGGGGCAACGGTGGCCAGCCATATGCGGTGCAAGATGAGGGCGGAGACACAGGGTTTTACCCAGGTTCGGCCCCCCGGAGGGTAAAGACCTACTCCTGCTAGATTGTATTATGATGGTGTTACAATGGGGCGAGCTCGACGGCTAGGCGGCGAGTCGCTTGGGTGTATGATGGAACGTGCCTCTACACGCCCTGTAGGGAGGTTTATATAGACTCACCTCCCCCTAGGGTTTACATATCTCAACCGAATCAGTTAAGGCTTCGGTACTCGTTTAACCTAATCCGACTGGGCCTATCTACTCGCCTGGGCCTTCAGCTTCCAGTCGCTTGGATCCACATCGGGCCTTGATCCAGTCGCCGTCTTGCAGGCCCACTCGCCAGTTCCTGGGCCAGTCGGAAACGTCCTGCTGGGTATACCCCGGTAGGCATATCCCCATCAGATGTGTACTTGACTAGTACTCGCAGTAGCACCTGGGTATTTGATATCGGTTTAGTTGCTAATATTTGTAACTCGAATCAGGGCTGCAGAACAAGCAACCGCTAGCAAGGGGTGAGGTCAAGATGCGTGTCGACAATGGATCAAGTGTTGATGTGATCGCCGTCGGAACGCTACCTCTCCACTTGCCGTCGGGATTAGTAATAAACTTGAATAATTGTTATCTTGTGCCAACACTGAGCATGAACATTGTATCTGGATCGTGTTTGATGCGAAGTGGTTATTCATTTAAATCGGAGAACAATGGTTGTTCTATTTATATGAATGAAATCTTTTATGGTCATGCACCGATGATGAATGGTTTATTTTTGTTGGATCTCGATAATAGTGTTACACATATTCATAACGTTCATGCTAAACGGATTAAACTTAATGATGATATATCCGCATATATGTGGCACTGTCGTCTAGGTCATATTGGCGTTAAACACATGAAGAAGCTCGATTCAGATGGACTTTTGGAATCACTTGATTTTGAATCATTTGATACATGTGATCCATGCCTTATAGGCAAGATGACTAGAACGCCGTTTTTTGGTTCAATGGAACGGGCGGCGGATTTATTGGAAATCATGCATTCTGATGTATGTGGTCCAATGAGTGTGTCAGCGCGAGGTGGATATCGTTATTTTGTTACTTTCACGGATGATTTGAGTAGATATGGTTATATCTACTTGATGAAACACAAGTCTGAAACCTTTGAAAAGTTCAAGGAATTTCAGAGTGAAGTGGAGGTGAGTATCTAAGTTACGAGTTTAGCACTCATATGGAACAGTGTGGAATTGTTTTACAACTCACACCTGCCGGAACACCACAACGAAATGGTGTGCCGGAATGTCGTAATCGTACTTTATTGGATATGGTTCGATCTATGATGTCTCTGACGGACTTGCCACTGTCATTTTGGGGTTATGCACTAGAAACTGCTGCATTCACTTTAAATAGGGCGCCATCTAAATCCGTTGAAAAGACACTGTATGAATTGTGGTTTGGAAACAAACCCAAACTATCATTTCTTAAAGTTTGGGGATGCGATGTATGTGAAGAAACTTCAACCGGATAAACTCGAACCCAAAGCGGAAAAATGTGTCTTCATAGGATACCCTAAGGAAACTATTGGGTATTCCTTCTATCACAGATTCGAGGGCAAGGTTTTTGTTGCCAAGAATGGATCCTTTTTGGAGAAACAGTTTCTCACGAAAGGTGTGAGTAGTCGTAAGGTAAAACTCGAAGAGGTTGTTGAACCTTCTCTTCAAAGTATGGCGAGTCGTGCAACACCGGAAGTCATTCCGGAGTTGGCTTCATCGAATGAAGAGGGAACTAATGATAATGATCATGAAACTCCAAAAGAGAGTACTACCAAACCTCGCAGGTCTAGCAGGACGTGTGCAGCTCCCGAGATATATGGAAACCTTGTTATGAATTTCATGGTTGATGAAATTGATGACTCTGTGACGTATGAAGAAGCGATGATGAGCCCGGATTCCAACAAATGGTTAGAACCCATGAAATCCGAGATGGAATCCATGTACGAAAAACAAGTCTGGAACTTGGTGGACTTACCTCACGACCAAAAGGCCGTGGAGAATAAATGGATTTTCAAAAGGAAAACTGATGCTGATGGTAATGTGACCGTCTATAAAGCTCGACTTGTCGCAAAGGGGTTTCGACAAATTCAAGGAGTTGACTATGATGAGACATTCTCTCCCGTAGCGATGCTAAAGTCGGTTAGGATTATGTTAGCAATTCCTGCATATTTTGATTGTGAGATATGGCAGATGGATGTCAAAACCGTGTTCCTCAATGGTAATATTGAAGAAGAGTTGTATATGATACAACCAAAGGGTTTTGTCGATCCTAAGGATGCTAACAAGGTGTGCAAGCTTCAGCGATCCATCTATGGACTGAAGCAAGCATCTCGGAGTTGGAATCTCCGCTTTGATGAGGTAATCAAAGAGTTTGGATTTATCTAAACTTATGGAGAGGCTTGTATTTACAAGAAAGTGAGTGGGAGCAATGTGGCATTTCTGATATTATATGTGGATGACATATTATTGATCGCAAATGATATAGATCTTTTAAACAGTGTTAAAAGTTATCTAAACAACAAATTTTCATTGAAGGACCTAGGTGAAGCGTCATACATATTAGGCATAAAGATCTATACAAATAGATCTAGGCGCCTAATAGGGCTATCACAAAGTATATACCTTGATAAGATTTTAAAGAAATTTAAAATGGACAGAAGTAAGAAGGGGTTCTGACCTATGTTGCAAGACAAGACATTGAGTAAGACTCAAAGTCCGGCTACAACGGAAGAAAGAGAGATAATGGACAAAGTCCCCTATGCTTCAGCCATAGGCTCTATAATGTACTCCATGCTATGTACAAGACCGGATGTGGCACATGCTATTAGTTTGACTAGTAGGTACCAATCGGATCTAGGTTCGGAACACTAGATAGCGGTCAAGAATATCCTTAAGTACTTGCGAGGAATAAAGGATATGTTTCTTGTGTACGGAAGTGAAGAAGAGCTCGTCGCTAAGTGTTATGTCGACGCAAGCTTTGACACCGATCCGGATGACTCTAAGTCTCAATCCGGATACGTATTTCTCATGAATGGCAGAGCGGTTAGTTGGAGGAGTTCCAAACAACCTGTGGTGGCAGTATCAACAACGGAAGCCGAATATGTTGCTGCTTCGGAAGCAGCTCAGGAAGCGGTTTGGATGAAGGAGTTCATATCCGAACTAGGTGTGGTTGCGAGCGCGTTGGACCCAATGGTGAGTAGGGGTTCTTAGCATGGAAAAAAAAAATTCTATCGCATGCAAACAAACAAGCCAAGATCTATCTACTAGATTGTAGCAACGAGTCGATAGAGGAACTCACCCTCGAAGATTCCAAAGAGGTTAACGAGAGCAGATTCTCGTGGGTGATGTAGTCGTACTCTTGACGATCTCAAGATCGCGTAGACGATCCTTCCGACGCTGCGTTCCGGCAGCGCTTCCGTAGTCGGTCACACGTTCGGTACTCGATGAAGACCTTCCTCTCCCTTGTTCCAGCAGGCAGCGGAGGTTGTAGCACTCTCCTCGCGATTCCGGCAGCACGACGGCGTGGTACCGGAAGTAGAGGGGAGATCTCGCAGGGCTTCGCCTTAAGCCAGAGCGAGTATGGTGGACTATGAGAGAGCCTCGGTGATCTAGGGTTTAGACGCACCAAGGAGAGGGAGCTAGGCCGGCGGCTAGGGCAAGGGGATTGCCCCAACTCGGCGACTTGGCAAACCCTAGGAGGCGGCAGCGACAATGGTGGAGGCCGGCGGCTAGGGTTTAGGTTTAGAGGAAAGAGGTGTTGTGTCCTTGGAGGGGCAGCCCTGCCCCTCCTTATATAAGTGGAGGGAGGCGCGCCAGGGGAGGGGAGTCCCTCCCCAACTCGGATCCCAAGTGGGCCGGCGGTGGATGGGAGGAACTCCTCCCCAAGTAGGTTTCCTACTTCCCCTCCACCTTCCAAAATAGCCGTTTGACTTTTCAAATTGGCGTTTGACTTTTTCAAACTAGGATTTGATTAAACCCTTTATTTTGTTCAGCGATGACACCTAGTACATGATGCAATCATTAAAACTTGGTATGACACATTCATGTACCCTTCCCCTCCGGAGTGCCGGACATTCCGGAACCTTCTAGAACATTCCCGATGAAAACACCGGAACCATTCTCCAACCCCGAAACATGACTTTCCTTATATGAATCTTATTCTCCGAACCATTCCGGATCTCCTTGTGATATCCCGGATCCCATCCGAGACTCCGAACAACATTCGGTCTCTTACTCATCATTCCATAACTACTTAACAACATCGAATCCTTAAGTGTGTCTCCCTACGGTTCGTAAATTATGCGGACATGATCGAGACACTTCTCCGATCAATAACCAATAGAGGAATCTGGAAATTCATATGGCTCCCACATATTTCTACGATTACTTTGCGATCGAATGAACCACTTACATACGATACCAATTTCCCTTTATCTCACGATAGTTTACTTATCCGAGGTTATGATCGTCGGTATCTCTGCATACCTAGTTCAACCTCGTTACCGATAAGTACTCTTTTCTCGTTCCCGTGATATGTGATCCCTTATGAGCCAGTCACATGATTGCAAGATAACTGGATGGCATTCCACCGAGAGGGCCCAGAGTATATATATCTGTCATATGGATGGACAAATCCCACTCTTGATCCATGTGCCTCAACCCATACTTTCCAAACACTCAATGCCACCTTTATAGCCACCCAGTTATGGTGTGGTGTTTGATGTCATCAAAGCATCCTTCCGGTGATGGTGATTAACATGATCTCATGGTCGAAGGAATTAGGTTAATATGTATCAGAAAGCTTATAGCAAATGAACTATATTAAATGACTTTGATCTTTATGCTACGCTTAACTATAGGAGTATGTCCATCACATCATTCTCCTAATGATATGACCCTTTTGTTAATAACATCTCTATGTTCATGATCAGGAAACCATGATCATATATTAACCAACAAGCTAGTTTAACAAGAGCCTTTACTAGGGACTCTTTTATGTTTACAAATCACACAAGTATTAATGTTTCCTGTTAATACAATTATAGCATGGTATGTAAACATTTATCATAAGTATGAAGATATGATAATAACCACTTTATTATTGCCTCTTGGGCATATCTCCAACAGTCTCCCACTTGCACTAGAGTCAATAATCTAGTTTCAAACCTTTGTGTATTCAACACATATGGATTTCCGGTGTTGTATGTACACGATTGCTAGTGGTCAACTGATCTCCGGATCTGACACTTCCAGGTCCGTGTGTAATTGCATGTCTTTGCGTCTCTACGCATCACTCATTCTCTAATGAGATGGCTTTGTATAATTTTGGTCCTTTGGTGAGACCTTTAGTTCTTTGGGGTTAAAACATGTTGATAATATTGTCGTACAATATATCTTCATAGTATTATCCCGCTGTGAACTACACCTAGTTTGATAACAAACTACTTGACACAAATGCCCTCTTTAGTTGCTATTATAGCAGTCATATACTTAGCCTTTTGTTGTAGTATCTGTCACAATGTCTTAACTTTGGAACTCATCCAAATCCATTATGGAACTTACTTTCCATTATATTGTTCCACCCTTAGTTTAGATTGAGATAAACTTAATTTGTACTTTGTGACAAAACTAGTATCAATGTAGTACTTTTACAATGAACTAACCATCTATTTGTCACTTCTACAAATAATATACTCTTAGTTCTTCCAAAAGATCATAAGAATATCCTTACTATTGTCCAATGATCAACTTATGAATCATTCTGGTATATGCTCATAACATTTAGAGTATAGGACATATCTGGATTTGTACATATCACAGTATGATTGATATAAATACTCTTTGTGATTTCATACGTCAAGTATCAATCTATACTTGAATCTTTGTTTCACTTACCCAGTGTCAATACACTTGAATATATCATCAATATTGAACTCATTCAATCCTTTCTGTGTGACAAGAACCTTTCTTGTAGTTTCTATATTGAACTCATTCAATACATCATCTATGTACTTTCGGCACAACCATATTAGCGTCTATTGATGCCAAATATTTGGGTTTTGCCCAAGTCTTTCATCGGGATGAAATTCTTAATATGTGTTAATAAAAGATACATCATTTCCAATCAACAATATGTCTTCCACATAATGTATTAGAAACATGTCTTAGCGCTCCCACTTAATTTCTTGCAAATGCAAGCATCTTCATCGTCTCCGATGAATTTAAACTCCTTTAACAGTTTCATCATAGTGAAGATTCCAACTCCGCAATGCTTACTTCAACCATTGAAGTTTGCATATGCATTTAGCATCCTTTGAATTAACAAAACCCTTTGGACCGTGTCATCCACACGTCCTAGGTAACCCTTCTATTAGAAGAATTTGTTTTGTTTATCCAACACATAACAAAATTATATGTCGTGGTTGCTACATTAATCCGTCTAGACTAAATATCGCTATGAAAGATCAAATATTGTCATAGTCAACCTTTGAACATTGTTGTGAACTCTTTCCCAACATGTCGACTATTTCATAGATGTGAAACATCCATGTCTATTTTACAGATCCAAACACAACTGTAAGGTCTTACACCTTTCTCGAGGGTCCTTCAAGTTCAAAACTTGATTTCTCGTGTATGGAACTATCACGGATTTTATGGCTTCAATCCATTTTATGGAGTCAGGGCCCATCATCGCTTCTTTGCATGTATTCCATTCATTATTCTCAAATAATGTTTCAACCCTCAAATCTTGGTATTTGATTGTTTACTCGACCTACTTGGTTCAATAGAAACTTTGACCTCCGTAACCATAACCTTTGAGGCACGTGAGCCATGAGCATTGTTGCTGCCTCCGGAACACTTTTCGGCGCTGCGCAACTTTGCACATATAGCTAAGGTTCTTTTAACCTTATCAAAGTTCTATTGTCCTCCCACTTAACTTTTCACGAAAAATTCCTTCTCAAAGAAACTTGACGTTCTAAGCGACAAACACTTTTGTCTCCGATGTTGTGGAGGAACAGTTATTTGAAATAACATACAAAGACAGGTTCATCTGACTTCGGTTGCAAACATCTTTCTTATGCATAGCATACCAATGTTTAAGAAAGGACTACTTGGGTTTTATCCCAAACCATAACTTTATATGGTGTCATTTCAACGGATTATGATGAAGCTCTTTTCAGTGGAAAAACGGTAGTCTCTCAAGCTTTTAATCTTTAAAATATAATGGCAGTTTTATGAATTACACCTTTGATCTTACCATGTCAAACAAGGTTTAATTACATATCTCGAACGCTCCATACTCTTATGGTGTTTCGGGAAATGCAAATCCACGGAACGATTCCTTAAATCTTAGGTATCATGCTAAACTTGTAACTCACATATCTTCCTTTATGATCTTATCATAAACTATTTATATTCTTGTTACAATGATTTTGCACTTCATCTTGAAAGTCTTTGAACTTTTCAAATGTTTCATACTTCATCCTTATTAAGTAAATATTCATATATTCACTCAAATTTTCGGAGAAAGCATATGAAGTTGAAATCCATCGCTCTTGACTACATATAATGGACTTCGTACAACAATATGTACAAGTTCCAATAAGCTAGTCATTCGTTCCCTTTTTGGCCTATGAACGAAGTTTTAATTATCTCTAGGAAAGTTTCACAAGCGTCATTTGATCAAAAATCAAAAGACTCCAAAGTCCCATCCACATGGAGTTTCTTCATGTTTTCTTTCCAATATAATTCAAACGGCGATGTCACTTCCTAAGTGATCTTTCAATCAATTTGTCTTTCGACATTTTTAGCACTAGTTTTATGGATGTGATTTTTCCAACGAGATTTGTGAATCATCCATCTTTTATGGATTACGGCAATTATTTGAACAACCCTTTTGTTCTCATAATACCTGATAAAACAAATCTTGAAGGCAAGCTTTGATGTTTAACAAGCAGCACAATAACCCTTTATTTGTTCTCGATGAACATCATCACATATTCTTTTGCTAGTTACTTAGGCCATTGCAGTTCATGAATTGTGTTGTTTTGTATGACGATTCACACCAACAAATTCAGTATCAAATACTTAAGAACCACATTGTTTAATAAGCAAAGAATATAGCCATAACATGTATATCATCTATATACTTAAGCTGAACAATTCTAGTCTTTTCTTTTCTGCCATATATTTATGAGATTCTCTTTCAGTATTTCCTTTTCTGTATGAAAGAATCTATCAACATCAATAGTGGAGCCATATACATGACACATAGTCCAAAGCGTGTATAATTAAATACCAATGTCTTTGGACTTGCACTTTGAAGTAGATCACCATCATCAAATGTTTGGTGTGCTTTCAAATTCCATTCTTTAGTAATCTCTTGGTGTGGTAAATATTTTACCTACATCAAATATTCACCCTTATCATGGAATTATTCATGATCAAGCTACTTTTAGCTTATAAAGATGAATCGCGAGTATAATGTTGCTCTCCAAAACCTTTTGGTGGATTAGGACAACTAGTGTCTCCAACCTTTTGCAAATTCTCATAAAATATGAGAACATGACTTTTGCCATATTATACTCTATCATGTTGTAACCAAAACTTCGTTTCAGATATCACAATATCTTCCACACATCATGGTTTCTGAAACAACTCTTTCAGATCCTAGATAACCTTGATATTAAGACAATCCTTTGAATATCAAGAATCATGGAGACAAACATGATACTCATACACTAACTCTTGGAATTGTCACTCTTATTTTAATACCAATTATTAAACTTCATGGAGTAACCGGAACTTACTGAAAGTTTGCAATAGGACTTTTAAACTTTAGATTAACACTTCAAAACAATACGATACCAGTTCGTAAAGTAACTAACCAGAATTCTATAGTTCTATCATCTCTATTAAAACTAAGCGCAATGTGGTAAACGGATGCCAATGACTACAACAATTATGCAAATTCACTTTGATTTAATTTATGATAAACAGTGTTCAACTTTTAATCATATTGCCGTTGAACTCCCACTCAAAACAATATCCCTCACATTGTTTTAGTGATCACACGAACCAAATCCACCACATCAAAACCGATCATCACGAGATTTGATGTAGCTTCAATGGCGAACAATCATCATGTTCATCATGTCTACTATATGACTCATGCTTTACCTTTCGGTGATCCGTGTTCCGAGACCATGTATGTACATGCTAGGCTCGTCAAGATTAAACCTTAGCTTCCGCATGAGCAAATCTGGCTTGCTCACGTTGTATACACTCGCAGAATCTAACACACCCGATCATCACGTGGTGCTTCGAAACAACGAGCTTTAGCAACGGTGCTTACTAAGGATGAACACTTTAAAACTTGAAATTGTGTGCTTGAGGGATCATCTTATAATGCTACCATCGTGAACTAAGCAATACAAGATGCATAAAAGGATTAACATCACATGCAATTCATAATATGTGATATGATATGGCCTTTCTTCTTGTGCTTCCGATCTCCATCTTCAAATACGAACATGATCTCCATCATCACCGGTGTGGCGTCAAGGTCAATGGCGCCGCTTCATGGTTGTCTTCCACCAGCATCAACTATTACAACTACTTTGAATAGACACGCGGGTCTTAACAGAATTTAAAGACAACCATATGGCTCCTGCCGGTTGCCAACTTACAATAAGGAACATTGCATACATCATATATAATCACAATCATGGCCATATCACATCACAGCACACCCCTGCAAAACAAAGTTAGACGCCTCTAATTTTCCTTGCATGTTTTACGTGGTTTGGGGCTTTCAATAAGTGTCGTTCTAACTTACGAACAAGAACCACAACATTGATACTAGTATTGTCAATCACCCGTTGTAAATTGAATCTTAACTATGTTGGGAGAAACAGGCACCCGCAAAAGCCACTTATGCAATACAAGTTGCATGTCAAGCGTGGAGCAAGTCTCATGAACGATGTCATGTAAGGTTAGCTCGGGCGCTTCATCCCACCATCCCGCAAGATGCAAAGTACACAAGAAGAAATCGACAACAAAAAACATCAACGCCCACAATGACCATTGTGTTCTACTCGTGCAACAGATCTACATATAGACACGGCTCTGATACCACTGTAGGGGTTCGTAGCATGGAAAACAAAAAAATTCTATTGCATGCAAACAAACAAGCCAAGATCTATCTACTAGATTGTAGCAACGAGTCGATAGAGGAACTCACCCTCGAAGATTCCAAAGCGGTTAACGAGAGCAGATTCTCGTGGGTGATGTAGTCGTACTCTTGCCGATCTCAAGATCGCGTAGACGATCCTTCCGGCGCTGCGTTCCGGCAGCACTTCCGTAGTCGTTCACACGTTCGGTACTCGATGAAGACCTTCCTCTCCCTTGTTCCAGCAGGCAGCGGAGGTTGTAGCACTCTCCTCGCGATTCCGGCAGCACGACGGCGTGGTACCGGAAGTAGAGGGGAGATCTCGCAGGGCTTCGCCTTAAGCCGGAGCGAGTATGGTGGACTATGAGAGAGCCTCGGTGATCTAGGGTTTAGACGCACCAAGGAGAGGGAGCTAGGCCGGCAGCTAGGGCAAGGGGATTGCCCCAACTCGGCGACTTGGAAAACCCTAGGAGGCGGCGGTGACAATAGTGGAGGCCGGCGGCTAGGGTTTAGGTTTAGAGGAGAGAGGTGTTGTGTCCTTGGAGGGGTAGCCCTGCCCCTCCTTATATAGGTGGAGGGAGGCGCGCCAGGGGAGCGGAGTCCCTCCCCAACTCGGATCCCAAGTGGGCCGGCGGTGGAGGGGAGGAACTCCTCCCCAAGTAGGTTTCCTACTTCTCCTCCACCTTCCAAAATAGCCGTTTGACTTTTCAAATTGGCGTTTGACTTTTTCAAACTAGGATTTGATTAAACCCTTTATTTTGTTCAGCGATGACACCTAGTACATGATGCAATCATTACAACTTGGTATGACACATTCATGTACCCTTCCCCTCCGGAGTGCTGGACATTCCAGAACCTTCTAGAACATTCCCGATGAAAACACCGGAACCATTCTCCAACCCCTAAACAGGACTTTCCTTATATGAATCTTATTCTCCGGACCATTCCGGATCTCCTCGTGATATCCCGGATCCCATCCGAGACTCCGAACAACATTCGGTCTCTTACTCATCATTCCATAACTACTCAACAACATCGAATCCTTAAGTGTGTCTCCCTACGGTTCGTGAATTATGCGAACATGATCGAGACACTTCTCTGATCAATAACCAATAGAGGAATCTGGAAATTCATATGGCTCCCACATATTTCTACGATTACTTTGTGATCGAATGAACCACTTACATACGATACCAATTTCCCTTTGTCTCACGATAGTTTACTTATCCGAGATTATGATCGTCGGTATCTCTGCATACCTAGTTTAACCTCGTTACCGATAAGTACTCTTTTCTCGTTCCCGTGATATGTGATACCTTGTGAGCCAGTCACATGCTTGCAAGCTAATTGGATGGCATTCCACCGAGAGGGCCCAGAGTATATCTATCCGTCATATGGATGGACAAATCCCACTCTTGATCCATGTGCCTCAACCCATACATTCCAAACACTCAATGCCATCTTTATAGCCACCTAGTTACGGTGTGGTGTTTGATGTCATCAAAGCATCCTTCCGGTGATGGTGATTAACATGATCTCATGGTCGAAGGAATTAGGTTACTATGTATCAGAAAGCTTATAGCAAATGAACTATATTAAATGACTTTGATCATCTTTATGCTACGCTTAACTATAGGAGTATGTCCATCACATCATTCTCCTAATGATATGACCCTGTTGTTAATAACATCTCTATGTTCATGATCAGGAAACCACGATCATATATTAACCAACAAGCCAGTTTAACAAGAGGCTTTACTAGGGACTCTTTTATGTTTACAAATCACACAAGTATTAATGTTTCCTGTTAATACAATTATAGCATGGTATGTAAACATTTATCATAAGTATGAAGATATGATAATAACCACTTTATTATTGCCTCTTGGGCATATCTCCAACATGGTGATCTATTGTGACAACAATGGTGCCATTGCCAATGCGAAAGAACCAAGGTCTCACAAGAATTCCAAACATATTAAGCGCCGGTTTCACTCCATTCGCGAGCATGTCAAGGATGATATAAAGATTTGTAAAGTACACACGGACCTCAATGTAGCAGATCCATTGACTAAAACTCTCCCTAAAGCAAAACATGATAAACACCAGAACTCCATGGGTGTTAGATTCATCACTATGTAACTAGATTATTGTCTCTAGTGCAAGTGGGAGACTGAAGGGAATATGTCCTGAGAGGCAATAATAAAGTGTTTATTATGTATATTCCAAGTACAGATGTTTATTTTGCATGCTATAATTGTATTAATACGGAAACGTTAATACATGTGTATTTAATAAACAAACAGAAAGTTCCTAGTTATGCCTCTCTCATAAACTAGCTCGTTGATTAACAAGATGATCAAGGTTTCCTGATCATGGACATTGGATGTTGTTAATAACAAGGTCACAACATTAGTGTAATGGTGTGATGAACATTCATCCGAAGTATAGCATTACGATCAAAGTCATTGAGTTTATATTGCTATAACAACATACGAAGTGATCCTAATCCTTAGACCATGAGATCATGTCAATCACTAACACCGGAAGAGTTTCTTGATAACATCAAACGTCACACCATAACAAGGTGATTATAAAGAAGGGTTCAGAACTACTAAAGTGTTATGTTGAGGCCCATGGATAGAGAGTGGAATTTGTTCATCCCGATGATGAATAGATATGCTCTGGGCCCTCTCGGTGATATCACATTGGTTAGCTTGCAAGCAAGTGATTTGATCACTAGAATGTTATATCAGGGGAACAAGAAAAGATTACATGTCGGTAACGATATCAAACTAGGTATGGAGATACCGATGATCGAATCTCGGACATGTAATATATCGCGAAACAAAGAGATTAAGATACTAGCGTAAAAGGTTCTGACAATCACAAGAAAGTTATCGTTGAATGTGTGGGAGTCAGTATGGGTCTCCAGATCCCGCTTCTGATTATTGATCGGAGAAGGGTCTCGATCATGTCGACATTATTCGCGAACCATAGGGTGACACACTTAAGAGACAGCGTGTAACACCCTCAGAATCGATCCTATGCAAGTTTTAGCGAAACCCGCCAAACCCGCATAGAAACGATTCAAAGGTGCCCACCAGGCACTTTCGTGCGGGTGGAAAACGAAGTAATAACATTACACAACAGTCCTCGATGGGACCCACAGAACAGAGATATATACAACACGACTCCATGAGTCAAGAATACAGATATAATATACAAAGATCCAAATCACCTTGAACATGATAGAGCGTCCGACTACGGACAAGATGCAAATGGGGCTAAGAGCCCTGAAGAATAACCAATGGCGTCCATAACCCTGCCCAGGCCAAGCCGGAAGGGTAACCCTGCTAACGACGTCGATCTCAAAACCTGCTTAAACAAAAGGGGTGCCGACAAAGGGCAAAGGAAAAAGAGGAGCGTCAGTACTGAGGCCAGTACACGGCAAGGCTAGAATTCGGCGGTCCTCGCCTACATAGGTATGGTGGACTGAAGCGGCAGCGGCAGCATGCACTAAACAACCTATAGAGACTCGATACAACTGGCGGCTATCAGAGAGGGATAAGAAAGACCTGTGCGGAACCAACATGATTCTACCAACAGACAAACCCATCCTGGTGTTCCCCCTCGAGACCAAACGAGGAAGTCGACCGAGGAACTCACACAGTTGGCAGTTTTATTTATTCAGTTATAGTTGCGGCAATTACTAGTCAAATATAGATAGTCATCCTGATAAAATAAGCAGTGGGCAGTTTTATTTAACCAGTCCGTTGTAGTTGCAACAATTACTAGTCAGATACAATTAGCATGAGATATCCCAAAACCCAGCAGTTGTTGGTACTTTGATTTAGCCATTCCGTTATAGTTGCAATACTTACTAGTCAGATACAATGGTCGCAAGCGACAAACCAAACAAGGAATTGTTGGCAGTTTTATTTAACCATTCCATTGTAGTGGAGCTGATTACTAGTCATTATAAAGTCAAATTTATAGCACTACTTTAGTTATAGTTGTTGTGGCATCCCGCAAAACACTACTAGAAAATAGCGTTGTTTTTGTGCATTGCATCATCGTGACCGCATGCTCATGTCATCATGCCACATTGCATTTGAGCATCGTCATCATCTTGCATTTGCTTGCATACAACTAATTGCGGAAAAACCTATTTTGTGTTTCCAAAACGCCCCATCTTTATTCAAACACCAAAACCGGGTCTCCGGATTATTTTGTTTTGTCTGCTATCGGTTTGCAGAGGCTTTGTTTTAATCAAATAAAATATTAAATTATTTTAGTGGGGGCAGTCGAACGGGCCGATTCGACCCGCACGACCACCCCAGAAATTTAAATCGGTCCAACCTAAATCCCTAATCTACCCAACCTAGTCTACCCACCCCTCTGGCCACCTCACCCCCACCTATCCCAGGCCGCCACGTCACCCTGCCCTCCCTCCCAACCAATCCCCTTATGCCACCTGCCACTCCCTCACCTCTCTCTCTCACCCCTCAGCCCACACACGCACGCGACACACCCACACACACTGCCCCAACCGCCGGCTGGCCCACCACCTGCCCCCTGTCCCGCACGTCCCCACCTCCCCACCTGGAACCTCCCTCGATCCCCACCCCGACGCGCCCGCAGTCCCCTCTCTCCTCCCTTCTTCTCCCACCTCGGCCACCGCCAACCTCCGCCGCGCGCCTCCCGCCTCACCTCCCCACCCTCTCCCCCTCGCCGGCTCTCTCCATCAGAGCCCCGGCCGCCTCCGCCGCTTCCCAGGCTCCACCGCTCGCCACCGCCCTCGACCCCGACTCCTCAGTTCGCCCCGGCCCGAACTTCCTTCCCCTCGCCCAGCCTCGCCGGCCGCCCCTCTCTCGCCGGTTCCGCGCCGCCCGTGGCCGCGCATCCGGCCGCCCTTCGCCGTCCTGCGCCCAGCCTCTGTCGCCCCGCGCCTCTCTCTGCGCGCGCCGCCAGGGACCCCGAGCCCGCAGCCGCTGCCGGCCCCCACGCGTCCCCCCTAGCAGGTCGCGCGCCGCCCCGACCCCCGCGTGCTCCGGCCAGCGTCCCCGCCGCCAGGCCCTCTCCGCCCGTCGGTCCCGCGCCTCTCCCCGGTCGGCTGCGCCCCCGTCGTAGCCCCGCCCTCCGTCTGCGAGCCCGCGTGCCGCCCCGGCCTCCATCCTCTCCGGCTCACCGTCCCCGCGAGCTCCGCAGGCCGCCGGCGCCTCTGCCTCTGTTGGCTGCGGCCGAGCGCCGACAGGCACGCCATGCCCATCTCGTGTTGTTCCCTGCAACGCTAGTGCGGCCGCGTTTGACAAAACCCGAAGCCACCAAGTGCTACGTCTCCAAGATCTCCCGAGGCGGCTACAAGTTGACCATTAATGATAAATCTGCGCCCGAGATCTATGTCACGGACGCCAAGTTCGCCGAGACTCCCGTACCCGAAGACCCCAGATGCGACAAGTGCTTCTTCCCGGATCAGATGCCCGAGAACCCGGACGCCCAGGTCATCGACACGGATACGACAAGTGCTCCTCGAGGATGCCAAGTTACTCACCCCGAAGGCCAAGACCGACTCGATGGCGCGGACCCGACAAGATCTGCGCGACGACAAGAACGACACCAACCGGGGCGAATCCGATGCCCCAACGCTAGACCAAGTACTTCCTCCCGGATGCGACAAGATCGACCTCAGATATCCGAGAACGATCCCGCCGAGGCCGTCGAACCCCGAACCCTGAGACCGACCCCGAACCCCGGAACCCCAAGTTCGTCGAGACCCTAATGCGTGAACCCCTTCCCGAAACCCTATTTCATAACATAATACAACTTATTGCATATTAAATTTTCATCCTCGCATGCATATCATTGGTTTGGGGGCCTTATGTCGATTCACCTCATAATTAAATATGGGGTCCATATGCGGGCAAATCTAGCCTTATATTGGTCCCATTTAAATTTGTGTAGCGAACCGGTAACTTATCTTGCCCTGTTAATACAACATTTAAATTGCGGGGTATCTAGACAACATAAACCATCTAAGCAATTGTCGGGACCCCGGTTCCGCTTAATATGACCTAATTGCATCGCACCTTGTCATGCCATGCATCATACCTGCATCATGCCCGATCTTTTGCCGTAGTATTAAATAGTGCATCCGGTGTTTATTCTAGTGTTTTGCTTCTTC
This sequence comes from Avena atlantica, assembly GCA_910589765.1. Taxonomy (NCBI): domain Eukaryota; kingdom Viridiplantae; phylum Streptophyta; class Magnoliopsida; order Poales; family Poaceae; genus Avena; species Avena atlantica. The sequence goes on from OU342733.1 coordinate 425,020,474, forward strand.
GCGGATAAGGCCGTTGAGTTGATGCGGGTGTCGACCCGATCTTCGGTTGAACCTTCGGCAATGTTTTCAGGCGAGCATCTCCCCCTTTCTACCTATCTTACTTTTATAGTATTTATTTCCCTCCTGTTGATCTATTGCTATCTGTGTGGCGTGCTCTAGTTTTCGTATCCGTGATATCCCTTGCAGCCCTATATTGCCATGGCCACCTCCTACAACCTGTTGTTTGGTAGATAGTTGGACTTGCGCGTCGTAGTCGCTTGCTCAAGTGCTGTTGCGTGTCGCCATGTACCACAGTTGTTGGAGTATTGCCACATGTCTGATGTTGGAGATGATCTCGGCTTTATTTATCGTTCACTTTAATTCCTGTTTAACAACTAAAATTGAAGTAAGTAAGCAGAGGCATCGGTGGGTGATAGATAATATTTGGTTTCCGACCGCCCACTTGTGTCCCGTAGGACCCCGAGTACTTGATACCTGTTCCTTGATTTATCGCGCTATCCACATACGGGGAATTGTGGGACCCCCCTTAGCCAGAGCTTGATTCCGTCTTATTTCTTGGGGCCACAAACTAGTTTGAAGTTTTATTTACGATCCTGTACGTATGCCATGCTACTTTTGTATTTACGATTGTGCGAGGAGCACACTGTACTGTTTAGGAATTGTGACCCGTTTTCGCGGTATCGACAAGCCCAGTCACACTTTCGGGTTCCCAGTCGTTTACAGCCGGCCCCACACACCTTAAGTCCGTCTCGAAGTCAGCTAACTTCGTTGCGGGTCTACTTTAAGGGGTGGCCCCCTGAAATATTTCTGAATCTTGTGATTGCTCTGTCGTGAAAGCCTCGTTGGGTTTTGATTTAGTTTTTCCGAGGTCGATCGTGTGTGTGTTGCTATTTGTGCACCCCAGCCGGGTTAAAACTTTCTGAAAGCCGTGTCCGCGGTTATGGACGACTTGGAGCACAGTATCTCGATCATAGACAACTATAACTAAAGTTCACTGTTATAAATTGAATTGTATCTGATATGACTAGTAATCAGCTTCAACTACAACGGAATGGTTAAATAAAACTGCCAACAATTGCTTGTTTGATTTGTCGCTTGCGACAATTGTATCTGACTAGTAAATATTGCAACTACAACGGAATGGCTAAATAAAAGTACCAACAACTGCTGGGTCTTTGGGTTATCTCATGCTATTCATACCTGACTAGTAAGTGTCGCAACTACAACGGAATGGTTAACTAAAAGTGCCCACTGCTTAATTTATCAGGATGATTATCTATACTTGACTAGTAATTGCTACAACGATAACCGAATAAATAAAAATGCTAACTGTGTGAGTTCCTCGGTTGACTTCCTCGATCGGTGTCGAGGGGGAAACGCCATGATGGGTTTGATTGGTGGTAGTATCAGGTTGTTCCGAATAGGTCTTCTTACCCCTCTCTGATTGCCGCCAGTCATGTCGAGTCTCTATAGGGTGATCCGTGCATGCTGCCGCTGCCGCTTCAGTACACCATACCTATGTAGGCGAGGCCCGCCGAATTCTAGCCTCGCCGTGTACTGGCCTCAGTACTAACGCTCCTCTTTTTCCTTTGCCCGTTGTCGGCACCCCTTTTGTTTAAGAAGGTTTTGAGATCGACGTCGTTAGCAGGGTTACCCTTCCGGCTTGGCCTGGGCAGGGTTATGGACGCCATTGGTTATTCTTCAGGGCTCTTAGCCCCATTTGCATCTTGTCCGTAGTCGGACGCTCTATCGTTTTCAAGGTGATTTGGATCTTTGTATATTATATCTGTATTCTTGACTCATGGAGTCGGGTTGTATATATATCTGTTCTGTGGGTCCCATCGAGGACTGTTGTGTAATGTTATTACTTCGTTTTCCACCCGCACGAAAGTGCCTGGTGGGCACCTTTGAATCGTTTCTATGCGGGTTTGGCGGGTTTCGCTAAAACTTGCATAGGGTCGATTCTGAGGGTGTTACGGTTGTCTATGATCGAGATACTGTGCTCCAAGTCATCCATAACCGCGGACACGGCTTTCAGAAAGTTTTAACCTGGCCGAGGTGCACAAATAACAACACACACTCGATCAACCTCGGAAAAACCAAATCAAAACCCAACGAGGCCTTCACGACAAAGCAATCACAAGATTCAGAAATATTTTAGGGGGCCACCCCTTGGAGTACACCTGCAACGAAGTTAGCTGACTCCGAGACGGACCCGAGGTTTGGGTGGACGGCTGTGAACGACTGGGAACCCAAAACTGGGCTTGTCGACACCGCGAAAACGTGTCCCGAACCTAAACAGTACAGTGTGCTCCTCGCACAATCGTAAATAAAGAAGTAGCATGGCATAAGTACAGGATAGTAAATAAAACCTCAAACTAGTTTGTGGCCCCAAGAAATAAGACGGAATCAAGCTCTGGCTCAGGGGGGTCCCATAATCCTCCCGGATGTGGATAACACGAATATTCAAGGAACAGGTATCAAGTACTCGGGGTCCTACGGGACACAAGCGGACGGTTAACAACCAAATAACATCTATTGCCCACCTGTGCCTCTGCTTACCTACTTCAATTTTAGTTGTTAAACAGTAATTAAAGTGAACGATAAGTAAAGCCGAGATCATCTCCAACATCAAACATGTGGCAAAACACCAACAACTGTGGCACTTGACGACACGCAACAGCACTTGAGCAAGCGACTACGACGCGCAAGTCCAACTATCTACCAAACAACAGGTAATAGGATGTATCCAAGGCAATATAAGGCTGCGAGGGATATCTCGGGTACGAAAAACTAGAGCATCGCAACACAGATAGCAACAGATCAACAGGAGGGAATAAATACTATAAAAGTAAGATAGGTAGAAAGGGGGAGATGCTCGCCTGAAAACATTGCCGAAGGTTCATTCGGAGATCAGGTCGAAGCTCACATAAACTCAACGGCCTTATCCGCGAAGAAGCAAAACACTAGAATAAACACCGGATGCAATATTTAATACTACGACAAAAGATCGGCATGCTTATGATATGATGCATGGCATGGCAAAGGTGCGATGCAATTAGGCAAGATTAAGCGGAACCGGGGGTCCCGACAATTAATTAAACGATTCAAGTTATTTATCTACCCCGCACATTAAATGTTGTAATAACAGGGCAAGATAAGTTACCGGTTCGCTACACAAATTTAAATGAGGCCAATATAAGACTAGATTTGCCCGCATATGGGCCCCATATTTAATTTAGGTGAATCGGCATAAGGCCCCCAAACCACATGATTATGCATGCGAGTATGACAATTTAATATGCAACAATTTATATAGTTGACCATTTATAAAATAGGGTTCTCGGATAAGGGTCACACATTAGGGTTCGACGATCTTGGGGTTCCGGGGTTCGGTCTCGGGGTTCAGGGATCGACGGGATCGTTCTCGGCAGAAACATTCTCGATCAAAGGGTAGATCTTGTCGCATCCGGGTTCTCGGCGAGCTCGGCGTCCGGGAAGGAGAACTTGTTGTCCAGGGCCTCGGTGTCCGGGGTGAAGTACTCGGCGTCCTCGAGGGAGTACTTGGCGTCCGGCGGTAGATCTTGTTGGTTTCACTCCGAAGGACTTGTTGTTCTGCAGCGGAGATCATGGTTCATCGGGGTTCGGGTCTTCGGGGTTCAGGAGGCGAACTTGGCGTCCGAGGGTTCCTCCGAATCCGTGGCGCGTCCGTGTGGTGGATCTTGGGTACCGGCGTCATCGGGTTCCACCTCGCACATGGGTCGACGAAACCCGCAACGATGCAGATCTTGGCAACAAAAGAGCGTCGGGGCCCTTGTGACGAGACGGTCTTGTGCTTCGGGAGGGTCGGGGAACTCAGGGAGCGCATCACGCCCGGTACTGGACAGGGGCGGCCACGCCAGCGGCAGGAGCTGAACGGGGAACGGTCGACGATGGCCCGCGTCACGGTGGCGCCAGCGGCAGCGCCCGGGGATGCCGAGGAAGCCCGGAGGCAGAGGAGATGACGGGGAGGAGCCAGGCGGCGTCGGCGTCGGGAGGAGGTCGACGGGGCGCAGACCGAGGCGAGGCAGGCGGAACGTCCTCGGATGCCGGCGGCCGGAGGGGGTCACGCGGCCACGCGCCGGTGTCGGTGACCGACGCAGGGCGGCGAGGAACACAGCCGGGTGCGGCCGCGAGGGGGGATGGGGACCCGCGGGGAGCTCTTGCGGCCGGCGGGGACGAGCGCCGGGCGCGGCCGGGGCCGGCGCTGGAGGCGGCGGTCGGCGAGATACGGGCGGCTCCGGGGAGACGACGAGCGTCGGGAAGGCCGGCGGCAGGGCTTGCGGGAGGGAACGGCGAGCGTGGAGACGACGGGGAGGAGGTACTGGTCGGAGAGGGGAGCGGGAGGGGGTAGCGGCAGCGGCCGGTGGCGAGCGGGGTCGGCGGAAGGGGAAGGAGGCCGGCGGTGGCGAGCTCGCCGGAGAGGAGGAAGAAGGGCGGGGCGGTGGCGGTTGGAGAGGAGGGAGGAGGAGGTGGGCGAGCGCGGGAGGAGGAGCCGACGAGGAGGGCGGCGCTCGGCCGGAGGCGGCGGAGCAAGGCGGGGGTGGGCGAGAGCAGAGGGAAGAAACGCGGGGTCGGGGGTGGTTTCCGTGAGGTGAGTGGGGTCGGGGTGGGGCCAACGGGCGCAGGAGGTGGGGCCGGGCCAGGAGTTAGTGGGGGTGGGGTTGCTGCGGGTTGGGAGAGAGAGAGAGGGAGGGGTCCGGCTGGGCAGGTGGGACCGGGAGGAGGAGGAGTGGGTTGACCAGGGGAGAGAGAGGGAGGACTGCGGGATGGGGCCAGGCGCGGGTGGGGCCCAGGGACAGGGAGAGGGAGAGAGAGGGGTAGAAGTGGGGCGTGTGAGAAAGAGAGAGGGGGGGAAAGTCTGGGATTGTTGAGGTGGCAAGGTGGGTAGGGATTGGGGCCAGGGGTGAGGTGGCGAGCTCGGATAGGTGGGTAGGATAGGTTTGGGTAGTTTTAGGAATTAGAGGGGGCTGGTTTAGGTGGACCGATTTATACCGGGGGTGGTCGACTGGGTCGAATCGGCCCGTTCGACTGCCCCACTAAAAATAATTAAATATTTTATTTACTTCAAACAGGGCTTTTGAAAACCGATAGCAGACAAAACAAAATAATCCGGAGACCCGGGTTTTGCGTTTGAATAAAGATGGGGCGTTTAGAAAACAAATTAGGTTTTCCCGAAAATAGTTTTATGCAAGCAAATGCAAGATGATGACGATGCTCAAATGCAATGTGGCATGATGACATGAGCATGCGGTCATGACGATGCAATGCACAAAAACAACGCGATTTTCTAGTAGTGGTTTTGCGGGATGCCACACAACGACATCCATTTGGAGCAACAGTTTTATGCCGAAAAGAATAACAAACGCAGAAATTTATTTCACTAGATACCGAAACAGGTTTTCGGGTGAAATTGTAGAAAGTGTTTTTGCATGTGAAATAAAATACTAGCAAGGGGTTATATGTGAATGTTTGTCATTAAAGTAATTGACAAAATTCTGAATAAATAAAAGGAGTTTTATTTAATGAGAGTTTGCATTAAATTTGGTGGAAATTTAATGGAAATTTGAGTGGGTTTTTGAGTGGAGGGAATTGAAAGGAATTTGGTGAGTGGAGTGTCCACCCACATGAACGAGGGGAGGGAAAGGGGGCAGCCCCCATGCGCCGGACACCCCTTGGGTTTCCCCCTCCTCCTATAAAAGGATCCCCCTCTCCTCTCTCTCTCTCACTCACACCTCATCGTGAAGGATCTCTCTCCCCCTCTAGTATTTATTCCCCATGGTCTCGGACTAGCGAGATACATGTTCCAGGTGGCTATTCGGCAAGAAAGAGTTGTGCTTCCGTTGCATCGCTGGAGCGAGGAGGCAGAGGTTGCTCGGTGCCTCGGACGTGTGTGCGAGCATGGATGCTCCGCTGATTTGCGGTGCTAAGGACTTCCTCTCGATCTTAAGATCAGCAAGAGATCGTCTACATCAACCACGAGTTTAACTCGTTAAGCTTTGTTGGTCTTCAAGGGTATGTTCTCTACGGATATACATCCGCCCGTTGTTTATATCTAGTAGATAGATCTTGGTATATAGTTGTTTCCATCGTAGGAATTTTTTGTTTTCTATGCTGCGAACCCTATAGCTCGGCCTCCAACCCCCTCCTTCTTCACGGAAGAGTAGATCCGAGCCGACGCCGAGCACGACATCGAGTGTTAGGATCTCGCCGACATCGACGGCGAGGAGACTCAGGCCGAGCCAACGCAGGCAGAGGACACCGAGGGTGAAGCCTTGCTGCTGGCGAAAGGCAAGAAGGGGAAGAAGAAGCCGGACACTTTAGCGGACGCTCGGATCAAGTGGATCGTAGCCGAGGACACCTGTCTCGCCGAAGCTTGGAAAATGGTGAGCATGGATCCGATCACCGGTGCCAACCAGAATTCAGACAACTATTGGTGGCGCGTGAAGGTAGCGTTCGACGAGCGTAGCCTTTGCGACCCAAAGTATCGCAAAATTCACATGGAGCGAGGGGAGAAGGCTATTACCAACCATTGAGCAATCATATAGATTGCGTGCAGCAAGTGGCACATCTGTGTGGAAGAGGTGGAACGCACACAAGCCAACGGGGAAAACATGGACAACAAGGTACTCGCGAACACTAGCTTTGTCGTGCACTCGCTTCCATTTTGACACACTTGACACACTTCCATTTTGCAGCTTCGTCGTGCACTTGCTTTGTTTCGAGAGAACATGAAGATGGAGTTCAAGTTCCATCATGTCTCCGAGGAGATCGAGAACTGCAAAAAGTGGCGGGACACTCGCCTGAGCCTCTCCAAGACCAAGGACGGCGTCTATAACCCGGAGGCCCCTCCCGCTGCTGCCAGCGAAGGAAGACCAGATATCGGCCAGAAGAAGGCGAAGATGCTCAAAGCCGCTGGACCTCCCGCCGAGCGTCTCCAGGCTTCGATCGAGAAATGCATCGCCGACACAAGGGCGCACGCCGAGAAGAGGCCCGAGAAGACCGACGAGCGTTGGAAGCAGCTGATCGAGACACAAGGGGAAAAAGTGGCGCACATCAAGGCCAACCTCGCTGAGAAGAAGGCCAACTACGCCGCCAAGAAACGCAACAAGGATCTCAATTTCCTGATGGGCGGCGAGGACACGTCGAAGATAAGCTCGCCGGTCAAGGCCTGGTACATGGCGCAACGTCAGGCCATTCTCCAGGACGAGATCACGTCTTCCCCTTCACCTGCGCCAAACGCCCCCACGTCGAGCTCTGCTTCCACTTCCTCCAACCCGTCGGCCTCCGCCGGCGAGACGAACGACCAAGCCGCGTCGGCCACGCCGCAGGAGTCCATCCCATCGACGATTGAGAGTCATGTTTCGTGTTCTGTAATAATCTGTCGCCGAATTTATGGACGTTTCTGTCAAACACCTCGTGGCCGAGCACTCGCCAATAAAAATTCAAATTTATCCATTCATCTAGATACTCGGTCTGAATACGCGAGTAGAAAACTGGGTCAGGAAAAAATCAAGTTCGATCCGGACTAAAAGAAATGTCCGGATTTCGGCCAACAAGTGGTAAACGCTTCCTGAACTTTCCGTAGCGTACGCTTTATGCTGACAAAGTGGGTCCGTGCTGTCAGGTAACTTGATCGTAAATAGGCTTTGGCTGTTCCTTAGTTCCAGCCCATCTCGCCTCTGTTTGCAAAAAACCCTAGCACTAGACGCCCCACCGCCGCCACCGCCGCCGCCACCGCGCTAGCAGCAGCTGTGTAGGCGTTGTCGGAGAAGATGAAGGAGGAGGGGAAGAGCAAGGGGAAGGCGCTGGACATCCTCGCGGGCTCCGACGACGACTCCGACGCCCCCGCCGAGGACAACTCGAAGATCCAGATCAACGAGGAGTACGCGCGCCGCTTCGAGCACAACAAGCGGCGCGAGGCTCTTCAGCGCCGTGAGGAGCAGAAGAAGAAGGGCCTCATCGCCGAATCCGAGGACGAGGAAGACGACGACGACGACTCGTCGGACGAGGACGTCGCCGTGGCGTCCCGCCGCGTCGACCGCCGCTTGCTTCAGGTCATCCGCCGCATCCGCAGCGGCGACAGCGCCCTTTTCGACGAGAAAGCCAAGGTGTACTCCTCCTCGTCTGAGGACGAGGACGAGGCCGACGAGGAGGGGGAACCCAAGGAGGGGAAGGCCAAGAAGGAGCGGCCACTCTACCTCAAGGACGTGAACGCCCAGCACCTGCTCGAGGAGGGCCCCGAGTTCGCGGCGCAGACTGGCCGCGGCAACAAGTACGACAGGATTGCGTATGACGAGCGCCAGAGGGAGGGTCTGAAAGAGTTCCTTGAGGCAGAGAAGAAGGAATTAGGCGATGGTGATGAGGACGATTTGTTCATGGAGAAGCAGGCTGATGGAGATGGGGACGAGAGTGAAGAGGATGAAGATGAGAAGCAGACGGAGGAGCTGTTGGGTGAGGTCTTCGGGAATGACGAGGAGCTGGATGAAAACGAGAAGTTCTTGAAGAATTACATACTCAATAGGCCGTACCTTGAAACAGGGATGGGCAATAACTTCTCTCTGGATGATATCCAGGAGGTGTCGGAGGAAGAGGCTGAGATCCAGAAGTGGGAGGATTATCAGGATAATTATAATGCCCGAGGTTATAATTACCGGCATGAGGAGGTGGCAGCGTCTGAGGTACCAGTGACTGATAGGGTAATGGGACATCCCCGGGTTGTTGAGGGGTCTGTCAGAAAGAAGGAGAGCAGCAGGAAGAAGCAGCGGAAGAGCAAAGAGGAACGGAATGCACGAGCCAAGCAGGAGCAGGCAGAGGAGCTGAAGCATCTCAAGAATTTGAAAATGAAAGAGATTAATGAGAAGCTTGAGAAGATCCGGATGATTGCTGGAATTGAAGGGGATGCTGCTTGCAAGCTTGGTGCAGATGACTTGGAGGAGGATTTTGATCCAGAGGATTACGACAGGAAAATGCGGGAGATGTTCGATGAGAACTACTATGGTGCTGATGAGGCTGATCCAGGGTTTGGTGGTGGGGACGATTTTGATTTGGGAAAACCTGATTTTGACAAGGAAGATGAAGTGCTCGGTCTACCTAAAGAGTGGGCTCTTGATGATAAAGAAGGGTCTACTGCTAGTGGTGTGAAAGATATTAGCGAGAAGAAGAAGAAGAAAAAGAAAAATAAGGAGCTTGCAGATGGCAACGAGGTTGGTGAGAAGAGGAAAGGGAAGATCTCTGAAAAGGACAAAGTGGAGCTTGAGAAGGAGTTTGATGAGTACTATAAGCTAGACTACGAGGGCACAATTGGAGATCTGAAGACTAGGTTCAAGTATAGGCATGTTCAGCCAAACAGTTATGGCCTGAATACCATGGAGATATTGCAATCAGATGACAGAGATTTGAACCAATATGTTTCCATAAAGAAGCTTGCACCATATAGGGAGGATGAATGGCAGGTGACTCATCATAAGAAGATGCAGAAGGACTCGATCCTTGGAGGACAGAAGATAGATGTTAAGAAGGTCAAAGCTCACAAGAAATCTAATTCTGATGAAGGTCGTAGTTCTGAAAAGCCAAGGAAAGATAAGCTGACAAGTGAGCAAGAAGAAACGAATGCCAAGACAAAGTCAGAAGGCAAGAAGGTCAAGTCTGGGAAGAGATCTAGGTCCGAGGAAGATCCTAATTCTCAAGAGACATATGCCAAGACAAAATCAGAAGGCAAGAAGGTCAAGACTGGCAAGAGATCTAGGTCCGAGGAAGGCCCTAGTTCTGAAGAGCCAGAGAAAGACAAACAGACAAGTGGACAAGAAGAAACAGATGCCAAGGAGAAGTCAAAGTCAACTAGAAGTAAACGGAGAAATCGTCGGAATAAGGATTTGCGTATATCCGACGCCAGACGTAAGGCATATGAGTGATAGATCGAAAGCATCACAAGAGCAATTGAGTTTTGGGGATTCATCACAGTTTATCTAGAATTAGTTCTTAATGCCCTTCTGGGTGGGTGTTACCCTGTTTGGAGCCATCAATATATTATTTAAGTAGGGTATTTCTTTATCTGAATTTTGGAAGTTACAAACCCAGTGTTATCCTAGTAGTAACTTATTTGTCTCTGAAATTTTTGAAGACAGTTGCATGGCTATTATCATATTAGCTTTGCTGTTAAAGCATGTAGTTTCTGGATGAGTGGTAAAAGGAATGCTTATGTTATCATCAAATCTGTGTGATTTGACGGATGGATTCACATATGCTCTGGAACCAGAAAGTTCCCATTCTTCATGATATTGGTTATATGGTACGGAGTTGTATACAGTCCCTGTTTGCTTGAGCAATTTTGGTTACTTTCATGCTAACATTTTGCTCTTCCTGGAGCAGTTGCTTACCATTTTGATTGGACAGATTGTCTGAATCTGTTGGCAATATTCAGGTGAATGCCATCTCAATTTGTTTAGTAGGAGTGTAGTAGTTGTGGTGATTGTTTTTAGGCATTGCTCATAGTTGTGCACTATAAAATGTGAGTAGTCAGATCAGATCAGCTGCAAAGTGGGTGCAGTTCTTGTGCTGGAGCTCCTATCTGGTGCAATGCGAGTATCTTTTTCACATGCATATATGTTTACTGCCCTCCAGCTCTAGGATTCACCGGCTGAAGAAGAAATCTCCATCAATGATGTGAAGACGATACAGTAAACTAAAACTAATATATGTTTGGCCTCACCGAGTGAAAGACCAGATGTATGGTAGCCCTAGAGCAGTGACAACCAGGTCAACACGATAGTTTTTTGGCCTGGCGTCTTCCTCTTATCATCTATCTAATTTATCTATTCTTTGTCATCTTGCCCTCTGCGCGAAGAAGAAAGTACTCGGTGAGTTTATTCCCTTTTGTTGGTTGTTGCACATGTCCCTTTCCCCTGTCTGTTCCCAACTGTTTCCAGTTTGTGCTCTGCCGTTTCCCCAATCTTTCTTCTCCACAGTGACCTATGCCCAATTTGCTCTTCCAGTAGTAGTGCTCAAAATGTTCTGATTTCCTGTGTGAAACAGGTCGATTTGTACCAGTTTACTGCCGATTTTTGAGTGCACGTGCCCTCTCGGCTTCTTTCTTACTGGTATTTGTCAACCAATTGAAGCCGTTCTTGCTTCCGTGCAATGTTCACGACCGAAAGCAGGAGCCTGTCTGACAACTATGAAGTTGTGGATGTCCTTGGCCAGGGTGGTTTCTCGATAGTGAGAAGAGGGGTGAGCAAGTCCGAAGGGAACACCCAGGTTGCGATAAAGACCCTCCCGAGGCTTGGCCCGGCGATGATGGGGATGCAGCAGCAAGGATCAAAGGGTGGTTAGCCAAGCTCAGGCCTCCTGATGTGGAAGCAGGTATCCATCTCCGACGCGTTGCTCACTTATGAGATACTTGTCATGAGGAGGATAGTGGAGAATGTCGCGCCACATCCACATGTTATCAGCCTGCACGATGTCTATGAGGATGCGAATGGCGTGCACCTTGTATTCGAGCTGTGCTCCTGTGGTGAGCTGTTTGACAGGATAATTGGACGCGAGCGGTATTTGAGTTCGATGCGGCTGCTATCATTAGTCAGATTGCTGGTGGGTTGAAAGCTCTTCACAAGGCCAACATCATACACAGAGACTTGAAGCCTGTTCACAGACAGAAAAGAAGATTCCATGTTGAAGATCATGGATTTTGGTTTGAGCTCTGTAGAATATTTCAGTGACCCGATTATGGCATTGTTTGGGTCGATAGATTATGTCTCACCGGAAGCACTATCGAGGCAAGAGGTTACGGCTGCAAGCGGTATGTGGTCTGTTGGGGTGATTATGTATATTCTCCTATCTGGGTACGTCGGCCATCCTTTCTTCTGATAATTCTCTTGGCTTGACTCAGGCATCACAGTTCACAGCCTTTATTGTACATTTTAGATGCCACCATTTCATGCTCCAACTAATCTAGAAAAGCATCAAAGGATCCTCCAAGTAAGTATCCCTCTGAACTAGCATCTGGGGAAGTTGTTCTGTAATGGTTATATAATTGGTTCGCGAGTTTTCTTCTGATTCTCCAGTTTTTCCCCTATCAGCATTTCTACAACCTGTATGACAATACCTGTAGTGGAAAAGGATGTTCAATAAATCTCTTTGCATGCATTTTCTTATGAAACAAGATTGTTGTGTCCATGAATCAACTGATCTCCATAGACTGTATGCCCTATGTTCTTCCAGTATACATTATGGGCGAGGCGTGTAACGTGAGCATGAGTGTCCACCTTTTGTCAGCTGGATTGGAGCAATTGATGTGCTTAGCCTAGAAACATGCTTGTCAATCATTGCTGAATTTCCTTCTCTGCTAGTTATTGAGAGTGCGTAGCGTAGATTTGTCTTATCTGATGTGCATTTCCAAATCCAATGGGCGTAGATTAGTCTTATCTGATGAAAGTTATTAGGGTAGATTTGTCTTATTTGACATGTTTAAGTCAGTGCTCAAGTTTCTTTGTACTCGGAATAGCACTACTAATAATAGGTTGTCTTTGAACTTGAGCACTTCAGTGTCTATTGAAATACTCGTGATTGATTGTTTACTTTCAGGGTGAATTCAGTTTTGAGGAGCATACATGGGAAACATTAACTTCATCAGCCAAAGAATCGATCTCCAGTCTTCTTTCCATTGAATCTTACAAAAGGCCCACCTCGAGTGAAGTATGTCTCCTGCTCCCTGTTCTGCTTCTTCCCACTTACTTGATGACGTAAATGAATTAATTGTGGGCCCATTTATGATGACAAACCAGCTTTTGATGCATTCTTGGGTGATAGGAGACTGCGGAAGCAAAGATCACATGGACGCAGAGGTGGTCTCAAAACTGCAAAGGTTCAATGCTACAAGGAAATTGTGGGCAGCAGCGATAGCCGGCGTCCTGAGCAGCAAAGTGGCATTTAGGACAAAGAGGGGCTGAGGAGTCTTACCTCGGAAGAGCTAGATAATCTGCGGCTTCATTTCGCACGGATGTGAGTATACAGAATATCTCAGTTAGTGACAAGATGTTCAAAACGTGGGTAGTCTCAATATAGATAATTGGCCTTAATGTATAGTAAGCAGATTAAAGCACAAATAGTTGCAGTCCCTCATAAAAAGCTTCATATTTCTGGTATCTGTCCATTTGATACCTGCTATGTTTTGTTTCAACATCTGATACCTGCTATATACCCAAAATCTCATTCCACTGGAGAAAGATGTGGATGCTGCAGAATCCGGTAGCAACGCGACGCATATTGATGTTTGCTTTCACACCGGTTCCTAAACTGACACGGCAGCTTATTCAACATCAATAAACACAAATTTCAGATGTACGATGCGGACCAGATCAAAATATCGTTCAGGGTTGGGCTGAGAGTTTTTTTTCGAGAGCACGCCATGAACGTGCGTTATCTTTATAGAAGGTAGAAAAAACTCATATACAAGATAGCCAGCCTCCAAGTTGCGAACAACTGATCTGGCGCAAACTCTTTCTCACACACTCACACAAACTCTCCAACCCACTCCCACTTCAAAGAACTAAGACCTACTCTCGCAACACTGGTCTTCTCCCTCCCCTAGTAGCCGACTCCCAAAGTCTGAATTCCGCTCTAATGCGACCAATGAGCTGCAGAGCATTGCACTGATATCTGGTGTTTCCAAAAACTCTCGCATTCCGTTGCTTCCAAAGCGTCCAAGACACCAGGATCACTAGTGTATCAAACTTTCTCCTATCTCTGCCTGCACTCTGTTTCGAGCTTGCAGCCACCAAGATTCCAGCGTGCTCTCCCTCCGTGGCTCTTCAATTTATAGCCCTGTTGCCTGCAAACAGAGGTACCAAGTTTGTCGTGCAAACACACACCGCACTAATATGTGCTCCACATTGTCTTCATCCTGCAGGCATTGATTCTGGAGGCCATGTCTGAATCTCCTGTCTGACGTCCACAACCGGTGTCGAATTGCCAACCAGCTGAAAACCTTGCATTTAAGAGGCACGAAGGATCTCCATATCGGTTTATGCATCCTGAATCTGACCCTTCCCTGGCAAAGCATCACGTACGTGTCTTTCGCAGAATACTCTCCTGATCGCGAGCCCTTCCAGAAGGTGTCTGGCTCTAGTGCGCGGCCTCTTCTGTAAGCTGTTAATCGCAACCCATATCTGCACACACTGCCTATATCCTTCCGTGTCCAGCTCTCCTACGACATCTGAAACCCACTTGTTCTCCACCAGCGCATCAACAACCCTCATGCTATTCTTCCTTCTCGTAGGTACCATCTCACAAATGTTGGGGGCAATTTCCTCTATTGTACGCCCATCAACCCATCTATCTTTCGAGAAGAAGACACTCCTGCCATCTCCCAAATTGATCTTCGCCGGTCTCTGAAAAACCTCCATGGCCGCTTTGTCCTTAGGCAAGGTTAAACCCTGCCATGGCCTAGATGGGTCTGTGCGATTCAGCCACTCCCATCTGACTCTGAGGGCAAGCCCCTGTAGTCCCATGTCCTTAACTCCAAGCCCTCCCAAGCATAGGGGTTTGGTGATGCTTTCCCAGGCGACTAGGCATTGCCCTCCATTAATCTCCCTACCTCCCGCCCAGTAGAACGCCCGTAGCCACTTGTTTATCTTATCCAGGAGCCAAATTGGAGGTTCCTCCACAAAGATATGATGCACATGTCTTGCTGAGACCACATGTTTGATAAGAATTAGCCGTCCCTCTCTGCCATGCCGGTATCATATGAATGACGGCATCCAACATGGGCTGCCATTGTGCTCTCGTCAGAGGTCGCAGGGCTAATTGGAGTCCCAGATATTTTATCGGAAACCTCGCTAGGGCACAGCCTAGGATCTCTGTCACTCTCTCTTCCTCCGCCACCCCACCCCTGATTATGGTGGCCGTGGTTTTCCTGTAGTTAACCTCCAACTAAGCCGTAACGCGGGGCCTACCGTAACTAAGATCGTATTCCATGTTTTGGTAGGCCCTGCCGGAGGATTTGCCTTACAGGCGACATCGCGGAGCCGGGGGAAGCTGGAAGAGATGTTCGACCAATCGACCAGATGGACGCCAACGGCGACGGCAAGATCACATTGGGCGAGTTCAAGACAACTCCCTCCAGGACGTGGTCCTCTTGTCGCTGCGATCGGGGCAGTAGCCAACCTCCTTCGGATCGAATCTGTATATTCTGTCTGTAGGCGATGAACGAAACAAAAGCCTGCTGTCAGAATCTCGTTTTATTGCAAAAAAAATGCTCGCAAGAGTTCTTATTTATAGAGTTTTGATCGTTTCTTGTGCCGCGATGTGATTTGGGCGCACGGAGTTCCGGATCAAAGAGGTCGCTAACATTTCTGGGGGGAATCACACAAATTGTTGAGATGTTTTGTGGTACCCTCAAATAAATAATAGCCCTCTATTTTCGTTCATCCAAAGGTCTACAACAATTCATACTGGTGTTGAAAAGATGACAAGTATAATTCATACTGAAAATATAGGCACCGCGCTAGAAAAAGGCCGTAGACGGGCCCGACCTAAGGGCCCGATAGAGTCCAACTCGAGTGTTATGCCGTCGTTTGAAAAAAAAATTCTAACCCTTGTCTCCTCCTTCCGCGAGTCAACCCAGCTACGTGGTGCCGCCGCCAATCTCCCGATGCGCAACTCCGGCGCGCCGCAGCCGGCATGTATAGCTTCTTCAAACGATCCCCACCTACTCTCCGCGTCCGCCCTCCTACCGCGCAACCCTAGCCATGTCCCGCCCGTGGCGCCCTCGCCCTCGTCCCCGGCTCCGATCTAGGACCTTATGGCGCCGCCCTGCTTGCTCGCCAAGGTGACTGCGTTCTTCACGCGTTTTCGGGAGCAGTGGTTCGAGGATACGCGGCCGCTGTATGAGCTTGTCGCCGTGCCGCGGGACGCCGTCGTGCCCAAGGAGTGGGTGGCGGCGTTACACGTCTCGCTCAGGTGCGTCAAGGCCGACCTGTAGCGGTGTACGCAGAGTCCCCCCTTCACGGATGGCCTGCCGTTCTCTCGTGAACGGAAGGCGGAGGAGAAGCGGCTGCTGTACCAGCTCAACGACGCGCAGCCGGCAGCGCTACACTCGCCACGCTCTCTTGTGTGACCTGTAGGCGCACGACGGCGGCACAACAACCAGGAGGCGCAAGGCGGTGGCGCACTTCTCCCATCCTCACGAGTGTCACCAGATGTGAATCAATAGAGGCGGGGCGCAACATGCGGACAAAATCGACAGCGGCTTTCTCGCTGGTGAGCACCACCTCATACTCTTCCGTCCCCTTTCGTCCTCTGAAAAATTTAGGGTTATTTGTTGTTTGTTTTGGTGGAAATTGGTAAAAGCTAGGACATCATAACGGAAAAAGTTTCTTACAAGAACAACAACTTAGTTGTTAGCTGAATGTACTGCACCTTGCTTCATGCAGCTGCAAACTAATATGTATGCGAGAGAAAAGCTTTTAAACAAGCCGCGTGGGGAATACCTGGTCTCTATTGACCGACTTGTTCTCTATGCTGTCTCCGATCTGTGAGATTGGTTAAGGTTCTGTGATTAACCACTTCTATTTCAGTGGTTCTTCTTTGTTGTGAACTCGGAACATAGCATTTGAACATACATACATATGTTTCCATGTTGAACACTATAGATTGTAATTGTGTTTTTACCATGGATGTGATAGATTTGATACTTAAGCTGTTGTGTTTCAGGAACTTAGCCTCAGGCTGTGATACCAAATCTATACCCCAGATGTGGTTTTTAAACAGATTTGTGCAGTATACATTACATCTGACAAGGAATAGTTCAAAGAGTGGGATCCTAGTATTGCACGGCTTTGTTCAGGAGCTCCAACTGCCCTCTAAGGTTCTTTATTATTACCCACTTACATTTTTCTATGTAAATTATAGGTACATCTTGGAGGGCAAAGAACTGGAGTTCTAGATGAGGAAGCTCTAGAAGAAGGACAACAATGGTAGCGTGGTGATCAATTAGTGCGTGCTTTACGGTGGAAAGACTACATACTGTTTCGCTGGATTTTGTTAGTTAGATTGAAAAGATTGAGATTTTTTTGAGATACTTATGTTCCATCTATCATATCCACAATATTGTATATTGCACTCTACTGAAAATATCCTCTTGTTGAAGCAAGTTCTTGATATTTGCTGATTCAGATTCCGACCAATGCAGACCATGCAGTGTGTGTTACATCTCATTTCACTGTTTTGTTAAAGTATATTGCATTCTGCTGAAGCAAGTTCTTGATATTTGCTGCTTCAAATTCCCACCAATGCAGTGTGTGTTGCATCTCATTTCACTGTTGTTAATGTACATTGCATTCTGCTTTTGTAATCGTGTATTCCCAAATCAAGTAAAGGTTTCAAGCCATGAAAGCTTCTACCAGGATGACAGTCCGCCGTGTGGTGTGCTTGTGCATCAGGGCTTGTTTGGTTGTCAGATAAACTGAACCCAATTAGAACCAGGGAAACAAAAGAGGGAGGAAAAGAAAACCCCATACACATAAGCATCATTTAAATATGAGAAAAATCATAATAGAAATGTAACAAATGATTCTGATTTTATTCAATACGTAATTTCATTGTTTCATTCTTTATACAAAGTAATGAGTTCCTGAATACATATCTATTCGAGAAAATGACAAATAGTCCTGAATTCAAGACAAACAACAATAACCAATAATTTACAGCAATGTTGTACTTATGTCTGTACAAAAGTATTACAAAAATTCAACCGAAAGAAACATAATACACAGATTCCTGATGCACACATTATGCATGGCAAAAGAAGTTTGATTGGAGATCTGTGCACCACTAGAAATTCAATTAGAACGAAAACCAACAAAGTGGGGGATCCATGGCAGTCGACGTTGCAGGAAACGTGCGATGTGCGGCCGTGATGTCGGTGGCACCGCCGGTGGGAGGGGCGTCGATGGATGAGAGCTGTCGTGTGCAGGCAGCGGCAGCATGCAGTCAGATTCGAGGGCGGAGAAGGGGTGGCGACAGCGCGCGTGCAAGGTGGAGGCGGCGGCGGCCCGCGTGCGGCAGCAGCGGATCCTATTTTTCTTGTTTGTCGATGCCTTATTGTTTGTCGGTCTTAGTTCATGGTTACTTTTTCCAGAAAATTACAAGCTGGGCCTGTTGGGCCTAATCTCTCTCAGCCATTAGATCAAATCATACTTGTTATACTTTAGGACCAGTAAAAGGTACTGTAAAAGACACCAAATTGTTGCTGACGTAGTCTCTCGCAAGTCGAGCAAGTTTTGTGATCGTCCTAATTTAACCGCGCGATGAGCCTGCCTCTGCAGCTAGTTCCTTGATCTGACGCCTGAATTCGGTGGACGGCGAACAGAAGAGTTGGATTGGAGCGAGTAGCCTTATTTATTTTGATCGAGACACGACGCATCCTTCCGACAGCGCAACTTTCGTCTTCTACGCCGCCTACCTACCCCCGTACACAATGCCCACCGACCATCGTGTGTGCCGCCCTGCCACACCTCTGGCGACCTTCCGGGCAGCCCGCACCTCCGGCGACCCCCAGCCCAACTCCCTTGCTACCTCTCACACAAAACGCCGGCGCAGCACCTCCCCACCTATCTCAAAATACACCGCCACATGCCTCCTTCCCAGGCCTGGCCCTAAGAGCAGCAGGAGGAGGAGGAGGGGAAGGGGGGCGACCGCCTTGTCCCCTGAAACCATGGACCCCCACATGGCAGATGCAGCGGCGCAGAAGCTCATGTGGCAGCAGCACCATTGCCACAGGCCGACAGTTCTTCTGCGGTATTGTGGTGACAAGGAAGAAGCCGTTGTTCTGCTGCTTTCCTATTTGCGCCTAATCTCCTTTGTTTTAGGCTTGTACTTATGGGCGCACACGTGAGATCAGTTTTGAACGAAAGAATTTGAATATGTGAATATGAATATGTGCAAGTTGCATACTGCAATGAATAAGTTGGTTCCACCATAACATGTTTAAGTTGTGTTTAATAATCTAGTTAGTTTCCCTTTTTTTCTTTTTTGGAGAAATATGCATAAGTTGACTACTTTGAGTTAAGTTGTATTGTCAAGATGCCTAAGTTGGCTACTGAAATGAATTAAGTTGGTTTGACCAACATGCTTAATTTATGTTTTATAGTCTAGTTAATTTTATTTCATGTTTCGGAGCAACATGCACAAATTGGTTACTCGGATTAATTAAGTGGTATTGTCTATATGCCTAAGTTGAGTACTAAAATGAATTAAGTTGATTTCACCAGCATGTTTAAGTTGTGTTATATAGTCTCGTTAGTTTTTTTCTTTGGAGCAACATGCATAAGTTGGCTACTTTGGGTTAATTAAGTTGTATTTGTCAACATGCCTAAGTTGGCTACCGAATTGGATTAAGTTGGTCCTACCAACATGTTTAATTTGTGTTTTATAGTCTAATCGGTTTTTAAGAGCAAAATGCACAAGCTGGCTACTCGGGTTAATTAAGTTGTATTGTCTATATGTCTAAGTTGACTAACCTCAGGTTAATTAAGTTGGCGCGTGATGAAGCCGTGAGATAACGATCGTTCCGACAGCGACCAAAGGTAAACAACTCTTTATACAAAGTTGCTTTCATACAACACTAAGTTATTTTTCAAAAAAAAAGTTTGTCAAAACATATACAAATGGGATCTACTTTTAAAGATCTTGTCACAACAAGCCCAACGGTGAAAATAGATCACAATTCCGACACACGGTTTAAGAGTTATGACCTTTTCAATTTCTCCGACATGAAATTAAATGCAGCGCGTGGTGTTCGTGTGCTAGACTTTCTATTTTTAGGGTGGATGCCGTGTTGGACTAACTAGCATCGGGATGCTCCCTAGGCACATCCAAATAAAATAGGGGGAGCACAATTGGAAAGACGCAGCCGATTTTTTTTTGAACACTAGAGAGGCCTGGAAGGGCCTGGATGCTTCTTAATTAAGCGGTGGAGGTACAATTTACAGTAGGGACTCCAATGTAAAAAAGTAAATACAACCAAGCCCCTAGTTACAAAAAAGACCCTTAACAGAAGATGGAAAAAGCAATCAAGGTCCTCTGCTACAGTCGGTGATCTGCGACCTCGACGGCCATCCTTGTCGGCGCCGGGCACGAGACCACTTGGAGCCAAGAGGAGGGGAATGTATTCGTTAGCTCAGAACTGGGACTTCGCCTGGAGGTTGTAGAACTGCCCACTTTCATCACCGGCAACAAAGGCCACCAGATGGTCACTAGAGTCGGACACCGAATCAAAGGGCACCGAGATTGTTCCTCAAGATTGGGCACATCTCTACTCCAGGACTGGCAGATCGTTGGACGCAGAGCACATAATCCAGCTTCTCCTCATCGTCGCCATGAAGAGAAGAAGAGGTTGCACCCGCATCGCAACCTCTAGAGCTCCAATAGCAAAGATCTTGCGAGCTGATTAATAGAGACACCGATGTAGCTCTTCCTTGCCACCTGTGGCACCTCGCCACCATGGCCAGGAAGGGAAGAACCGTAAGTCAGCTGATGCCACTAGTCGGCACCAGCAAGACGCTCTGATATGGCACATGGCCACCCACCCACCTAGGGAAACCTAGTGCCAATCCTACAACTACTATGTATAAGAGAAGCCTACCACCTAGTCCATCCCCTCGCCTATCGGAGTACCTCCTGGGAGAAGGAAGGAGAGGGGCGACACTCGGGATCTAGGGTCTACCCTCAAGGTGAAGGCGGAGAGAGCGTGAGAGGAAAGAAATAGATATATTATTTTGATGGTATGAATCAATTGTTCAGAATCAACCCAATCTGGATCGACGCTTCAAGCTAAGTAAAATCCATCCACAGTACTCGAACTTGCACCTTCGCGCGGTACCATAACCCATCTTCCAAATACGAGACTTATGCTACTCATGGCACTAGTTGACCAGTGCATTTTTTGCAACTCCCCACACTCTATCTTACTTTTCGATTTGAAGGCTAGATACTTACTGATAGGGCCCACTGGACAGACTGACTGGTGGCCCCTAGTCTCCTACCCACCTTGTTTCTCCTCTCTCTTCGTCTACTCTCTCTCTCTCTCTCTCTCTCTCTCTCTCTCTCTCTCTCTCTCTCTCTCTCTCTCTCTCTCTCTCTCTTCTCTCTCTTTGACACCGGCGCGTGCACCTGCCTCCCCACGATGCCGCCTCTATGTCTCCCCAAGTTGGCAGCGGCGGAGACCGCAAGCGAGAACCTCACTGATGCGACGGATGTCTCCTCCCCATGGAGGCAGTCAACCTCCTACCACGCCATGAGTCATGCGTCTCACCGGCCGAGGAATCCATGCGGTGGAGGTGTGCAACATGCTCGAGCTCGGCCAACGTCAAATTGTCAGAGCAGCGGCTCGACACAGCGACATGAGAAGTGTGTGATGGCGCAAGAGATATTCGGAGTTGGATTATGAGGGGCGCCAGAGTAGATAGGATTTTTAGTAGTAGGAGGAGTTGGCATTGTGCAGGAGTTTGGCTATACGGGGGCTTCACTTTGGATCTCGTTGGCCAGATCCTCTGCTCGTTGATGGTGATTGGTCTTTCCATGGTGCTCCTTTGGGAAGAACTAGAAGCGGCATTATCGATCTCCACTGGCGTCTCCAACAGTAAGACCTAGGGTCCCCGTGAGCTTCATCTTCTGTATGTGCATACTCCTTCTCCAGCCTGCCGTGGAGGCGAGAGGAGAGAAATGAGTGTGTGCCTTCTGGGAATCCGGGCTCTGCAGTGACAGGAAGTTACTACTGCACCCTCAAGCTATTCCATAGTGGTCCACTGTAGACCAGTGATCAGTGATGCCCATGGATGGCATCACCAGACGCCATGGACGTGTCTTTCCAACCTCCAACAGAGGAGGCCTTTATTCGATGGAGCGACAGTGACACTCTTTACCCTCTTCTTACCAAATGGTGTAGTCCTCGGTGAGGAAGACAATGGCCGATGTTGGCATCCATCTCTGGAGCTTTGAAGTGAGGTAGAGGAAGGACTTGATTGCTTTTCCAGCAATTTTCTTAAGGCCCTCTATGTATTTCTCTAGGACCTAGTTGTAATTTTCATTCTTTTTGGGTCTTATGTGTAAGTTTTTTTTGAACAAGGGAAAGCCATGAAGGGCGTAGAAGCTGCAATAAATCACAGTGGTACAAATTACAACAAACCCCATGTAATCGTCTTTTGCACTAAAAGACCTAAAATTTGAAGAAGGGGTTCAAACTTTACAAAAAAGACCCTGCCACAAAATAAAGGTAAGCAATCAGGTGTCTAGGATCTTTCACCGCCGCTCGCCGACAACCTCAAGGTGCTGGACACACCGAGCTCCGAGAAGAATGTAACACCCCGGCCTCTCCGGACCAGCGACGGTCACTCATGGCAGCTCAATAGGATCTCTAGACTAACCCCACAAACCAACACTAGTCTTTTCCGCGCACTTTGTCCTCACTTGTGCGCACTCGGTACCCACTTCCCGGTCGGTCACCCATCCTCAAATTGCTCTAGGCCAAGCACGCTTATCCTCAGAGTTATTTCCAGATGAGCTTTCGGAAAAAAAGTTGCAACTTGTTGGGTCTCACAAAGAAGGTGATCGAAGGAGTCTCATAGCCGACGCATAACCATTCCCGCTGGCCATCTCGACGCCACCGGGGACAAACCACTTGGTGGTGACAAGATGTCGAGCTCCGGCGACTGGTTCCAGGAATAGCCTCCGCAATGGAGGTTTGGTATAGGCCACCATTCTAGCCAAGGATCACATTGGCATCCGACACGATGTATTCCGCATGAAGAAGTACGGCTTCAAGAGGGCTTTGAATCACAACACCTCTTGGTTCCTATGACCTCATACTGTCCGCTGCCCCAAGATCCTCCCAGGCTCCCCTCAATGTCATGGCAGGCCAGGAGCACCAGAAGAAGCAGAAGATCATGAAGATTGAGGCAAGAGCGCTTATTTGAAGAGCCAACTGAGTGGGGCTCTGCCATCGTCTTCCTCCTCGG
This sequence comes from Avena atlantica, assembly GCA_910589765.1. Lineage (NCBI taxonomy): Eukaryota > Viridiplantae > Streptophyta > Magnoliopsida > Poales > Poaceae > Avena > Avena atlantica. The sequence goes on from OU342733.1 coordinate 425,043,525, forward strand.
AACCCCGATGGAGAAAATCATCAGCACCTCGTCGGCGCTGTACCCAGGCACCAACTCAGAGAAGCACAGAACAATAGCCTTATTGACGGAGATCCTCAGTCTCCCCACCACCATCGGCCTCATCTCCTGCCACCTGAGGAGCGTCTCCATGATGTAGAGCACTAAGACGCTCTGGATCTAGCCGGCGTGAACCAGATCTCTACTCCCAAGCGCCCATACGGGCCAAACACTCGGACCTAAGCCTAAAACTACAGCTAAAACCTACATCACACATCTCCATGCCAACTCCATCTAGCCTTGTCGGCTGAGGGGGCTAAGGATCGGGCCTGATAGCAAGGGAGACTCTCAAGGGAAGGACGCGTGGGGGAAAGGAGGAAGAAGCATTCCTCATCTTATGTGTGAGAGAATTGACCACACCTAGGCCTTTCCATTGCATGTGTATTTATACAAGAATTACAATCCTAATCATAAATGGGAGATCACAATAATAAGAACTCTCCATGATTCATAGGATCAAGAAGTTATGTCACATAATGTGACATATCTCTAACACTCCTCCGCAGTCACAACGGGAGGAGTATGGACATTGAGACTGGACCGAAAATCCAGAAACAACAGTGATGGAAGACCCTTCGTCAAGATGTTGGAAAACTGTCGAGACAAAGGAAAATGCAACACGCGGACCTAACCCATGGCAACACTATCGCGAACGAAGTGAAGATCGATCTCGATGTGCTTGGTGCACTGGTGTTGGACGGGGTTCGTTGACATGTAGACGACGCTAACACTGTCCCAGACCACAACCATAGCTGGAGAAGATGGCCGATGAAGCTCGTGGAGGAGTTGGCGCATCCAACTAACCTCGGCAACAGCGTTAGCCACAACATGTTACTCAATCTCAGTGCTAGAACGAGAGTCCATATCTTGCCGCTTCGAAGGCCATGAGACGAGGCTGTCACCGAGGTAGACGCAGAAACCCGACGTGCAACATCGAGTGTCGGGGCAGCATGCCCACTCGGCGTCAGTGTGGGTGACTAATGGCTCCTTGTTGACGTGGAGCGCTTCGTGGTAAACCCCAAGAGAAAGGTGTGATGCAGCACAACAGCAAGTCTTCCCTCAGTAAGAAACCAAGGTTATCAAACCAGTAGGAGGAAGGAAACATCTCAAAGGTGTTGCAAGCAACGTGGAAACCTGCACAACACAAACTCAACACTTTGCCCCAACGAACAGTGAGGTTGTCAATCTCACCGGTTGCTGTAACAAAGGATTAACTGTATGGTGTGGAAGGTGATGATGGTTTGCAGCAAGTAAACAGTAACAGTGGATGATGTACCAATGGTAAATATTAGACCAGGGTCCATAGTTCACTAGAGGTGTTCTCCTTAGAAACAAACATGTCATGCTGGATAAACAAATTACAGCAGGGCAATTGACAGGACTGAGCAAGGCATAACAATGCAATACTAGACAAAAAGATCCTATGAGATTCGATTGGGCAATACAACAATATACATAGACCGCCATCCAACTGCATCTATGACTAGAAGTCCACCTTTGGGTTATCATCCGAACCCCCTCCCGTATTAAGTTGCAAGCAACAGACAACTACTTTAAGCAAAGTGTGTAAGGTAAACAATCCACTTGTTCCATGAACAAGAGACCGTTGTTTTCTCCCTAGCGGCAACAACACATCTATAATCGTAGAGATTTCTGTCACTTCCCTTGATTAAGTAGAGGCATGAACCCACTATCGAGCATAAATACCCCCTCTTGGAGTCACTAGCAACTACTTGGCCAAGATAGCTACTAACAACGGAGAGCATGCAAGATCACAAACAACACATACATGATAGAATAAAATAGACAAAACCATTAATCAATCTGACATAGTAATCTCAATATCCATAGGATCCCCGCAAACACAACATGCATGATTACAAATAGATTAGATCTTGATCATGAACGGAGCTCACAAGATCTAGACATGAAAGCACAAGGAGGAGATACAACCATCTAGCTACTACATGGACCCGTAGTCCAAGGTGGAACTACTCACGCTTCATACTGGAGGCTTGCATGATGAAGAAGAAGGCCTCCGAGATGATCTCCCCTTTGGCAGGGTGCTGGGAAGAGCTTCAGATCCCCCCGATCTAGGGACGATGGTGGCGGCGGCTACAGACAGTTTCGTGGAATATTGATTAGGTCCTAGGGTTTCTGCATCGGGGCTTCTTATAGGTGAAGAGGCAAGGCAGGGGCCACCTGGGCGGCTGCACCCCTCCCCCAGGCGCGGGGTGGGCCCACCCGTGCAGCTAGGGGGTGTGGTCCCCTGGTGGGTCCCCTCCGTCTTGTACTCCGGCTTCATGTTCCCCACGATAAAATATTGACTTTGGCTTTTCTCCCGTCCAATTCCGAGAATATTGATTTTCGTCCTTTCTGGAACCAAAAACAGAAGAAAACAGGCAACTGACACTGTGGCAACTTTTTAATAGGTTAGTACCAGAAAACATATAAAAACACCTCAAAGTATGGACAAAGCAACGCAAAGAAGATAGTAAACAAGCATGAAACATAAAAAATTATAGATACGTTTTCGACGTATCAAGCATCCCCAAGCTTAACTCCTGGTCTTCCTCGAGTAGGTAAGTGATAAAAGAATAATTTTTAAGGTGACATGCACCATCAAAACCAAGATCAAACCATTTGCAAGCATTGAAAGCTGGGATCAAAGAACTCTAAACATGTGCATGAAAGATAGAGTTGTAACAATAAGACAAAGTAACTATGCATGCAACATGAAATGCTACAAACAAAGATCATGAATAACATATCGGGACGGCCACGGGAGGGCCGGCAGAGGTGGAGAGCTTCAGCGATGTGTCGATCGGTGTCGTGGCAGACTTGCAGGCAGTCATGCTGACGTTGTCTAGAATCTCTGCCACATACTTGACCTTCGAGAGGTGCATGCCGGAGGAGTCGCGGGTGACCGCTATCCCTAGGAAGTAGTCAAGGTTGCCAATGTCTGTCATGGCAAACTCGGAGCAAAGGGAGGGAGTGATCTAGTCAAGAAGCCGAGTCGAGGATCCGGTGAGGACGATGTCTTTGACGTACATCAAGAGGAAAGTCGTACCCTTCATGCACTGAAGAATGAAGAGTGATGTGTCAGAGCGTGGGAACGTGAAGACGATCGAAGTGATGAAGGTCAAGTGCTGGTACCACAGGCGAGGAGTCTGCTTGAGACCGTATAGAGAACAATTCAGTCGATAGATGTGCTCGAGGCGAGTAGAGTCGATGAAGCCGGTGGGTTGGCGACTGTAGACGACCTCATCAAGCTTGCCATGGAGGAAGGTGTTCTTGACGTTGATATGGCGAGTCTACCATTTAAGGGAGAGCGCGATGGAGAGGACAACTCGGACCGTGGCCGGTTGAGAACCGGACTGAACGTCTCGTCGAAGTCAATGCCTTGCTCCTGAGAGAAACCGCGAAGCACCCAACGTGCTTTGTAGCGGCCGAGAGAGCCATCGGGCTTCATCTTGTGGCAAAAGACCCACTTGCCGGAGATGATGTTGGTGTTCCGAGGAGGAGGCACGATATCCCAAGTGTCGTTGCCGAGCAGAGCACGATACTCCTCGGTCATAGCCTTGGGCCAGTTGGGATCCTTGAGTGCCGCACGTGCAGAGGGGAACTGACGAGGTTTGATCTCATCAATGCCCATTGTTATGGACTTGGGTTTTGGAGAAGATGGGAATGCTGGAGATCGTGGAATGGTTAGCAAACAAGCAACACGGGGACACAAAGTTTACCCAGGTTCAGGCCCCCGGAGGGAAAACCCTACTCCTGCTTGTCTGCTCTTGATTACAGCGGAACCGAAGGTTACATGGGTGCGTAGATGCAATCTGGCGTGGAGGTGTGTATGCGAAAGTATGAGAGAGAGAGATCTAGGTCGTTCCCTCCTAGCCTTTATATAGACTCAGGCAGGTCCCGGGCATAGACCTAGTCGGTTACAGGTTCTAGGGTTTTACCCCTTTGAATTTCTTATCTACTCTAGTCTTGCTCTCCAAGGATCCGAAAGCGTCATGGGCCTTGGCCACCCGAAAATCTTCATGGGCCGGCGTATAGTTGCCGTGGGCCTTCCTTGGGCTGGACCAGGTATGATGAGATCATGTACCCGTGGGATATAACCATGTCAGTAGCCCCCGAGTGTTCAGTCGAATCGTAGATTCGGCTGAGGACTCTGCAATCTTTCAGGTGCAACTATGTATTTCAATAGTTCATGTGTAGGGATTGTTGATGCGTGTGCCTGACTCGCCCGACGGATCAGGGTCAGTTAACTGTCTTAGGACGAAACAACACGATCTTCTTCAGGTTCGAATCCCTCAACTCGAACCTGGAACATATGCTGGTGTAATTCGACTCAGGCCGCGGAGGACTTACAGGAGTGGAATTCCAGTGAATTTAACTGATGTACCCAACGCGTCCGTCTGGATTTTTCATCGGGCCAGTTAGCACGGGTTTTTACTAGCAGAGCGCAGTCATGTACGTTGCTAGGCCATCAGATGATATCTGTAGGTCTTTTCTTTGTGTCACAGACACAACATCCGAATTTTTATCACCGCGGAGGTGTTTCGGGTGGCCAAGAAGGATGTTACTCACTTAGCGTTTAATTGGGGCAGAGTTGCCGAAAAGTTTTGCATGTTGATCCGAAGGATCGCAGTCGAAGAATTTATAGGGTGCGCGATCAGCGCTCCCTATGGGAGTAGCCCCCGAGTGTCTGTTCGAGTCGTAGACTCGAGCTGAGACTTTTATTCAGCCATTGTTCCGTTTCAGGTCCGTAGGACACAAAAATTTTAGGATGATTAAATCCGTCCTCCCTATGGGAGTAGCCCCCGAGTCCATAGTGGAGTCGTAGACTCGACGAGGGACTTTAAGTAACAGTTCGCTTCTATTCATCTTTCGGGTGCGCGGCCAGCGCTCCTGATAGGAGTAGCCCCCGAGTAATTGGTCGAATCATAGATTCGAGTGAGTACTCTTAGCTTTGATGCCGAAGAAATTGTAGCTGTTGCTAGTGTAGCTTTTGATGACGTCAGTGCTGACGATCGATGACCTCAAGCGTCTGCTGCGCCAGAGATCTTGACTGAACGAACATGGGTCCCACTGTCTGACCTTGAATTGACCGGTCATGCGCGGTGTGGAGATAATTACGGCGTCGCCTCAATTTCCGTGCGTAGTGGACGGCGTGTTAGCGACGACTCGTTGTGATGCTGACACGTGTATGGACAGATCCTGCCATTGGCGTTAGGTCTTATCGATGGATGGCTGTCGTGCATCGTCTTTGTCTTTATAATCATTAGGGAAAACTTCAATTTGTTTTCACCGCGTCGATTCTTGCTTTCACTGCTTCCTTGTGTTCTGAGAGCTCTTGCTACTCGCTGGAATATTCCTTCACATTTCCTTCTTCCATCCTGCGCTCTCGCCGCCAGCGCCGCCGTACTGCGATGGGGAAGCCGAAGAAGTCGTCGTCTGCAGTTGGCACCAGCGCCGCCGGAGGGAAGAAAAGTGCTGCCGCTACCCGTGTCACCAACGGTGGCTGGCGGCGATCGGAGACGCGGGAGAGTGATCTCCGCAGGCTTCGCGAGCGGGGCCTGATCCCGCAGGATAGGGAGGCCGTTAAACTCCCAGGCAATGAGGTAATCCCCCGTCCCCCCGTTGGGTATGGGTTATGTTTCTCGCCTTTGTCTTGCGTGGATTTTCCTTCCCAGTCCACGACTTCCTTCGTGGACTGCTTTTTCTATACGATGTCCAATTGCACCATCGTTCCCCCAATTCTCTTCTTCACATTGCTTGTTTTATCACTTTCTACGAGTGATGGCTCGGTATTGAGCCGCACTTTGGCCTCTTCCGGAAACTTTATTCCGTGAAGAGGCAATCTGGTTCGGATGGTGTTTATCCCATTGGGGGTTGCATCATCTCCCTCAGGCCCAATCTGCTTTTCTTTTCTTTTTCCATGTCCGAATCTGTCCAGTACTGGCGGAGGCGATGGTTTTATATCTGCGACTCCGTAGTGCCTGGGCAAGATTTTGGTCTTGTTCCTTTCGACCCCTCCCAGAAGATTGAGCCGAAAAGGTCTTGGAAAAAAAAGATCTTGGATGGCGAGGTGGCGGAGATAGAGGCTCTATATCGTCGGGTGGAGGATCTCCAGTTGATTCCGGAGAAGGAAGTGAATGGTGTGGATATCATCCGCACCTTCCTCGAGCATCGGGTACAGCCACTCCAGGCTAGGGTGCACCCAATGTTCCTTTATGCTGGCCTTCGTGATCCGACGAGGGTTTCGGCTGAGAAAATCTCCCAGGGAGATCTTGACAGGGCCCTTCGCTTGCTGCTGAAGTTCAAGGCCGGAGAGGAAATCCCGGGGAAGTCGCTGACTCCTCCGTTTTCTTCTTCGCTTCCTGTTCCACATGTGTAGATCCGTGCGCGTAGCGCTATTTTTCGGCTGCATTGTTTTGTATTTGTTTGCTGACAAATTTTTCTTCTCTTGTGCAGAGCTTCAAAGTGCCGGGTATGTCACCTCCATTACCCGAAGTATATCCGGATGCTCCGGACAATGATTTGGTGGATTCCATGTCCGAGCTGCCATCGGCGCGATCTCCGGCTGAAGATGCCAACGAGTCGAGCGAGGACCACACGCGCAAACGATCGCGGAGCTCCAGCGAGTCTTCGGATGCCTCGACTCCTCCGACTCCTAGGAACCCTTCGTGTCTTGAGCGTCATAGTGACGGGCATGGAGGCTCTTCCTCTCCTATTCCTGCTATCCCCGTGCGGGCTGTAGCGCCGCACCCGCCAGCGATGCGGAAGAAGGAAGAAAAGAAGGAAGAGAAGAAGGAAGAGAAGAAAGAGGAGAAGAGAGTCCGAAGGACCCCTCCTGTCTTCAACCTGAGCTCGCTGGACTCGTAAGTTTCCTCTGTACTGCTTTTCCTGTGCTGTTGACTTTGTGCTTGTGCTAATTTGTCCTTGTGTAGGCACTCTTCCAATGATTCCTCCAGTGATGGTGCTCGAGAGATGATGGGGGAGTCGAAAGTTGTTTCTCCTCCTCCTCAGACGGTGGCAACTTCCGAGGGCGCTGCTCCGAACCCTCTTCTGCGGGAGGTTCAGGTGGTTGCGCCTCAGAATTTTGCTAGCGGACCTTCGACGTCGCCATTGGATCATGTAAGTCTCCTGCCACGGGGGGAGCCCCCGAGCGTTTGTAAAAGAGTTTTCTTGTTTTGTTCTTCGAGTCTCGGGGGGAGCCCCCGAGCGTTTTCGTGTGTGTATCTTGCTTCTGTTCTTTTCTGGCGGGCGTAGCCCCCGAGTCCTTTTTCTGACTGGTCGGTCTTCTTCCTGCAGCCTTTTGTGCAGGATGCCAAGCGACTGGTGCAGGAGCACCTGGTGCTGGAGGGCCAGCCTCAAACAGCTTCAAGGTACTATTATGCCTTTGATGTTTGCTTCTTCGTATATTCTTGTCCTGTTATCTGACACCTGTACTTTTTGGATGCAGAGGAGCATAACACCTCCCTGCATGAGATCGATGCTCTCAAAAAGAGCCTTGGTCAAGCGGAGAAGAAGGCCGAGGTCGCCGTTGGTGCGAAGGAGCACCTTGAGCTGGAGTTGGCTACTGCGGCCGAGGCTAAGGAAGTACCTTGAGCAGGAGGCCACGGACCGCGAGGAGCATCTTGCCACAGCTGCGGCTGCGCGTGAAAGAGAAGTGGCTGATAAGCTCATGGTTGCTGCCAAGGCTGTTTCGGGTGAGTATCTTCTTTTGCCCCTTTTATTTTTCTTGTCTTTCTTCTGGGTGCTTTCTTCATTCCTTTTCTATGTTGTCTCAGATGCCGCAAGCATCGAGTTTGACCGCAGCGCTCTGGAGCATGGGAGTGCTCTAGATGATGCTACTGCAGCGGTCGAAGATCGTTGCAGCACCGTCGTCGGCTCACTTGCCAAGGCCAAGGAGGTCCTTGGCCGCTTCTACAAGGAGCTTGTCCCCAAAGGCGCGGATCTTGATGACGTTGACGCTTTGGCGGAGGCGTTGTCAGTCGAAGCGCCTGCGGAGTACAAGCGCAAGCAGAAGGGCATCGGCGCGTCCGTCGGGCTGGCGATGGCCTTGGCGGCTGGAGCGGAGCTGGACCTTTCCCAGATCACCTCCCGGATGCCGACGACCGCGGATGGATCCGAGGTAGCCTTCGCTACCTATTCTGCTCGCTGCAAGCGATATGGGCCCAAGCCGATTGATCTGCTGGCCGAGTACGCGCTACGGCGGCAGGGGGAAGCCAAAGCGAGGTAATCCGGCTCCAAGGCGACTCAGGGCGCCGCGTCTTAGGCGCTGTAGCTGTAGGATAGTTTGTAATTTTCTTTTGCTGTAATTATGTTGAAGAAAACAAAATCCCTGTGCCACGTAGTGGCGTTTATCCACTTAATGAATTTTGCTGAGTTGTGTTCTTCGCTGTCTGAGTGTTTATGTCCTTTTCTTTTCTGCTGCTCTAGGTTCCTTCGGGTGCTGATCCCGTTGACACCCTGCCTGCAGCATCGCAGCGGCCATCTTTGGATGATTCGTCACAACTTGGTTTTCTTCGAGACCGTGTTCGTAATCTTGAGAAGGAGTTGCTTGGGGTGCGTGGTCACGCCGATGTTTGGAAGTCCAAGGCAGATCGCGGTGCAGCCAGAGAGGAGTACTTGATGGCGGAATTGCTTCGACTATCTGAGCAGCTTCAGTGTAAGTTTTTTCGAGCTGCTGCTTATTTCTTCGGATGCGTATGCTGGCCTGGCATCTTAATTTTGTTCGAGTATCGCAGGTGCTAACCTTGCTCCAAGGGAGGAGACGGAGCGTCTTGCTGTTCGGGTCAATTGTTTGACTCAGCAGGACATGGAAGCTGGCGGGTTCTTCTGGATGGACCGCGACCGTGCCATGGCTCTAGCAACGATGCAGGATCGCGTTCACCAAGTATCGCGGGTGCTTCGCCAAGTGCAGACTTCGCTCTCATCGGTTCTGCATGTTATGTTTCCCATGGATGCTGTGCCAACAACCCTGTCCGGTCTTCTGTCTAGATTTCGGAGCGTGACCCGTGTCCAGGAATTGGTGAGGCAGCAGCTCGTCACAGGGGTGAAGGCTACGTTGTCCCTTGTTAGGCTGCATCATCCTGATGTAGATCTGTCTGTTGTAGCAGCTGGGCCACCTCTTCGGCCGGATGGTGGCGAGTGGGATATGCGTCCGCATTATGCAGCTGTAAGGCAGTATGCCGAACAGGTCATAGATTTGTTTGAGCAGCGTGCTCAAGTTATTCTTTAGAATAGGTAGTACCTATAAAAGAGATAGATGTAAAATTTGTATATTTTGACTGGGCGTGTTGTGCCCTTTGTTATAAAGGTTTGTTTGTGATTTGAGCACGCAGTGCTTTGTTTGAGTACGTGTCCTTTTCGTTTGCCTGACGTTGTCAGCTACTCAGGTGTACACGTGTGATCCTCGGTCGATGAAATCGTGAGGTGGGGGGAGCCCCCGAGTGCGTTTGTAGCATAAAGTAAAGTTGCAAATAGTGAACGAAATTTTGGGGCGAGACACTTAGCTTTATTTATATCGAAATGGAGGAAGTACATTGTTCGGCTGAATAGCCTTGGCTGAAAAGCCTTATTGAAAGTAAAGGGGTAGGTAGCTAGGGGTAGAATCGTCACAAGTGTGCGATGTTCCACGGGTTGGAGTATGCGACTCCAGACTCTACGTGCTTGAGGCGATAGGCGTCACCTGGGATGACTTCGGTGATAATGTAGGGCCCTTCCCATGGTGACTCGAATTTCTTCGGTCGCTCTTGCTTGAGTTGCAAGACGAGGTCTCCTTCGACGAAGGACCTTGGGCGCAGCCAGCGGCTGTGGTAGTTGCGGAGACTCTGCTGGTACACCGCTGATCGAGCTGCTGCTACGTATCTTGCCTCGTCAAGTGTGTCGATGGCGTCTTCGAGTGCAGCAGTGGATTCGGCTTCGCTGTAAGCGATGACCCGAGGGGCCTGGTGGCGTACTTCGGCTGGTAGTACAGCTTCGGCTCCATGCACCATGAAGAACGGTGTGTAGCCGGTGGAGCTGTTTGGCGTGGTATGCAAACTCCATAGGACGGATGGCAGCTCCTTCGTCCAGGCTCCGGCCTTTCGTTCGAGTGTGCTCATGAGGCGCTTCTTGATGCCCGCGCCGATTAGGCCGTTGGACTTTTCGACCTGCCCATTCGTTTGCGGGTGAGCCACTGAGGCGTATGTGATATTAATCCCGAGGCCTTCGCAGAAGTCTTGGAATTCTTTGGAGATGAAGTTCGATCCATTGTCGGTAATGATGTTGTGCGGTACGCCGAACCTGTAGACAATGGATTCGAAGAACTTGACGGCGGTCTTGACTTTTTCGTTGGTAACCGGCATGGCTTCAACCCACTTGGTGAATTTATCGACTACGACCAGAAGGTAAACGTGCCCCCCTTTCGAGGACTTTGGCAGTTTGCCGATCATGTCGAGGCCCCAATTGAGCAAAGGGCCAGGCTATAGGTATGGGTCTGAGCTCTGACCCGGGTGCGTGCGGTTTATCGGCGAACCGTTGGCACCCGTTGCATCTTCGGACGATGTTCTTTGCATCGCTCATGACCGTTGGCCAGTAGAATCCAGCTCGTAGAGCTTTGGCGACAAGGGAGCGGCTGCCTGCGTGATGGCCGCAGATGCCCTCGTGGATGTCTTGGAGGATGGCTTTCCCATCACCGATGGTGACGCACCTTTGTAGTACACCCATAATACTGCGCTTGTATAGCTCTCCATTGATGATGGTGAAGGCTTTTGACCGACGAGATATGCGTCGGGCATCCGTCAGGCTGTCAGGCAGTTCTCCGTTTATCAAGAACTGGAGGTATGGTCGCGTCCAAGTTTCTTCGACTGCCATGACCTGCATCAGGTTGACCATAGAAACCTCTGTGTCCAGTTTCTCGGGTCCTTTGTGTCCTTCGGGAAGCGTAGCCCCCGAGTGTTCTGCTTCTTCGGGTGATCCCTTGGGGAATTTCCGCTTGATGGATGGCACGCAGATCTGTTCGAGGAACACACCCGGTGGCACCTTTGCGCAGGTGGAGCCAATGTTGGCGAGTCTGTCGGCTTCCTCGTTGCTTTCTCTTCCGACGTGCCGGGGCTCGCAGCCGTCGAATTCGCCTTCGAGTGCGTTGTAGAGTGCGCGGTACGCGATCATGTTTTCGGCGTGTGCATCGCACTCGTTCATCGTCTGCTGGACGACGATGTTGGAGTCACCGTAAATGACCAGGCGCGTTGCGCCGCAGATCTTTGCCATCCTCATGCCGTGGATGAGGGCTTCGTATTCGGCCTCATTGTTGGAAGCTAGGAATTTCATCCGGAGGACGTACTTCATCTAGTCGCCCTGCGGGGAGGTCAGTATGACCCCGACTCCTGCTCCAGCTTCACGCTTGGAGCCGTCGAAGTGCATTGTCCATGACTGCGACATGTCTGGGGGTGTCTGGCAGCTGCAGCTCCATCCAATGTACAAGGAAGTCCGGGAGGACTTGAGATTTGATTGCGAGTCGCTTCTCGTAGACGATGTCCAGGGGTGACAGCTCAATGCCCCACAGGGCCACGCGTCCTGTGGCCTCTAGGTTATTCAGGATGCTGTTCAGGGGTGCCTCGTTGACGACCATCACCTGGTGCTCCTGGAAGTAATGGCTCAGCCGTCGAGCCGTCATGAACACGCCGTAGGCGAGTTTCTGGTAGTGAGGGTACCTCTGCTTTGTTGGCGTCAGTACCTCGCTGAGGTAGTAGATTGGGCGTTGGACCCCGTGGGTCTTGCCTTCTTCGGCTCGTTCGACCACTAGCACGGTGCTGACCACCTGGTGTGTGGCTGCTATGTACATCAGAAGAGGCTCGCGCTCCTTTGGTGTGACCAGGACGGGCGAGGTGGAGAGTAGCCGTTTGAGGCTTTCGAACGCATCGTCGGCTTCGGGCGTCCACTCGAATTTCTCTGCCTTGCGTAGCAGCTGGTAGAATGGCAGGGCCTTCTCGCCCATGCGTCTGATGAATCTGCTCAACGCCGCTATTCGTCCTGCGAGCTGCTGGACGCCCTTGAGGTTTTTCGGCTTCTCCATTGCCATGATGGCCCTGATTTTCTTCGGGTTCGCCTCAATCCCTCGCTGAGAGATGAAGTACCCAAGCAGCTGACCCGATGGGACGCCGAAGGCGCACTTTTCGGGGTTGAGCTTGATCCTGTAGCGATCGAGGTTGTCGAACGTCTCGCGGAGATCGTCGATGAGTGTTCTTGCCTCCCTGGTTTTAATGACTATGTCGTCGACATAGACTTGAACGTTACGACCGATCTGGTCCTTGAGGCATGCCTGCATGCATCGCTGGTACGTGGCACCTACGTTCTTTAGCCCGAAGGGCATTGTGTTGTAGCAGAATACTCTGAACGGTGTGATAAACGCCGTTTTCTCTTGATCTTCGACCTTGAGCCGAATCTGGTTGTAGCCTGAGTATGCATCGAGGAAGGAGAGTTTCTCACATCCTGCGGTCGAATCGATGATCTGCTCGATCCGAGGAAGAGGGAAGTGGTCCTTTGGGCGGTGCTTGTTCAGCGACGTGAAGTCTACGCACATCCGCAGGATATCCGTGTCCTTCTTGGGGACCATCACTGTATTTGCGAGCCACTCGCTTTCTTTGATCTCCCTGATGAAGTCTGCGGCGAGTAACCTGTTTATTTCCTTCCCGATGGCTTCGGCCCGTGGCTCGGACAGTCTCCGGATGGACTGCTTGACGGGCTTGGTGTCTGGAAAGACGTTGAGTGCGTGCTCGGCGAATTCCCTGGGAACTCCTGGCATGTCCGCAGGACACCAGGCGTAGATTTCCCAGTGCTCATGGAGGAATTCGACGAGCGCACTTTCCTATGCGGGGCTGAGGTCGTTGGCGATCAGCGCCGTCTTGGAGGCATCCGTCGGATGGACCTACACCTTCTTTGTGTTGACGATGGAGTCGAAGGACATGTCGGGTGCGTTTTGTCGTGCGACTGGGGGTGCCCCATTTTCCGTCACCTCGCGGAGCCTTAAGAGTTCCTCCTGCATGCCGAATGATTGGGAGATTCTGTTGAAGTCCCTATCGCATTGGTCCGATCGGGTGAAGCTCCCGTGGATTGTGATGACGCCCTTCGGCCCTGGCATCTTGAGTAGCAGGTATGCGTAGTGTGGGACAGCCAAGAACCTTGCGAATGCCACACGCCCGAGGATGGCGTGGTACTGTGATGGCCAGTACACCACTTCGAATTCGAGCCATTCCAGTCGGAAATTGTCCGGCTTGTCGAAGATGACGTCGAGCCATATTTTGCTTAGGGGAAATATTCCCTTTCCTGGGACAATGCCGTGGAACGTTGTATCTGATTGTTCCAGGCTGCACTGCGGGATCCGCATTGCTGCGAAAGTACTTGCGAACATCAGATTGATGCCGCCGTCCATGAATATGCGACTCATCTCGAAACCTCCGATCTGCGCCTCCAGTACCAGGGCAGCATGACCTGGGCGAGGGATCTGGCAAGGGTGATCCGAACGACTGAACGTGATGCAGGACGCCGATCTGCCGAGGTACTCAGGGATGGCGGGTGGAGTTTCCACGGCCAGGTTGATCTGTCGGGTTATTTTCTTCTGCACCCTATTCGTGGGGCGCCCTTTCTGGATCATCAGGGCTCCTTTCGGCAGGGGATACCCGTTCCCAGCGTTGTTCTGTGCTGGTGCGACTGGTTGGTTCGGGCCTCCTACAGGTGGCAGTGGAGGAGCTCCATGCGCTATCTCGCCCAGCGCGGGTGCGTTTCCGAATCCAGGAAGTGGAGCTTGCTGCCTCATCTGGACCATGCTTTCGCTGAGTTTCTGGAACTCGCGGCAGTCCTTGAGCATGTGGCTTGCCTTCTTCTTGACATCCTGCTTGTCGATGTAGAAGTGGATGGTGCATGGACCTGAAAGTTTTTCGTATGCCGAGGGTCCGTTATCGCGGTCGCGGCGCTGCCACGACTGTGCTGGGCGTCCTCCATCGCGGAAGTTTCCTCCACGGTATCCTCCGCTGTTGCGGTTGGCGTCGTTGCGGCGATCGGCGTAGCCGGCCGCGACCATGTCGGGTCCATCGCGATCGTCGTATACGCGCGATCTTCTCTTGCTACGGCGTTGTCGCCGTCGGCCGTAGTCATCCTCTTCCTCCGATTGTGCTCGGTGGATGGAATCTTCGCCGTCAGCCCACCTGTTGGCAATGTCCGTCAGGTGGTCGAGTGTCCTGGGCTTGACGCGCCCAAGTTCCTCCTTGAAGTCTTGGCGCTTGACGCCGTCCCTGAAGGCGTCGATGGCCCTCTCTTTGGATATGTGCGCTGCGGAGTTCTTGGTGTTGGACCAGCATAGTATGTATGAGCGAATGGATTCGCCCGTTCGTTGGGTGCAGGCTCGCAACTCTTCTATTGAGGCAGGCCTCTTGCTGGTGCCCTTGAAGTTTCGGATGAAGCTGTAAGCTAGCTCATCCCAGCTTCGGATGGACCCTGAAGATAGGCTGTTGAGCCAGATCCGGGCTGCGCCTGTCAGCTGCAGCTGAAGGCATTGCATGGCCGTCTCTTTGTTTCCACCGTGCAGTTTGACGGATGATAAGTGGTCGCTGAGCCAAGCCTTTGGGTCTTGAGTGCCGTCGAACTTCGGAGTATCCGAAGGAAGCTTGAAATTTCGCGGCATCCGTGTCCACCGGACGGATCTGCTGAAGCACCGGGCTCCGCAGAGTTCTCATTCGTCTTCGTCCATCTTAGATTCAGACGAGCATGCGCGCTTAGCTCGCGCTTTGTCGATTTTGCGCTGTGTGAGCGCGTCTCTGGCGTCGTAGTTGCGGTGATGGTGCGAGCTCTTCTTCCTTCGAGGAAGGTCATGTTCCTCTTCTTCGGTTGAAGGGGTGGGGCTGCGGTCGAATTTGAACGGAGCTTTCTTCTTCGGCTCCGTGGGAGCTTCCTGGTGGAGCGCGGCTCCGACGAGTCCGAGTCCGGTAAGTGCGGACTTGTGCATGGCTATTTTCGGGTCCCCTTCCGGAGGTGGGTGGGCCGCGAGGTACGCAGTGGCTGCCATGATCGCAGCCTGCGGCGTTTTCGGGATGACGTTGCCATCGGCATCCATCTCCATGAAGGATGTGTGGAGGGTTCGGGTCACCTCACGACGCTCCTGGGGATCCATGTTCTCCATCCGAGAGCGGTGCTTTTTGCCTTGGTTGCCGTTCGAGCTGGAGCCGATTCCCATGGCAGAGAGCGCGGCTCGTCGCGCGCTGGACTCTGAGGCTGCTTGCTTGCATTTGTCAAGCACCTCCTGCATCTTGACCTGCTGTTTGTGCTCCTCGATCAGGAGCAGATGGTAGGCCATCAGCAGATCCCGAGAGGAGTCGGCGGGCAGGACTATGTTGCCCTCCACGGCATTGCGGGCCTGGGCCCAACCTTCTTTACTAAGGCGGATGACGTGGCCGTTGTTTTCCCCTTCGGGTGGGGGGTACTGGCTTCTTCTATTCTCGCCGTTTCGATCTGGAGGGTTAGGTGGCGGGTTGGGCGGCGGGTTGGGTGTTTGCTGATCCACGTCAGCCTGTATGACTACGGCGCATTGGTAGCGCTCGTAGATTGGTCCGCTGCTACCGCAGCTTTCAGATCCGGAACCGTAGGTCCCTTCATCCAACGGCGGATCGCACAGATCGGAGTTGCAGCTGCTACTGTCGTAGGAATCATCTGCTGATGATGTTGTGCGTAGCACGGGGTGTAGGGTCCATGAAGCGGGCCTGATTGATTGTAGGGGCACCCGCTCAGGGAGGCGGAGAGTGCCAGTTTGCCCCACCTGGAAGCAGAAGCTCCCGAACAGGATTTCGAGTTCGTCGCCTACAGGCTCGAAGTCCTTCATGGTGGCCGGTGAGTGGGCGGTGAACTCGAAAGCGCCGAAGAGGAGGTGACTCTCCGTCGCCGCTGAGTTATAGATCGATCGGGTTGGGACCTTCACGATCGCACAATCAGCGTCCCCAGTTCCCACAGACGGCGCCTGACGAGGTTTGATCTCATCAATGCCCATCGTTATGGACTTGGGTTTTGGAGAAGATGGGGATGCTGGAGATCGTGGAACGGTTAGCAAACAAGCAACAGGGGGACACAAGGTTTACCCAGGTTCAGGCCCCCGGAGGGAAAACCCTACTCCTGCTTGTCTGCTCTTGATTACGGCGGAACCGAAGGTTACAGGGGTGCGCAGATGCAATCTGGCGTGGAGGTGTGTATGCGAAAGTATGAGAGAGAGAGATCTAGGTCGTGCCCTCCTAGCCTTTATATAGACTCAAGCAGGTCCCGGGCATAGACCTAGTCGGTTACAGGTTCTAGGGTTTTACCCCTTTGAATTTCTTATCTACTCTAGTCTTGCTCTCCAAGGATCCGAAAGCGTCATGGGCCTTGGCCACCCGAAAATCTTCATGGGCCGGCGTATAGTTGCCGTGGGCCTTCTTCCTTGGGCTGGACCAGGTATGATGAGATCATGTACCCATGGGATATAACCATGTCAGGAACCGACGAGTACCTATTGACAGAAGCATGCAGGTTAAGCTTCTCACGGTGAGGGACATGTATGCTGGAGGTGATGCGCGTGCGATGCACGAGCGAGGGCGGTGGGAAGGGCACCGATGAGGACGATGCCATAGGGGTGTGCGGGGCAACTGGAGGAACGATGATAGAAGGAACGTCGTCGAGAAACTCGTAAGTGGTAGCAGAGGGAGGATGTGGCGAGGCAAAGGGAAAAGTAGACTCATCAAAAATAGCATGGCGAGAAATAAGGACGCGCTGAGTGGCAATGTCCATGCAGCGATAACCCTTACGATGAGGTGAATAACCAAGAAAAACACAAGCACTTGACCAGGGTGCGAGTTTGTGAGACACAGTGGATGCGGTGTTGCGGTAGCAAAGACATCCAAAAACACGAAGAGACGAGTAGTCGGGGTGCGTGTGATGAAGAGCGAAGTATGGGTAGGGCGCGCTAATGGTTTTGGTGGGGAGGCGATTAAGAACGTGAGTGGCGTGATGAAGATCTTCGACCCAAAACAAGGTGGTAAACTAGCCTGAAATAAGAGAGTACGCACGATGTCATTGATTGTAGGTATAATATGCCTAGCTTTACGTTTTGTTGGGAGGTGTATAGGCACGAGAAGTGAATGTGTACGCAGGGTGCGGCGGTGAGGGAGTGGAGTTTGACATTGTTGAACTCACGACTGTTGTCACACTGTATGGACGCAAGAGATAAATTAAACCGTGTATAAGCAAATGCGTGAAAAGAGGCGAGCGCGGTATAGGCATCAATTTTAGACGAAGAGGAATGGTCCATAAAAAATGAGTAAAATCATCAAGAATAACTAAGAAATATTCAAAGGCAGAAATACTTAAGACCAGGGTTATCCAAAGATCGTAGTGAATTAACCCAAAAGGACAAGTGGTTCTAGTCATGGAAGAAGAAAAGGGCAAACGTACGTGGCGTCCATGTTGACATGCATGCCAAATAGTATTATGAGAGACTTGCTTATTAGAAGGCAACATGGAAGAAGAAAAAGACAAACATACATGGCGTTCAAGTTGAATACATGACAAAGAGTACTATGAGAGACTTGTTTATTAGAAGGCAAATAAATATGCTGCGAAAGATGACGATAGGTGTCGTGACCGAGGAAACGATGCCAAATATCATGAGGGGTGGTGGTCGTGGTGAGAGAACGGGCGCCGATTGTGTGTGATTATCAAGTTCTAATCACCCAAGATTAGGGTTAACAAAAACTTTTATTATTAAACTTAATATGAATGCATGTGTGTGTGATTAATGCATACATGAGTGCAATTGCCATGTTTGATTGCTATGAATGATAAGGATTGGTTTAAAGATGAAAAAACAACATCATCTAGATCTTTTACAAGCAAAATCAAATGAAGAGAAAATCAAATATAAGAAATATGAGTAAATGGTCATTTTGGTCAAAACTTGTTCACTAGACCACTTTGGGTGTTCCTAGTAAATGATTTCTAACAGAAACAAATCCAATTATTTTCACACCTTGCTAGACCAAGTAAAAGTGAACCTAAGCCCACTTTACAAACCAACAGAAACAAATTCCAAAACTATTTAAAGGATAATTCAAAATTGAATCAAGTGTATGTACTAAGATGACCATTTCTCAAAAACCAACCAAACCACTTCACCTTGGCAAACCCAAGCAACCTTAGACTACCAAGCTTATGACAAGATCACTCACCAAAATTCATCTAAAAATTCAAACTTTGAATTCATGCGGCCATTTCATCAAACACCTGGCAGACACAGATCAAACTTGCCTAACTTCTTGTTCTTGATCAATGCATTGTCTACCAGTTGCCCCCATTGTACTCCCCTTGTCTCCCCTAGTGCCCATCAATGCATTGAAGCAGCTACCCCTCTACTGTTTGCACCAGTGCGGCACATCCCGAACCACCATTGTCGGTCGACCATGGACAACCCGCAGGAGGAAGCCCCGCGCCCATCCACGATGTCTAGGAGACATGCCACCGTCCACCGCCACTCCCTATCCATCCCTCGATCACAGGCAAGCCGTGGACCACTAGAGAAATGCCGCGTCCATTTCTCTGTCGCCATGACGAGAGCGCGCCAGAGCGCCGCAGCCGACACGAACACCGCCGTTCCCGCGCAGAGCATGGAACGCTCCCGGCCATCCTCGGCCGCCCCGTGCCGCGCATTTAAGCCTGCGATGACCGCCAGGAAACACCGCACCATCCTACGCCCTCAGCCATGCCCGTATCTCACTGCAACGACGTTGCCGGAGGAGCCCGACCATGCCGCTCTGCTCCTCTCGCCGGTGTATAAATAGAGGCCCCCTCCGCCTCAATTCACCATACCATCTCACTCCCCTCTCTCTCAGAACCACCCCTGACCCTTCCCCGGAGCAAGGCGAGTACCGCATCGCCGGAATTTTGCCGGAGTATGCCGCTGCAGAGGAGGAGAGAAGCCGTTGATTGGAGCCATCCCAGGAGCCGCCGCGACCACCGTTCAAACCGACGTTGTCGACAACGTCGTTCACCCCCATCGCCGACCCTAGCTGGAGCCCAGGTGAGCCACCACGTACCCCTACCGTCGCCATTAGGGTTCAGTCTCGCCGGAGCTATCCGACGGAGACGACGAACCACAACCGTAGATCTTGTTCTAATCGTAGGGCTTAGATTAAAACATACTGGTTCTTTTAGATAGAGCCACTGACGCATGGGATCCCCCTGTCAGCAGCCCGCTGCGTGCGCACAGTGCAGCTGGGCCGTCCCATTCCATTTCCCACGCATAGCCAGAGATTCAAATAAATATTTTCCATTTTATTCAAATCCTAGTTCTATCAGTAGATTCAAAAATTAATTCAAAACGATTTACTAAACTAAATTGCATGATTACAATTTTGCTAAAAAGGTATTCAAATTATCAATCCAAGTCCGTTGGATTCAAACCATTTAAAATTATAGATCACCTATAGTAAAAATAACAAGACAAAGACTTTTCCACATTCAAACATTTTTCAAAAATCAACCATAAATGCTTTTGAGTTGATTCCAACTCTCAAAAATCACATTTGACAAGATCTAACTGAATATGTAAAAATATTTAGGTTTACATGCAGTGATCTTGGACTAGTACTAAAAGAATGCTCCATAAGCATCTCTAGTCACTTTAATTATATAAAATAGTAATTTTAAACTCTATAAAATAGGACCACCACTTTAAATCACATTCCTAAGTATTAGAATATGTGGTGATGACATGTGTCAACATGATCCCATATTTTAATTGGAGAATATTAAATCTTAAATAGTTTTCAATGAGTAGAAATTACTTTTCCCAAAATAAAATAAAAAGGACTAGGTCTTTATTTCATGTAATGATTATGATAATGCTAGATCATCCAGTGTAAACCTTTATGTGCTAAATAGAGGTAGTTAAGTATTGTTTGGTGATTGTGTACCTTGAATTTTTTATAGACGCTTGGACCGACCAAGGCTACGAGGAGGAGGAGTACTACTACTACTACGAAGAAAACTTCAACCACTGCACCAATCAAGGCAAGCTAATACTTGCAAGCCCCATAATACAAGTTAACTATGCAAGCTAGATAACCTATGCAAGAGTCAATAGGCATGCTTTGGTTATGCAACTTTGATTACGCCAATCCTAATTTTACTTGCAAGCTTTATTATTTTATTTTACCAAAGTTCTTTATTACTTTGAGTTAGTGCTTTGTGAGTTTTGGAAAGATAGTATAGATCACATAAAGAGCATAAAACTAGGCCTAAGTAGTTAGAACTAGATGTCATACTAAGGCATTGGACTAGATTTGGATAGTTACCCATGATTAGCACCCCTCATTAGTGAATACCCTCAACTTTAGTGGCTAGTGCTAAGCATAAAATTTGATCACTTTAGATGAGAATACTAGGTAAAAATGAGTATGACAACCTTGGAATGAAGATTCATTCTGTTGAAATGTTTTGACATGAGTTATGAACACAAAATGATTTGATGATGAAAATGTTGAGGCATGAGCCTTAGCCCTTTTTAAAAATTGATGGTTGGGTTCGGATGCGATACCATTCCAATTTTACCGTACAACCACAATACCCGAATTTGGGTAGGGGTTAACTGAAAGTTTATATATCTTAGTATGGGTTCCCTTGCGGAAGAGGTTGAGCTGAGGCTACCTCGTGATGAAATGTCCACCTATGCAGTACCCAAGATGACAGATGGTCATGGTTGGGAGGCCACACTCATAGGGGAGGTGCCTATACTAGGGTGTGTAATTGAAAGATTATGATTGATTATCCGCATACTAACTATGATGATTCAGGATTGTCCCTGACGGATGTATCGAATGTTGTGGTGAAAGTATAAAATCTCTGCAGAGTGTTAAACTATTCGAATAGCCGTGTTCGTGGTCATGGACAGTTGGAGTGGTACTGTTCCGTCATCAGATGTTTTCAAAATGACTTGTGAAATGAAATATGACTTTGACTTGACCACAACAGGGTTGTGAACATGAAAACTAAGTTCCCACTTAGGTATTATAGAACTTTAAACTAGTTTTCTCTACTTCTAAACTCAGTTGGAAATAAACCTGCCTTTTTACAAATAAACCCAGAGCTTAAAATTCCTATTCGAACTACTTTACTTGTCAATGATAGTTTGCGAGTACTTAAAGAGTACTCATGGCTTTGTCCCTGGCTATTCCCGTGGCCAGACTATGAAGAGGACTACCAACATGATGGATAGCAAGAGGTCTATGACAACTAGGATCATCTTCCATCGTCAGCATTGTCTGTGACCCTGAAGATGGAGCTTAGACCACGCTATCCTTATTATTATTCCGCTGCGTTGATTGTATTAAGATTGGATCCTGAGATCCTTTATTTGTAAGACCTTTATTATGGTTTGTAATGGATGATGAACTATGGTACCAATCTGTTATGTCTCGCAAAAATGGTAATCCTGGGATTACGATGTATGGCATAACAAGCATCTGGGATTAAAAATCCGGGTGTTGACACCCGTACTATTGCATCGAAGAAGCTCACGCCGGGAAAGAAGGTCCTTTACAGAAAAATCAAAAGAGTCAAAATCTACGGAGCAATTATTATCAATAGTGAACTGACGGCCGAAGACAAGATTTTTAATAATGTGAGGTGTAACGAAAACATTGCAAAGATGAAGAGGACGGTTAGATAAAAAAGAAGGAAGGAAAGTATGACCGGAGGAGGAGACGTGAACGGAGGTGCCGTCTCCAACGATGACATGACTGTAAATAGGGTGTGGAGAAAGAGAGTGAAGGATACCAACGTCCTTGGAAAGGTGGGCGGTGGTGTCGCTGTCGAAGACCCACTCCGTGGGGGTGAGGGAGCCCATGTTTGCACCGATGCCGACGCGGTAGCATAGAAGGTGGTACTGTACGCGGCAACACCTTGCGGGACGCTGTACGTGACCGCACTGTAGGGGCGGTGTGACCGTCATGGGAAAGAGTCGCGTAGGGTAGCGCCATGAGGAGCGTCGTACGAAGACACGCCATAAGGGGCGGCATGGACAGCGTGGGTAGGAGCCACGTTGGGGACGACACAACCGCCGTGGGAAAGAGCCGCGTAGGAGGCGGCGCCAGGAGGAACGCCGTACGCAGAAACGCCGTAGGGGCGCGGCGTGGCCGGCGTGGGTAGGAGCCGCGTTGGGGGGGCGGCGTAGCCGGCGTGGGGAAGAGCCGCATAGGGGGCGACACCAGGAGGTGCGATGTAAGAAGACGTGCCGTAGGGGGCGGCGTGGCCGACGTGAGGAAGAGCCGTGTAGAGGACGGCGCCAGGCGGAGCGCCGCACGAAGACGCGGTGTAAGGGGTAGCGTGGTTGAGGAAGTAGGACGGCTGCATAGAAAGAGTAGCCATGGTAGGAAGGAGAGAGGAGAGGGGAGGGTTGGGCGGCGGCGGGCGGCAGGGGTTGGAGAGCGGCTGACGGCGTCTACGGTGGAGAGCGGGAGGAGCAGAAGCTATGTAGGATTGTTTAGGCTGATACCATATGAAAGAATTGACTATACCTTGGTCTTTCCATTGCATGTGTATTTATACAAGAATTACAATCCTAATTATAAATAAAAGATTATAATAATAAAAACTCTTCACGATTTAGAGGATAAGAGAGTTATGTGATATAATGTTATATATCTCTAGCAATACATATCTCTAACATTGTGTGTAAGCTGTACCATCCCTTTAACTGAATACAGCAATCCTAGATTCTTCTGGACCTTTCCGGTTCAAAGAAAAACTCCATCTTTTTTTCTTCTTGTTTTTCACGACCCCACCACAATACTCCACCGGCTCACTCACACTCACACTCACAGGCTGCTAGCTGCCACCTACCCCCAAACACACTGCCCCCTCCCACCGGACACACTCGCCGGCCGGCAGCGCCTCCGTCCCGCCCGCCGCCGCGATGGCCCGCACGAAGCACCCTGTGGCGAGGATGCTCAGGCTGGATCCCAAGGAGGCGCCGCCCCGCTTCGAGCGCTCCCGTCCCTGGAGGCCGCCGCCGCCGCTGCGGGTGGTGCCGCCGCAGCAGGGGGAGGAGAAGAGCAAGAAGAAGAAGAAAAAAAAGAGGGCGTACCGGTTCCGGCCGGGAACGGTGGCGCTGCGTGAGATCAGGAAGTACCAGCGTTCCACCGGGCTGCTCCTCCCCTTCGCGCCCTTCGTCCGCCTGGTTCGTGCCCCCGCCGTGTCCTCTCTTCTCCTCTGTCAGTCAGAGTAGCAGCCTTCTTTCTCCTGTCCGTCTGACTGCCATCCCCCCTCTCTCTCTGTCCACGATTCGGACTGATAATTTTGCAGGTTAAGGAGATCACCGGCTCCCTTTCTAAGACTGTGAACCGCTGGACTCCTGAAGCGCTCGTCCCGTTGCAAGCGGTCAGTCAGCGCTGAACAGAACCTCTCATGTGCTGCTGTTACATTAAGACCTGATGGTGGTTTGATTAGAAATCTAGTATTTTTTTTAATGGTAGAAAACTAGTATTTTTCTAGTGCGCAAGATAGATAGATTTCGGACCCTCTTGCAGCTGAATATTGATTCAGGGAGACGATCGTGCAGATCAGAAAGCTGACTGCTGTCGCGTGTGCGTATGTGTGTCTGATGGTTTCTGAGCCGCAATGCCGAACCATAATCTGTATCTTACTTCAGATTTATTAGAACCATTGAATTTTATTATGCATTAATGCGAGATTGATACTGTACAGATAAACTTGCTTTAGTCACCGCTTGCCAGAAATTGCCTTGTTCTGCACACCAGCAAAAATAGCAGAGAGTTCACTGTATTTTGTCCTCTGACCCATGAAATAAGTGAATGCCCTGGTTGTATTTTCAGTCACTGTCCTCCGTATTTTGCTCTGAATTAACATTTGATTTTCTTTTCTTTTACTTTCCTTCTTTAGGCTGCAGAGTATAACTTGGTGGACATGTTTGAAAGGGCAAATCTCTGCACCATCCATGCCAAGCGTGTTACCCTCAGTAAGTTGTCGCCAAATGAACACTTCTTTTCCTCTACGCGTTTCTTTCTTTTCTGATAATTGCAAGTGAAACATGCCAGAGTGATGAAAGCACATCAATTACAGGATTATCTTTGCTTTTATTTGATGTGACATCTAGTTTTCATGCTATTTTAAGTTGCAAAACTAATTCAAATATCAGATCTCAGCAGGACCTTGTATTTTTTTTTCAGTGAACATGTCGAACAAACAGTAGTAGATACTCTAACAATTAATTATGACTAGGATGCCAGAAATTTTCAATCCTGCATGCAGATACCAAATCTGGTTGCTTACTATTTATTTGTTATCTTGTGGATACAAACATAGTATCAAATAAGAATTTTTATTTCCTTC
Organism: Avena atlantica; assembly: GCA_910589765.1. NCBI lineage: Eukaryota > Viridiplantae > Streptophyta > Magnoliopsida > Poales > Poaceae > Avena > Avena atlantica. The sequence continues at coordinate 425,067,996 of OU342733.1, forward strand.
TGAACGCTTGCGTACTGTTTTATTATCATAACAAATAGACGTCACTACAATCACCATCATGGCTGTTGCTTCTATTCTATCTTAGCAAATAGTGGATGTCTCAACTAATGACGACTTTATATATGAAGAAAATACATGTATAGATTAGCATGCTCCCGTTTAACTGGTTTTTTGCTACAGTGCCAGCGGACATACAGCTTGCCAGGCGTATCGGGGGGAAAAAGCATTGATGATAATAATGGAAGATGATTTCTTTGGTTGGGGTGTGCAAAGACGGTGGTGATAGTAGTCAGATACGTTTGTGAGCGTGTCGTTAACAAGTATTGTGGATGTATCTTCATTTAGTTAGCTTGACTTCCAAGTTGATTCTGACTTGATTCGTGTTAGGGCTCGTTTGAGTTTTCAGCCTTTGCTCCATATTATTTGGTCTAATTCAGAGATAGCCCTATGATATGGATTCTTAAATGACTTTATTGCTGTACTTTTTTGGTGCTTATTGTGCTTCGGCTATACTTTCAGT